>CAWUFW010001470.1:0-1200000 GCA_963921515.1 Calotriton arnoldi | reverse complement strand
CTAGGGATCGGGTGAAGTGAAGGGGAAGTTGGAGGTGCCCTATTTAAAAGCGGCTGTTCTCCTCCCCATCCACCCAGTCATATGTTCTCGTACTTGTTGGAGCCACACTCCTCCAGGAGTGTGGCGGGGCGCAGAGCCGAACCGTTGGCCTCCTGGCGTCCTGGTGTCGGGTTCTCCCTCTGGTACTGTCAGCAGGGCCAGTCGTTCCTCTCTCCGATGCCTGCCTTCATGCTCTCCGTCTTCGGCGTCCTCTTCTCGCTCCGGTCTCCTCGGCTCTCTTCCGGGTTCGTCGTCATCCACTCTCCTGGGCGGGCCCGATATGACGGCGGGAGCGGGGCGGGGCCTTTGATGATGTCCTCCCCGTTAAAGGGACCCGGCCCGTATTGCACCACGTCGTCCTCCGTGCTGTCAGGGTCGTCAGGGTCCCAGTCATCTGGCTGGAAAGAGAGGAGACGGCCGGATTCAGGGGGACGGACCACCACTCGCCCTCCTGCTCCTCCCGAGGCCCGTCGAAACTGTGACACTAGGTTTCAAAAATGTATATGTTTGCTAGGTTTCCTAGGTGCCGGCGGAGCTAGGGTTCAAAAACTACAGCTAATGCACTTTGCAAAAAAAGGGTCATTTTTCACTGTGAAAATGTGGTGTGTCAATCTTGCGTTTTGGGCCGTTTCCTGTCGCGGGCACTAGGCCTACCCACACAAGTGAGGTACCATTTTTCTCAGAAGACTTTGGGGAACGCGGGGTGGGTGGAATTTTGTGGATCCACGCAGATTCCAGAACTTTGCACCACAGAAATGTGAGGAAAATGTGGTTTTTTGGACAATTTTTTAGGTTTGCAAGGGATTCTGGGTAACAGAACCTGGTGAGAGTCAGTCAACTCACCCCATCCTGGATTCCCCTGGGTGTCTAGGTTTCAAAAATGTATAGGTTTGCTAGCTTTCGCTAGGTGCCGGCGGAGCTAGGGTTCAAAAACTACAGCTATGCACTTTGCAAAAAAAGGGTCATTTTTCACTGTGAAAATGTGGTGTGTCAATCTTGCGTTTTGGGCCGTTTCCTGTCGCGGGCACTAGGCCTACCCACACAAGTGAGGTACCATTTTTCTCGGAAGACTTTGGGGAACGCGGGGTGGGTGGAATTTTGTGGATCCACGCAGATTCCAGAACTTTGCACCACAGAAATGTGAGGAAAATGTGTTTTTTTTTACAATTGTTTAGGTTTGCAAGGGATTCTGGGTAACAGAACCTGGTGAGAGCCAGTCAAGTCACCCCAGCCTGGATTTCCCTGGGTGTCTAGTTTTCAAAAATATATAGGTTTGCTAGGTTTCCCTAGGTGCCCGGGGAGCTAGGGTTCAAAGACTACAGCTAGGCACTTTGCAAAAAAGGGTCATTTTTCACTGTGAAAATGTGGTGTGTCCACCTTGTGTTTTGGGCCGTTTCCATGTCGCGGGCACAAGGCCTACCCACACAAGTGAGGTACCATTTTTCTCGGAAGACTTTGGGAAACGCGGGGTGGGTGGAATTTTGTGGATCCACGCAGATTCCAGAACTTTGCACCACAGAAATGTGAGGAAAATGTTGTTTTTTTGGATATATTGTCTTAGGTTTGCAAGGGATTCTGGGTAACAGAACCTGGTGAGAGCCAGTCAAGTCACCCCAGCCTGGATTTCCCTGGGTGTCTAGTTTTCAAAAATGTATAGGTTTGCTAGGTTTCCCTAGGTGCCGGCGGAGCTAGGGTTCTAAAACTACAGCTAGGCACTTTGCAAAAAAAGGGTCATTTTTCACTGTGAAAATGTGGTGTGTCCACCTTGCGTTTTGGGCCGTTTCCTGTCGCGGGCACTAGGCCTACCCACACAAGTGAGGTACCATTTTTCTCGGAAGACTTTGGGGAACGTGGGGTGGGTGGAACTTTGTGGATCCATGCAGATTCCAGAACTTTGCACCACAGAAATGTGAGGAAAATGTAGTTTTTTTGTTGTCAATTTTTTAGGTTTGCAAGGGTTTCTGGGAAACAGAACCTGGTGAGAGCCAGTCAAGTCACTCCAGCCTGGATTTCCCTGGGTGTCTAGTTTTCAAAAATGTATAGGTTTGCTAGGTTTCCCTAGGTGACGGCGGAGCTAGGGTTCAAAAACTACAGCTAGGCACTTTGCAAAAAAGGGTCATTTTTCACTGTGAAAATGTGGTGTGTCCACCTTGCGTTTTGGGCCGTTTCCTGTCGCGGGCACTATGCCTACCCACACAAGTGAGGTACCATTTTTCTCGGACGACTTTGGGGAACACGGGGTGGGTGGAATTTGTGGATCCACGCAGATTCTAGAACTTTGCACCACAGAAATGTGAGGAAAATGTGTTTTTTTTTTACAATTGTTTAGGTTTGCAAGGGATTCTGGGTAACAGAACCTGGTGAGAGCCAGTCAAGTCACCCCAGCCTGGATTTCCCTGGGTGTCTAGTTTTCAAAAATGTATAGGTTTGCTAGGTTTCCCTAGGTGCCGGCGGAGCTAGGGTTCAAAAAGTACAGCTAGGCACTTTGCAAAAAAAGGGTCATTTTTCACTGTGAAAATGTGGTGTGTTCACCTTGCGTTTTGGGCCGTTTCCTGTCGCGGGCATTAGGCCTACCCACACAAGTGAGGTACCATTTTTCTCGGAAGACTTTGGGAAACGCGGGGTGGGTGGAATTTTGTGGATCCACGCAGATTCCAGAACTTTGCACCACAAAAATGTGAAGAAAATGTGGTTTTTTGGACAATTGTCTTAGGTTTGCAAGGGATTCTGGGTAACAGAACCTGGTGAGAGCCAGTCAAGTCACCCCATCCTGGATTCTCCTGGGTGTCTAGTTTTCAAAAATGTATAGGTTTGCTAGGTTTCCCTAGGTGCCGGTGGAGCTAGGGTTCTAAAACTACAGCTAGGCACTTTGCAAAAAAGGGTCATTTTTCACTGTGAAAATGTGGTGTGTTCACCTTGCATTTTGGGCCGTTTCCTGTCGCGGGCATTAGGCCTACCCACACAAGTGAGGTACCATTTTTCTCGGACGCCTTTGGGAAACGTGGGGTGGGTGGAGTTTTGTGGATCCACGCAGATTCCAGAACTTTGCACCACAGAAATGTGAGGAAAATTTGTTTTTTTTGACAATCTTTTAGGTTTGCAAGGGATTCTGGGTAACAGAACCTGGTGAGAGCCAGTCAAGTCACCCCAGCCTGGATTTCCCTGGGTGTCTAGTTTTCAAAAATGTATAGGTTTGCTAGGTTTCCCTAGGTGCCGGCGGAGCTAGGGTTCAAAAACTACAGCTAGGCACTTTGCAAAAAAAGGGTCATTTTTCACTGTGAAAATATGGTGTGTCCACCTTGCTTTTGGGCCGTTTCCTGTCGCGGGCATTAGGCCTACCCACACAAGTGAGGTACCATTTTTCTCGGAATACTTTGGGGAACACGGGGTGGGTGGAATTTTGTGGATCCACGCAGATTCCAGAACTTTGCACCACAGAAATGTGAGGAAAATGTGTTTTTTTGGACAATTTTTAAGGTTTGCAAGGGATTCTGGGTAACAGAACCTGGTGAGAGCCAGTCAAGTCACCCCATCCTGGATTTCCCTGGCTGTCTAGTTTTCAAAAATGTATAGGTTTGCTAGGTTTTCCTAGGTGCCGGCAGAGCGAGGGCTCAAAAACTACAGCTAGGCACTTTGCAAAAAAAGGGTCATTTTTCACTGTGAAAATGTGGTGTGTCCACCTTGCGTTTTGGGCCGTTTCCATGTCGCGGGCATTAGGCCTACCCACACAAGTGAGGTACCATTTTTCTCGGAAGACTTTGGGAAACGCAGGGTGGGTGGAATTTTGTGGATCCACGCAGATTTCAGAACTTTGCACCACAGAAATGTGAGGAAAATGTGTTTTTTGGGACAATTTGTTAGGTTTGCAAGGAATTCTGGGTAACAGAACCTGGTGAGAGCCAGTCAAGTCACCCCATCCTGGATTCCCCTGGGTGTCTAGTTTTCATAAATGTATAGGTTTGCTAGGTTTCCCTAAGTGCCGGCGGAGCTAGGGTTCAAAAAGTACAGCTAGGCACTTTGCAAAAAAAGGGTCGTTTTTCACTGTGAAAATGTGGTGTGTCCACCTTGCGTTTTGGACCGTTTCTTGTCGCGGGCACTAGGCCTACCCACACAAGTGAGGTACCATTTTTCTCAGAAGACTTTGGGGAACGCGGGGTGGGTGGAATTTTGTGGATCCACGCAGATTTCAGAACTTTGCACCACAGAAATGTGAGGAAAATGTGGTTTTTTTGACAATTTGTTAGGTTTGCAAGGGATTCTGGGTAACAGAACCTGGTGAGAGCCAGTCCAGTCACCCCATCCTGGATTCCCGTGGGTGTCTAGTTTTCAAAAATGCATAGGTGTGCTAGGTTTCCCAAGGTGCCGGCAGAGCTAGGGTTCAAAAACTACAGCTAGGCACTTTGCAAAAAAGGGGTAATTTTTCATTGTGAAAATGTGGTGTGTCCACATTGCATTTTGAGCCGTTTCCTGTCGTGGACACTAGTCCTACCCACACAAGTGAGGTACCATTTTTATCGGGAGTCTTAGGGTAACACAGAATTGTAGAGCAACTGTTATTACCTATTGACTTTCGATGCATTTCTGCCTTCCAAATGAAAGACAATGTGTAAAAAAAAAGTCATTTTGAAAATGTCCTATTATGGGTATTCCCAATTTCGGAAATGTGCAAATATCTACTGTTTCTAAACTCTATATTTTGTTCCCATTTCAGAAATACATAGGTGTCTTTCATACCGATTTTTCCATGTATACATTTTCCCAGAATAATAGCTATATACCTGGTATATAATAAAAAATCATTGCAAGTCTCTGCTCAGTTATTGGCTCTGGGTTCGTCGGGTTCTTGGTGAACCTACAAGTCCTATATATCCCCACAACCAGAAAGGTCCAGCGGATGTAACGGTATATTGCTTTCAAACAGCTGTCATAATTAGAAAAAGTTACAGGTGAAAACGTTGACACAAACGGCTGTTTTTTTCAACTAATTTTTCCTATATTTAACTGTTACTTTCTATAAAGAAACCTTCAAGGATCTACACAAATGACCCCTGGCTAAATTCAGAATTCTGTCTACTTTTCTAAAATGTATAGCTTTCCAGGATCCATTATTGCTTTCATACCCATTTCTACCATTAACTGGAAGGAGGTTGAAAGCACAAAAAAATTGCAAAAATAGGCTATGTCCCAGAAAAATGCCAAAACTGTGTAAAAAATGTTGGTTTTCTGACAAAAGTCTGCTTGTCCCTGAAAGCTGGGAAGATGGTGATTTCAGCACCACTACCCCTTTTTTGATACCATTTGCAGGGAAAAAAACAGACGCTTTCATCTGGAGCCCTTTTTTCCCATTTTGGCTAATTTCTGGGTCTCCTCAAGGGGAATCCACAAACCCTGGATACCTTTAGAATCCCCATGATGTTGGAAAAAAAGAACGCAAATTTGGCGTGGATACCTTATGTGGTCAAAAAGTTATAGGGGCCTAAGCGCGAACTACCCCAAATAGCCAAAAAAAGGCTCATCACGGGGGGGGAAGGCCTATCAGCGAAGGGGTTAAATATGGTAGGGCTTCTCATTGTATATAATTTACTTGTGGTGCTACTCACTCTGCTGGCATGCATATGTTTTCTAGTTGCAGCGGAGTTGTTTTATAATAGAGCACCATAGTTTCAATGAATATTGTAAACTGTTTTTGTGTATTGTTTAGTATGGACATGCATGAGTGAGAAAGTGAAATGTGACTATCTGTTTCCATGGTTCCCTGAGGGGACTAGAGTGTTGTGTTCTGGGGTGCTAACTTACCTGTCACTCTGGGAAGGTTTGGAGGGCAGGTAAGGCACTATGAGCTAGTCAGGATTGAGTTTCATAGGTACTGATGTGGTATGGTGACTCAGTCCCTACATACTGATGTTCTGTGATCTCAGGCATAGTTCTGTTTACACAAAATCCCTGCAACATGTCCAAGATGGCGGATGGGTAGGTTGCTTGATTGTGAGCTCCGACCCGCTGCTGTAAATTATTCGGTCCCATCCCCACGCATGGAAGGGGATCGAGGCAAAGCCCATGCCATACAACCTCCAGCAGAGGGGCTCTACTTACCCGGCTTCCTGGGTACCCAGCGACGCTGGTGAAGTGAGCTCCGGAGCTGAGGTGACTGACTGGCGCTGGGCCATGCTTTCAGCGGGGACAACAGCGTGCACGAGGTCAGCCCAAGAGTTTCCATGAGCCCAGAGACCACTTCCTCGAGCCTCAAGAGAGACCGGAGTAATAGCAACGAGGGAGGTGAGGCACTGCTCAGAGCGGATGGCCCTGGAAACTGGGCTCCGACGTCAGAAGTAATCGATCGGCACTGGGCCGCACTATTGACGGAGTCTGTGAAGTGGGAAAGGCTGCCCCCGATTTTCCCATGCACCCAGGGACACCCTTATCGGGCTCCAAGGAGGCCCTGAAGAATAGCAGCAGGAGAAGCGAGGCGCTGACAGGGGCGTGCAGTCCTGGGGTGTGAGCCCCAAAGTCGGAGTCGGCATCTCGTGCTGTGCCACGCTCCACTGCAAATCGGAGTCCAGCCCTGCCCGAGCGAGGCCCCACAGTAAACCTCAACTGCAGGAGGTCTGGTTGAGCCTTGTACAGTGGTGAGCATTGGTGCAGGTGGGAACACATAGCCCGAGCGTCTGGCAGGGGTGATCCAGTGTGGGGGCACCCAGGGGGCAACATACACGCAGCAGGCCACAGTCTCCTTCCATTGCAGACCCCAAGTGCGGCTGTGCCAGGCACTTGTGGGAGACTGGGGTGTTGAGCGCGAGAACCTATGACACGTACATGCTGCGATACCCAACAAGCTGCGAGTGCCGACATTGGAGGAGCTGCGAATAGCTAGGAACAGCCGCTGGCTGTCCGTCACCTCAACGGTCACCTGAGAGGACCTGGGCTCAGCCCTGTATGTAATTAGAACCAGGGGGGACACAACAAGCATGCTACTAGTGCACTTGTTGACAACATTAGGACCCTGGTGTTGAGTGGTTGGGCACCCCAATGGCTGCGCCCCTTGAGGAGGACCCTGATACCCGTGATGCTCATAGAACCAGGCCAGTAGACCGGAGGCACGATTCCATAGGCCCTTGGGGGGACTGATTCTGTGAAAGAGACTTGTCTGCGACCTGCTCGTTCCGAAGAAGAGGTGCCCGAGAGGCTGCAAAGCACTGGAGAGCACCGGGAACCCGTAGCTTGCACCCGGTCACTGGTGAGTGGTTCTGTGTTACTTAGTCCTGTGGGCACTACACAAAAGATCGCTGACACACATCGGACTCGTGGTGTGAGGCCTGCCATCACCCTGGGTGAGCAGGCTCGTCAGACTACCACCATGGCCAAAGTGAAGACCGGTAAAGGTGGCGACAGACAACACTTGGCCCTGCAGTGAACCACGGACAATCATCACCACAAACTGCAGTGGAGCATCTCCTCCAAGATCACATGGAGAAATTTGTGGAACTACTGACGGCCGTCAATGGCCTTAAGGTCTCCTTGGAGCCCAAACTGGATGCTGTGGTGATCGATGTGGGGTTCCTTCAAAAAGATCACAAGAAACTGAAAGATGTAGAATTAGACCTAGCAACTATGCGACCTTTGGTGGCGGAGCACCACCAACTTGAGTTGCTCCACAAAGAGGTGGCAGTATTGCGAACCAGGGTGGATGACGCAGAGGTTCACTCCAGGAGAAATAATATAAGAGTGGTGGGGCTCCCGGAGGTAAAGAGCCTTGTATGGACTTATACCTGGAGACCTGGCAATCTGAACAAGTGCTAGGGGGTAGGAAGTCCACATTCTTCTCTGTGGAAAGGGCTCACAGAGTACCGGAATGTCCGCCTGCACCAGGCCATGCCAGTGGTGGCGAGACTGTTCAATTTCCGAGATAAGGTTAATATCCTCCGGATCGCTAGAGCCAAGGGCCCCTGGACTGTTAACAACAGCACTGTTATGATCTTCCCGGACTAATCGGTGGAAGTGTGCAGACAACGGGAGTCATTTCAGGATGTAAAGCGGTGCCTTCGCACAATGGGACTCAAATATGCCTTTTTATACCCGGTGAAAATGTGATTCATCTCGGGTGCCAAGACTCATTTCTTTCTGTCCGCGAAAGAAGTGTGGGCTGGGCTTGAGATGCATGTGGACTTTCAGCGTACCACTTCATCAGACATAGGGGAGGAGTGGAAGATGCAGCGGTCTAAATGGCAATCCACCATGAACATCCGTGGCAAACCGACGAAGGCACAGGCGGTGATGGGCAGAGCGGAGGCACTGGCCGCAGTGGAACACTCGGCATTGACTGGCAGCGACTCAGATGGGAACACGGGGGTTCGTTTTACACATCACAGGTGACCAAGCTTCCGGAAGAGCTTTGTGGTGGCCCGGCAGTCACTCCAATGACAGCGGATCTACTGAAAGACCCCTAATGCAACAAGATATCCTTTTCTGGTGACTCTATTGAATGAGGGCGTGCGCTGGCGGGGGAAGTCGGGGTGCCCATAGGTGCGCGCGGGCCATTGCGTGAGGGGTTGTTTATGCAATTCTAGCGCCGTGGTCATGGAGTGCACTGTGAAATGATAAAGCATCGAGTACACCCAAGTTACCGGGATGACTTTATATTAGTTGCCAAATCAATAAAGGCATTGATTGGTTGTGTCTGATTGATTGGGCAGACAGGGATGCGGGTTTGTTGGGGATTGTTTGCCTTGTTAATTAGTTTGGTTTTCTTAAGCTCTGGATGCTCTCTCCTGCCCTGTTTCCCCACAAATTGCTCTGACATGGTAATAACACAACACACACAACACACATAGCGTCACGAGGATATCGCATTATGACGTGGAATGTGAGGAGGCTAGTCACCTACAGTAAATGATACATGGTTCAAGCATATTTGAAGAAGCATCAGGGTCAGTTTCCCTGTTTACAGAAAACAAATATGATGGCGGAAGAACTTCTCAGACTTGTATGGTACAACCTACTCAGCATATGCTAGGGGCGTCCTGCTGTGGGTGGCTCCTGGGGTTCCATTTGTGGGGGCCACGCCTTGGTAGAACCAGAGGGCCATTATGTCATTGTGGAGAGAGCCTTGGATGGTAAGCCGATCATACTGGCGGTGTTGCACCGAAGGTACGCTAACCCCTGTCTTCACTGCCCTTACTCCGGTCTTCTTCAAATCGGTATTAGCCTATCTTCTGGTGCGGGGACTTTAATTGTGTTCCAGATTAGGAGTGTGACCAATCGACGCCTCCAGTGCCGAGGGCTCAATCACATACAACTACCAGACAGCTGCAACAATGGGTGCACAATATACAGGCAGTGGAAGTCTGGCGCACCTTACACCCAAATATAAAGAATTGTATCCTTTGGAGAAAGAATAACTTGTTAAATTAATCTATTCCATTCATCCTAAATCACTCATACCATCCACATTCGTTGGAAGTGAGACCATATATTTCCAATAGATAATCTAGACAACATAAGATGTAAAGAGGTACAAAATCAATTTATTGATAAAAATTGATTGAAAAGTACAAATAGTACAGAAGACAATTAAGAATCAAATCATTTATATCTAACATACAACTTTATCAAAGTCAAAAGACAGGCCTAATTACATGATTATAAAAAACCAATAATAAAAAGTTTAAAATTAATAAAGAAAGAGAGTGTACATATCACAAGACACACTATCCTATGTCATCAGTGGCATACACATCCGTGAAAAACAATTTATTACAGGCTAGTGCCAGGTATTGTCCAATTTATAGAATACTCTTTGGTCTAGCCACTAGACAGATTGTGTATATTTCAGTTATGCGTCGACGCGTTTCGATGGACTCCTATGTTGCCATCTTTCTCAAGACAAGTAATTTTGTAGACTCTCAACAAGAAATAGTAGATATGAAGGTAATACACCTATACACAATTTAAAAACCTTTTTGAGGCAACATAAATGTAGCCCTGAGCGTATACTTCTCGAGCAGTAGAGATCAAAGGCTTCCTGTTCCTTCACTGGAATGTTGTAGTATTCTCTGCATCATTATACAAGCAGGAGAATGGTTAGCTGGATCTAACTTGAAGAATGGTTCTTCTGGTTAGAGTACGACGCTCCTATATAGAATCAGCAGTATCGCTCCTCTTACCCTTTTATCGGGTAAGAGGAGCGGTACGCGATTTTATATAGGAGCGTCGAACCATACAAACCCCAATTATCATAGGGGGACCAGAATCAGGATACCCGGTCTAAAAGGGATAGAGTTCTACGATTAACAACCGCCTTTATTTAGCAAAGACACAGGTTTGGCCATTCTTTCAGAACCAGTGTTTGGGCCAGCAACTTTGTATACTGCGAATGAAAGAGTGAGTGACGCCCTCTTTTATTATCAGCTCTAACCAGAAGAACCATTCTTCAAGTTAGATCCAGCTAACCATTCTCCTGCTTGTATAATGATGCAGAGTATACTACAACATTCCAGTGAAGGAACAGGAAGCCTTTGATCTCTACTGCCCGAGAAGTATACGCTCAGGGCTACATTTATGTTGCCTCAAAAAGGTTTTTAAATTGTGTATAGGTGTATTACCTTCATATCTACTATTTCTTGTTGAGAGTCTACAAAATTCCTTGTCTTGAGAAAGATGGCAACATAGGAGTCCATCGAAATGCGTCGACGCATAACTGAAATATACACAATCTGTCTAGTGGCTAGACCAAAGAGTATTCTATAAATTGGACAATACCTGGCACTAGCCTGTAATAAATTGTTTTTCACGGATGTGTATGCCACTGATGACATAGGATAGTGTGTCTTGTGATATGTACACTCTCTTTCTTTATTAATTTTAAACTTTTTATCATTGGTTTTTTATAATCATGTAATTAGGCCTGTCTTTTGACTTTGATAAAGTTGTATGTTAGATATAAATGATTTGATTCTTAATTGTCTTCTGTACTATTTGTACTTTTCAATCAATTTTTATCAATAAATTGATTTTGTACTTCTTTACATCTTATGTTGTCTACTATTGGAAATATATGGTCTCACTTCCAATGAATGTGGATGGTATGAGTGATTTAGGATGAATGGAATAGATTAATTTAACAAGTTATTCTTTCTCCAAAGGATACAATTCTTTATATTTTGATATACTACCCTATTCCTTTGGACAGAAGGGGGTTCCTCTTAGTTCTCAAATGCACCTTACACCCACACTTGCAAGAATACTCTCACTACTCTGCACTACACGCTCTCCACACAAGAATTGACCCGATATACGGCAGCGGAATATTGGTAGGTAAATGTAGAGGGGAGGAGTACTTATGTAGAACGCTGTCTGACCACTGCACTCTGTTAGTCACTTTCTCTTGGGAGAAGACCCCGGCCGGTAATACCCAAATGGTGGTTGCAACTGCTAGCGCTGGTGGATGTACCATTTCGGTCACAGGTGGGGCAACACATTGATCGATACTTTAAAGATAACGAGGGTTCGACAACGGACGGGGTGGTGGAATGGGACGCCTTCAAGGTGGCGATGTGGGGAGTGTGTATGGCCACACAGTATGGTATGCATCAGGGATTGCAGACAGAGGAGTTGGGTCTTGAGGACAGACTGAAAAAAAGGTGGAAAGGGAGTGGGAGTCTAACGCAGCTTTGTAGCCCTCATTAGTGGGTGTTAGGGTGGAATACAGGGAGGCACTGAAATGCTTATCTGCTTTAGATTACAAGACTTATGTTAAGCGCCAGCATGAGTTAGGCGATAAGACATGGGGCTGCTAGCTTGGCTCTTGCAGTCTGATATCCAGTGCACCCCTATGGGTGCCATACAATCACGGGCGAGGCCCATAGTGAACACAGTTAGCCATTAATTGGGAATTCGAGGCCTATTACAGGACGCTCTATGAGGGTCCGAGAAAGGGGGGGGGGGCGGACCAGGAAGTAATCTTGTCCTATCTGAGGACGATACGTATCCCCACCCTTACTCCACTGCAAAGGCAGGAACTTGATGCCCCTCTAACCCTGGAAGAGGTTGAAATGGCCATCAAACAGATGGCCAGGGGCAAGACACCAGGCATGGATGGGCTGCCAATTGAATTCCATGCCACCTATTAAACTCAATTGGCTCCCAGGCTCCTACGGGTATTTGAACAGGCTAGGGAGGGATCATAGGAGACTCTCGAACAGCATGAGGGATGCGTTTTAATTGCGGTGCTTCCGAAGCCCAGGAGAGATCTACTGGGGTGACCTCTTACCGCCCCCCCTCTCTTTAATTAACCTGGATTATAAGGTTTTGGGAAAGGTTCTGGCAAATCGACTAACCCCCTCGTTCAACATGTGGTACACCCCGACCAGAATGGGTTCATCCCAGGAAGGAACACATTTCTGAATCTCCGACGCCTGTTCTCCGTGATGGACTGGGCATGCAGGACAGGTACTTAATGCTGGGTGGCATCTTTAGAGAAGGAGTTTGACACCTTGGTGTAGGCCTACTTACAAGCTGTGTTGTTCAAGGTGGGCATGGGCCTGGAATTCCGCAGGTGGATAGGGGCCTTATATGTGTCCCCCCTGGCCGAGGTGCGCACAGGCGGGATCATTTCTGGTAGTTTTAACATTGGGAGGGGTACCAGAGAGGGGTTTTGCTGTCCCCTCTGTTGTCCGCACTGGTCATGGAGCCACTAGCGTCCTCGTTGCGCACTCCGGGGCGAGGGCCGAGGATTATTCACATGTGATGTCCATGTATGCTGATGACACCCTCATATATTTGAATGCAGATCCTTTGCTTCTCCCAGAAGTCATGAGCATGCTAGATGACTTTGTACTCATTTCTGGCCTACACATTAACTGGGGGAAGTCTGGTTTATTCCCTCTGCTGTATACACTTGAATTGTTGCGACATCCAGAGGGGGCGGATGCCTTGCCGTGGAAGTATGACACCATCAAATAATTATGGGCATAGATATATCACATGGAAAAGGATCTTGTGGAGGGGAATTTGGGGAAAGCATTAACATCGATATGGCAGACATTACCCTTTTGGATGCAGTTGTGCCTGTCGCCCACGAGCAGAGTGTCCATAGCGAAAATGCTGATTCTACCCCGACTCCTTTATTTTTCTGTGGGACTCCCTGGGGTGCTGAGGAAGGCATTCTTCAGGGACCTACAGTGACTACTAGCTGCCTTGATTTGGGGTCCAAGAGACACAGGGTAGCGATACCCACCTTATATGCCGCTTTGGAGGAAGGGGGCCTGGGAGCACCTAATTATGTGTTGGATTACGCCGCTGCCCAGCTTAAGTGGCACTTTCGTTGTCTTAGAGATGCTACGAACCCTGAACAGGACATGTTAAGCTTTGACTTTAGGGGTAACTCGCTGCTGGAGTGGTTATTGCAATTCCATCCTTATCGTAGTATTCCAAACGTACTGCTGAGGGTGGCAGTCCGGTGCTGGAGGAAGTACATTCACAGGGGCAAGACGGAGGTGCCTTATGCTCCGAGTGTACTGTTATGGGCCCCACCACTCTGTAGGCGTCTGACATTGACTTACCTGACTGGACCTTGGACTGAAGCTGGATATAGGATGTGGGGCGATGTGGTGTCGGAGGGGTTGCTTCCAGTGATCTTGACCCAGGGCAGTTCCTACTGTATTCGGCTCTGCATGGAGTGGCAAGCAAGATGTGGGGGGTCAGAAGGCGACTTACCTGCTATGTTGGGTCCCCTTGAAATGATGGTAGCTCCAGCTGACAGGTCAGAGCTACCATCATTTCAGATTTATGGCGCTCTTCGCCGAGACTCTATTAACACAGGCATTCAAGCTCTTAAGGGGTGGTGGGAGGAACTGTTGGAGATGGAATTCCCGGAGCAGGCATGGAAGAGATGCCTGGGATCCATCAGGAAGGTCACTAGGAAAGAGCGCTTCTGCTTTACCCTGTTCTACTTCATACATCATAAGTACCTTTACCCGGATAGGATTGGGAGGATGTTCGAGGGGATCAGGATGGTATGTCTCAGATGCCAGAGGGTTAATGCAGATTTCCTTCACCTGATATGGACATGCCCCGTGATCGTCTATTATTGGCGGGAAGTGACCCAATGTATTTCACAAGGTAAGGCCTCTACTCTACCTCAGGAACTGCCCGTTGTCTCCTTAATACCGGAATAGTGACTAAGCAGACGAAGCAGCTGGCTGGTTTTCAGAGCCTGGCCTTGGTGCTTGCAAAGTGCTGTATTGCTATGAACTGGAAGGCAGTGAATGTCCCCATTGTCCAGTTGTGGCAGAGAGATGTAGAGCTTTGGGCCATGGCAGAACTGTCAGTGCTAGCTGATGCCCGGGATTGGAGAGGCGACCTCATGGAGCAGTGGGGAGAGTATTTGGTTTTCCTGAATGGAATTCTACTGCCTGAGACCCAAGATGGTAATGGGTGACAGCAGAGTAGGAGGACGGTTGTTGTTTAAGTGGGTGGACACCCTTCACTTCCACTCGGGGTCCTGTTTAGACGACACATGGGAGAGTAGTCTGACTATGCCAGTAGGCCAGTTGACGGAGAGCGCACTATATGTATACAGGAAGTGGGGCTGATGGGGGGGTCACTAACCGTTCCACAACTGCGTAAGATCTACATATTTACATTATCACCGGGAGGGTGTGGGGGGGCACAGGAGCTAGTTGGGTTATGTTAGTTGACAGTTTAGAAATGCTTCTGTGATTTCTCCACTTGTGGTTGAGAGGCGCTCAGCTTTTTGCACATATTCACCCTTGCCAATTTCTGGCTTTGATATGGTGTGAGTTTGGGCCGTCTGTTCCCACATGCTATAGATGCTTTAAGGTAAGGTAACTGTTTTCTTTCAAAATAATAAAGAGATTTTTTTTTTTTTTTTTAAAGGTGTAATTTGTTTTGTGTTAGTGGTTTATCACTCAAGGTTAGTCACAACTAAGGTGGCAGAGATAATATCTACTAAAGATTTGATTGATTTCCTGTGGAAAATAGTTTTGAAGGAAAGAAAGCCTGAAATCATTGTTACTGACATCGGGGTAGAATTTACAACTTGAGAGAAATGGGTGGGTTCTTGTGTGAAATGTCCATCAGGTACTTCAAGGCTGCATTATATTGTCCTTGAGAACACGGTGGTAGAGAGGATGAGTTGGTTAGTCAAGGGCTGTTTACAGTTGGCAAAAGCTAATAGTATTTCAGGTAATAAGGCCTTACAGGATATGCTGTGGTCATATTGCACAACTCCCCATGCTGTAACCCTGTTTCTCATCTTTTGTTTCACTCAAAGGGAGAGACCCGTGGACTAAATTGTCACCAGCATGGTTGTGTGTTATTAGAATGGAGGAAGTGTAAAGGAAGAAAGTGATGGATAGGGTGGAAAAACATCAATTCTGTTATATGGAATATTATGAGTGAAAGAAGTGTGCAAAGGAAGGTAGGTGATAAGGCATGCTTGAAATATCCTAGAAGGGAAAAAAACGAATTAATCTTCATTTTATGTGGGATCCTTGGAGGTAACTAAAGTGTGTACCTCGGTTACAGACAGGAGTGAAGTGCAGTTAGGGTGGAAGAGAATGAGATTGCAACTGATCTGAGAACTGTGGAGATGAACATGATAGGCAGAATAGCTATGAGGAGTCTGCAGAAGATACACACTGCACACGTGGACTAAGGATTAAGTTTAAAGTAGGTGTAAATAGTTTGATTATAAATTGGGATTCCACTTCTGCCTTGACCCTTGTTTCTCCATTATACACCTATGAACATAATTTTGTTTTTTGGGTGAATATTCTTTTTATTGTAATTTTTGTATTTGTTATTATTTTGTTATTCATTGTATACCGTTTTTCTTCAAACATATGTTTATTATATTTTTCCAAATACATCGTAAGATATCAATATCATTCCGCTCAGCGCAGTGAGCACCAACATGTCGATAAGACTCAAATGGTGAAGCATTATACATTATCCAAGAGGTGCCCAGCCCCGAGTCTAAAATAAATGCTAATGGAAGATACAGTGGCTGTCAAGGCGGGGGTGCGGGCAGTCCCCTGTGGCATCAGACGTACGAAGCACCGTAATTGGGCGCCTCAACGTATGTCTGGAATGACATCTAAACAAATCTTTCCAGCTGAGGGAATCTTGTAAGGCGTATTAGAGTCATTTAAAAACCAACTCCCCGAACCCAAGAACCCAAACCCCCCCCCCCCTCCCAAACTGTGGTGGCAGCAAAACCATAGCTAAAATATCAACTGGAGGTAGTGCCAAAGTAATCAATATTGAAAGAGGTGTAATGCGCGGACCGTATTGGGACAGACAGCTGACGGGAGCCCCCGAGAAAGGAAGGCAACTAGCGGTCCCCATTTGAATTCAAAGTTCTTATAATTATCTTGAAAGATATCAGCCATTCTTTCCAGGCTAAGAAGCCGCCATAGCCGTGAGTGCCAAAGGGAGATCGCCGGGGCCTCCCTCTGTTTCCAGGCGGCCGCTAAAGTCACCTTAGCCGCTCCTATACACAGCCACATGATGGCTTTGTCCGCACGGGTCTGGTGTTCTAAAGTAGGATCTCGAAGCCCCAAGAGGACCTCTGCCATAGTGGTTGGAATGGGGTACCCCAGAATATCTTTAATATGGGCTAGTATTTCTGTCCAAAAGGGGCGTATCGTTGGGCAATCCCACCAAATGTGTTGAAAATCACCCAAGAGGCCGCAGCCTCTCCAGCAGCAGTCAGAAGTGTTGGGGAAGATCTGTTTAAGCCTAGAAGGGTGGAGATACCAATCCATCATGGTCTTTAGGTGGGCTTCTCGGAGGTCCATGGAGTGATTAAATCTAAAAATGTCGGACCACAAGTGAGACCAATCTCTCTCTGACACATCGCGCTGTAATATCCTGTTAGAAATGGGGGTCTCTAGTTGGCAATGGCTGGCCACTGTCCAAGTAGGGACCCTTCTTCCTAAGTCAGAGTGAGAGGGCTACCCTCTTTAATAACCCTGCTCAACCCTGTGGTAACGTAGCACGAGCAGGTAGGCTTATCTCAGAGGCAGGGTGTGAAGCATTTATGACCATACACAGTAACACAGTGAGGAACACTACAAAGGGACACCACACAAGTAGTTATAAAAAATAAGTATCTTTATATAAAGGCAGATTTATCACAAGACCAAGAACTGTAAAAGCCACAATACTGTCAAAAATTGGATAGCTGTTGAAGGGCTGTCAAAAATAGGTCAAGGGTTGCAAAAATAAGGTTCAAGTTCAAAGCAGTGGTCTCTGCGACCCTTTCTCTCACAAAGTACCTGGGTTTAGTAGCAAAACCAACAAAATGTCGCAAATAAGCTGTAGCGATGATTCTCGGCACGCGAGGCCGGCGATGCGATGAAATCCTTGCCGCAAGGGAGGATGATGCGCCGATCTGCGGGATGTGTGCGGAGACGATGCGACAAACTTCTGCACGCTGGACCGCCGATGCGATGACTTTCTTGCCGCGTGGGAGAAGTCGATGCGGTGATCCTGTTGCGCTGTGCGATCGTGTTGCGATGCGAAGACAAGACGCTCCGCGAGGGAGCGACGAAATTCGGTGCGATGCGATCAAAGTGGCGGATGCACGGCGTCCGCAATGCGATGTCTCGAAGCGATGATTTCTTTAGGGGTTGCGAGTGCGCGGCGACAGCAGCGCGATGATTTTCCCAGCGCGTCTCGGCTGCAGCGGCTCGCAAAGGGGCGTTAGCGATGGTTTCGTGTTGCGAGCCCTCGGCGGCAGCAGCGCGATGATTTTCCCAGCGCTCTCGACTGCAGCGGCTCGCAAAGATGCGTTAGCGTCGATTTCCAACACTTTCTTCTCTGATGCAAACTAGAGGCCCTGGAACTCACAGGAGCCTCATCAGCAGATAGCAGTCCTCGCAGGGAGGAAGCAGGAGGTTGGTGGTGGAGTCTGATGTGCCTGAGACTCCAGCAGGAGGCTAGCTGTTTTCCTAGCCCTTGGGTGATTGCTTGTAACAAAAAATAAAAGTTCTCTCAAGAGTTCCTTTTCCTCTTCTTCAAGGTCCAGTGGTCACTGCTGCAGGCCAGTGCAAGAAACAACACACAAGCACAGGGACAGTCACTTCCTGCAGATTCCTCCAGTGGCACGGACAGAGTTTCCTCTCCAGATCCAAAAGCAATACAAATTGGAGGGGTTTGAGCACAGATATTTATACCCCAAAAGTCTTTGTTCTCAGAAGCTACAAGTCACTGAACCTAGCCAGAACCAGTTCTGCTCAGGCCTGGAGCACTTTGTTTACCAGGCTGCATCCTTCCTTTCAGAAAGAGGGGTCTGCTAGCAGACACACAGTAGGAGGTGGAGCCAGCATTCACCTTGCCAGGCACAGCCCTATTCAGGTCAAGGAGCCACCCCTCCCCACACTCTAAATGCAGATCTCTCTATTCAACCCAGGTCTGACTCAGCCTGCCCTGCCCCTCTAAAACCAGACAGCCAATACACATAACAGCAGAGCACACTGGAAGGCTTAGGCAAGAAAATACCTAATTTCTAAAAGTGGTATTTTCAAACACAGAATATAAAAATAAACTTCACTAAAAGATGTATTTTAATATTCTGAGCTCAGGCATACTAAATTCGTTTTTCTACCATGTTCCTGGGGTCAGTTAGGACTATAGGATGTAATAGTCAAACTGCCCATTCTAGCCTATGAGGAACAGGTTGCCTTACAGTAGTGAAAAACGAAATGGGGTGTAATTCACTACCAGGACATGCTACACACACCAAGGCATGTCCTACCTTACACATACAATGCACCCTACCATAGGGGTGACTTACAGGATGCCAAGGGAAGGTTCAGGGGCTGGGAAGTGGGTGCACTTCACAGCCAAGATGGCAGTTCTGGACTGCACACAGACACTGCAGTGGCAGGTCTGAGACACACTTTACCAGCTGCTTCTGTGGGTGGCACACATCAGTGCTGCAGGCCCACCAGCAGCATTTGGTTTACCAGCCCTGGGCACACATAGGCCACACTACTAGGGACTAACAGGTAAACCAAATAAGCCAATCAGGGATATACCAATTCACATAGACATATTTACACAGGGAGAGCATATGCACTTTAGCACTGAACAGCAGTGGTAAAGTGCCCAGAATCATAAAACCAACAGAAACAGGTCAGCAAAAATACAGGAGGCAGGCAAAAGTTTAGGGGTGACCCTGCAAAAAGGGCCATTTCCAACACAACCCCCTTCCAGCCAAAACGCAGGGTAGACCAATCACTACTTTGATGGGCTTCCCTGCTTCGGGCGATAGAACACGGAACTGGCCCGCAACTGCAGGGGCATAGGCCAGCTCTACTCCAATCTGAACCCTGGTGGATCCCTCTGTCCACACTCCTAGGGCCCACTAAGATAACCAATGGGGAACTCTTCCCCTCACCTGTGGACACCACCTGTGCAGCACCTAACCTTAACTGGCCCCCAGGTGTGTCCCAACAGATAAACAACAAGCCCCAGTAGCCACTGACAGTAGTCAGTGATGAAATCCAAGCCCTATACCTCTCAGGGCTCTCAAACTTTTGTGGCATCAGAGAGTGAGGGGCAGTAACCCCAGGTGTCTGGCACCTTTTGTCCACTCTCCCTCCTAACAGGTTAGGCAATGCGTCCTGACACTGACCCACCAGCCCTGGGCCTGTACCCAACGGTGGGGTCAGCGACTGGGGTGGGCTCCCCCACACCCGGTCCTTCTCTTTGGGGCTCGGTACCCTCCCACCTGGAGCGGTACTCCTTCCAGAATTGTCAGGGCACCTGAGGCAGGTGTCCTGCACACCCGCCCACCAGTTCAGGGGTTCTATCCTGCAACTGGTATCCCAGCATAGGGTCTGTACCCTTAGACTGGGCGGAGGTCAGGGGTGAGGCTGCCCTCGCCCCGCCCCTTTACTGGGGCCTGGCACCCTCCCACCTGGAGAGGTGCCCCCATAACACAAACCGGGAGGGGCACTGTTAGCAGTTGCCCCTTCCTCCAGATCAGGGGGGACACCCTGAACCTGGCCCCCAACCTAGGGTCTGTACCCTTAGGCTGGGCCTGTGCCTGGCAACCCAGGACTTCTGGGGGCATACACCAATTCCCCCCAAGGAAAATACACTCTTCTAGAGTTATGCCACAGTTTGCCTGGCACACCAGGACTTCCTGGGGAGCACACAGGCCCCCCTCAAGGAAAACACACCCCTCCACCAGTTCAGGGCTTGGACCCTGCAACTGATCTACCAACCTGAAAAAACCCTTAGGTGGTACTGGGGTCAGAGGCGAGGACTCCCTCCCTCTGCACCCCCTTCCAGCATACTGCACCCACCCACCTGGAGTGGTGCTCTTAGAAAAAAAAATGGCCGGGACACTGCTTACAGTTGTCCCTCCCTCCAGGTCAGACAACACCTGGACCTGACTTACCATCCCAGGGACCAACCCCTGTGGTTGAACAACTGCCTGGCCAACCAGGGCTTCCTGAGGGTGACACATACCTAGCGTGTCGTGTGACAGTCTGCCTGGCACAGAGCTCACGACCTCCTGTCCCTCTGACAGTGCGTGAAGATGCCCCAGGACAGAAGTGGCGTCATCATGGCCAATCCTATGAGTCTCAGCCCTTCTGGCTGGCCCCTGACCCACTGGTTCTTCCACTGGGGACTCTTTCCCCCCCTCACCCCTCAGACTGGACTTCTGTAGCCTCCCCCTAGGAGTGGCACTGCCAGGCACAAGAACTGATGGAGGCCTGACTACAGGCACTCCCAGCTCACCTAACACGGGGGTACCCCCCACAATGGACGGTCCATCCAGACAGACTAGGCTCCCCACCTGGTGTTCCCTCATGGAACCATCCAGTCCTGGGGACTGAGGTTGGGGCACTTCGGGACCTATCCCAGTCTCACTCCTGCTCCCACGAGACAGGATGGGAGGCCCTACAACCTCCTCACAACAAGGGGACCCAGCTGTAACACTCCTAACCCTTCCCAGCACTCTGGGTTGGAAAACTTCTGAACCACTTCTCTTAGGGTCATTCCCTAATGCCTCTACAGGGCCTCTGGTACTCACCCAGAGGTCTGCCTCCTGTGCAAGTTCCCTAGGATCAGAGAACTCGCAATCTGACAGGTGTTGGTTTAGCTTTGGAAAACAGGAACTCACAATGTGCTCTCCCACAATTGGATTACACAGTTCCACGCAGGTGCTAACCTTTACCTCACAATCCAGTGTCTCACATACGTACCCCACACCACTCTCTTGAAATGGGCGAGACATTAACTGACTGTCTCTATCACTCAACCCACACTCTTCTGGGCGGTCCTCACACTCATACACCAGGACTTCAATCACGGGGGAACTACTCTCCCTGCACCTCTCATCCAGAGTCGGTAGAGTATCCCTCCTTTCACTAGGACTATGGGCCCCTGCGCTAGTTCCCCAATCCACCTCAGGGATACTGCACATTAATGGAGCTACCTCATATCCTTGAATTCCCTGGTGTAGATCAACCCCCTCCTTCAAGTCAGGTGCCACATCCCTGGGGGGGTGTACTACACTGTCATCACTATATATTTCAATTTTGCTGCCACCACTGGACCCCACCCTCTCTGGGGAATCCAGACAATTAAAACTGCGCTCCAGGGGTAACCTACCCTCTTGAGCTAACTTCTCCTTTTCTGCTATCTGCGCTAGGTGCGCCTCCAGCTGGGCAATCTCTATTTGGAGCCTCTCCAATTCCAGCTGGTACTCCCTCTCCCTCTGTCTGCCCAACTCCTCTGGGGACCATGAAGGGGATTGGGTGCTACCCTGTGCACTAGATCCAGCAAGGGACTCCCTACCTATGGGACCTTCCCGCCTGTCCACCAACTCCTCTGGGGACCCTGAGGGGAATCTGGCTCTACCATAGGCACTAGACTCATCAAGGAACTCCCCACCTATGAGATATTCCATAACACTGTCTTCCTCCTCCTCAGACTCTCCAGAGCCACCCTCAGACCAACTACCCTCTTGGTAGGTGTACTGGGACTCCAAGAATCTCCATCTGTCTTGTTGCCAAAGTCTCAGGGATGTCTGCAGGGACAGCTGAGTCTCCTTCCTACTCACTGCTAAGCCCCTCTCCTCACAGAACCCACTTAGCTCCTCTAGACTGTAGGTCAACAGATCATCTATATAAAAGGTAGGTCTCATTTCAGCAAGACCCATTGTAGCAATAACTGGCAATATCAATAATAAAAAAAAAATAGGCTTGCCCGTTGTAACAATCACGGGCAATATCAATAAAAGATAGGAGAAAACTTCTCAAGAAAATGTATGCGGGTAAAAAATCACCGGCAATATCAATCACAATATAGGATCCAAAAACTCTCAAAAATGTATGCGGGTACTATCACCGGCAATATCAATAAAAATAGGCTTGCCCATTGTAACAATCATGGGCAATATCAATAAAAGATAGAAGAAAACTTCTCAAGAAAATGTATGCTGGTAAAAAATCACCGGCAATATCAATTACAATATAGGATCCAACAATTCTCAAAAATGTATGCGGGTACTATCACCTGGCAATATCAATAAAACATAGGCTTGCCCATTGTAACAATCACGGGCAATATCAATAAAAGATAGAAGAAAACTTCTCAAGGAAATGTATGCGGGTAAAAAATCACCGGCAATATCAATCACAATATAAGATCCAACAATTCTCAAAAATGTATGCGGGTACTATCACCGGCAATATCAATAAAAAATAGGCTTGCCCATTGTAACAATCACGGGCAATATCAATCAAAAATAGAATTTTAAAAAAAACTTCAAAAATGTATGTGGTGCGTTATGGTCTGCACTCACTAGTAGTGTACACTATAATTACTGTATGCGATCATAAATGCAAGTCCAGATCCTCACCGCTGACCACCAATGTTAGAAATGGGGGTCTCTAGTTGGCAATGGCTGGCCACTGTCCAAGTAGGGACCCTTCTTCCTAATTCAGAGTGAGAGGGCTACCCTCTTTAATACCCCTGCTCAACCCTGTGGTAACGTAGCACGAGCAGGTAGGCTTATCTCAGAGGCAGGGTGTGAAGCATTTATGACCATACACAGTAACACAGTGAGGAACACTACAAAGGGACACCACACAAGTAGTTATAAAAAATAAGTATCTTTATATAAAGGCAGATTTATCACAAGACCAATAACTGTAAAAGCCACAATACTGTCAAAAATAGGATAGCTGTTGAAGGGCTGTCAAAAATAGGTCAAGGTTGCAAAAATATGGTTCAAGTTCAAAGCAGTGGTCTCTGCGACCCTTTCTCTCACAAAGTACCTGGGTTTAGTAGCAAAACCAACAAAATGTCGCAAATGAGCTGTAGCGATGATTCTCGGCACGCGAGGCCGGCGATGCGATGAAATCCTTGCCGCAAGGGAGGATGATGCGCCGATCTGCGGGATGCGTGCGGAGACGATGCGACAAACTTCTGCGCGCTGGACCGCCGATACGATGACTTTCTTGCCGCGTGGGAGAAGTCGATGCGGTGATCCTGTTGCGCTGTGCGATCGTGTTGCGATGCGAAGACAAGACGCTCCGCGAGGGAGCGACGAAATTCGGTGCGATGCGATCAAAGTGGCGGACGCACGGCGTCCGCAATGCGATGTCTCGAAGCGATGATTTCTTTAGGGGTTGCGAGTGCGCGGCGACAGCAGCGCGATGATTTTCCCAGCGCTGCCTCGGCTGCAGCGGCTCGCAAAGGGGCGTTAGCGATGGTTTCGTGTTGCGAGCCCTCGGCGGCAGCAGCGCGATGATTTTCCCAGCGTTCTCGACTGCAGCGGCTCGCAAAGATGCGTTAGCGTCGATTTCCAACACTTTCTTCTCTGATGCAAACTAGAGGCCCTGGAACTCACAGGAGCCTCATCAGCAGATAGCAGTCCTCGCAGGGAGGAAGCAGGAGGTTGGTGGTGGAGTCTGATGTGCCTGAGACTCCAGCAGGAGGCTAGCTCTTTTCCTAGCCCTTGGGTGATTGCTTGTAACAAAAAATAAAAAGTTCTCTCAAGAGTTCCTTTTCCTCTTCTTCAAGGTCCAGTGGTCACTGCTGCAGGCCAGTGCAAGAAACAACACACAAGCACATGGACAGTCACTTCCTGCAGATTCCTCCAGTGGCACGGACAGAGTTTCCTCTCCAGATCCAAAAGCAATACAAATTGGAGGGGTTTGAGCACAGATATTTATACCCCAAAAGTCTTTGTTCTCAGAAGCTACAAGTCACTGAACCTAGCCAGAACCAGTTCTGCTCAGGCCTGGAGCACTTTGTTTACCAGGCTGCATCCTTCCTTTCAGAAAGAGGGGGTCTGCTAGCAGACACACAGTAGGAGGTGGAGCCAGCATTCACCTTGCCAGGCACAGCCCTATTCAGGTCAAGGAGCCACCCCTCCCCACACTCTAAATGCAGATCTCTCTATTCAACCCAGGTCTGACTCAGCCTGCCCTGCCCCTCTAAAACCGGACAGCCAATACACATAACAGCAGAGCACACTGGAAGGCTTAGGCAAGAAAATACCTACTTTCTAAAAGTGGTATTTTCAAACACAGAATATAAAAATAAACTTCACTAAAAGATGTATTTTAATATTCTGAGCTCAGGCATACTAAATTCGTTTTTCTACCATGTTCCTGGGGTCAGTTAGGACTATAGGATGTAATAGTCAAACTGCCCATTCTAGCCTATGAGGAACAGGTTTCCTTACAGTAGTGAAAAACGAAATGGGGTGTAATTCACTACCAGGACATGCTACACACACCAAGGCATGTCCTACCTTACACATACAATGCACCCTACCATAGGGGTGACTTACAGGATGCCAAGGGAAGGTTCAGGGGCTGGGAAGTGGGTGCACTTCACAGCCAAGATGGCAGTTCTGGACTGCGCACAGACACTGCAGTGGCAGGTCTGAGACACACTTTACCAGCTGCTTCTGTGGGTGGCACACATCAATGCTGCAGGCCCACCAGCAGCATTTGGTTCACCAGCCCTGGGCACACATAGGCCACACTACTAGGGACTAACAGGTAAACCAAATAAGCCAATCAGGGATATACCAATTCACATAGACATATTTACACAGGGAGAGCATATGCACTTTAGCACTGAACAGCAGTGGTAAAGTGCCCAGAATCATAAAACCAACAGAAACAGGTCAGCAAAAATACAGGAGGCAGGCAAACAGTTTAGGGGTGACCCTGCAAAAAGGGCCATTTCCAACATATCCCCTCCCACATAGCCATGTATCGCGGGCGGGGTGAGGTGGCGGTGGTAAGTAAAAAGTTATAGATGAACGATATCACCCCTTTCATTGTGGTGGTCTTGGAGAGGAAGGATTCGAATCTAGTGGGCGGCCGAGTGACCGCAACCCTAACCTTTGGGGTGAGAGCCCAGTGAAGCAGCTGGGCATGATGGAACCGTTCCGCGTCATCCAAGTCATAGACCCTTTTACAGTTGTCAAAAGTCAAGGGGTCATAGTTGTGAAAGAGGTGTGACAAGGCAAGACAACCCCCCCCCTCGCCAAGCATCAAAGGGCCCCTCCTGCATGCCGGGGGGAAGGCAGAATTGAAGTGCAGCGGTGTAAAGGGCGAGGGGAAAGTGGTCCATCTATCATCCCCTGTTACAGAGTCCCACACTCGCAGGGTGGTTCGCGTGGGGGTGCTACAGTACACGTTCTTGGTTCTGTCTCGTTTGGGGCGCCAAGCAAGGTCCCATATCGTCCGTCCTGCGACACTACGGTCCATATGTAACCAATGTTTATCTGATTCCGGTTTGGACCACTCAATTAACACTCTCAGTTGCGCCGTTTTGTAGTATAAGTGAATGTCGGGGAGTCCCACTCCTCCCTCCGCTCGGGAGCGACGCAACAACGAGAACGACAAGCGGGCACGTCCTTTTTGCCATATGAACTGAAGGACCATAGATTTAATTCGGCGGAAGAAGTCCCTTTCTGGTTCTATCGGTAAGGCTTGGAACAGGTAGAGAAGTTTAGGGAGGAGTGTCATCTTGACAGCATGAATGCGGCCAAGCCAAGAAAGAAAGAGTGGTTTCCACCTCGCGAGTTCCTCCTGAATTCGTGCGAGACTGGGGGGGAAGTTGGCAGCATATCACCCTTCCACCCAGGGCGTTAACTGAATTCCTAGGTATTGTATGGATGAGGCTGCCCATTGTAAGGGAGTGAGGGGTTGGAGCCTGTGCACCTCCGCCGGCGGAAGTGTAAGGTTAAGAATATAGGACTTGCCCATATTAATTTTAAAGCCTGCTACCTCTTCAAAGCGCTCCAGTTCCTTTTGTAAATGGGGAAGGGAGTGCTCGGGCTCAGAGAGCGACAAGAGGACATCGTCCGCGAAGAGAGAAACCTTATGGGAATCCCCACTAAAGGGGATGCCATGCATGTCGGGGTTGGCTCTAATAGCCACTGCTAGGGGTTCGATACTCAGGGCAAAAAGGAGGGGCGAGAGGGGGCATCCCTGTCGCGTACCTCTAGAATGCGAAAAGGTGGATGACGAGATGCCATTCACCTGCACCCCGGAGCGAGGTTGAACGTAGTTGGCCCGAAGCATAGTGAGAAATTTTGAGGCGAACCCAAAGCTCGTAAGGGTAGTAAATAAAAACGCCCAATCGACCCGGTCGAAAGCCTTTTCGGCATCAAGTCCTACCAATACTGCGGGAATATGTTGTTTGTTAGCTTTTTCTATGAGGTGAACTATGCGACGGGTGTTATCAGTGCGTTTGCCGGCCCTTAATAAACCCCGATTGGTCCGGGTGGATGAGGTCCGGCATAAGGTCATTCAAACGTTTAGCCAAAATAGAGGAATAGAGTTTCGCGTCGAGGTTTAGTAGAGCGATGGGGCGGTAGGAGGCGCATAAGTGAGGGGCCTTCCCGGGTTTTGGTATAACTGAGATCACCGCCTCAGATAGTGACCCAGTCGTCTCTCCCTCCGTCGCCAACCTATTAAACAAGCGAGTGAGGTGCGGGATGATATCGGAGGCAAAAGTTTTATAGAAAAGAGCGGTGTAACCGTCTGGGCCCGGGGCCTTGCGGGGCCTAAGTGCTTGTAGGGCCGCGTTCACCTCTTCGGACGTGATGGGAGCAGCAAGAGTTTCATTCCAGTCATGCGAAACCTGGGGGAGGCATAGTGTCCGTAGATACTCACATTGGGCTTCAGGATCTAGTTGGTCCCCTGTATATAGCGTCTTATAGAAAGAGCCAAAGAGTTCTGACTTTTCTTCATCCTTGTATGTAGTCTCCCCGTTGGGCCCAAGAATACCTCCTATATATTCCCGTTCTCGTTTTCCCCTGAGCTGCCTAGCTAGATGCCTACCCACCTTGTTCCCCTGGGAGTAAGAGAGGTGTCGGAGCTTGAGAAGCGTGAATTCTGCCCTGTTATTATAAATGGCTCTAAGTTTGCCCCTCAGTGCCGTTAGTTTGCGAAGATTATCTCGAGTGGGGTTTGCTTTATGTGTGCGCTCGACAGAAACCACTTCAGTTTCCAACGCCTCCCGCTCCATAACTCGCTGTGCATTCAGTGCTGAGTTGAGGGCGATACATTTCCTCGGATGACCGCTTTAAACGTGTCCCAGTTAGTATATTCCGAGGTGTCTTCAGGCTTATTAAAATCAAAAAGTCGGTGATGCTTTCTCTCAATTTAGTGCGGGATTCTTTATCGCGCGTGAGAGATGGTGGGAAAAACCAACGAGGAGTGGTGGAGACATTGCCGTGCCAGGCAACGCAAATGGAAAGGAGACTGTGGTCCGACACTGAAAGGGGAAATATCTTGGCCGCCTGGAGGGCGCCCAGCAGGGATTGGCTAACAAAGATGTAGTCCAGTTGGGAGTATGTGTGGTGGACGTGGGAGTAAAAAGTGTAGTCATGGGATTGAGGATGGAGTGTTCGCCAAGCGTCTATCAGACCTAGATCGTGAAAGTGTTGTTTAGTGGTGGGGGTAAAGGAACCCAGGTCAGAGCGGTGTGTGTGAGTACTGTCGAGATCTCTTTGCCAGGTCAGATTAAAATCGCCCAAGATCACTAATGGCCCTTCTCCGAAGTCCAAAATCCTCCCTGCCAGTGTGTTTAAAAATGCTGCTTGCCCCGTATTGGGAGCATACAATGCTACAAAGGTGCATAGTTTGCCCAGCAAGCGACCCTTGACCATAACCCATCGGCCATCTTTATCTGAACGGAAGTCCAGCGGTTGAAATTTAGTGGAGGAATGAAACAGGAGTGCTACTCCCCTATGTTTTGTCAGGGCAGATGCTTTGTATATTAGGGGGTAGCGCTTATGGCGGAGGAGTGAGTCCTCTGATCTAGCCAGGTGTGTCTCTTGGAGGGCCACTATATCAAGGTGATGGTCTATAATGTATTTCCACACTTTGTGGCGTTTCTGAGGGGAGTTAAGCCCCTTAACGTTCCAGGAACCGATAGTGATCGTCATTGCACTAAAGTAGAGGAGAACAGCTCAGAGACACCTTCAGCCGACCCAGCCGGATGTGTGGGCGAAACCTCCCCAGGCGTGTCTATCTCCCATGTCAGCGCCTCGCACATGTAGACAGAAATAAACGAAAAAGCCCCCAGTGAATAAAATGAAAAAGCTGCCACCATCTCCCTCCCTACCCCCCCCTCAACCCTCAAAAATAACATAACAAACAGTAATAACAAGTGCGGCAAAAAGGCCGCTAACTGGTCCCTGATCGCGGGCAACCTGCCCAGCAGGGACTAGGGGGACCAAGAGTCCGAGGACCCCGTCCGCGCCGTCCGAAGGTAAGTCACAGAAAACATCTTAAGCGGTCATGGCGTAGATGTCACATCGGAGCTTTTTGCGGGAAAGGAGTAAAGTCTCTGCGTGGAGTTAGAGAGGTGGACCATAGCTCTGCATCCCTAAAGAACAGGTAGGGGCCTGGGACCACACCCCAGGACTATGGTGGGATCCAGGTCGCAGAAAAAAGTCGGGAACAGTTCACCCGTAAAACCACCGGGCCACTCTCAACATTGCTCTAAAGCATACATCACAGTCAGGTGTGGTAAGATTCGGTGTGAGCTTTCGTTAGTAGTGATTCCTCAAGAGGTCGAGAGACCTAGCAGTACCTGTCTAGAATATATTCGCTGGCATTTTATTTGCGGCCTCGACGTGTGCCCAAAAGCCATGCAGTCGTCTGTGATGGCCCGCGCCGAGCTTCTCGGGAGCTATCATGATCGGAGCCAATCTCAACCGGCGGCAGACCCAGGAGTTCCAGGCCCTCTCTGAAGTCAGTGATATGACGCTGTTTGTTGTTGAGCTCAAAACTGAGTCCGAACGGGTAGGTCCACCTGTATCGGATTTTATCATCTCGTAGTTTGGTGGTGATGGGTCGGAACATCTGTCTCCGTGCCAGGGTGGTCGGTGCTAAATCTTGGTAGATCGAGCATGAGTGGCTTTGAAAGGTGGCAGTCCCTTTGGACCTGGCCGCTAGGAGCACTGCCTCTTTAACTTTGTATGAATGAAATTTCGCCAGTATGTCGCGGGGGCGTCTCCTCTCGCCGGGCTGCAGGACTCCCACACGATGGACCCTTTCCAGCTTTATTGTGAGGGTATGTGGACCCAGTACTTCTGCAAATAGCCCCTCTATGAAGGCCTCAAGATCCGGCCCCTCTGCTCCCTCCGCCAGGCCCCTGACGCGTAGGTTCTCCCTCCGTGCCCTATTCTCGAGATCTTCTGCCTTGAGCTGCGTCTGGTGAAGCTGGTCTTGGAGGGCGCGAACATCCTCACGCAGTTCGGAGGAGAGCTTCTCCTGATCTTGCTGGTGCGCCTCCAAATCGAGCACTCTGGTGCCCACCGAGTCGACATCTTGTTGTAGGGAGGTCAGTCTCCCTGTAAGGTCTGACCTCAGCTGCTCTATGGAGGTTTTAATGTCCTGGGCGAGGTCATTGCACAGCTCAGTTTTGAAATCCTTTAGCGTAGACAGGAGATCTGCCTTTGTAAGGGCCATGTCTGCAGCCTCAGCGTCTCCGCGCAGCGTCAGGCGTTTATCTGATGGGCCAAAGAAGTCCGAAACCTTGTTGGATGTCTTGTTCGTCCCTCTCTTAGGCGGCATACGGACTGGCCCGGGATGACCCCCACAACGGCGACGCCTGTGGAAGGAGGCTCGGGAGCCAGGACGCGGGAACCTCCACCTCAAGGGGTCGTCGGCAGACCAGTGGCGCAAGTCGGCGCAACGTTAGCAGGCAGGTGTCGCAACGCCGATCGGACCTCTGCTCGGTGTTCTAGGCGTCTTACGGCATAGTCGGGGCCGCTATGTGGAAGCGCACCCCCCTCGGAGAGCTGAGTAGCAGGGGATCCAGTTACAGCGAAGGTCTCAGCCAGGGGAAGTGACACAGCTCGTCGTTTCACTCGAGCCCTGCCGCAGTCATCGACCCCAACTCCCAGCTCGTAATCATAGCCCCGCCCGGTCTGGAGCGGGCGCCATTTTGGGTATGCAGGTACTAGCAAGGAAAGGGCATCCACAGTGATAAAGGCCTCCGTGGGGAATCCGCCGCTCAGCAGTCAGGGCGAAAAAAAGCAGGAGATGATGATGGCCGTTGAGGCGGCGCTCGGCAGGGAGCAAGGCTGGGGGCCACAGGGACCAAAGACGTGATATGGCATTGCCTCACAGTTTAGGCGCCATTTTAAAGTCAGGCATTGCGGTGTATCGCGGGAGAAGCTGCAATCCGGGCAATTTCCCTGAAGTATTCCCCCTGACCGCGCCTACCGTAAAGCTCACTGTGACAGCGAGAAGCAGACTCGGAGGCAGGGGTTTCTCGCCCCGCTTCGGCCGGAATCTTTCAGCCCAGCCGGGAAGCCGCCATTTTGGGATGCGCCTGCTGGTCTCCCGACAGACCTCACCGGGTCCGCTCCTGTGGCGATGGAGTCGGATAAAGGCTCCCCCTCTGTGCCTCACATCTTTCGCTGTGTATAGAAGTGGTTTGTAGCGTGCGGGATGCGGTAAGACCGCTGCTGTCTGCTCCGGAGCAGTGCGCGGACCGGGAGCCAAGACGGGCTACGTCCGATCGGCCATCTTGCCCGGCCATGCCCCCCCCTGTATACCGTTTTTAAAGGGTGTAGATGTGTTGTTTCATGTTGTTGTATTGCATCATATTGAATTTGGAACCTCTAGTCTGTGTGGAAATCTTTTATGTTCCAGATTTAGTACTTTACCCTGAGGAGACCAGAGTTTGGCTTGGATGGTACTTCAGCAAGAATACATATTTTACCCGATCCACGCTTGATTATTTTAGAACCCAAATACAACATAAAATTACAGCTGTTTTTGACTAATGGGGATGTTTTTCACCTAAGAATTCTGAGTGACTATCGAAAATTCGACCGTTGCTCTCCTTGTCTATTTCGTGTCACTCAAAACTCTCGACGAAGAACTTTTACGTTATTCAGTTACCAATGTATAATTGTTTGTGATAAAGATGTGGCCCTAGATGTATAGGATTGCGATCTTAATTATTTCCCCATTTTTGTAAACCCGTATAAAAATTTCAAAAAAAGTAAATGAAAAAGCCGTAGCCTGCTATAAAATGTGTTTTTGTTTATGTATTTAAAATATAATATAGCCATATTGTGTTTATTTTTAGATTGATACGATCTGTATATAAAGTTGAATGAATCGCGTATTAAAAGAAATAAACGAGTGTGTAAACAAAAGAGGAGCAATGCCCACGTGTTGGTAAAAATGATACTATAATGCACGGGCGGCGCTAAACGGTTCTATTTCTTACATGTGTTTTCCAGTGAACAGAAATAGGAGATACCCCGGTGTTTTGTTCAGTCTCTACGGTGTCGCCAGCGTTGGCATAGCCTGGTTTCTGGTGTTCCCAGCCGTGCTGCGGGTTCACTCGGAGGCTGGCTGAGTCAGGAGGGCTCTGAGCGGAGCAGGAGGCTCCCGCACAGGCGGAGAGGCCGCGCTCGGGCGGCAGCGTGGAGCTGTCAGCAGGGCGGGAGGAAGGGGAAGAGGCGGAGCGTGGGCGCAGCGGTGCCAATAACACAATCAGGCCCTTGTGCGCCTCTGCCGGGGCTGAGGCGGTCAGCGGCACACAGGCCGCCGCACGCAGGGGGTTAACAATCGCCCCAGTCACCAGCGCGGACTCGGGACTATGCGGGCCGAGGCTTCCCTGAGCACCGCTCGCTGAGCTGATCGAGGCCGCGCGGGCACTGGCAGACGCGGCTGGGCTGTGAAGGTGAGTGCCGGGCTCTGTCTGCGGCCTCCTATGAGCGCAGGGCTGTGTGTGGCTAGGAGGGGCACGCTGGCTGTCCTCGGAGCCCCCGTGCTGTGATCTGAGGCCCTGTACGGGCGGATCCCGGTTGGACGCTGCCAGGCGCTTCCTACACAGGGGATCGACTGAGGCATGTTGCCGCCGGCCTGGTAAGGAAGCGCGCCAAGGGATCTGTGCAACTGATTTGGCGCCAACGGAGTTGAGGCGGTGGAAGGGAATCCCGAGCGCTGCTTCTTCTGCAGGAAGTGCAATGTAAACAGAGTGCACACGCTGTATAACAGCGCCTCCCTGGCACTGGGATCAGATCACCCGATGATCCGGTCACAGGTGAAAGGACTGGTAGGGACGCCAGCGCTGGGCTTCCTCCGAACCCCTGATCCCTGCCAGTAAACGTGGGCCCCCGCACATGTGGCCTGATTCACTGTGCCCATGTGATTCTGCCAGGTTGCCAGTTCTGCGTCTAACGCTCATTGCTACCCGTTTCTTTTATCTTGCCAGCCCGTGTACTTGTGACTGCCCGTGCCCATCGAGGACAGTGCTCTTCCAGATAGTTGTGTGGTCTAGGCAGCGACCCTTTACCCGACGAAATGTTGCGTTCTCTGACCTCTTAAAAAAGTTTATTAATCTGCAGTCTTTGGTTTTGACGTTGTTGACAATGTCAAAAGGTCAGTCACACTAACATGGAAAAGGCAATCGTTCAACTAATAAAATATCCAAGAATGGCATACAATAAATAAGTCGTCTCTCCAAATCGTCCTAATGTTTTGTCATGATGTCCTAAAACTTAAATTCGACTCTACTCACTTCCTGTTAGCGGCCCGCGTTTGCAGCTTTCATAAGTTTACAACTAATTCCCAGTGCTCGTGTTATCACTCGTGTATTGGTTTTGTTCTCTCTTTTGTCTGTATTTACTGACTTGTAATATGTTAGTAATTGAAGAAAAAGGTACGTATACGTTCGCGCCCCCCTTTAAATCCAAACAAAGCAGCCTTTCACAAGGAAAGTTCACGCTACTCGAAAGCTTGTCTGTGGGGATGTGGTGTAATTATACCGAGAACTGCTTACCGTCACTTGTGGTTTGTGGTAGACTACTAGAACAACTTTGACCCTCAATATTCAGTCTATTGCAATGCCACAGTAATAGGAACAGTGCAAAACATTGATTTGTATTTGACATACTGTCCAATTAACCGTGACTGTATAATGTTATTTCCCTAATTACAGAACCATTGATGATCGTTGCGTGTCACTTTTATGTGATCGTGCAGTTGTCTTGCAAACCGAATTCCCTCCAGTGTACATTGGTCACCTGCCTAGCATTATATCAAAAATACATTAATGGAAAAAAAAATACGATTGTGATAAACGGCACAGTTGGCGTGCAGTGTATACAAACTACTGATAAATATGCAAATCCATGTATTGGTCCAGACTGTTGTCGGAATGTATGTGTGGTGCAAGCTTGCACTGTCAAGTATTGACCAGGTGCAAAGAGAGGCTAAATGCAGCGTTGACACAGTCTTAAAAGGAGATCACACTCTACATGACGGGGCTGACAATCATAAGCAACATTTTTATGAAAAAGAAGCTTGGCAAATACATGAATTGTAAGGAGAATTGGGTATTTATGAACAATACTATTTGGGTGCCTCCATAATTAATCAAAGTAGGAAGAAATGCAGTTAAAAATAAGACTGTGTATTGGGGCGTAAAGGTTCTCCGCCTCGTGGAAGGCCATTGAAAGGCCATCTCCCACAAATGGCGTATGATTTTGAATTGCTGACAACTTAGATATGGGAGTGTATGTCACCACAAACATGGATCTAGTGATCTCATAGACAAACATTGTTTTAGCTATTGGACCTTCTCAATAGAAAACAGCCCTGTCCTGTCACCCGTGCATAACTTTATTTTGTGTGGTATGTGCTTTTGCAATATTTAGTTAACAATACAGGTCAACCATGCTTACCTATTTTCTGCAGACAATCAGAATTAGATCTTTCATTTCCGACTGGGGTATTTCAAAACTTTGCATTCCCTCGTGGCCAGGCTGGAAATTGCACCATAGGAGTTAAAAAAGTTAAAGATGGAGGCCTTATGTGTCTATATTTATTTTTCACTTTACTTTAGCTGGAAACCTCACTCAGTGCATCTCCTTTTCGGAGGGTGAGAAATGGTACCTGTACTGTAAACTGCTTCTGTACAGAGGCCCTGCTGTTTTCATTCTTTTCTGATATACAATTTATTTTGTTGCTTGTGTTCTGCTGTGCACCTCCTTTTCGGCTGGTATATAACACAAGCCCCTATGCAAGAGCTGCTGACTCGAGTCCCTGTGGTTCACTATTCAGGGCCTTTCAAAACTACCCAGGTTTCTCTACTTCATTCTTTGCCTAATTTATGCAGCACTCGTAAGCTTAAAAGGGTATTGTTTTGAATTATACTGGGTGATCCCTTGTGTCCGGGCAAAGGTATGCCTCTGACGAGCTCTGATTTTTTTTTTGTTTAACTTTGTTTTTATTACTATTTCCCCCCCCCCAACAAATTTGCAGTTTACAGTGCATTTTTTGATCATTCTGACGAGCTCTGATAAGGGGGAAACACATGTCACGTGCTGCTCTTATACATTCCAGGTTGGCTTTGATGGTGTTTTACTAATCCAAAGCTGTAATACTGTGTTTAGAATGGTGGATGGTTACAGGTCCAAGGTTGAACACATTCTGGGCAGATGTAACCTCCACACTTGCACTATTGTACGGCTATAATGTCCAGATCACAGAGAAGGAAGTAGTATTGGGGGTAATGCGAGACATGGGCAGTCACGAGAAATTACTGACTTCAATTGTTATAGCATGCGCTCACTTATGTATAGCCCGAGTATAGATTCACAGCACGAGCCCAAACATTAACGAATTCTGGGTTTTACTTGGACATATATATGAAATGGAACTAGCACTAGGCAAGGCCAGAGGCCCACGTTCTTGGTTAAAATTTAAAAGGGTCTGGTCCAGCCTCCAATGGGATTAATGTACTATTTCTTTCTTTTTTCTTGGATTTTTTTGCATTATCCTCTCTACACTTTTTCTTCAATTGTGTAATTGTTTTTGCTGACGTTGTCTTTCCCTACCATGTTTATGGTTATTGTATCAGGCTTAGATTGATGTTATTTCTTCATTTTTGTATATTATGTATGCTCTAGCTTTTGTTTTTGTTCTTTTCTTTTTCTTTTGTACTGTATTATACTTATGGTTAAGAAAAATAAAAACAATAAAAAAAAGAGAAAAGAATGGTGGATGGCTTTTGTAATTTTTCAGTCTGGCGTGGATGGCAATAGCTAATCTTCAGCTTTTAATACTTTGCTTTAAAAATGGCGAAAGGCTTTGTCGCTTTTCTAGCTTACTATGAATGGCACTTTGCTAATCCTATGCTTAAAAACTCTGCTATAAAAACAGACATTTGAGATGAACAGATTTAGAGTGACTGTTGTTGTAGAGTGCACCATATAAAGGAGCCGCACCCCACCTAAAAAAATGGAAACTACCTAGGGCTCCCTGCTTCGCCCTTAAAAACCACCTAAAGTGTTGGGACGTGGTCAGCACTTGCCATTTCCAATTACTGTAGTGGATTTTTATATTATTAGCCCCCAGTTGTCATTTGAGTGATGCTCTAAGTTTGATACTGTTTTCAAACAGTTGAATATAATGGGAAACTCAATCTACCCTTGAGGGCTTGGGCAAATCAAATGAACGGGTAAAAGCGCCTTCAAGGGATTTATTTAGAATACTCTGTTCTATTGCTTTTGATATATATTCTTAACTGCAAGAATTATTGATAAACTCGCCAGAGAGATATTATTCAAATGTCTTATCTAAGAAATATTTTTGTTCCTTGTGAGGACATAAGAACCAATGAACCAATCACAAAACAATAAATATTCAAAACACAGGTATATATAGAAAAAGTTTTATCTTTTGAAATTTATCAAGGGTACTACACAGTTATACAAACAATGTAACAAGAGGAAAATAAATACAATTTGTATAATCCTTCAATGTCACTATTGTAAACATTTCTTCTCATTGTACATTATTTTCCAGAAGAGAGTGTGAGTGTCGACGTTTCAGTCTCTATGCATTTGTCCATGAGACAATCTTCAGGACTATCATAAATTTAACAGTTGACCCCTGAATGGTGTTTCCAAAGATTCAAGAATTATAGAATACAATTGATGCATATATGTCAAATCGATCGTCGTTCTGTAACTTTTGTTTAAGGTGAATAATCGTCAAAAGATGCAGGTAAGTGAACTCTGGTGCTTTTTGGACGGTGTAATTAAATTTCCAGTCCCCAGCAACTTCTCAATTGAAGGAGTTTATTCTGTTAAGTTTTGTAGCGCAGCGAAAATTCGGCAGTCTGCAGTCGGATTAGAATCTGATACTAATCCGACTGCAGACTGCCGAATTTTCGCTGCGCTACAAAATTTAACAGAATAAACTTAATTACACCGTCCAAAAAGCACCAGAGTTCACTTACCTGCATCTTTTGACGATTATTCACCTTAAACAAAAGTTACAGAACGACGATCGATTTGACATATATGTATCAATTGTATTCTATAATTCTTGAACCATTCAGGGGTCAACTGTTACATTTATGATAGTCCTGAAGATGGTCTCATGGACAAATGCATAGAGACCGAAACGTCGACACTCACACTCTCTTCTGGAAAATAATGTACAATGAGAAGAAGTGTTTACAATAGTGACATTGAAGGATTATACAATTGTATTTATTTTCCTCTTGTTACATTGTTTGTATAACTGTGTAGTACCCTTGATAAATTTCAAAAGATAAAACTTTTTTCTATATATACCTGTGTTTTGAATATTTATTGTTTTGTGATTGGTTCATTGGTTCTTATGTCCTCACAAGGAACAAAAATATTTCTTAGATAAAAGTCATTTGAATAATATCTCTCTGGCGAGTTTATCAATAATTCTTGCAGTTAAGAATATATATCAAAAGCAATAGAACAGAGTATTCTAAATAAATCCCTTGAAGTTGCTTTTTACCCGTTCGTTTTCAAACAGTAGCGCCTGTATACAAGTAGGACGACATCCAGGCAAAAAGGCGGTTGCGACCCAGCTCCATATCACTAGGATGCCATATTTCTAGCCCTGGCCCTTCTTTTGTCAACCTAATGCATTTGGTCTTGCTTTGCATCTGTTGAACCTATTGAACTAATACACCTGAGGCAAACAGTTCTAACAGAGAATCCCAGGACTGGGAAAAAGGTGTCTTGACCACACCACACTACGCGAGATGGTAACCCTAACTGTGATTGATGGCGGTATCCACAAACTCTCTCAAGCCCATGTACGGTAACAGCAATGTCACTCTTCCTTGTTTTAGAAGCAGGAGCTGCTTTTCCATCCCTCCTGGCTATTTCTTGGCTCTATGGTTCAGTTCCCAAAATACATTCTGAAACCTAGCCTGGTCCACAATTATTGATGCAGAAGGTTGCCCGGCAGGACATTTCGTGGTGCCATTACATTAAGCGCCTCTGGTTGTGTTGCCAATCGGTGGAGAGAAAGGTTAATCTTCTCACTTGCTGTGTAACTTACCCCATTGTTATGTATTATTTACCTGGTTTATACAGGTGGTACAATGGACAAATCCTTCAGCTTTCAGGGTGTACAGGGATACCCATGCTCCCCCTTCTTTAATGTCACGAAGTCCCCGAACAGCTGCTAAGTTCCTGTTACTCAGTTGATTTGATCTAAATGTGATTTTAACATTCCTTCATGGCAAAACCTAGTTTGCCACCCTTGCATTTATATTTAACTTCACTTGGAACACAACCTCCTTTGCAGCCATCACATGTGCTACAAGAGTCTAGGAGCTTAAGGTTCCTTCTTCTATAACTCCATGTTTAATAGATACTCTGTGTACGTCTGACCTTCCATCCCAAGGTCATATCAGATCATTTCAAACAGTAGAATATGGTTGTTTGTCTGCTTTCCTGGACTCTGTATTTGTAGCCTGATGAACCTGTGGGCAGCCCCCATTTTATAATGTGACACTGGCTGCAAACCTGTTCATTTGTACTATTTGGATCATTGTAAGATCTCTTAGTGGTGTGCCTGATGGGAACAAGGTCGCTTTTCTCCATTGCGTTGTCTGTTGAAGCCTGCTTGGTTGCTTTCCAAAGATATCTGGTTTTTAGCACTAAAGGGCAGCTACATTTAATAAAAAAAAAAAAAAAGAAACCTACTCTGTTTATGTACATTCAAGCGAAGATGCTCATTTTGCTCAGACAGTGCTTTACAATCTATTTGCACAAAAGGATGTGTTAAGCTTGTCAATCTTGCGTTGGGTTTTGCTTGGTTATCTATTGACGTTATGTGACGACTTAATATATCTGGGTGTAAGCATAAGGAAAACTACCTTACACGTGTTAACTCTGGTTTTCTTAGCAAATATTTTCCTTACAGTACTGGTGCCCACCGGACACTGCTTATTCTGCTGTGGTGCTTCGTTTTAAATATTTGAAGCTGGGGGAAGTGACGCAGAGCACATAAGGAAACCATATTCTGTGTATTTATTTATTTTTATCAAGCATTACAGCATTTGTCAATAGTGCTGTATGGAGTGCGCACATGTTTGCCAATGGCTACTTTAAAGAACTAAAGCATATAGGAGTGGACAGTTGACATGAATGTAATTTTATTTGGCAGCAGTAATGTTTACAACCAAAACTTTGTTCAAGAAGACGTATCCCTGTGAGCAGAAGGTTGGTTGATGTAATCGAAAGTGAGTGATTGTAGCATGGATGAACAACGTGATGGTATAAATTTTAAGAGCGAAAAGTCTTCTAAACATAACCAATAAAATACACAAGCACAATTACACATCTTCCCAATATTTGATGGTCACAGACTAAGACAGTTGTCCTTCAAGTAGTATTTCTTTATTGCTGTTTTAAACATGAGAAGTGATGCGTGTGCTCAAATTGTGTTTGTGAGGGGGGTGGTGAATTCCAGTAGAGGACCCAAAAAAAAGTAGTACAGCCAGAATTTAGGGCAGTGTAAGTGAAAAAAGAAAGATCCATTTGGCCAATGGGAATGTGGCAGGCCCAGGTATGCAGGGACTGCCATGGATAGCTCTAAAATTCAGGGTTACCTATTTGTATGGAGCTCTAATTGTTGTAGCGAGCAAATCAGTTTGTTGTAGACAGGATGAGGAAGGGGTATGATTAGGGAGATTGAATATGTTGCTGGTGGCATACTTGAACACCTTGTCTATGGTGGAGAAGGAATATTGAGGGAGGCAAAGTAGTAGCTGATTACACTAGTCTGGTTTACTTAGTGCTGGTGAGTTGATCTTCGACTGTAGAACGGTGAATGGGTGGATCTTTCCTGTGCTTAAAATTTGATTTCATGCTGTGGCAGTAGTAGAAGGAAAAAACATAGAACGTCAACAGATAGCGACCAAGGTATACACGCTGTGTGTTTAAAAAGCTCAAAAGTATAATAGATTGATTTGTTTAGGCCCATCATTAGATTATATCTCTGCAATTTTTGAGTTTGTGTGCTGTTTGTTGTCGATGACATTTCAACCTCTTTTGCAGTCTCGAGTTCTCATTCGGACTGTAAAGGACCCACCAGATCGTGCAAGAGCAATGGTAAGTGTACTTAGAGGAACGGTCTATTCAGACGGTAGCTGAACCCCTGTATTTATTAACAGCCAGCGAGGGCATTAAGGTTGGAATTGGGTCTGATGAGCATCAAATTAAAGTATTGGCATAGAATTTCAAATTATTAGTTCAGTTTAATTAATGCACCTATAGGAATGCGGAGACATTCGATAAAAGGCTTCCTACAGTCCAATATTTTTACTCCTTGGACAGTGAATCTCCATACTGTTATGAAGGCTTTGGAAGTATCAACAATACCTAATTTAGGGGAAATTTAGACTGTCCAGAAGAAGAAAAAAACGATAAAACTTGACTAAAGACTTTTCTATTAAAACTGATTTATAATAAACAATGCACATTTTCACTTTATCACCTACTTGTATTTTGCACAGTGTTTGGCCAGCAAGGAGACTATTACCTGTTTTTAGAGATCTTCGGATTCGATGCTTGCCGGATTTAATCATATCTATAACGTTAGGCAGTAGTACTAGGTTATATTATAGTGTGGGTAAATTCTTGGAAGAAGTAATGAATAGCTTGGTTTGATGGGAGGCGATACTGTACTATGTATTATTGAATTAGCATGCTGTTAATTGAGCACGTAGACTTTAGGATATTACAGAATTATAATTGCTAGGGACGTGACGTCATCGTCCTGACTGTAGTGTATAGAAATGGTTATTTGTCCAGAATTTTAATTGTGCACACTTACATCCTATTATCTTACAGTTCTGCCTTGGTGGCCCTTTACTTTATCATACATTTACCATTCTAACAGCAATTCTTTTTTGGAGAAGATAACCATAGACTAGACACAAGGAGTGGTAGAGTATGTTACCTTTGTCCCTAAAGTGATCTGTATTGGCTGACTAACTCAACAAATACTGCTGTTAGGTATGTTTTTGACTAAGTGATTTATTATTGGACTAGATATGATGCTGAATTTATGATGTTTTTTGTATTCTTTAATTGTTTTTATGGGGTGCCTTTGTGTGACGTTTTGGTCATAATCAAACAAGAAATGAAATGGAACAGCCAGCGAGTGAACAAGGGGATTAAGAGTCTGCAAGTCAATGATGGGATTTACTTGCCTCGAGACACAATGGTTCCACTATTCTTTTTTTTTTTTTTTTTTTTTTTTTGGACCTCTTGGGCTGTCAATAAATAATAGGGTTTTGCTACCCTATGACCAGGCCTTTCTTTATGTATACTTACCATTGCTCTTAGGCAGTTGAGTGCATCCTTATGGTTTGGATTATTGCCCATCGTGGTTAAACAACCATGTCGGTGGTGTAGCTTCGGGGGGGGGGGTGTGTTTGTGGTGTTACACCCCCCCTAAAAAATGAATTCTGTAGTTAATAGTTGGATACAAGTGCTTTCTGTCAGATTTCACCTGGGAGTTTTACATGACCACACTGACAAAAACACACACTCCCTCGTCTTTGTTTTGAAGACCTTAAAAAATGTTGATTGGCTTGAAAAATGTTGTTTTGAGTGCCCCTAAAAATTCGCCCTCCACTCGCTTTCCACTGCCTCTTAACCCCTCTCATGCCCAGCTTCTGATATAGTGTGTTTTAACAAGATGACCCAGCGCGATTGTTGGGAAATCTGAAGCTCAAACCCCCGCCCCCCCCCAATCTTATTGACCAAGCTATGCCCCTGAACCTTGTGTGCACAGTGCGTGCCATGTTGACTTTGCGCTCTTTGTGACACAATACTTCTCATGGGATATGCTACTCTTGGTTAGTTCCTCAGACCCTAGAGTAAGTACATGCCTCCTTATATATTTTCACAATTGGTGTCATACACCTAAGTCATAGGTCACCCTTGGAACATGGATACCCTCAAATAGCCGTTTATATATCTTAAGGTTTCCCATATACCTGTTCTGATGAGACCTCGAGACTGCAAAAGAGGCTGAAATATTGTCGGTAGTAAAAACGCACACAACTTTAAAAATTAGAGATCTAATCAAATGACTCTTACTCTTATGCCTAAACAAATCAATATAGTGTAGTTGTGTACTTTTTAAGGATGCAATGTTTATACCTCATTAACCCGTTGCGTGCGTCCGTCCTCCAACGGCCGTCGCGAGCACTACCTCTGTAGTGCTGCGAACGTCCGTTGGCCGACGCGGCCCCGCCCACATCGCTAAACCGCCGCACTGCGGCGGAATTGCCGCCGCGGTTAACTACATGTTCACTTCCTCCTTTCTGCATTTTTAGGTCTCGCCCCGAAGCCAGCGCTTGCGCTGGGTCTCGGCAGACATTTTGTAAGTGGGCTTTTGAAAATGCGACCACTTTTTTTTGTCCTGGCCTAGAGCATGCGAGTACGCGCACAGTAACGCGCGCATTCCTCGCATGCTCCAGGCCATCTGGCTTTCCTTTCCAACCCTCCTCCCCTCCCCCACCACAGAGCGCGTCTAGCAGCTGCGCGGCCGTGTCACTTTCACGGCCGTGCGTCACTTGCTCTCCCGCTCCTCCCCCACCACAGCGCGCGGCCAATGCTTGTTTTAGATGAAGATAATGAGCTGGGTAAAGTAAATGGTGTTAAAACTGAGTTACTTTGGTTTGCGGGGGACTGCTGTCCCTATCTACAAATGTGAAATCTGCGTTTTGGTATTACCTGGAGGTAATGTGACGGATCAGTCTTTTCCTTTCCCCACGTCATTTGTCCGTGAAATCACTGGTGCAAATCTGATCAAGTGAAGCGCCTTCATGTAGCCCGTCTGAATGTTTGCAGCCTAGGCTTCAAGTAACACAGAGCCCAGCGGCGCGCACTGTTATCCTGGCCAGACTTCAGACCGATACCACAAGTCCCTGTTTTTAAAGCAACTCGGCTCTCTTCGAAAACACGATCTGTTCTTTATCGGTTGTGGTGAAGCGATAGCAGACGTGCGCAGAGGGCGTGACCCCACTACTTTCCCCATGGCTACCAAATTGCCCACCATGATTCATTGTGGGGTCAACAATACCACTTTGTCGCGTGTTCTCCGCGAATACGTAGTTTGAGGAGATGCAGACTTTTTTTTTGTTGCAGTTTTATATAGCGCGAACTCGACCCGAAGGTATCAGAGCGCTTTACATGAGCACCAGTTGCATTACATAGGGACACGTTATTATTATTTTTTTTTTTAGGCACCGGGAGATTTACCCAGAATCACAGGATGTTGAGCCTCTCGCCAGACTCAAACCTGGTTCCCCAGCTTCAAAGTCGGCCGCTCTGACCGTTAAGCCACATCCTCTCGGGCATGAAACCCCCCCCCCCCCCAACAGGCTGCCTGGTTTTTGATCAACCGTGCTTCCGAAGTGTCAAGACGTGTTTTACCAAACACTGATACAAACTGTAGTAATGTATCAGGATGTTTTCCTGGCCCACAAAGGCTTGTCAGCCCAACAGTCACCAGCCTCAGAGGTTGTAGTCTGAAAAGCCAGGGGTGTGTGTGTGTTTGTGCAGGAGAGGCGCACACCAGTTGAGACATGATTCCGTGAGAGCCCATTTACAGTGCAAACATTGCTTCAAGTAGTTTGCCTCGGCTGCACACTTCAGATCTCACCTTTGTTTTACCTCTAGTTCTGCAGGTGAACGTTCTTCGAAAAACCGCACTCTAAAGGCAAGTGGAAGAGAATTGTCGGGGAAACCCAAAATGGTTGCCCGTGCTGGGGTGGCCCCGTTTTTGACTTTTACACAGTTTATGTTTTAATACCAAAACATCTTTTATTCTCCATGTCCTAGAAATTGAATGTAACTTGTAAAGCCTGCTCAGCCCTCGGTGATGACTAAAAACTCTCCTTAGGCCTTTGATAGCCGAGGAAAGGCGTGTTTTGACTTTTGATACACCTTTTCATGTAGGTCAATCCCGTTGTCATTTATTTTGAGAGAGCCTGCCACCAGGAAGCTCTGCCAGTGAAACCTGGACAATTGAGGTTATGTTTTTTTTCTAAGCAATTCTCTTAAAAGTTCATTGTGACCTTTTGGTTTGTGTTCAAAACCAGAAAATGCGTTGCTTGACCTTAATTTTCGTGTGTATGACATAAATGGTGCTCAATGATGCTGTTCGAGAACACAATCTTAGGACAGGTCTCAGGAGCTGCTTCCGGTGGTCAGAACATGGCCTGGGCAACAAATGTAATTAAGTGAACCAAATCTCGGTAAATTTCCATTACAAACATTTTACAAAGTCTTTTGTCACTTAATTGGTGCAAAATCACGTCATTTTCTCCCGGAGGACACTGGTTTGAGCTGAAAATGACCTATCGGAATACTACAACCTCTGGTGAGACACATTTTCTCCTTGAGCCAGCTCCTGCCTGTATCTCACAATACTTTTCACATTGAGGTATGTCCTTCCTTTCATATTCCGTGTAAGGTACTGGCCAAAGAATTCCCTCTAAATACACCTAACTTGGCTTAATTTTCATGAAAATGACGTGTATTTTATGATTTATTTTCTGTCTATTTCACCACCTCTCAGGCCAGATGTACTAAGAGATGTCGCAAAATGGGTCGCCAATTCTGCAACGACTTTTTGCCAACTGACTGTAAAAATTCCCGATGTGACATATGTGCTATTAGCTTGCACCCAGTGCTTAAATTGTAAACAAATAAGTGCCAGGACTCTGGTCAGGAGGCCGCTGCCGCTTGCATCACACATTGCTCCTGCCATGCAGCCAGTTATAGCAACAACACAACTACTAACCACCACCCTCCTATCAAGTGTGACAATTTGGACTATACCAGGCCCCCAAAGCTATAGAAATTGCTTGGGCGGCAGGTGATAGTCATTTTTATTGTATATTAAATTCATAATTGACTGTTGCTGTGGTGTTCACTAAATTAGCTAGACAGCGCCACCTTGTGGCAGACTGTCACAAGCGCAGGTGTTGACAATCAAGTGCTGGTGCCGTGCACCGGAAACCACCGGCTCAAATTAAGCACTGCTTGCATCACAAAACGTCCAGTCTCGGAGGATCACAGAATGACCTGGCTAATGAATATTAATTAGGCACATTACTATTTGCGATCTCCCTTGATTGGCTACAAATACTGGGATGATGGCCTGCAGAGGAACATCATGCCACCATCCCTGTGTTTGCATTCCCAAATGGGATTTAAAAAAAAAAAAGTATTCCATGTTCCTTAAAAGAACCAGTGCGACTTTTAAAATAAAAGCTTTCAGTTCGTGAAAACTTCTGTAGTGAGCAGGCAGTGATCCTCTTTGCAAATCAGTAATCACCTTCTTTGAGGTTTTGGTAACTGATCAATGGTGTGTGACTGCAATTGCAGTCACAAACAATACATTTTATACCGAATTGCAGTTAGGAGGGGACACCCTCTTTACACACCTTCCTAACTGATTTGCTATGGGTCGCAAAATCAATTTTTCCAGTCAGAAAGGCTTTTCTGAGTCATCAAATGGGGTTATTACATATCTAAAGGCCAATTTATGGTCACAGACACTGATTTTGTGAATTCCAAGGTTTGCAATAGCAAAATGACTGTACAGCTCGCCTTTAGTCAGAACATATGGCAGAGTGTGAGGTGCAGACCTGGCTTATTTGCTCTAAAGCACTGTGTACTTTTTGTGATTTATTACCCTTTTTGTTAAACTCTGTGTACTTGAGGTAACCAGGTCATGCTAGTCTGCAAGTATTATTAGCAAGTACCTTTCTTTTGTGATCAGCACTTTTCCTTTAGAATAAAGAGCCATCAATAGTCCTTCATTGCACTTGGCGAATTTGCATGCCTTTCTTTTAGCAAAGCTCTAAAATGGGCCCCAATTTTGTGGAATGACTTTCCACTGATCTTAGTTTTTATTTTTTTCCTCAAAACTTTCTTTTTTGAGTTTTTAGAAGTTACAGCAATAAAATCCTGTTTTTTTTTCCATTGTCTCAGTTTAACCTGCGGCTTAAAACAATGCTATTTAAAGAATCAGTTGCTAATCATTTTCAAGTTTCTTAAATACAATTCTCATTTAACTGTAACAAAGGATTCTCGTCATTCCTTCATTATCCCCCTCCCTCCCCCCAGCGAAAGAAAGGAACAAAAATCCATCAACCAAAGGTACATGGGAGAAATAACACAGGTATCGTACCCAGGTGAGCAGAGCACTTGCGGTTTGGGATCCACATAGGCAGAGTTCGCCTCCAACTGGTCTCCAGACCTTCCCATAATGCTGCCTCTAGGGCCCATATTAGTATTGGAATAAGTGTAGAGCCCGTATCCGTGTCGGCCATGCACATAAGGGCAATCCCCGAAATAGGTCGTGAACTAGAGGGCCCCACACATATTCAGAGTTTTTAAAGGTGTCTGATAAGATATCCGACATTCGTTCCATTGTTAGAGCTTGCCATAGGAGAGCGTGCCATTGTGTCATTGAGGGGGCCCCTGGCCTCTTCCACGCTGCTACCACTGTTAACTTTGCTGTCCCCTAACACAACCAGAGAATCGATCTATCCCCTATTGTTTGATGTTTGAGAGAGGTGTCTCGTAGTCCTGGGAGTATAAAGCCTGGGTCATTTGGCATCGGGTACCCCAGAATCTCTTTGATCTGTGCTAAGATTTCAGCCCAGAAGGGTCTAATCGAGGGGAAATCCCACCAGATATGCATAAAATCCCCCAACATGCCACTGCCTCTCCGGCACATTTCGGATGTTGTAGGGAATATTTTCTTTAGCTTGGTCGGATATAGGTCCCAATGAAAAAGCACCTTGTAATGAGCCTCCCATAGTCCCATGGAGTGATTGAATTTAGGAATGTCCCTCCATAGCCTACTCCATTGGTCAGTGGAAATGTCCTTACCCAACGTCCCCTCCCAGGAGTTGAAGTGTTGTGGGCGGGGATGGTTAAGAGATGAGAGTAGTAGAATATAAAAAGGAAATGGTGTCTTTCGATCCCCCTCCCATCTTCACAAGCAGTTCAATAGGGGTAAGGTCTGTAGGTGCCGCTTCCTCATATCGGCTCCTAACACCGTGTCTTAGTTGTGTATAGTGGTAATATTTTGATGTTGGAAGCTGAAAATTTCTCTGGCAATGTTCAAACGTTAGTATGTCCCAGTTGTGGAAAAGGTCAAACACAGTAAGACATCCCCCTTCTTTCCATATATCAAGTGCTCCTGGATGTGAAGCCAGAGGGAAGGCAGGATTATAGTGGGTTGGTGTGTATGGGAGAGAAAGGTGGTTGAAGCAGCTATATGATTGACCTCGTCCCAAACTTGGAGTGTGGTTCTCGTAGTGGTATTCAAGTATGCGTTGACCGGGCGGTCCTTCTTAGGCTGGCAGAGGAGATCCCAAATGCATCTCCCTGCTACCGCTCGGTCCATGTGGAGCCAGTGTTTGTCAGAGGCTCTTATGGACCATTCTTGGGTTACCCTAAGCTGAGAAGCTTTATAATACAAGTGTAGGTCTGTTAATGCTAGGCCCCCCTGAGATTTCAGCAAACAAAGCTGTATATATGGGACCCGAGCTCCCTTACCCTGCCAGATAAATCGTATGAACATGGAGCGTAGAGTAATTAAGAATCTATGCTCTAAATCGATCAGCAGTCCCTGAAATAGGTACAATAGTCTAGGAAGTACATTCATTTTTAGGTCGAGCCTAGAGTAGCACGCAAGCGCTGCTCTGGCGAAGACTTTATGTAGGGGCTTCAAAAAGCTGACCAAACGCTCGTGCGTCATGGCCTTTTCCGTGAGGTTAACCGCACGGCCGCCATCTGTTTGCAATTATCGAGCCCAGACGCGGGCGCGATAATTGAAAACACATGGCCATTGTGCACGAGCGTGTGGTCAGCTCAGCAGGCTGCCGCGCTCGCTCGCCCCCCTCTCACGCTGCCGACGTCTCTGCTGTCCAGCGCTTCACTTGTGCTGACGCTGCCTCCCTCCTCCCTACTCTGTCTTTTCTCTGCTGCAAGCAGGCAGCCGACTTCCCTCCCCCGAGTCCTGCATGCAGTAGAAAACAAGCATTGGCATAGCCAATAGGTCTCGCCTTTGGGACCTGCTACATAACTAAATACTTATAAGGTCCCAAAGGCGAGACCTATTGGCTATGCCAATGCTTGTTTTCCTTCTCACTGGGGGCACATTGCACTTTCTTTCTATATTTTCGATAATACCTCTATTGTAATACTTCTGTTCTCTTTGCATAATATACATCAACATCTCTTGAGTTTGTAGGGCCGAATTATGTGTAGAAGTACTTTCCGTGTATGCAGTGATTTCACTGCCTAAATCGTTTTTTTCTAAATGACTTTCAGGCGAACCGTTGTTTTTGAGTATAATTATATATCCAAGTTCCTGCTGCCACATGGGTCACTCGTCTGTTTTCATACATTTGTGTGCAATGGCTTATGTTGCGTTCAATTTTTTTTCCTTTTTCTTCTTTCCACGCTGATGAATGGCATACATATTGAGTAGATATCACATGCGACTTTTGTATACAAAGGCATATCTCACTGTTTTCCAGCAGACAACTGCCCATGCCGATTATGCATAGTTTTGTTGAAAGCTACCTATATTACGCTTGGTAAGAATTTATGCCTTTTTTGCCAAATGGTACATTGACGCACTTAAACTGGTAGAGGAGTTAGTGAGGAAAGCTTGAAATCCCAGTTGACCCAAAAAGAACACCGAGGTTGGTTGTGGGCTTGGAAAATCGTGGTTAGTGATTGGCATGTGCTCAATTTTGTCCCATTGGACTCCGTTAAACGATCCTCAAGGCTGGTGCATTACATCCCAAGTGACGCAGAAAGCATATTGAGTGGCAAGGCCTGGTTGTAATTGTTGGTACAGTGGTGGCCCTGTTCGAGGTGCAAGAGATTGGATACTTATCTGAGTAGGCTGTTTTTGTGTTCTTTTGTGAGTCTTAGTTAAGCTGAATTTGCAGTAAGGCACATAGGGATTTTCGCTGCACAGTCTTGTGGCCTTGTGCCCTTTCCCCATGTCTAAACTTAAGTATGCTTAAAAGAATCAAGATGTGGAGCTGGATCGGAGGATCATAGTGTGGTATATCGGGAGACCAGTTTTTAGGTCGAGCCTGGGCATCGCATGTGCTGCTGTGCGAGGCATGCTGTATTGGAGTATGTACTTGAAGCCCTGCCCACTCTCCGCCCATATTTGTCATTGGATTGTGTCATTGTCCTTCGTAAATGCTGGCTTTTGATTCGTTAATAGGCTTGTTAGTACCTCCTTATTACCACCTTGTCTTCATTTGTAACCTCCCATTAGGACTGGCCCTTTTACTTCTGTTGTTACACGGTAGGTCTTATTTAGTCAGTAAGCACTATTTTCTTTTAATGAGTTTTCCTACTGCAGGCACAACGTGCTTTCCTACAACATTCAGCGCGCCATGTGCACTTTCACTTTCCAAGTAGCCTGGGACAATGGCGGTCGCTCCATTGAAATTAAATAGGTCTCGCATATACGAGAGTTTGAGCAATTGGCATTGTAAATGACAATGCCTTTTATTTATGTGTTAATTATCAAAACAGATAAATAAAAAGCATTGTAATTTACAATGCCAATCGCTTAAACTCTCGCAAATGCGAGACCTATTGCATTGTAAATGCTTGTTACAAATATGCTAGGCTCTTGCTTCAGAAAACGTAAAACATAGCAAACCATGATTATACGTATCCTACTGAGAGCTGTTGAAGATAGGTTGTCTGGTCTTTTCAAGATTGATGCACATTGTTGCTTGGTTTTGAATCCATTGCCATTTCTTAATCTGGTATTGGTTAAGCTTATGAAAGTATTTTAATTTTGATTTGGCCCAAGTTTGAGTTAATCGGGAACCTAGTAAGTTTCATACAGTGGCTTGGACCCCAGCAGGAAGCATATCCAGTTTTACTGTTTCTCTTTCATGTTTAGCTATAAATATCATATCTAGGTTTTTAGTTTTGTGCATAGATGTAGGTTCTTATTCCAAGGATCTCGGCCATGAAGCACCTTTGTGTTAGATCTGTTGAAGCAAAAGAAAACGTCCCAAGGATCTGTGGCCCAGGCATTTCAAGACGGTGCAGCAGTTGCCAAGTTGGCTTTACAATTGCAGCTTTTTTTAGGAACACTTCTTGTATAGCTGAATTTGGCGTTGGTTGTGGTTGATCAGGTGGCTAGAATCCATTTCAAGGCTTCTGCCAGAGACTTTCACCCTGTTGCATAGTTGATCTTGCAGGATGCAATGGTGGAGGGCCCTCTCGTGATCTGTGGGCAGTTGTGTTGGGATTGTGCCAGTTTATTGGGCTGTGATGAGGGATGCGAGGAGGCCCACTATCTGCTTGCTTAGAATTGTTCCATATACCTGGTCTGATGCCAGACTGGTGTCTGTGAAGGAGGATATTGGGTTCTACATAATCCTGAAGCGACCACATAATCACTTTTCCCCACCTTTCTCCAGAATGGTAGGCTACAGTGATAGCAAGGGCATTGCTGTATTTTTTCCCATATGACACTCACCATATAAACAAATCGGCCCCTCATAACAGATACATTTTCCTTGGAGCTACATCTCCAATTATGCCCTGAGTCAAGACGGCTTGCCATGAAAGACTGGTTGCATTTGAGCGCTGATATCCACGGCGATGTGGGCTTCTGCTGTTCACATATTGTTTATCCTGTGTAAATATTTAAAACGATGGCGCCACATGCCAGGAAATCAGTATGAACATAGTGACATAGATGCACCAAAAAATGTAGAATTATTTTCAGTATCTTCACATTGTTGTGCTTCTAGATGCAACATTATATAAGAGAACATCTTGTCTGTATTTGTAACAATAAAGCGCATAAGGCCCTACAAAGGTGGTGTCCTATTGGGAATTAAAAAACAAGCATTTGCAATGTAATAGGTCTCGCATTTATGTGAGTTTTGTAAATGCGACACCTCTTGCATTACAAATGATAGTTTGTAAAAACGCCCAGGCAGTGCTTTAACTTTAATATCGGCCGCGCCCCTTTCTTTAGATGAGCCATGTCTAAAGAAAGGGGCATGGCCGCCATTAAAGTGAAAGCGCGGTAAGGGGAGCTTTAACAAAAAGAAGCATTTGTTTGTCAAGTTGACAAGCGAATGCTTTTTTTATTTTTTTTGCAAAAGTGCCCCATGCCGCGCTTTCACTTTAATGACGGCCACGCTCCTTTCCTTAGAATCAGCTCGTTTAAGCAAGGGGGTCGCGGCCGACATTTAAAGTGTAAGTGCGGCATGGGCAATTTAAAAATAAATAGTAAAAAAAACCCCATGCAGCCGCGTTTGGCGTAGCAAGTGAAGCAAAGGCACAGCCGCCACTATCAGCGTGGCGTGCCATGTAAAAAAAATAATAATAAAGCTGCTGCGAGAGAGCGTGTACTGCCTGCAACAGCAGGCATGCGAAAACCATTAAACAAAATAGTGCTCGGAGGCTGTAATTAAAGCCTACCGAGCAACAACGCATGTAAAAGGGGGTGTCCTCATGGGAGGTTACAAATGAAGACGAGGCGGTACTAAGCAGGGCTAACGAGCCTATTTACAAATCAGAAGCCAGCATTTACGAAGGACAATGACACAAGCCAATGACAAATATGGGCAGAGTGGGCGGGGCTTCAAGTGCATACTTCAATACAGCATGCCTCGCAGAGCAGCACAAGCGCTGCCCATGCTCGACCCGAAAATAAGACTCCAAACAGGAGCTGTTGGTGCTTCTGTCCTGTGCGCTATTCCACATGCTGCACCTATATCCTTATATGCCTATGCGTAGGAACACAGCGGGGAAGTGCTCCTAAGATTGTCCATGATTTGCAGGGTACAGTTAACTTTTAGGGAAAAGGGAGCCCCTCCCTGGCGCACTTTTAGATATTTGAGATTTGCGTGTAAATTATTCATATCTAGGTCGAGCTTACCAGACCGTTCAAGCTATCTATTTGCAAAAGGCCTATTGTGGACTTAGCAAGAACTTACATGGGCTTAAAGCTCCCCAAACGCTTATCCTTAGCTGGCTTTATTGTCACTCCTCCTTTTTTTTTTTTTTTTTTTGTGCTTATTTGATGTTTTTCTTTGTCCAGTTTTTGCTGGTCTCACCCCTGGAGGATAGCCTCTTTACATCGTCATGACTGGCTGACTTGTGTCCTTCCATTGCTTACTTTTAGGGAACTACTTTTTTCTTTTTGGTTGTGTTTCATCAGAGTGCATGTGTTGTCCGGTTCTGTCCCTTGTGTGTTTTTCTCCCCCAGCCCCCAAAATACCTGCTTCTTGTGCATGCTCTGTTTGCGCTCTCTCTCTGCTTCTCTATCTTTCTCCTGTGTACATGTGTATTTTCTTCTCCACCCACCCACCCCATGTTGCCTCCTTCGTTTGCTTCTCCGCCCCAATGTTGCTCTCTATTTTTGCCCCCTGCCCATTCCAACTGCTTTTCCCATAAATCAGCCCCTCACACACTTCTGCCATTCTTTTTTAAAAACATTTTTAAAAAAAATATTTCGTATGGAGGGTCTGGCAGCAGGTTGCTACGGGCTCTCCACGAGCGCTTTCAAACACACTTTTTTTTATTGACTGATCTAAGTGGGGCCTGCTATCTTGAATTGGTCAATAAAAGAAAATCGTACCCAGTCATTCTATAGGCTCCCTTATAGCATGATGCAACTCCCAGCAGCAGCCGCGTCATCTTACTTTTTTCTGATATTAAACACCAAAAAGCCTTGCTTTTTACCTATGATGTTCAACATCACCAAAAAGCATTGGCAAAGTCGATAAGTACCAAAGGAGACCCCTTGGCTTTACCACTGCTTGTTTGCTTCAGCTCTCTCTCCTCAGAAGAGTGCAGTTTCCACTTTCATGCTCTGATGTAGTGCTCAGAGTCTCAGAAAGGTCAAATATTTAGGACTCCTTTTGAAAACTGCTCTACCTACACAGTAAGTGATGACATCTGGAAACAAGTGTTGACAAAACCATTAGGTCTGGCGTTGACAAGCTGGCGCAATTGTTCCCTTTTTTCTTTTTCACTGCTACTTAAAGATGGCGGCTATTAACTTGCAATAAAAATTGTAAATGGAAAAAAAAAACACCATTCTGTACAATTTTAATACAACCCTTTGGGTTTCTCCCTAGTGTGCTTAGAACAGACAGAAACACACATTCGTTTTAACGCATAATACAGGAAAACTTGTTTCTTTTTGGTACAAAGAAAATGTACTATTGGTTTTAAGTTACTGTAACCTAAAGACAACGTTTACGCATACAAAGGTAACTGAAAAATAGCAAGCATTGATAACCTGATGGATCTGGGTTTAATGTGCGAACGCTCGCAGCTTAAGTAAATTAAAGCAGGCAGGACTGAACAGAGAGGGCTGTTGTTGTAAAGTAGCCCTTCATATGAGGTCAATGCTGGTGCTCAAATACAGGCGGAAGGATACAACCAAACAGCCAGAAGCATTAGGTAAAATATCAGTACTCCACTAGAGTGAGCCAAGAAGAGTTTAACAAAGTCTGAAGACAATGGGCGAAAAAGGCTGGTAGAGAAAAGCAAGTGGTTCAAAGGGTCGGGTCCAAACCCACTCTTATGTATATTGTAAGCAATAGGTTTGTTTGCCAGCCATTCTGCCAAAACCCAGACATGATCAAGAATGGAAGGAACTAAGCACTAGCAAAGTACTCGCCCTAGTTTGGATGGCACAGAACTAAGCACTGGCAAAGTACTCCCCCTAGTTTGGATGGCACGTCGTTCGAGGCCTATGTGATTAGGCAAAATGCTGACGCTTGCAGTGCAATAGAGCCAATGACTGCAGTGGGCTCATTCATTTCCCCATGCTCTAAGCTGTGGTGGGTGGAATCAATACGTTGAATAGACCAAGGGATAAAAAGAGCTGACCCAAAGCCCCAATATGGGTTTATGTTTAAGATTAATTTGATTACATAACTTTGGGGGTGACAGCTAAAGCTATCTTTAGGCCAGACCTAAAAGACAACTGCTGTTGTGTATTGTTGCCTAACACTTGTTGGTCATTGAAGTCCGAGAACTCTATTTTTTCTTTGTTTTGTGAAAGTCTTATTTTTAATGATTATACGGTATCAGTGTTCCTAGGCAAAAAGGTTTTTATTTAAGCCAGCAACGTGTGTCTGTCAGATCTTTTTGGGACTCCAAATCGGGGGAAAGTACAGGTTAGTGCTTTTGTAATTCCATGTGTATCTTGATTTTGTTGGCTTTTAATATTCATTCATTGTCTGATGCTAGTAACCACTAGGAAAGGAATTTGCGCTTGTATTAAACTTGAATTGGGATTACTCCTCTGTATACATTTGGTCGTCTTCACGTGCAGTGTTTTGAGGATCCAGTTGGAGGTATAACATTTAATTGCACTATTCTGATTCATAAAAGAGAAAAAAAAACTCCATTGATTGAATGCTAAATCCCAAGATTAAATTGTACAAGTAGCTGAGTAACCATATAATCCTTTGCGCGATCACACATAGTGTGCAAATGTATCTTTTTCCAGGGAATCAAAGTACCTTCCTCCACAGCTAAGACATAGTCCCTTGTATTGCAATCTGAAGACTGGCATGCTTACGGTTCTAAACTGCACCCTGTAAGCTTATCTCTGGTGCTAGTTTGCAGCTGGTACAAAATTTTTATACAGGAGAACTTTGCTATTAGGTAGAGCGTGAGCAAGCGCGGAAGCGCTACTCTGCGAAGAGCCGTGGTAGTTGAGTACGGAGAGAAGCTTCGCCCACTCCCCCCGCCCTTATTTTTCTTTGGCTTGTGTGTTTGTCCTTTGTAAATGCTGGCTTTTGATTCATTATGAGGCTTGTTAGTCCCTCCTTAGTACAGCCATGTCGTCATTTGTATCCTCCCATGGCTACTGGCCCTTTACTTGGTTGTTACACAGGGCATGTACTATTTCCTTCGTGCACACGTAGCCTCATGCAGCTTTTCCGTGCCTTCTCCTCTCCTCCCCCCTGCCCGCCATCCCGTTGTCCGTGCCTTCAATTTCCCCCCCCTGCCCTCCCTCCCGATGTCCTTGCCTTCTCCCCCCCGCCCTCCCTCTCGTTGTCCGTGATGCCAAGTTGCCAACCATTTGCAATGCAATAGGTCTCGCGTAAATTGGAGACCTATTGCATTGCAAATGCTTGTCCTTTTTATAGCTGACACTCTTCAACGTTAAGGCAAAAGTGGAGCTATTCTGGTTCAGTTATTGTACTTTTTTTTTCGAAAGGCATTACATATTGTGCAAAATGGCTGCTACAGTCCCTGGTGCATTGTAATCCATAAAGGACATCATTCCTGGTTACAATTGGGTCAGAATGCTGTCCATCGCACTCTAGCCTTGAAAGCGAATCTCTTGCTCCCCATTACATACATGAGGACATGTAAACTGCTCCATGTCCGGGTCGGTATAGTAGCCTAAGCATACTCGGAAGGTGACTTAATTTTACAAAAGCCTCACAGATGATGATAGTTCACAACCTTGGGCTCAAGGACCAGGGATGCCCACAGCTAACAGTTTAGTATTGTTTCCAAGGCACTTCTCATGTCAACAGAACCCTTGTTCTGAGAGTGGCTCTAAAATTCTTTTGGTAATACCACATTCGGACAAGCTAGTTATCAGTAACCCTTAAACCTCACAATGGCAGCGTGCTCTGGTTCCTCTTGACTATTATTATTCTTGACGTCTTTTGTTTTTTATCCAGAAAAAAGTATGCAAGTAGCACTCCTTTTTTAGGTCGAGCTTAGGCAGCACATTCGCTGTCTCTTCTAGACATGCTGTAATCACTCTGTGGGCTTACAGCCTGCCTATTGCCTTTGTATTTGTTCCTTTGATTGTCCTTTTAAAAGGGGTTGCTTGCTAGTGGGTAATCGTTCCTCTTTGTCCCGCATTGTGCTAATTTGTTTACTCCCACAGCGTCGCGCTAAACTACTGCTATCGTCCCACTTTGGTGCTTATCGCTTTGTGTCTGGAACTATTTCTTTCTTTCTTGTTGTGGCAGCTAAAAGGCATCATAAGACTAAGCACGCGTCCCCACAGTACGTACCAGTTGAACGTTGGCACCCTTACAGAGAGCACTCTGTGCAAGGCAGCCACAAAACGAGAATTCACACGCCTTGAATTACAACCGTTCTTGTTCTCCCTACGTGAATTGAGGTACTGTTTCTTCCTCCTCATGCTCCAATTCAAGTTTCACTGCTCTACCCTGCCATAGCAGGCCTCCAGGTGGCAACAGACCCTAGTGATTCCCAGAATAAAAACATTTAAAGTCCTTTCTTTCCCTCAACTTACGGAGGCAAGTTCGCACCGAGACGCTTATCAGTGTTTATTGGCACCCACTCCAGCTCTATGCCAAATGAGACATCTATATTACAGGGAAAGGCTTCTCCTAATGTACAGAGGGTTATGCTGTGCAGCGCGGTCACACCATGACGAGCAGAGGGAGCATCGGGTTCTTGTACATTAGGAGGGGAGCTGGCTTATGTGGGTATAACTCCATTTGCGGTGTACACCTCTTACTAAAGTATTTATTGGCCAGGCTGAGAGTTTGTGTTTCAGCGTTCGCTCTAATGGGAGTAAGGGCATTGCCTCATTTCAACACATACTTTCGATTGTTTCCGATCTCTACCTCAGCTCTCCCATTCTTTTGCGCTTTACAGCGCCAATAGGGTTAATATTTCAATCTGTATTTGCACAGTAATTTGAAATAATGATTTTTCTTTTAAAATTGCATCTTGCAAGTTTAAAAATATGATCTGCATGAAATGGCTTCATAAAAGGAGAAACATACAAAGAATAGAAAGCAATAAAGAGCAGCTTTTGTTATTTAAAGCCTTTTTTTAAAAAGTGTGTTCTTTGTATTCTTTTAGACTCTATTGTCGAGAGGCCCAACAAAACGCCTCTTTTCCAAAATGGCCATTTCCTTTTACTATAAAGTGTGCAGGATTCCGCTTCACCATTGTGCTTTATCGGTCTCTAAGATTTGGCGCATGACACTCTTGCACTTATCGCCAGCAGAGCATTCCCGGTTTGAGTCCTGTGTTGGTACAAGCTCTACTTTTGAAAGGTAGCTGATGGCATAGACCAGGTGAGGAGTGCACTGGGAACAGCGGGATGTGGGGAAAGCAATGTAGGAGGCCATTGGCTAGTATAAGAGAAGAGTAGTATGTTTTGGTGCTATCTTTATTTGGTAGCAGAGTCGTGCATGGTGGGCCTTTCTGTCCAGCTTACAGTGCTTCTTGTTGGTGGCTTGACATGGAGAGTAAAATGTAAGTTGTGTGGAGTAACTCTCACTGAGACCACTGTGTTGCTCTCACGTTGCATGAGCATAACTTGTCTAATTTTATTCTGTTGCCTGGAATTTTTAATGTGATATATCGCTGTCAACACGAATCATGTTATTTAGGAAGTGTTGTTTTTACTTACTTTCTATACACTGTGCATAAAAAACTTTTTAGAGTGAAAATAGCTGTCCAGGTGAAGTTGCTGTCACTGAGAAGGCATTAACTTGCGGCAGCCAGGATCGGTATGTCGAAAGCATGTGATTAGCTCTCTGTGAAATGAGGCTCTGGATGTCTGTCTCCAGCTGGCCAGCCTTTCCACCCCCTAGCTGAGATGTGTAGGTCTGTGCCACCACTCGAAATGGGTAAACAACCTTGACCCCGCATGTTGTTACAACGCGGTCGTTACAACGACCGCGTTGTAACAACGCAATACCATTACCCCGCAAGTCGTAACAACGACTTGCGGAAGGGGGGAGAAGGTGTTGGATTTAAAATCCAACACTTTCCCTACTGTCCGCACAGACTGGAGTTGGAATAGTAAATTATACTATTCCAACATCCAGCGCCCCCCTCCGCAAGTCGTTGTTATGACTTGCGGGGTAATGGTATTGCGTTGTTACAATGCGGTCGTTGTAACAACTGCGTTGTAACAACATGCGGGGTAACGGGATGCGGGGTAAAGAGGCATATTCCTCGAAATGTGTTCTGCTGCCCGGCAGTCAGCAGCTGTGCTTGGCAGTCGGGTTACGTGTTAATCCACATGCCCGTTTCTTTGGGTACCTGTTGTCCAACCATGCTTTTTTTAAGGAGGCCTCTTCTGTGTTTTTGTAATCATAGACTGGCCTGTACCAATCTTGGGGTCTGCCGAACTCGCTAGAGAAAACAAGCATTGGAAATGCAATAGGTCTTGCATTTTTTTGAGTTAGTTATTGGCATTGTAAATGGTAATGTCTTTTACTTGTCTACAATGACCAGTATGCCGATGTATTAGAAGCACATACGCTTTTTCTACCATGACTATGTGTAACTGCAATCTACCTAAGCGACATCAAACAAGACATAGTGAAGCTGTGTTAAATGCGTGTTCGCTTTCTCTAATGCGACAATTTGCAAATCGGTATATAAATGTTAAAATATCCGGTGCATCCAAAATGTGATATATATGCAGGTTGCTTGACTAACGGGTCATCTAAGTTGTAACTCACCCCTATGGTGCTCTCGACTTCGGAAATTACTAGTCTATAGCCCTTATGAAAATATGTGATCTGCATGGCAGCTGGCGGCCTGCTGAGCTGCCCTACTGGCTTAAAAATACCAATATGTTTCTACTAATATGAAAGTGTAGCCGGGAAGAATATTTTCAAGTGTAATGGGGCCGCAGGAGCGGTAAGGACCCACGCCATGACCAAGCCATAAAGAAAAGGAGCACGACGAGGAGCGCTTAAGTGCGTTTTAACAAGGGCTTCCATTTGTTTTGTTTCCTATTGGGCGTTTCTCAGAGGTCTGCTGCCAGGAATGGGCGTTTTGTTGCGTGACAAACTTTAGCTCTGTGAGAGCTTCTGCAGGGATGTGGGTGGTGTGGAGAACGCAGCCTCAGCAGCGGGGACCAAAGCAGCTGACTGGTGGGAACCCCAAGGAGGTGGGGGTATATGAGCTCACACTCTAGGATTAATTAATTCTCTGTTTGGCACCACATCCAGAGGCGCCAGGGAGGAACCAGGGTTTATAACTGACCTCTTCCAAGGAGGAGCAAGAGGGGTCGAGGTAATGAACCCTCCATCCAAACCAAGGAGAAGGAGGGAACCGAGGGGGAGTGGGTAAGGAACGGTCCAAGCACAACACAATTGGGGAAAAGGAGGAGATGGAAGAAACCATTCTTCCAAAAACAAGAGTGGTGGAGACCCCTGGAAATCACTTTCCGCCCATGAGCTAGACGGAGAAGTAAATGCATCACAATGACTATCTCTTGCATGGCACAGTTACAAAAAAAAACCGAAGTGTGTGGTGGTGGTGGGGGTTGATATTTAAAACGGGGGAATGGAACGGAAAAGAACTACCGTTATTTTTTTTTTAAGAGAAGGGGAAATGAAGGACTAGGAAGATTACATTTTCAACAAGACCTTTTCCTTTTTACCAGGGAGGCCAGGAGAAGAGTACAATAGGCAGGTTTTTTCGGTGGAGGGAGAGCACCTCACGGGGACATGCAGTGCAGAAGCTGCAAGTAAAAGATAAAGCGCGGCACTCGTGAAATGGGCGTCGCGCTGAGTTAAAGTATGTTTTCAGTTATTTAAAAAATAGAAGTGGGGAGCCACGCAGAACAAAAGAAAGGCCCGCCCGGCATACTGTAAAAAGTAAATAAATTAAAGCAGCGCCGAAGCTGCAAGAAAACCATAAAGCGCGGCGCTCGTGAAACGGGTATCGTACTAAGAGTCAAAGTATGTTTTGGTGCTGCAACTAAAGAAAGTAAATAAATAAAAAATACCACTTCATACATTTCTGCACCCATGGCGGGATTCAATAAAAGAAATAATCTGAAATGGCGGCCGCAGTGCATCTACTCCAGGCAGAGCGGGTGGCTGAAGACAGGCGCGGTCTGCATAAGCACGAAGCGGGGCTGGGAGGAGTGTAGAATAGCCAGCCCCTTTTTCAGTGGAGGGAGGGCACCCCACGGGGAGAAGCAGCGCCGAAGCTGCAAGTAAAACACAAAGCGCAGCGCTCGTGAAACGGACGCTGCGCTAAGAGCTAAAGTAAGTTTTCAATTATTTAAACAAATGGAGGTGCGCGAGCCACGCCGTGCAGAACAAAAGAAAGGCGCCGCCGCTATACTTCAAGATAAAGCGTGGCATGCTGCGCTGCAACAAGAGAAATCAAATACATGAAAAATGCCATTAGGGTCGTGGAAGTGCGTAGCTTTGTGCCTATCCACTTGGAGTATGTGGACTTCATTTTTTATATCTAGTTTCGACTTTTTGAGTTTTACTAGGGGTGCATCAAATTACTTTTTCTCACTTTTTTCTTTTCCTTTTTTATAAGTGTGGCATGAGGGGTCTGTTCACCATTGTATCTGGTTTGGTTATTGTTATGATATATATCTTTTTGGTGGTAGTATATACTTCTTTTCACACCTTTGCTCTGTATCTGCACCATTTGGAATGGATTTAAATTGCTCCTTTTTTAATTAAAAATGATTGGTATACGAAATATTTACTGTATGTTTCCTTCCCACAGACCAATATTTTATTGTGATCGAAGCCCACTAATCTTTCTTATAAAAATTTACACCAAATTGATGAGAATATGTGTTTACAGTCAAGATGATGGTCAACTTTAAAATGATTAAATAAAGTGCGCCCTGAAGAAGGAGTTAGATATACTTGGGATCTCCGAAACGCGCGTCGGTGCTTCTTTTCCTGTTTGCCTTTGTCAATTTTGTTATATGTGCTGTTTGTTATTCATCTGTTTTGTATGGCTCATTGTTATTGATTGTTGGATCTTTTGTATGTGGTGGCTGGGGTGGTTACATGTATATTTACTCATAGGTACCCCATGATATCATGATGTTGGGCTTCTGTCGTGTTTTTATTTAATTCTGTGTGAAGAATATGAAGATAAATACATAAAATACTATGAAAAAAATATATTTTGATAAATGCATGAAATAGAAAAAATATATATATATTTTGTAATAAAAATAACGTTGGTCTGTGGGTTTTCTTGAAGTATGGACTTATGGCCAATGTTAGAGGTATACATGTGAGGGAAGGTTTCTGTTTATTTGTAGCTTTGTGCCTGCAACACCAGCTTATTAAGAAAATAGTGCTCAGAAATTGTAAATGAAATGTATAGAATAAGAGCACATGTAAGAGGGGCAGTCCTTATGGGAGGTTACAAGAGTAGAAAAGGAGGAACTAAGGAGGCAACTACTAAACAAACTAACCAAAGGAAAAAAAAACATTTAAAAAAGACAGTCACAGAAGCCAAATGAAAACATGGGCGGGAAATGGGCAGAGCTAAAAGCCCATATGCTGAACACGGCATGTCTCGAAGAGACAGTGCAAGCACTTTCTAGACTAGATCTAAAAACTCTCATCCTGTCAGTACCTTCCAGACAGTTTCATTGCATGCCTCAACTTCGGTACGCCAGTTTCCTCCCATAAAGCCTCTGTCTCACTTGATTACCTTTTGCTGCCTTCTTTGTTGCATCCTGCCCTCCCCTTTATTCGCAGCTAACTCTGCTACAATAAAGCATACTTTAAACCTTTTGCTTTGGTCTGCAAGTGGTAGTTTGATATAATTGTGGGAACGTTTCCCGTCTCGAGACTACCTGGTCGATATCCTGTGCTCATAGAAACTTTGTGCGAACCAAGGGTTGTTCCACTTTAATATTTTTCTTTGTAATAAATGTGCTCTCTGAACTAAAGCCTTTCAAGTGTTTTATATTTTGGGGGATAAAACTAAAAGGGAGGTCTGTCTAGTTTTGCCTTATTCACTCATCCTTTATTAGTAGCTCCTTTCTAGGGTCATATTTCTTTTATCACATGGGAAGCTGTTGAGGCGAACGAGTGCACTGCTAGTTTTTAATAATATAGAGTAGTTGAATTGAAGACCAACAACAATATATCATTCTCCTTGGGTAAGGTGTGATGCCCCAGAACCTGATGACTTTCTAAGGCACGGTCTAAACCAGAGACTTTGGGAGATTTGCTGTCCTGTTTAGTCGACTACTGCAGTAATCTGTATTCAATGTGTAGTGGAAATACCCCTTTATAAAAATGTATCTACAGAAGCGTTGCACGTGAATAATAAAGAACTTTAGCAGAAATAAAGTTCATTGAAATAACTGGGACTAAAATAACCTTATTGTTTAAAAAAATATATATATTCTTCGTTTTACCGAAGAAAGATTAAAAAAATTCCTGTATAGAGACCATGCAACAGATGAGGTTCTGGGCAGTCTCAAAAAGTCCCGGACTTCTACTGTTTAAAAAAAGAAAAGAAATTCTTGTAGTTTGTAAAATATAGAAAAAAAATCCAAGATGTAATTAAGCTCAAACGTTTAAAAAAAAAAAAAAGTGTACATTCTTTGGAACCGTTAAATTTATGGTTTGGGGGTTTGAGGGATTGATGATTTTTGGGGAAATTTCATTTTTTGGCTTGTGGAATTTAAAAGTGTGTATATAGGTGTTCTGTGATTATTTCTTTTTTAAATTTATTATTATTATTTTTTTTTTATCTAATCCTCCAGTTCTTGGGCTTGTGGATTTTGTGACATGCCAAAGAAAATTGGGTATGAGGAAAGACGTAACTATCATGCACCCACTCCAATGCATGCACTTTTCAAATCCTTGTCGTCAATCTTAGACCCCCCCCCTTGTATTTTCTCGTAAGCCTGCCTAATTGAAGGTGCATTCTGTAACTTCTGCAATATCAAAATAATATTTTTGAAAAAAAAAGCGAGCTGCATGTAAAATGTGGCTCTGCAATTCTTCGGAGATGATTTTTCTGTGTAACTAATTGCAAAAGTAAGTACCAATGGAGAAGTTTAAGATATGGAACCAACTGCATAATAAAATAACCAGTGAAGAGCGGTATTTGGTGTGAATACTTAAAGGCATGTAACTGGATCAAGCTCTTCTGCTGAAGATGTAAGCTGCTTTATGGAGACGCTTGCTGCTTCCAAAACCTAAGTATGAACGTTCCCATTTTTGCTGGCAAATATCCTCACCCTGGTAACCATCTCGATGGTAAGCATTGTCTTTTTGTACTGCTTGTCTTCCCTAAGCAACCAGAGTGCTCTTTGACGTCAAAAGAGCCTTGAGACATGTTTGGAGAGAGCAGGGGATTTTCAATATATATGTTAATTGACAAAATGGTAGTTAAAGAGACTTGAAGGATATAGCACAAGCACAAAAGTTGGGAAACGTTTACTTTTAAGGAGAACCAGAACCGAAGGGTTCTTTATCCCACATCACCTGATCTCAACAAGGATGTTGCGGATGAGTTACTATGTCCATCACAAAAGAAAGATCATCAAGTTCTGAAGTGCCATGCTTCAACCAAAGGCAGGGGAAATGCAATATTTCTTTTTGTGTGGATGGAAGAAAAATGTAGGTCATGTGTGGACGTGAAGATGATATCACAATGTTTTTTAATAATGTTGAAAGAAAACAGCTTCTTTATTGTTCGGATATTACAAGATGGGAATACAGTGTTCAGGTAATAAGGCCCAAGGACCCAATACCACTGTCTAAAAGATAAGAATCCGTCAAGTGTAGAAAATAAAAATTGAACTGCAAATGCGTAGGCGATGTACATGTTTCAAATTAACCAAAGGCCTTTTCTCCGAAGTGTCTTAAAGTATAGTAGGTAATCGGAGTATAGTAGGTAATCGGTGAGAAAATTCTGAATAAAGAGATTGTGAGAATTCTAATCACTAGGGGATCCTAAAATCTTTCTTGAGATCTGAGAATTCATTGCTATTGTAAAGTAAAAAAAATTACTCACAAAATAAGGATTCTTAGTTCCAAAATGTAGATAAAGTAAATGAATGCTAGTATTACGTCATAGGAGACACAAAAGCTGATGGCATTTGCAGGAAGATGTTGCTGAAGTGTCAAGATAGTGGCCTTGGAGGTCTTATTTATTTTGAAGGTTTTATATAGCGCGAACAAGACCCTTGCGAGTATCAGAGCGCTTTACAAGTCATATGTAGAAAACACAATATAGCACACAAAGATATGGGTGAAACCGCTATAAGCAGCTTATACACGTATCAATAAGCTAGCGTAAAAAACAAAAGGACAACTATGGAGCATAAACACAGAACTAATAATAATATACAGTAAAAGGACAGAGAGTTCACGTGAATTTAGCCATGAGGATCGCTTTCACTTCTTTTTTGAAGGAGGCAGTGGATGGGTTCATTCTTGTTTCAATGGGCAAAGCGTTCCAGATCCTAGGAGCCATACCAGAGAAGGATCGGTTATAGGTTTTTTTCTTGGCGAATCGTTGTGGTTTTAGAAGAAGAGTCTTGGCACTCCTGGAGGCTCTGCTGCCCGCAGAGAGCACCAATTTCTGAGCTAGGTAGTGCGGGGAGTTGTGGTGTAGGGCCTTGTGCGTCATACAAGCGATTTTCAGATGAATTCTAGCTTCAAGCGGTAGCCAGTTGAGGGCTCTCAGGTCGGGGGATATGTGAGAGTTTCTCTTTGAGCCCATAATGAGTCTCGCAGCTGAGTTGATAGTGGCTCTTAGTGGGGCTGTCGATGACCTTGGTAGGCCGCATAAGGTTACCGCCCATATTCCACTCTAGGGATTACTAGGGCTTGAACTGCTTGTTTGAAATCGTAGGCTGGCAGAAAGGGTTTCAGTTTTCGCAGGGTCTTCAAGTGGAAGTTAGCTCCTTTTGTGGAGGCGCTGATATGCTTCTGCATCTTTAGGTTGCTGTCAAGCGTTACACCTAGCGATTTCGCTGAGTCGACGATGAGAGGTTGTCCTTTGAGAGCTGTTAAGTGCTTCAGCCAATCCAGGATGGTGGGAGTTTTGTTAGGGGAGCGATTAAGAGGAATTCCGTTTTGAGGGAGTTTAGTTTCAAATGGTTTTCGGCCAGCCATGTTTGGGTTTTTTGTAGTGTGGTGTTGAGCGATTTGATGTCATCAAGTGAGTGGATCTTGATGTAGATTTGGGTGTCGTCTGCATACATATGGAAGTGAATCTTGGCGAGGCTGAGAAGATCGGTAAGAGGTTCCATAAAAAGGTTGAAAAGGGTGGGTGAGAGGGAGGAGCCTTGTGGAACTCCTAATGTGACAGGCATGGGGTTGGACAGGGATTGGTTGACCTTGAATCTTTGGGATTTATTTTGGAGGAAGGAGGCGAACCAGTTAAATACAGTTCCAGACATTCCCAGTCTGTGTTTCATGAGTTGAAGCAGGTTGCCGTGTTTGACGGTGTCAAATGCTGATGACAGGTCGAGTAGGATAAGTAAACAAGCTTCGTTTTGGTCCAGGATTTTTAGAGCGTCGTCAATTACATGTGTCATGGCTGATTCGGTACTGTGACCTGCTCGGAAGCCTGATTGAAATTGGTTAAGCAGGTTGAATTGATCAATGTGGCTGTTCAGCTGCATGTTAACGCATTTTTCCAGGAGTTTTGCTAGCATAGGTATGTTAGAAATTGGACGATAGTTATTTGGGTCCGAGGGGTCAGCTGTTGTTTTCTTTAGGATAGGCGACACCTGACCTGTTTTCAGGATGTCTGGAATGGATCCTTGAAGGAGGGACGTATTTATGATCTTGGTCCAGAGAGGTAGTAACAGAGGAATGAAGTCTTTTAAGTAATTAGCCGGGAGCGGGTCTGTGAAATGATTGGAGGGTTTCAGAGCGGTTAGCGTCTTTAATATGGAATCTTCACTGTAAGTGTTGAAGTGGGACCAAGTTGCGTTGTTTTTTAGTTTGAATTTTGGGAGGTCGTTAGCTTGTGCACCAGCAGGGGGCAGTGATGAATTCTTTATCAAGTCTGAGAGGGATAAGAAGTCCTTGAGTAGATCTGATTTTATGGATTCTGTTTTAGAGGCGAAGAAGGAGGCAAATTCATCGCAGTTGGGAAGAGTAAGTGGGATAGCGTTAGGGAGACTGGGTACGCTCTTGGTTTGGGTTTTGATAAGATCGAATAGCTTTTTGGGGCGGTTCTTGGCTTGGTCTAATTGAGTCCTGAAGAAGTCGGTTTTAGATTTTCTGATCTTTCTAAAATAGGAGTTTCTGGCGATTCTTAGAAGCTTGAGGTGGTCAGCTGAGGGTGCGGCTCTCCAACGTCATTCAATTACTCTGAGAGAGCGTCTGTCTGCATTAAGCCTCCCATCATACCAAGGTTTTGAGTTTTTTGTGGAAGTTCTTTTCAGTTGAAGCGGGGCTATTTTGTCTAGTAGATTGTTCATGGAGTGAAAGTAGTGATTGGTCAGCCCCTGGACATCGGTTAGGTCTTCCGGGGGACATAGACGGTTTGAATTAGCTGATGCTGTAAGGTCAGAGCCAACGTTTTTCAGGTTTCTCTTCCAGATCTTAGTTCTCAGGGGTTGTGTTGGGAGTCGTTTAACCGTTTCCAAGACTTGGAAAGTAATGATGTGATGGTCCGACCAGTCACAGGGGATGATCGAGTCGAGCTGTTTAGAGTCCACTTTAGAGATTACTAGGTCGAGCATTGCGCCTTTGTCGTGTGTAGGGCTGTTACATATTTGGTCAAGATTAAGGTCGGCGAGGAAAGCTTTGAGGCTGTTTACCCCAGAGTCGTTCTGGTCATCCCAATGAAGGTTGAAGTCCCCCAGGAATATTTGCTTATTTTGTTGGCTGTCATTTGACGCTAGAATATCCATGAGGTGTTCTATGAATGTGAGGTTATCACCCGGAGGGTGGTAGAAAGTGTGTAAAGAACATATTTGTTTGTTATTACTGGCGATGTTTAAGCGGAAGTATTCACATGAGGATAAAGCGGGGGCATTGGAGTTGGTCACTGTTAGGCTGATCTGATGTATGCAGGCTATCCCACCTCCTGGCCTGTCCGTTCTGTCTAGTCTGGTGATGTCATAGTTAGGGGGTAGCAAGATGTCCATGATGGGAGTAGATGCTTCTTTTAACCAAGTTTCCGTCTTGTCATGTTAGTTGTAATATTGTTGTTACTTGTAATCGGCTGTGCCAAAGGCAGTCTCCTTGGTGAAGCATTGATTAGTTAAGGTTGTATTGTTCTTTAACATTCAATTGTGATGCTTGTTTGCCTGGAAGTTTCCCCTTCCCTAAGGTCTCAAATCCACCGGGTCTTCTGTAGTTCTTGACGGGTTATATTGCCTGAGCTTAGAATATCCAACTTTCTGGGTATTCTCCTCTATCTAGTTCCTCCTGTAATGTCCTGTTTTGTAAGAGGGCATGTTGTGCAGGCAGATTGGTCACTATTTTGGGCCTCCACTGTGGAAGGAGCTTTCACTATCTCTTTGCCTTTATGACCAATCACTGCGTATTTAGAAAAGCGCTTAAGAGTCTCTTGCTCAGCAGATACAGCCCTTTTGGTTTACCTTTCTGCATTCTGTCTCTTGTTTATCTTCTCTTAATTGTTCCCCAGCTCTTTCAGCTAGTTCCTAGCAACAAGATTTGGTCCTGGTGATAGTGCAATGTATAAATGATAATAAATTCCCCTTTTTTATCCCCATTCATATCTTTGAAATTTACAGCATTAATCATAACAAATGTTTTCTTGGGTGAAAGTGATGTTGTCTGCTGGATGTTGTACACCCTTCGGTCTGCTGAGGTGGGAAACCTATAATTTACACACGTTTCCTTTGCAGTTCTATTTTAAAGACTTATGATTTTTTTTGCAGCAGCAGTGTTGATGCCTGTTTTGCACGCAGGGCGACTAGTTTGAGGGCGGCACCTTATCGAGGTTTCACCATGCCAAAGAACCCCCTCCTACAGGGCTTCAAACCGCTCATTCTGGGCAGGAGTTATTCCAGGAGGCTTCAGGGACAGGCAGCAACACTCCCCTCTCTGTGCCTCTTTTGGGGCAGGATGTCGGGAGGGTGAGATTTAAATTCTGAGCCCCTTACCTTTTGGCGGATTAAAAAGGGGCTGCGAGCCAATACCCCAGGAATCCTTACAGCAAGGCCCAGGATGAAAATCATGGCACCCTGTTATTGCTTAGGGCAGTTGGAAACCTTACCAGTTGGGAGTGAATTGTTATTTCTCTGCTCTGTGCTGGAGATAATTTTCCCAATATCCCAATACCATGAGGTTCAGAATCTGTTCTGTGACCTGGAGGGGCATGCCCTCATACAAGACTTTGGACTATTGTCCCTGCCCTGGGTGCATCTTGTAAAGCAGTGGTGGCAGTGTATTATGTGTTGTGGATGAATAGTGTGACCAGAACGTTTTCTCTCATAGGTGGGTGCAGTCTTCTGACCCATATAGTGTAATGTTCCACTGTTGTGTGCATCCTAGATGCTTGCACTGACCTTCTGTGTGCATGTGTAGCACATGTATGTTCTTAGGACTCTGTTGTGTGAGTTGGAGTACTGGGGCCAGTGGGATCCAGGTTGGATGCCCCTGGTTTAAGGGCGATCAGCACAGCTTTTCCCAGAGGGTAGAAGTGTATTAATTGCATTCCTGTGGCTGGAGGGTCGAGACCCAGATACTGAACTGGTGAGGTAGTAAACCAGCTCTCTTTAAAAAATTCCATGAAGTCCTTGTACGCAAAGGACTGCTGATTATTTCTTCCTCAGCAGTGCCATTTGGTAGATTGTATGAGTGAGAGATGTGACTGCAGTGTCTGTGATAACAGTGAGGACGTTTCTAGACTGGGCCTGCCTAAAAATGTCTGTCTCCGATTACTGCTTCAGAAAGGCTGTTGATAGCTAGGTGTGAAGAAATCGCACTTCATTGTGCCCATGTTTTTTGTACTCGTGGCTGGAGCCAACCCCATTGTTTTCTGCTGTGTGAACAATCACTTTGCACAAAGGCTGTGTTTGAAGAGCAACCTCAAAATTACATTTGTTAGAGAACCAGCCCAAACCAGTTTTGAAACCTTAAAAAGTGAATCCATGTCCCACTTGAAAAATATGCATAAAAGTGAGATACAGATCACCCTACTAGGTTGCAGTCCCACGTTCTTCACTAAGGAAGGGAGTGTTCCACAGAGTTGTAACCAGTGCTGGTGTTGATCTGTTAGCCAGTCTCCCAGAGGTGAGGGGAAATCATCTGAAATCTGCGCTTTATGTTGGAAGAGGTGAGAATCTGTTTAAACGGAGCAAAAGCCTGCCTGATGAGAGAATGAAACTGTGCCTGTCCCTGCAAGGGGGCCAGACTGTCAAGGAGAAGAGGCCGTCTGTGTTACAGTTTAGGGTCACCCTGAGGTACCTGATGAACAAGGAGAGCGAGCCAGGAGTGACTTGTGCTGCAAGGACTGTCCCACTGGTCTTTCTACGCAGTTCTCTTGGACAAGAGCAAGGATTCCTGTCTTGCCTGGCAGCCCGCAGTAGGCTTGAGATATTAGTATTGCTGCTGCTGCTGACTGAGAAAATTAAAGCTACGTCGCCACTGTAGTAAGAAGCCAGGACCTTCCTGAAAGCCACAACTGCCACAGTAATAATTTCGAATAGCCTCATCCGGGAGGTCGCAACTACACGTCCGATCACTTATTCACAGCTCGCCATGATTTCCACTCCTGCTGAAGTTTGGTGTGACTGCACAGATCTGCCCAACGAGCTTGCTCTGTAAACCCTGATCAAAATGAATCTGCTGCTGAAGACCCTGTGTAGAAAGGACCACTGCCTTAATGGTGAGAGTTCGCCCCATGCCTGCCTTAAAGCCTGTACTGCAAAACAACGAAGAGCAGGTAAACGCATGGCCTAGCCTCCCTTTGGGTACAGAGACTGATGCGCGAGGGCAAGACTGCTATTCCGCTTCACTTTTTAATCAAGGGTTGAAAAATACATTGAAATGAGTTGGTCTGCTAATAAGTGAGACTGCTTTAATTTATGTGCATCTGTGCCGAATCCTTGCTTAATTTAACGGTGGGAGCTGTAGAGACAGAAACTTGACCATAGTGGGTAGGAGAGGGAGGCTAGAGAGAAGGGCAGTTTAGCCCTTCAATAAAATGTGTAATTGATTAATTCCCCTATATTACACTCTCATTGTGTTGTAAAATATTTAGTTTCCTATGTGATTAAATTACTTTCTTTTTCTATTAAAGAAAAGCACTGGGTTCGAAATTGTCTGTTGCGTTCTGACCCCTTGTCCTCGCAATAACTCCCTGAGAAGCCTGCAACTGATCGTCCTTGCTACCCTGAGAGTCGAGCGTAGAAAGTGTTGTACTTGGCCCTGTTTGCAGAGCCGTAGTAGGATGGACACCAGTGGCAAACTACCTCAACTTCCAAGATTAGGGACCAGTAGCCCCGGTCTGCCCTCTGGCTCCAATATAGAGAAAAGTGGGCAAGTCCTTTGGCACACCCTTCCATACACACAAAACACCTCAAAGAGCTCCCTAGATTGAAATCCTTCTAGTTCCACACTAACTCTCACTTCAAAACTAAACCCTGTTAATATTCTCTACTAACCACACACCAGCAAGCACTGTACACTATCAAAAGGTTGGTTTCCTTCAGTGCCATGTGAATTGACTTCCCAATCATCAACAGTGAATACCAGTGGTGGTAGCATTGTAGGCGACAATGCATCACAAGTACTCTTTACAAGTCCTATTTCACCATGTCATTGATCTGAATAGTATTGTCTCGAATCTACATTAAGCTCGCTGATGAGGGAATTAATATATTTTTTTATACTTATAACCCCTCCTATTCAGTGGAAGCTCAGAGTTGTGTTGCGGTCAAAAGCATGCGTGTGAATACACTTGTAATTCCAGGAAGAACTTTGATTGTTGAGGTGGGAGGAAAAGGAAAGAACTTGCTGATTCATCATTCATTTCAGCAGCAGGTCTAATTCCGTCCACGGTGTACACTCACCAAGTATTGTCATGTAAATGTCTTAGTTATGTGGCAGTCGGGAAGTGTGTGCTTTGCTGGAGTGTGTGCTTTGCTGTTAGCCATTTTGTCATGGTGAGGTGATAGTGCAGGACTGGTTCTTCCCTTGGAGAGCTGCAGGTGCTGTAGTCCTCTAGGGAACGCAGAGGAAGTAGTGGTAAGTGGAATTACCCTTCCTGGAGGACGCTCGTTACAGTTTAACTGTGTTTGTGCTTGTAGAAGGAAATCCCCTGGTGGGTTTGTGGATGATTCTTCACCAGTTATGTAAACTATGACTGGTTTATTTACTGTGACAATCGCGAATATCCTTTTTTTGCCTGTCATAGCTTTAGAACGAAGCAAATGACATGTAGATTACACAAGAATTATTCCCATTTTTTTTTTTACATTTTAATGTGATTCGCTACAGACTGCTGCAAAAGCAGTATAAGGGAAGAGCCTGTCTGATTGTTTTTAAATTGTTATTTTAAGGTTTGGCTTGACAGCACAGCTATCATCAAACACTATATGACCAACAGGAAAAAGGCTTTTTGAAGCGCTACGGAAAAGGAGTTTAGGCTCCCTCACTTTCCTATAGCATTTCATTGTGTAGAAGTTGCGTGCTTACGCTGAAGGAGTGCTTTTGGTGGATTTGTTGGGAAGCTAAAGCTCATTACAGGAAGCCTTAGTTGGTTATGATGAGTCAGTGATGTCATATGCCATAGATTTGATCTGTTTATAATGGAAAGTTACAACAAAGGCAATAGGACTCACTTATCTACAGTAAAAACAACATGGTAAAGCCAACAGGTCTTTAAAAGTGGAGTGTCATTACATTGTGTTAAAGCCTCTAGACCGTTTTTTACAAGTAATTTCACAGATTACAGTGGTAGGCAAGGGTTTTGGTGTTGGTTATCCTCTTATACTTTAATAATCTTGCTAGACCAGTTTAGGAGGGATTGTGTATTGTTTTGCCAACAATATCTTAGTAAATATTTATCATTTTGTGCGTAGTATTTAGTTGTGCATGTATTAAAGTACTCTTTAGAGCAGGCCTGATAGCCTTAGCTGGCCGCTAGCTTTTATAATCCTAAATATTCATACAAATGCATGTACATACGTAGAGCATCATGGGAGCAGGCCTCTTCAGCCATTAGTCTGAGTGTAATTCACATTCTGTTTTCACCCATTACAGCATACAGTTTGTGGCGGTGGGTCATCCATTGGATCTAATGCCCTTTGAGTGATGGCATTTCACCTGTTCCCATGCACCTGAAATTGTGTGCTTCAGTGCCGGGCCTGCCTGTTGGGCCAATCCTTCAGTTTTACATTTTCTCCTTATTGTAGGACCGTTTATTTCTTTCCTTCTCATTTTTAGGTCTTGCCCACAAACCGCACAAGCTGTTGGCGAAAACACCTATTGTAAGCTTACAGTGGGTTTCGAGCCTGCACATTGCTTACCTTTGGTTAGACTTATTGTAAATAAGTCATTTTCTTGTTCTTGTATTTGTCAAAACTCCCCACCCCCGGAGCATGGACTGATTATTTTTGTCCTTTCACTGCTCGTTTTTCAATTGGCTACGTTTTTACTTTTTGTTTAAGCATTTCATGAGTGCGTGTTTTCCAGCTGCCTATCTCGTGTACTTCTCCCTTTCCTCTGTGATGCGTTCAACCTCGTGTGGCCTCACCCCATGTTGCTTCAACCCTGTGTTGCTTCTTGTCACCCATGCTACTTTACTTTTTTTTCTTTTTACGCAACTTTATTTTATTTTTACTTGTGGATCGGTAAACAAAAATAAAGTGCTCCTGTCATTTTGTAGGTGCAAAATGACGCGGCAGAGGCATAGGCTTTTTATTCTCTTTTAGCCATGCTGCACAGCATCGGGGATGCTCTACAGCATGGCTAAAACCCATTGGCAAAGCCAATAGGTCCCCCAAGTGAGAACTATTTGCTTTGCTAATTCTTGTTTACTTTGCATTTATTTAATTTATTTTATAGTGTATGTGGCTCCCCCTGCAGTGCTACAGGGCTACTCACTTGCCGCCTGGCAGGCTTATGTGCCACTGTAGGCTCAGTTTTAGCTTCACCCAGCCTCACTCAATTCACTCTGGGAGCTGTTAATGTGTTATTTTAAGTATATACCTTATTGTATTGATTCATTCAAATAACTACTTTACAATAAATTTTCCCCTATCCACAGTACATTGATACTAATCCCCTAAAAACCAAATAGCTGTTCCTAATCACGTTTACTTGAGATGAGCTGCCTGTTTAATACAGAAACTAAAACCAAATTGCTCAAGCCCTGCCAACTTCATACCGCAATTTAACGATTGCCTCTGGTGTGCTATAACATGTAATCTATTTCAGAATTATAATTCCTATGAAATATGTAAAAACCGTTGTAATACTTAGTCCAAAACCACACAAGAATAATTTTTATGTGTTCTTGGACTCAAATTTCTTAATGTCCGTGAATTACCATCGTCCCGTTTAATTTCTTTTCAGTTTGTTTTAAAATACTAATTCAGTGAGAGTGCTAAAACTGTTTTAGCGCTACTCATTGGGTTTAAATTAATTTTTTTTTTTTACTTAGCCCCTCTTTAATTTGTAGAAACAATAGCGGTGTTTTGCCCACAATTACCCAACTATATTTCTACGGACCCTTTTGTAATGGGGCACCAGTCCAAGTGTCCTCTCAAATAACAACTTTAAACATCACTTAATGGGCAACAAGAGCTGGCCTTTTTACTCGAACTGAATAATTTTCTAACTCCTTCCCCTGCAACATTAAAAGCTTTTCTTCTCTGGAGGTTTTCGTGATGGCTCCTATTGAGGGTACATGCATGCTATTGATGTTACATTGACTACATGTTCGGTCTGTCTGGGACAGGTGGTTTTGAGTTGGAGCTTTCACGCTTGCCATCGCCAGCATCGTTTCATCTGCTGGTCAATTGATGATTCTTCTTCTATTCTGTTTTCTATGTTTTTAAATTTGTATACCTGGGGTTATTTTGCTATTCCTACCCCTTTCACTGTAGGAAATCTTAAGACTGTATGATCAGTTGGGGATGCTTCTCCAATCTTGATGTTCACTCTGAAATTCTCAGGAAGTTAGAAGCTGCAAGTCCTGCAAGATGAGATCTCAACAGGTTTAGGACGTTTGTAAAGTCCTATCATAGGTTTTAAATAGTACATAAATGCCATGTTGGTGCTTGTTTAAAATGGCAATGCTGTTGTGCTGTAACATTTCAAGTAATGTTTTTGCATGCATGTGAGGATAGAAAAGATCCTAATTACCTAGAATAATGTTCTATAGTGTGAGTAGCAGAGTATAAGCACTTTAAAAAAATATTTCTCCTGTCTAGTGCACCTTTCAGTCCTCCAGCTGATGTGACTTTTGGTGCTCTGCTTTGTATTCTGTGGGGAGGCACCAAATGGATTTAGGATTACCTTCTCGTGTGGTGGTAATATTTTTTTTAAATTTCATTTAACTTGTAAAAGTTACAATAAAAAGCACCTCTTTCTTTGCCAAGCTCGAGAGTCCTATACAGAGAAGGATTTACTTCTGAACCTTGCACGTCTGGCCAATGAGTAGTTATCTTCTCAAGACACCGATTGCACACTGGTCTGTCTAACGTGGTAAGGGTAGCGGAGAGATCTGCAGAGTATATAACAATTGTTTTGTCTGTTGTTCATCCTTGGAAAATCCATATACATGGAAGAGAAGGACAAGTTTAACTGAGTGTGTTTCCAATTAATTCAACCATCGATTGGCAGCACCAGACGACGGTGTCTCATGTAATGTTTTTTAAGATACTGAATGTGGTGCGGGTGCGCCAGTGTCCTTGCCTAACAAAGATTTGGATAAAACCTCTTTTGTCACTGGTCTACCAGTTTTTGTATCAGCATTTCAGATTTGAAGATGTTTATATATCCTTTACATGGTAAGTTTCTTTAATACTGTCTAAACACTGTTCGTATCTTGTTTGTGCATTTTGGAACTACTTTGTACAGACAATATGTAGAATTGTAGATGGGTAGGTAGGTATCAGTAGTCAGGTTGTTATCCCCTGAACAGTTCTAATTGATAGGCTAAACAACAGGAGCGAACCTTGAGCATTCTCTGTCTCTTGAAATAACAAGGTGGAAATACGTCCCTTCGTTTATTTCACCCCATCAAACGTTTTATTGTCCATGCTTCCTACTTTGGGAGCTAGTGGGAAACAATGCCCCAGCACCTGCCTTTCTGCCACATCCCTTTGGGCTATTGGGGGTGGAGGGCAGGAGGGGGGGGGGGGGCAGAGGGATTGCACCGCTTCATTGAAATGCATTCCCAAGCTGGAACATATTTTTTTTATTCCTGGAAGTGGCTCCTCTTGGGAGCAATACACATAACATAGAATTAGCTATTGGAAACTAATGGTATTGGGTATTGATCATGTTTTCAATCTCTCTGTCCAAGTTGCATAAGCAGGTCCTGTGAATTGGTTATTTGTTTGCATCATTGTCATGTCTTCTTTGCTGCCTCCTGATAGACCAGCGCCTGCCACACGTTACTTTCTTTTCTTTCTGAGGGGCATTGACCAAGCACAGATTGATTATTCTTAGTGTCTGTCTGCTGCTTGCGCTCCGATTGAGGTACTATTTATTCTTCCCCTCCCACCAGCCTTGTCCGAGGTGCTTCTTCCCCCTCCTACCCACCCCTTCTCAATGCTGATTCTTCCTCTCTTAAAATCCACCACCCAACGCCTGAGAGAGGAGTCATAGAAATCCCTGTTTTTTTTATCTCTGGAATATCTTTGGTTTAAACCTCCTACAGTCTGTTCTGTTTGCCCCAACAAGGTGATTGTTACTATCATGGTTGAGTACTGGGCACGTCTGCTACTCCTGATTGGAAAAGGCCTTTAACATTTGTAGCTCCGGAACACTTGCCACCTGGCTCCAACTCTTTTATCCCCAAGCGATACGCTATATGTTGCTTGTTGCCCACTAGCCCCATCCGCTCTAAAATGCATTTATTTGTAAACAGACCAGTTCTCACAGATGCATTGTACATACTAACAAGCTCCTGTATTGGATCAAAAGCATCAGCTGTTTATATAGATCATAGATCGAGATAATTGGTAACTTATGGTATAGTAATTACATTTATATAGCATGATGCTTTGAAGCGCTATAAGGCCATTCACTGGCAACTCGGGCAACTTTCCATACCACACAAAGGACAGGGTTTCAACATATGTGGTAGGTAGTGGCGCCAACAACGAGTGTGCGTGTTGTATAGCTTCAATACACGTAGGACGGTGCCACAGGTGGGGGTTAACCCTGAACCCCCTAAATGAAAGACCAACGGTAAAACACAATGACAAACAAGCCTGTGCACACGTAGACAGTATCAACAAAACAGTTCTCTGTATACAGTGTTATATAAATACAGTCAATAAAGATGAATAGTCATGAGTGTTGTTTGCTCTTCTTTTTAATCCAGAACGGTTGCCCAGCCAACACGCGTTTCGTCTGGGGAAGTACTCCAAGACTTCTTCAGGGCTTATGGCAAAAATGAACTGAGATTCTAATCTCTCTGCCGGTTGTACTTCCGTCCCGGCTGGCGAAGGGAAGTGAGTGTTCTTAGACTATATTTGAGGCCGTGTGTAGCGACCATCTGATGGAGCCTGAGAGTAGAGGCTTCACTGAAAAAGAGGCAACGTGCTGTTTTCAGTGCGCCCGGCTCGCACCCGGGGAAGTAAAATAAAAAGTGGATCTCTATGGCAGCGAGTACGCTGTGTACGTCTAGACCGCAGTTTCGGAGAAGCCTCTACTCTCAGGCTCCATCAGATGGTCGCTACACACGGCCTCAAATGCAGTCTAAGAACACTCACTTCCCTTCGCCAGCCGGGACGGAAGTACAACCGGGAGAGAGATTAGAATCTCAGTTTTGCCATAAGCCCTGAAGAAGTCTTTGGGTACTTCCCCAGACGAAACTCGTTTTGGCTGGGCAACCGTTCTGGATTAAAAAGAAGAGCAAACAACACTCATGAGTATTCATCTTTATTGACAGTATTTATATAACACTGTATACAGAGAACTGTTTTGTTGATACTGTCTACATTAACTTTCCATACCACACAAGGCCACTCGGCTCCATGCAACGCAGTTCCACTCCATGCCACGCAGTGTCACTCCACGCCAAGCCGCACAGTGCCACTCCACGCCACACACTGCCACTCTAATCCAACAAAGCCAATAGATCTCACATAGGTGACACCTATTGCTTTGCCAATGCTTGTTTTCTCTTAGAAGATGACCAGCGAGCTTTTACAAAACCTCCCTTGCCATGCCACCTCTTTAATGGAAATGAAAAGCTGCCTGTATTGAAGGCCCCCTTTCCTTCATTAGAGTTCTCTTTTTGCTTCTACATGAAATTAAGCTTTGGTCGCTAGTGACTTTTCATTATAGTCCTTTGTTCTTTCCATGTCTTACAAAGGGTAGGGCGATCCTAGCAAAGGTATCCTTTCATGAAATTTTCATGTAGAAACAAAAATATGTTGAAGAGGCGTTAATATGTTACCGCTTTCGTTTGGCTTTAATGTGCAAAGTCACTGCTTCCATAAACTAGCTGATTAAACCCAGACCCAGAAGCCTTTTTGAATTGGAAGGAGGAACTAATACTTTCTCCCTCAAAAGTCAAAGTCTGTCTGAGGCAACGAGTGCAGACTGCCCCAGTCTGTAACTGTTGCAGGCACCTGGTGATCAGACAATGGATTTAATTTCTTCTACGTGTAGGTTTTTTTCCTGTTTCTCGCCATCACATTAAAATGATTTGTAAATAGCCACGCGTATTTGTATGCTGCTCTTTAAAGATGTCAACTAAACTAGCCAAGCTAGCCCATAGAGGCCGAAGCATCAATTGATTAATATCTTTCGGCAGCAAAGTCCTGCTTAAAGCTCCGTTTTAGTTTATGAATGCTTTTGACTTGAAATCGAGGAAGCAATGGATACATTGCTACGAGGGGTGTGTGTGGTATGTTGTCGTGTACTTAGATGGCCCTGTGAATATTTCTCTTTTTGGATGGGTTGTACGCTGATGCAGCGACATTTATCAGTTCTCGAACTGGCAGTATTAAGAAGGCGGCGCTTCTTTCTGCAGGGCCCTCTGAAAAGAATTCTCTTGTTTTCCAACCAACTTGACGCTTCCTGTTTCTCACATTTGAGCTTGCGCGTAGGCTTGGAAGGATTTGACTCGAGACCCCCATATGGCGGGTAGTGTCGACGAGCAATTCCTCAGCCATGGCGATAAAAATAAATGCTCCCTCGGTGAACTCTGCCCCCTCAGAAAAGCGTTTTAGAATCCTAACCTCGTATTCTGCCTGGATTGGAAATGCATATGGGCTACAGTGAGCCCTCCAGGTTTACAAATGTGTAATTTTCACGTGTGCCTGAAATCTGCTGCTGCGTGCCATCTGGCGTGCAGGTTTTAGTAGATTGGGCGGCTGCCAGATTCTGCATAACAAACCTAGCAGTCTGCGATGCCTGTAAACCTTTCAAAATGGCAGCCCTTTCCTTCAAGTTATCTTTTTTTTTTTTTTCATCTGATATCTCCTAAAAGTAAATACGCACCGAGCAGGGCTTGAGTGGAGCCGTCTGAAACTACATAAATGCAAATTATTATTCTGGCATGAAAAGAAACAAAATTGAGAATTACTGCAGGCCTTAAGTGGGTCATAATACTAGACCGTACATCGTGCATTATGCAGCTGTGTGCTTTAGTAGTCTTTGACAGACACAATGGAAGGCTTAAATCTGACGCGGCTCATGCATTGTACGTCATTTAGATCATTCGGTGTCTCCAAAGTGTCCTGATGATTCTCGCCTTTCCAGCAGTGATTTGTTGAAGGATTCACTTATCTCCCGAACACAGCTCCCTTTTAGAGCTGTTCGCATTGTAACTTTGTGTAGTTGCGTTTATATAGGGCTTCGTTCCCCTGATGAGCCGCTAAAGCGCATTATAGGCCGGGTAACACGCTGCGTCAGAGGGTATACACATTTAGAAGAATGCTGACTTACAGCGTGGCCTATGTAGGAAGTGTTGTGGTTTTGTGCGTGATGACTGCGTGGGCGATAGAATTTGTGTATTTGTCAGTGTGATACTGCATCCTGTGGGAGGCGCCAGGTCTTAACTTCCTTCCTGAATTCCCAATGATCTTGTACACTTTCATGCTCGATGTGAAATCACTGTCTCTCACTTTCTTGTTCAGCTGCAACACTAGAAATGAAATTTCCTGTTATGTTAGGAAATTCATTTGTAAGTGAATGCAGATTTCTTGTGTTGATGGGTATGAGTAAGGCCTCCACAAAGCAAATAATGCTTAACTGAATTTAACTAATAATTTGCACCAAAAAGTGAATCTTTTTGGTGCAAATTATTAGTTTTCAGGTGTGTAACGGAAGAGGGAAACAGCATAATGAGCACAGAGCAAGTTAGAACAGGTTACAAATACCTGGAGAGAAAGCTACGTGGATTCTAATGAAAGCCATGTAATTTGGTGAAAAAAAACAATAAAACGGCAGAAAAATGTCAAGGTTAGATGATGGTGTCCCAATTCACTCATTCTCCATTCTGACTGTTTTCATATATAAAAGGAGAGGCATACTAAATAAAGAAAATCTTCTCCTTTCCTGAATTCAATTTTTATTGAGTTATATATCAAGTATACAGCAGGCACCATTTTCTCATGAAAGGTATATAGAATAAATCACAAGAAATGTATATGCAAGCCCACTTCGTAAGTCTTAATCCTACATTCAGTCGCACGATGCACCCCCACTTTTTTGGTATTTCTGCACGCACCCCCTGGATTTATAAACTTCTCTACCCTGGCACACCAATCCGTGCCAGAAATTCATTCTCCTTTAAACAATTTTAGAGTAACCCTTCTCAAACACAAACAAATACTCAAAAAGAACTCTCCGAAGAGCCAGCCTTACAACATTATCTGCTGGCAAGGGAGCACTCCGCTGATGAACCATGCCAATAGGCTGAGCGAGGGGATGCGTCCATTTTATAAAAAACATCTATTCGGAGCTATTGAAACTTGATTAACCCATAGGCCTATAAAGCAGATAGATTATTTCCCTGCACCAGTAACCCAATCTCTTTTTAAGGTATTGGTAGTAATTTGGAGGTAGTACTTGGTTGCTCATTAAAAAGTTCCTCATTTCCCCCAGTCGTATAATAATGGTTGAACTATAAAAGGGAAGGTAGGTCCTGGAGGGTTGAAAACCTGCCTACTTTTCAGAATAACTATGGACTGTGCAAATGAGTTCTGTTTAGAATAATTATATGTACCTGTTACCGTATGTATGTAAGAAGTCTAGAAATTCTGCAATGGATTTGGCTTTCCTGGACGTTTGTTGAACACCCCTTAACTAGTCTTGGGCTAGAAGGACACCTAATGCAGTTGCAAGATAGACATTTGTATCACTGCTTGCCAGGCGTGTCTGTAAAGATCTGCTTGTTTACCATTGTGGTATTTGTAGGAATGCAGTTGTCTTAAAAATATAAATAAAATAAATTTACAATTTAAACTGCAGGAACACCCATGACATTGTATCTCGGAATTTATTAATTTTATGACCATGTCAGTAACCATGCCGTTTGTTAGGCTTTATCTGTATGGACAAAACATTGTATTCAGTACTAGCTCAAGGGGCTTTGGGTCAGTTTCCCTTGGCCATTGCCTTCTTTGGCTCCAGAACCTTAATCCCTTTTCTTGAAACATTGTCGATCATAACTTTCATCACCCTCCAAGAGAATTATAGTCCCACCGTTTTTGTGTTGGCTCTTTAACTTGGCTTTTCGCCTTGAAGGGAGTGCCTGGGGGGTCTCTTTTACATCTGAAATCATGTCCCGTAGTAGTGAGTGCTGACAAGCATCTGAAAAACGGTTGCCACAGAAAACAAAACAACCATTTTTAGGTCTCGCGGCTAGCGTTGCAGTGCGCAGCACTGCTCGCGCAGCGCGAGAACTCTTGTACGGGCTTTAGAAAGCTAACCACACGCTTGTGCGTGTGGTTTTGCTTTCGCCTGCTGTTATTGGCTTTCGCGTGGTTTTTTAAAATAAATACAGCACGCGATTGGGCAAAGGCGGGCGCATGTCCCTCCTTTGCTCCTCCCATTCCCACTGGTGGCTAGCACGCACAGCAGCGCGCGTTCGCCTCGCTGCCGCGCTCCCTCCCCCCGCTCCTCTGTGGTGCGCGCGCACCACTGTTTAGTTTCATGTTGAAAATCGCAAAACGAATTATGAGCCCTCCATTAAGAGGGAACACTATATCATGGCGTGATCATTAGTCTGCCATGTCCGTGCATTTCACGCTGCAGCGAGTTCATAAGTTAAAGCACGAGATTGTAAAGCGCGCAAGAGATACATTCACCGGAGAAACAAGTTACATGGCTGTTAATCAGAAAGCTGCCACCATTACCACCAAAAACTGCTGAAATGACTCGCCGAGCAGAAACCCTGACAGCAGCTAATAACATGGAGATTTAGTCACTTCCGTTGCTGTAGTACCAGGGAATGCAGCAGCGCGTGTTTGCATCGCTGCTGCGCTCCCTTGCCTCTTTGTGGTGCGCGCGCACCATTGGTTTTGCTTTGTCGTCTATGTATGCACAAATAAAACAAACGCTGTCTCGTACAATAATGCTGGCACGATGACACCGCTGTTTACACAATGTAGTGTTTAGTGCTTTAATTACAAATAATTAAGAATGCGCGCACTAAATTGTAGACTGTGTAAAACTACCTGCTTCTTACAACTGTGAAATGAATATCGTTACGCGCAGTGGCTTTAGTGTTGCGAGTTTTTAGTTTCTGGGAATTAGTCATACTGTCCAGTGTGCACAGCCCCGCTGCTGCTGACACACCGTTTCTTTACAGTGCCCGTTTGTGTGAGCCCGTTCTAGCGCCGCAGTGCCTGCCCTGTGCTCGGACTCTCTACACAAAGAACAGGATGAATGCCCCCTTCCCTCCCCTGCCGCATATCTAGTGAGCTTACGGCGTTCACTCTATTATTCTAAACCCCTGCAAAAGTTACCTTTATTTCTGACGCAATTGTTAATTGCCACCCGAGAGGGCAGGGGTTATGCAATGGATAGTGACGTTATTATTGTATGTTTGTGATAACAATCATAGTGTATATAAGAGAATCTCGAGTACATCTTTAAAAGCCACGATTATGTAGTTGGAGCGTGTGCATGTTGTAGCTTCTTGAGAAATGTAAGCGTTCATGCTCAGTGGTGTCTGTAACGTGCAGCAGTGTTATTCGATACGTAATTAAGCATGTGCTTTTAATTAGCGCGTGTTCGCTTTGTTAATGCGCTCGCTGAAAATGTATACATGATAGGCATTACAAGTAAGCTAATAGTAAGAAAAACAACAGTAAAAGTGGACATGCAGGACATGAAACATAATGTATGATATACACATTCTGTAAAGATCGCATACAAGTATTGCTTCGATACATTGTGTAAGGGTGTGTATCACTGTGTATGTGTGTACATTACTGTCTCTGTGTGTGCATTATGTCTCTGAGTGCATCAGTGTCTGTGTGTGTGTGTGTGTGTACGTGTTTGTCTGTATATTTACATTACTGCCTCTGTATGTGCAACACTCATCTGTGTGCATGACTGTCTCTGTATGTATATTACTGTTTTTGTCTGTGCATCACTGTGTCTGTATGTGTATTACTGTCTGTCTGTACAGCAGTGTTTCAGGACGTGCATCAAGCCTTTGTGTGCATGATTGTCTCAGTGTGTGCATCACTGTGTGTGTATGTGTCTTACTGTCTTTGTATGTGCAATATGTCTCTGTATGTGCATGAATGTTTGTGTATGTCTGTGTATGCACTTTTGTTTCTACAGTCTCTATATGTGCATCTCTGCTTGTGTTTCTGTCTCTGTGTGTACGTGTCTGTCTGTATGTGTATCTTTGTTTTTCTGTGTACATCTCGTTACTGTATGTGCGTGTCTGTGTTTACTTTTTGATCTCCTTGTGTCTGTGTCTATATGTACATCTCTGTATATGCGTCTCTGTATGTTTGCTCTATCTGTCTTTGTGTGTGCATGTCTGTGTCTGCATCTCTGTCTGAGTCTATTTTTATGTGTCTGTGTACTTGCCTGTATGTGTACTGCTTTGCTTCTCCTTACAAGAAACAAACAACACTACAATTTCCACTTAATCTACAAAAATAGGCTCCAGATTTCCCTTTAGGAACACATATTTTAAATAAATACTAATATTGCACAACTAATATTCTTACAAACATTTGCATACCTAATACATTATTCACATTTGCTACGGACTACTTTTTCTTCCACATATATCTCATATCTAGCTTTTTGCATATCTGTACATTATAAATAGATAGCTTTGCTTATAAGAACTCTATGTATAATTGCAGATCCAAAACAAATACAAATAACATAGTCCTTTTCAAAGCCAACAGCTCTAACTTTAATAATGCGAGACCTATTGCATTGCAAATGCTTGTTATCTCTTGCATCCATTTTTCCAGTGCTTTTGTCTGCACTTTAGTACAGTAAGTTCAATATTTGTACGGCATGTGCATGTCCCATCTACTCTGCATTACAAGCATCAAATCTGTTGGCTCTGTCAATGCTTGTTTGACCTAGGACTGCCAGTCTTCCCTGGCCCTGCCACCTCTACTGAACATTCAAAGGCATTTCTTGAGTGCACTGAGGCATGCCTGCATTTTTGGTTAGGCCCCCCCCCCCCCCAAAAAAAATACACTTTGCCCAAACAGTCAAAAATTGGTGCTGGAACAGCAGAATATCTTGTCCTCTAGTTTTGGGCACGTTTCTGTGCTTCTCCGATTTTCAGCGGAAGCATGAAAATACTACTACTTCTACTAGTAACAGACATGTGGGTGAGCGTCCTCCAGTACAATATCTGCCACCATGAAAACACTGCCAAGCCGCTACAGAAGTGTGCTGCCCCATTTAAAAAAAATGTATTTTAAAAAGGTGACCTAGAGGAAAGACTTGTTGCAGTGAAAGGAAAGCAATATGGAACTGGCTGGGTTGGAATTTCATGTGTGGAAACTGTAACTGACTAATTAGGAATGGTTTCTACTGCATCCAGTTGAACTACGTAGTTTATGGAACCGAGCACAACATATATGTCTGGGGGGAGGGGTGTTTTACAGGTTAAAAATACCAACTGAAAACAAGTACGCGTCTTTAGTCATTGAACTGGAATTCATGGAAATGTTCTCCAGATAGAGGTCCAAGACCTACCTACGCCCAAGTAGATCAGTCTGAAATTATTAGTATTCAGTAAACTGGCCTTGCCATCTGGTTGTCGAGAAATGAGGAAGTCACTCCAATTTCTGGTTAAGTCTCCAAATCGTTTCTCTTTAAAGAAACGCTTCCTCCTCAGAAAATATCATATACCCGGCCACTGCCATTAGATTAGCCACAGCATGTGCTCCTAAGCTGGCTTCTCTCAGCCATAGAGCACTACATAAATGTCAGTAATGGAATGCCACTGTTTATAAGCAGTCGGGATACTACAAAGTTGCTGATTAGTTCCATGGTTGTACAAAGCAAACACAAGGAGATGATGGACGGAGCGCTGAAACTTTTCAGACACTCGCCCTCAGTCACAGATCTGGGTTGAATCCATGATCGTTCTTTAGCTCACTTCGCCACCCCAGTTCAGACCCAGCCATATGCAAATCAGTCTTGACCCTGTCCCTCATGGGAACAGTCCAGCCCGAACTGCCAAGCCAGGTCTTCCCAGTTCCATGGCTGTAGTCATTGTGGGATAATATTGCATTGCTTTTAGAAGGTCACGTATGTCCGAGTTAACTTGCCATATCTAGATCATGCAGAAGGTTGGAGGAACATTATTTCCTAAAGTACATTGTGTCGTTGCCCCACTCGTTAACATACAAAAAAGTTGTCTTGCTCCCAGCGTGAAAATGCCCTAGCATCAATCATCTTGAGGTATATCTGTTCTCTTTCCCTCCATTTCAGCACATACTTTGGTCACACTTTTTTTGCATAGGACCACACGCTTTTGCAAACACAAGAGGGTCTACTTTGCATCGAGTGGTAATACCAGAGTGCCTGAGCAGTGTTAAAATGGAAACAAGTGACTGTTATCCTCATTGAACACTTGGATATCATTAGAACTGGGGTTCTGTTAAAACCCAATTCACACCACTTACCTTATGTTACTAAGGCCCTTTGGGCTCAAGCTAGTTCTGGTCACTAATTACTGAAAAATGCCAGAAAATAGCCTGTATTAAGCAGGATACTCCAGTTGCCAGGATCGCATTTTGGCTGGAGTACTGAAGATAAACACTTTTGCTTTCTTCTGCTATTAAAAAATGCTGTGTAAGCGTGTGTGGTCTACTTTGAGTAGAAAAATGGATTGTGTGATTTTATAAGCAAAGTTGAAATGAAGCTCGAAGGGCAATGTAGTGATCTGCTTCCTTATTGCAATATAGTTCTTTTGCAATAAGGACATCTGTTCGGGTTTTATGCTACTGCATGGCAGAGTCGTCTCGCCTCCTCGGTTTAAAATTAAGAGAATGGGATTTACTACTCGGGTCCTTTCTGCTGTGGTCCCTAATTGCAAATAAAACACATTTTTGTATGAAACCAGAAAAGGTTTTGTGGACGCTAAATGGGCATTGATTTCAGTCCAGTGTGTTTTTTCTTTTTTCTTTTTGTGACCGAGGCTAGGCTTGTTGCATCACACATACTTAACTGACTAGCCAGGACTGTGGAAATTCCATCTAACCGCTTCCAAATGATTTGTATTAAATCGAGTTGGCTTTATGGTTTATGGGACTCAGCAGGAAAGAATTGTGTTTTAGGATGTAAAAAAGTGTGGTACTGATTTGCAACAGGTAGGTATGACAGGCATTGACAAAACGGCACTGTTTTTCACGATTGCACTTCTTTTTGTAATATGAATATGTAGGGCATAATAACTTTGGCACAGCCGTTTTCACCTTTCATGGCCATAATCGTTAGTGACTCCTCTTTATGTAACATTGCAGCCCGTTCAGCTCGTTGCCTCCTAACAAGATGCTATCAGCGCGCTTCCGGAAAGCAGCGTTAGCTGCCTTACTCACTGCAATAAAAGCATTTCATTTGTGTCGAGGGAAAACGGTTCCGGAGGCGGAGCACCGCTCCGCCGCGCTAGACTCCTGCAGCCGCGGGAAGCGAGCATTGACAAAGCCTGTAGTTAGGCTGAAGTGTGGCGAACACGCAGAGCGGCCAGCAGAGTGCGGTCAACCCTCACATAGGGTAAGTGCAGCGTAGAACCCTATACAGCTTCGCTTCGTTTCACAGGATGTAAAATCCCGTAAAGTATGAAAGTCAGTCAACTCGGAGCTCTCTTCAGGTAAGTCTCTGGTGTCCGAGCGCTTGAACCCTTCGGTGACAGCCTCGTGCCCTCCCTCAATCCCTCTCTTAATGGAACTGTGCGTGTTTTAAATAAGGTGCTGTACCTCACGATTCTTCAAGGTTGGCCGTCTCACATGCGTACTGTATATTCTAGCTTGATCAACAATTCAATAACTGGTCTACTCTAAACCCTGTGTTTCTCTTATTTACATTTCCTTCTGAAATTCTCCAGATTCATTGTCGTTTTATTTGTTGAGTTTGGCTTCCTCGGAAGGGCTGTTTGCTTGCTCTGTGGACAGAGACTTTTGTGACAGCCTCGTGTAAAGGAAGCCCTAACTTACATACTGATGTCAAATTCTTTGTTTCTTCCGATGGGTGACCAGGCCTTTCACTTCCTCCAGCACCCCCTCCCATCCCCCGTTCCTTTCAGACTTTTCTTTCTAAAACACTACAAGTCCTGTCTGGCGCTGGCTTCTCCTTCCTGTTCGTGCTACTGAAGGTCAGATGCGGGATTGGAAGTTTTCTTTGCGAATTTGCATAAATGTGTTTTCAATTGGCTACTGACTCCTGAAAACATGTCATAGAACTTCAAATGCACGTGTGTCTTTGTCTTACAGCTTACTGCGTGGGCGTTTCAGTTGGCTCACTGCTCAGGGTTTCAGCCTGATCCAGTCAGTGAGTGAAATCGGGAATTTTTGACACGCGGCCTTCTGAGACCAAAATCCCAGTTGGTTACACAATTACGGCTTTTTTCCTGGTTATTAGTGTCTTATTTGTTTACGCTGTTTTTCTACAGCATCCTTTCACCCGTTGGTGTTGGACTGTTTTACATGCATCTTTAACTGCTATACATGCATGGTCAGTTTACAACTACTACATCATGAAATCCACCAAATGTGCAGATCAGCAGGGAGGTCTGCTGCGGAAGGGAGGTAGACATGGTGGATCTTAGGTAGAAACACTAATGTAACATCTGCTACTGCGACATACTACACCTTGGAAATCCGCCAATTTGGGCAGATGTAATGTGTATATATAATGTCTTGTGAGCTCTTGGTTCCTTGAGGTGGAGTAACTTATCTTGAACTTTCTTGGCTGAGGTATCTTGCGAATAGGTAGGCCTTGAGTTTTTTTTCTTTTTTCTTTTCTGAAGTAAAAACCATCAGGCACTTCAACTTAAACGGATTGGGAGGGTGTTCCAAATTGTGGGTGCGGAATTGGAGAAAGATTGTCTTTGAACATGTCTTATTGTGCCCAGTGGATTTTGTTTTTACATTAGAATTTTTGTAACTTGTAGAGCTCACCTTGTTTTTTTTTTTTTGGCTGAGCCCATATTAACCAAAAACTCAAACACAACAACCAGATACTGTAAAGTAATTGTGAAACTGTTCTAGAGGAATTTCCACAAGAATAGTTTGTTTTTAATGGTTTATAGTACTGTTTGGTGTTGTAGACATTCTTGAGAAAAATGCTTTACTCAGTGTTGTATAGTAAGCCTTGTTAAATATCCTAAACAAGATTTTTTTTTGTTTTTGTTTGATCTGCCTCACTTCCCCACAATTAAAAAATGCTCAAGGTCGAACAAAATTTCTAAATGTCATAGTGTCTCTACAATTCTACCAGATCAGCTGTGTGTGTTTGCCAGAAGAGATTCTTCACCTGTGGTAACATGGAGCCCTCAAACAGGACTTTAACCTTTCTCCAGTTCTGGACTCTGGATGTGAATATATCTGTTGGGGCTATGGGCTAGAAAGATTCTGACCCTTTACTTTCTCAGGCAGAGGACTGACAATACAGTAAAAATGGGGCAAGCACTAACTACACTGACATTCGACTTGCGGCAATGGGAAATTGAAGCAGTGTGGCACCAGTTCCTCAAGAGCAAGACAGGATATGGAGTCAGTAAGAAGGCAGATTTGTTTTAAGTAAAAAGAGACCAGGGGCACGGACATTGCATTGCACAACCTCTGTCATAACGAAGCCCAGGAAAAAGCACCCCAGAAGAAAATTGAGGCAAGCAAGAACATTGCACCCCACATAAGTCAGTGGAAGAACAAAATACCATTGCCCCTGGCAGGTTGGTCGTAACCCCAAAAATTACAACCATTACCATGGCTGTGACCGGTTAGGGAGCGAGGTGCAAAACCCAGTCCCCTCCTAGAAGCACCCTTTTTAGGTCTCGCCTAGCGATGCAGCGCAAAGCGCTGCTCGCTATGCGAGATCTATTGTTGCCGACTTTTGCTCCGATGCGGGACAGGAGATGTGCACGCGCATGGTGCGAGCAGAAGTTGTAATAGCGCCGCAAGCCGTACGCGTGCACATCAACTGTCTGTGCCGAAACTTAAACAGACAGGAGATGTGCACGCGTACGGCTCGCAGGCGTTATCATAACGCCTGCTCGCACCATACGCGTGCACATCTCCTGTGCAGGCAGCCGATGCGCACGCTCACGGCGTGTCTTCAGCATCGTGGTACGGGCTGGAGGCGCCCTTCCGAGAGGAGCACGAGCGGCGCATTCTGCCAACATGGAAAGTTCTGGAGAGGCGCTGCTAGAATCCAAGTCAGCGACATGCTGTGGGTTGAGGTAAACCGGCCCGTCCTTGTTTTTTTTTTGTTGCCTATGGTTTATCGTGGTGTTTTGTGTCCAGGTTTTTAGGGCTCGTATAATACAGCCTTGGTAATGCTTGCCTACAGAGAACACCCCTCCCACCTCCCAAACTGCATCAAGCGGCGATCCCCATGGCCATTTATTTATTTAATACAGCCTCGGTAATGCCTGTTAAAATATGCAAGTTGCTGTGAAGAAAGTAAGACTAACTGTGGATCATAAACAAGTTTCAAATCTCAACCCAATACCACCGAGCTCAAAGTCAGCTGCTCCAAGCACACTGCCCCCCTCCTAAACCGTTGCCGCCATTCCACCCCTGCGGGCCAATGACTCCTGAACCACGCCGAGACCCAACTCACCCCACCCCACCCCCTCCAAGGTCGGCTGTTCCGACCATAACCCCCCCTAGAAACCCCGCCATCACCCACTGTCTCTTTACACCACCCCACTGCGCTCCCAAGCCCTAGTCTCCATCCTAAAATTTTATTGCACTTGCGTCGTTTCCTTGCGTGAGCGCGTGCTGCTCCTTGAGGCTGCACCCCCCAGCCAGGCGCATGCTGACCCAAGCTGCTGGCCTTTGTCACCCTCTGCCAGCAAAACACGGATGTGCTAAGGAGGCCTGAACTCCACTTCTTCAAGGAGTGGATTAAAAGGTGAGAGGGATTTCGCGGAGACACGTTTAGTGGGTGTTCTGGCCGCTTTTACGACATATATTTAGGGTGAGCACCGGTGAAGAGAGGCGCATAGAGGGAATGGGGACTACAAATTTGGCAAAACATCTTCGAAACTATGACTACCTACCAACTTTTAAAGTTACTGATGGACTGGACCCCTCCCAGCCCCCTCTCTTTAACTCTTCTAGCACCCTCTCTCGGCCCCCACCTTCCGTCTTTCTCGCCTTGCCTTCCATGTCTGCATCCTCTCACCCTCCCACCACTTCCGGGTGCCTCTCCACTCGGGTTCACTCGGCAGCCTCTCTCCCCTGCTTGGGCCTCTCTCCATCCGTCTCATCACTGCCTTCTTCTTTCCACTTCTTACCTCCATTAACCCCCCTGCTTTTCGTTCTCTTTCCCCTCATTGTGTCGCTCGCCCTTTTACTCCTCCTCCTGACTCTCTCCTCGTTTCATTCTCTGCCCCCTCCCCGAGACCATCTCTCCTTTCTGTTCACCCCATCTCTAGACTGACACCCCTGCCATGTGGCCTCATCTGCCCCTACCTTTGCCTCTATGTCCATCGGTGATACCTGGGGAGCAGCGCCGGGCGTGGAGCCCTGAGGCTCGGGAGCCAGGGAGCAGCCGTGGACGTCAGTGCACCCCTCAGTGAGAAGCTTCACTGCAACCCAGAGGTGGGACTTTACCTATCACAGCGCTGCGGCACAAATTTCATCATTACCACCATCAGGAGCGAGTGTGACAGCTGAGCACACGGTGCGGATGACAACATGTTTGATGTCACACTTTCAGCCTCTTAACCCTGTTCTTTTCATCGTGTGCAGCTTGGTTCACTGTTAATGCTTTACGCCTAGGGCCTTAATTCATAAATGCCTCTAAGGTCAAATGTCATGAAGGTTTGTGTTTTAATGAGTTAATATGGCCGCATTTGTCATCTTGTGCTGCGCTTGATCCTGCCGTTTGGTCATTCTTAGCGCTGTAAAAGAAAGCTGCTGTGACTGTCTCAAATCCTCACCTTTTCAAACTTAGCAGTAAGACAAAATGCAGAGACAGCCCAGAAGGATTCATATCGGTGACCTGCCCGTGAACTCACAGATCTTTGCAGTCAGCCTGTTAACCCACTGAGCTATCTTACCAACTGACTAACAGGAAGCGTATGAAATAATTATTATTACAAACGAGAGCATACCATTGTAGTGGCATACCCTGCACCAGAGGGCATTACGTTCATGTCTCTGATCTGACAATGGCACATGACTATAGTTATTGCCATTTTGCATTACACCATTTAATTAATGCTTCACGAAAGGAAAAAAAACAACTAACATTTACAATGCCAATAGCTCAAAACAATGTCATTGCGAGACCTATTGCATTGTAAATGCTTGTTGGATAACTCATGAAGCAGTTAAGACTCGTATGGTTCCCCTGGACGGGTGCAATGGACTCACCCTCCCTGTCCCTCTGCAGTGTGGGAAAATACCTCAACCAGCCCTTGTCAACTTCTTGAGAGATCTTCATTATGGTTTGAGATGTGTGGTTAGATATGGAGCTGACTGGGAATGTACCCAGCCCTTTAAATTTAAAAGAGGCATTCGACAGGGCTGCGTCCTTGCGCCTTTCTCATTTATTATGTACATTAATCAGCTGGAAGGGTTGTTATCTAACTGTGGCCTTGATGTCCCTAGAGCAGGAGGTAGAGCGATTCCCGCGCGTTTATACACCGATGATGTGGATTTAATTGCTCGTACAGTCAGAAGCCTTCAGCATCTTTTAGATTTATTCATTGTTTTTATGGACAGTCTAGGTCTGTCCACTAATTATAATAAATAAAATACATTTTATGGTGGTTAGCCCTACGAACACGAAAACCTCCAGCTTTTTCGCCCAAGTACAGATTTTAAGTAGGGTGGAAAATGTTTCCTACCTTCTATTCTATTCTTTGAAGTACTTGTAGAGCTCATAGCTACTTGTAGGCATCCCAGCGCTAATAGTGCAGCACAGAAGCACCAAGGGATTGAATTATACACTATTAAAGGGAGATGTTGTGGAATAGCCATGTTTTAAGCATTTTCCGGAACGGGAATAGCTTATTTACAGAGCATAGCAAAAGAAGGAGGGTGCTCCACAGCCTGGCCACGTTGTATGAAAAGGAACGCTTTCCAAATTTTTCCCTTCTAACTTGGGGTACTTTGGCTAAATAGACATTCGAAGAACGCAAGGTTCTTCGGGGATGGTAAGAGGAGAGCAAGGAACGGGAAATCAGAGGGCCATTGTCAGAAAGTTACCATGGGCTTCTATTCAGTAAGGGTCTTAGTTGGCAACCATTAATTAAGAATAATGTAGGAGTCTAAAAAAGGCTATTTCTGGATTGAATGAATTTGCTACCTTGGGCGTAGGCTCCTAAAACTATTGAGATATATAGCCAAATGCATTCCTATGGCAACATTTGGGTGTGAGGTCTGGGGATATGCACCTATTGATCAAATCCGGTGACAGAAAACAAGTTCTTGAGGTCTTTTGGCTTTGGGACAGGGTATCCCAGCTGATATCATACATGAAGAATTCGCATGAATTTTATTACAAATGTTATCCGTCTCGTCCGTTCTTACTTTGGTGCTCAGTGTGGTACAAGAGGGAGTTCAACTTAAATAGGTTAATTCCCTGGGACTGTTTGTCCATGGACATTGTATCTCATATATCATGGCTCCACTACATAATGTCCACCTTTAAAGATTTAGGGAGACCAGGTTTATTCTCGGATCCCGAGGGTATTGAAAAGAAAGTTCTTGCCTGGGTCAAGCAGACCTTCTCCTTTCGGGTGGCGGATGAACGGGAGGCCACTGCTTTAACTAAGATGCGTTAATACATAATGGTAAAATCTGTCAGCTGGATTGAGTCTTACTTTCTTTTGGAAATGCCCAACCACCATCATCAACGTCTTTTGACCTATTTCAGAACGGGCATATTTTATCAGTCAATGTTCCCCAAGGGGGTTTGGTACTAACCATCTAATTTGCATTCTTGTATATGTGACACCAAGCACTTAGTACTTGTCTGCCCTAGATTCTCAGTCCTTCACCACAAATATATAGGCCCCTCTTGTTGTCTATAGATTTTAAACAGATGCTGTTATGCATCTTGGTTCCTGGCTGGTGTTTTTAGGGCACGTTTTTTTTTTTTTTTTTTTTTTTAGGTCGAGCCTGAGTCAGCGCGCATTCGTTGCTCTGCGAGACTTGTTGTAGTGGAGTATAGAAGAGAAGCCCCGCCCACACTCCGCCCATATTTGTCAGTGGCTTGTGTCATTGTCCTTCGTAAACGCTGGCTTGCCAGTCGTTTTTATGGTTGTTTGTTCCTCCTTGGTACTGCCTTGTCTGCATTTGTAACCTCTCATGGCGATTGGCCCTTTTACTTCGGATGCGACACGGTATGTCTTATTTAGTCTGTAAGCACTCTTTTCTTTATTGGGTTTCTCCTACTGCAGGCACAATGTGCTTTCCTCGCCATGCCCGCTTTCACTTTAAAGCAGCCCTGGACAATGGCGGCTGCTTCTTTGAAGTGAACTGGGTTTCGCATTTACAAGAGTTTGAGCTATTGCCATTGTAAATGACAATAGCCTAAACTCTCGTAAATGCGAGATCTATTGCATTGCAAATGCTTGCTATCTGTAGACATTAGTTCTTATGGTTGTCCTGATTGATACTTCCCTCTGTAGCATAAATATTTCCACTGGCTGTCTCGGAGTTATTGATTCTTCCATATTGTACATTTTTTGATGACTCATTCTTTTAATTATGCATAGGTTTTTATATATTTCTGTATTGATGTTTGTGAATTGTTATTGCTATGTACTTGTATGATTTTTGTTTCAAAAATCGAATAAAGTTGTTGTTGACGATGAGGACCTCACTCGGGTTGTTGGAACTCGTTCTGCACAGATTCTCCATTGGGCAAACATACTATTACTGCCTGTGGCACCCACACCCAAAGCAACCAAGAAGCAAAGTAATTGGGGAACGCATTTTAAAAACTATGATTAATGGGGCAAGGTGTCTTCCACTTCAGTACGTACCGGGCTCGTTCACATCTTGTAAGGGGCATACGAATAAAATGCATTTTTATCCTGTAGTCTGATTAATTGTTTGCAATAGAGCTCAGTTATAGCCTGTGCTGTGTGTGGAAAATAAACTAGTAGCAGTACAAAGCTATGCTGTAATATATATATATATATATATATATATATATATATATATATATATATATATATATATATATATATATATATATATATATATATATATATATATATATATATATATATTTTTTAGCTGACATGAGATTTTGCTACTTCAGCTACACCACTAGAAAATTTCTGTAAGGTTCTTCCGGGCTGTTGACATTTCTATTTTGCATCTGATCAGGTACCGCTTCCTGTATTTTTCTATATACTGCCAACATTGCAGAGTCCTTGGGCATTGCGTAAAATTGATGGTTCATAATGCTTAGCGGCACGCATTGTCTACAGGTAACTGATGGAGGCTCCTGTTGGTATGATGATCCAGCTGGCAGGCGTCTCTGTCCCTCACCACTGCAGCTCATTTGCATGGGGGTGTTGCTCTGTAAATGAAGCTCCATCCCTTTCATTGGGGGATTAATTCCAGATTTTCTTCATGCCTGGACCTTACCGCCCTCTGCAGAATATCCCGCTGCCTCAGATCGCACTAAAATGTACTTAATTAGGTCCTTATGTGTATTCAGCACATTGGTTCGCTTTACTTGGGCATTTCAGTGTGAGAAAAAATGGGCACTCCGCTGCAGTGTGTAACGTCTTGCCAGATGTGCTGTTTGCATTGCTGAACTTAATCAAATGTAGATGGTGGCTGGTTGGTATTCCAGTATAACGGATCCTGCTGTGCTGCCAGCAGGTGTGTGCCTGCAGTACAACCGACTCCTCCTGTGTCTCATAGAAGGCAGGATGGGCCCAGTGACGACAAGTGGAATTCTATATGCAGGGTGCCCTGACTGTGAATCCTCTGCATGTGCTCTCAGATGTCGAAAAGCATCCTGGAACCCGATTGATTTCCAGATGGTATGATTTGTATGTCCTACACGCTAATTAAATCACAAGGGTTGATTATTTGGAAGGGATTCATGCTAATTCCATATGTAGCCTCCAAATGTGTTTTTTGATTGCCAGACACCCACTTGTGGCACCCATCATGTCTCCTGTAAACACCTTCACTGGCCCTTTGTCGACCTGTACCGATTCTTACCTCTGGGGTGAATAACCAAAGCATGAGTTTCCATATCCGTTTTTTTTTAAACTCATGGACCTGGACCACAGCAGTCTTAAGGCCATGGTTAGGCCTGGGCGAACATACAAAATGTTTCTCTTGCAAAATCTGCTTAAATTTAGCGAAACAATAAATTACATTTATTGCACGAAATGTACTTGGACGTTTTCTTGCATGAAAACTGAATTTCAAGTGTCATATGAGACACAGGTAGGAGACTGGTTTGAACAGAAAATGCCAAATCAGTTTTATAGCGCCCGCAAGACATTTTCTGCTCAAACCAGTTCCTGCAGAGGAAAATTTTGCAATAGAGTGCAAATACAAAGTGGGTGATAAAAAAAATGTGGCATTCGCATTATGCAAATTTTACATTTCACTTGCATAATTTAAATTTTACTATGGCCTATATGTGATAGTGTGGGCTACAGGTTGCAACACACACTGGTCCGGAATTAGAGTTTGGTGGTAATTGAAAGACTTGATTTCTGGAGGAAGTATTCAATCAGACGCCAGGATTTTACACTTATGTAAAAATGCAGGATTTTTACAAAAGCCACCGCGAAAAATCGCTGTGTCAGGCAATAGAGAGCATGGGAGTTGACTCATCGACCAGTACCCCCCCCCCCCGGGTGTCCCATGTCGGCTCTGCCCCCCTCCACCATCACCTTACTATTCCCCCCCACTGCCCTGTTTGGATGTATGACAATACCACGCATGCATTACATCGCATGCCATTAGATCGCGGTTTTAACAACGAAAGTTCTCCAATTCTCAACTCCCCACCCTGTTCATTGAATCGAGTGCCCCCTCGTCCATAACTCCATAACTCCCCCTCCTTGACTCCAGTTCCCCTGCGACTCTTTGACTCCAGTGTTCTCCCTGCTACCTCGTGTCTCAATGCCCCCCCCCCCCTCCTGTGACTCCAATACCTCCTGTGCTGGCCCCACCCTTAGCCCTATGCCTCCCTCCCCCGCCGCTCCATGCCTACAGTGCACCCCCATGTGCCCTCCGTTGCCCCATGCCAATTTGGGCACCTGCAGCAGCTGGAAAGTGTGATGCTGGGTGGCAGAGTGTGGCTTTTGAAGTGAAATCTGCACTCTTACCGCAAATTTTGCCAACTGCGATTACAATATCCTAGGGGGTCTGCTAAATCAGACAGAAAGGCAACCAACCATCCGTGGGTTTTCCTCCATTTTAGGGATGGTGTTGGGGAGGACATTTCACCAGTGGATTCTTTTCAGGGAGTCGTACTTTTCCCCACAATTTTGAAGATTATCCATTGCCCTCTAATTTTTGCTCAAAGTAAATCTGCAATTTGACTGTGGGGGTCACAACTGACATGTCTTTGTAACCCCCTTGCAGAAAGCTGCCATAATTTGCCTCTCATTGTTGCATTAAATTTCATGTTAGAGGACGAGACCAAAATGACTTAATTTTGTCACTTAAATATCCTTTCTAAAGCACTACTTGTGGCTGTGGTAAATGATCTACCCTTTTGTTGTGGTTTACCACCTAACTGAAAGTACAGAAAAGCGTGAGAAGCTGTTCAAAGTGTTTTCTACATATTGCAGTGCCTTTATTCACACACTCAAAAAGTACATATATATATTTTTTAATCTAGCTGCTTACTAATTTTGCCTCTACCGCAGCATTTTAAATAACCTCTTTTCATGTAGGAAGAATCAGTATTACTGTTATTTAAAGCGGGAGAGCGAGTTTAACATTTCTTCCTCTGAAATCCGGATTTAACTATTCATTTATTTATTTTGTGCTGCTTGTTATGAAAGACTTCCCAGCAGGAACATTGTAACCGCCAAACCTGTTATGGACAAAACCGTATAAGCTAAGGGTGTGTGCGCTCGGGACTCGTCTCGTTTTACAATTTAAAGCCTCGGGGGTAGGAGGGAAATTTAAGGATTAAATGTCACAAATGGCTTTTAGATACACCTGTGTGCGGCTCTTGCCTGAGGCAAAATGTACAGCCGTCCAAGCCGTTAGGTGTGGATTTTCTTTCACGATCAATTTGTCCTGGGCTTTCGGATTAGTGTTTATTTCGGTAAATATGTTCAGAAAGCTCAGGAAATCCCCGGACATCCCCCACCCACTGCTTGTGTGGGACAGACACCAGCATGTCATGTTGTGTGAGCTGCTGGCCTCTTGTCAGTATAAAAGATAACTAGTGGCAAAAAGCAAAAACAAGTTTTAACCTCAAAAAGCACACATTGCCAAAGTAGTCCCTGGCAATGAAGGGAACTACTTGGAATGTGGATGCTTTCCTATTGAAAGGGCAAAATGCCATCAGTCAAATAGAAGTTAGCCAATGGGTGACGTTTGCTGGTCACTGCTCCACACTGTATGCTTTAGTGGGTGGAAGAAACATCAGAATGACAAAATAACAGACCAATGGATCAAGAGGACTGTCTGATACCCACGTAATTAACTATATGATGCATGTAATTTTAATAAAATCAAAAGGTCTTGGCTAATGCTACATGTGAAAATTTACCAAGAAGGTGTAGAGTCGGAGCTGTGTGTTGAGTTTTGCCTGTGGATATTTTCTCTTCTCCTAAGAACAGAAAAACTTGGGTATATATAGTTGCAATATTCCCTGAAGCCATTACTTTTCACACATTCAAGCATTTTTGCAGAACAGCCCATTGACTCCAGCTCCAGACATTGCCTTTTAATCTATTTAAAAAGATCCACATTGTTTTCTTCATGCAGCTGCAGGGCTTAAGGAAGTCCTGCCAAGTGGGACTACTGGTTTGTGGTCCGCTTTGGGGTCTGGCCCATGATGGAGCATGGCATGCTGCGCCTTTAGGAGAGGCATTTTGATGTACAGTGTTTTAGTCGCAAGTTAATAACGCCATGTATTAAAGCCACACAAACAGTTCTACAAAAGTGTTGTAGCAGCTATCCTAACACAAAATATTTGTACATCTAGTGGAGAGAGACACAGTAATTCATATATACATTTTACCTTACATTTGTTTGCACTAAGGACCTACCTTATTTTTAGCATTACCTCCTCACTGCTCCGTAGGATTTTGAGTCGTGAGCCTGAAACTTCTAAAATGTAACTAAATCACATACATCTACAGGGTACAAAGGACAGACTCTGTACTTGAAGCATAAAATGACAGTTCTTCGTGGATTTCTATTTGGCCTCTGCCCATGCTCTATATTGTCCGGCTCAGCAATTCTATTTGGCAAAATTCTATATAGTTTGTTCTGACAACTACTGTAGGGAATCCTACTGCTAAGCTATGGGTTAGAGATGCCTGGGTCTTGGTGTGAGCTGCGACTAGGCTGCAGTACCTTCTTAAACAGAAGTGCCTGAAGGGAAAGTGTGGCTCTTTTGCGGTAGCTAAGCAAGCCTCAGCTAAAATGCGAAGGGTTGTATTTAACAAAACAAAGGGCTTAAATGTCCACATAACTATTCGGTAAAAATGTAAATCTTTAATAAAAAAGGCTTGAGTTGATGGCAAAAGGAAAATGGCATTGTTGGAATTCATTTATAAAAATTGTTGCGCTGGTTAACTGTAGAACAAAAAATGGAAAAAATGACTGTCTTCCAGAGGTCTGGCCAGGACCTGGGCAAGGGACCTAGGTGATGACGACCCATCTGCAACCTGGTTCTTCATTTCTCCTTTCCTTATGTGAAATGGCTGGGAACTTCATCACTGGCTTAATTAATTGCTTTGGCATGTGTGTAGTAAAGTGTGCTTTTTATGCATGATGCATGGTTCCCACAGGACAGTTCAACATGCACCAGAGCACATTAGACAGAACATCTTGCATAAATCCGCAAAGCACATGCCTTATAGTGGCTATCACATAGCTCCCAAGAGCACAATCCACCAGCATATATCGCCTGGAGTTCGTCCAGCAGAGCGCAGTAGGCCTAATATCCAGCAAACATACAACATGCGGAAGGTATCTGTCTCAGAAGCCAGAGCTGTTGTTGTTCTGCTTGACCCAATGACTTGCAATTCATCGAAAGGTAGCCCGCACATGCATTTTGAAGACAGTTATGCATTTAATTCTGCGTCCACAGACCCTTAGGCTGAAAATCACCAGCTATCTATTGCCTTTTGTTAGGCCAACATAATTTTTGTTTACTAGGTGTCAGGATCACAGACGATGCCTCAGGTGGGACTGACGAAAGATCCTAGATGGTTATTAAAACCCACAGAAACAATATTTGTATTGGGCTAATACATTTATAATCTTTGCAAAAATACGTGTGTTTATTCCTGGAAAGAAGTCTGCTACTTGTTAATGTGTATTGGATATTACGGAAAAACCACTAGAGGCACTTTTTCTTTTTAGGTCGAGCCTGGACAGCGCATGCGCTGCTCTTCGAGGCATATTGTATTTGAGTATGGTGTTGAAGCCCCGCCCACTCTCCGCCCATATTTTTAATTGGCTTGTGTCATAGTCCTTTGTAAATGCTGGCTTTTGATTTGTTAATAGGCTTGTTAGTCCCTCCTTAGTACCGCCTTGTCTTCATTTGTAACCTCCCATGAGGACTGGCCCTTTTACTTCTATTGTTACATGGTATGTCTTATTTAGACTGTAAGCACTATTTTCTTTAATGAGTTTCCCCTACTGCAGGCACGACATGCTTTCCTGCAACATTCAGACCCAGACCTATTGGCTTTGACAATGCTTGGTTTGTCGCGGTCCGTGTTTTTGAAGAGGGAGCCCAGTGGTTTTGGATGTTAGTGGCTAACACCTCTTTCACTGGCCAGGAACAGGTGATTCAGTGGCCTTAAAGCATACACATCACCATGCTTGTGATCCAACAAAAAACAGTTTTCCCCACTTTAGTATATTGTAAAGAATTAATTTAGACTTTTTTTCCCCCCTTCGTTTTTTTAACTTCTTCCATAAATACCGTTGCACCAGTGGGCTCGGACACCTTGGATTGTATCTTGGAATTCTTGCATGCTGGCAATGGAATGTGCTGTTAAAAGTTTTGAAATGCGAAACCTGGTATGAAATAAAATAGAGTTTGATTTTTGGCCCTGTGCAGAGGAATCCTCTCCCTGGGATGTTGCAGTCATCTTGGTTCCTTTACAGACTGCATTACTTTGTGGTAAATGCGCTGTCCCTCGGCTTGAGCTCCTGCTGCTGATCTTGAAGACTGACTGCCCGACTGCTTTGATTTTAGGGGTGCTACCCATTTGGATCATTGTGTACGTTTTTTAGGTCTGGCTTTAGCCAAAACATTTTACTAAAATTATATGTATAATGTACTAGGTGCTGTTAGCCAGCTTTCTTCGTCTATTGATGTGTTATGTCTTCCACATTTTTCTTCCGCCTACTACGTCGTACAGCATGTGGTAGTGGGTCAGCCCACTTCAGCCATTGGCTAACTTCACTTTGAGTGGCGGCACTCTGCCCTTTCACAATGAGAACATCCACACACAAAGTAGTTTCCTTACGATGCAGGTACTACTAATGTCAATGTCTACTTTTTGACAGCAAAGAATTAGGTTTTTAAATATATATATATATATATATATATATATATATATATATATATATATATATATATTTTTTTTTAAGGTTAATGAAGGCCTGTTAGGTTCCCCAACTATGTTTCGCAAATACCATGATAAAACTAAACCAGTATTGACAAAGCCAGGAGGCTGGAAACCAACACCATACCTGCTGACTTTGCCAATGCTTGTTATGGTGCATTGAAGAGATTCTTGAAATAGATCTCTGAAGTTTTTTTCAAGGTAGTTAGCGAGGTGGGAGTGGGGTTAGCCGTTATACCAGATCATGGAAATTGAGACGTTTGCGGGTGAGAAAAGGTGATTAAAATTGTCACCCTCCCTTGTTGGCCTAGAATCAGTTTAAGGCACAAACATTGGACTCTGTTGGCCCACACAAGCCTGCTCAGTGGTCTGATATGAAAAGGGAAGCTCCATCTAACTCGTTTTGTGCAGTCAGTGGCCCACAATGCAAAGCCCTAGACTAATCCAATCTTTTTATTTTCTCCAGTGTTCTGGCTAGCACTTTTTCCTCGACGTTTTGCAGCTGTTGAAGGGAACACTTGTCTGTTGCCATCTCTCACCCCCATTTGTTATTCTCTGACAAGTGTTACTCTGTTACTTCAGTGCATACAGTGGCAGAGTGTTTCGAATGAAGTAACAAATGTTTCGCTTGCACTTGAACTTTGTTAGAATTGCTAAGAAGGGAAAAGCTTGTGGTTGCCAATTGCGAACTTTACGAGGTTATAGTAAAGAAAATTACAGGCACACATTTTGGAAAACTAAAATGACTAGATAACTGTGTGTGGGAGTTTGTATTGGGAGCGCTTTAATACTAAAAAAAGAATGCTGGTTAGATCTTAGCTTTTTAATACCTTCATTTTGTTTCCTCATGGTAGGGAAGTTGTCCAGCAATTTAACCATAATCTTTCTGTATTCTTTCAAATGACAGAAAAGATTTATATTGCAAAAAGGCTCCCTTTTCCCATTTATTTTTTGAGGCTTCAAACGGGCAAATGGGCAAGTCTGGTTTGTGAGTCTTTCTTCTAAACATCTGTGGGATTCTGAGATTCACAGTCACCAGTTCTGATCGCTTAAAGACTTCCTGTTTTTGTGCCCACGGGTCTGACGTTAGAGCTGGAAATAATTTGCACTTGTTTGTTTCATACACAAGGCTAGTGTTCGGCCCTTAAATGCTATCAATTAATGACGTTCAACCTGTGTCTAAGAGTTTCCTGTCTTGGAAGGGTACTACTCTGAGGCACACAGAGATGGAGGTTTCCCATGGTCGTGCAGTGTGATCGAGCGGGAGAAATCTGGTTCACAACTTGGGTCTTTCGGTTGCACAGATCCTTCATGTGACTCTAGCTAGTTTGGACTGTTGGTAGGATATCTGGTAAAATTGAGTATCCTTGTAACTGTGTGCTGTTTATTGATCCCCTGGTAAGTTTCCGACCCAAAGGATCCTGAGCGGAGATTTTGTCCAGATGTGCACAGTCCTGATTAGCCCATCAAACCCGATGGCCCATGAGAGAACTCACGAACTATGATAAATTGCCACGAAAAGCCCAATCTGCCTGCTGTTCCTGTATTATCACTGTTTTATGACGAAGAAGGCTATGAAGCTGGCACATCTGTCTGTCACAAGCCAGCAGCAGTCTTTGAAACTCACTTGCATCACACAAAGGTCTATACCTACTTGTCACTTCCGTTTTATTGACTGATGTAGTGAATCATAAAATAGGAATATTGAATGCTAGGACATCCAACTGAGATTATGCAATACATGATAAGTACTGCATACATTTACAGATGTGATTCTCCGACCACCTGTTGGCGCCAGCAAGTGGGTCTATGATGGCAATAACACTTGCCTTACATAAGCAAGACTTTTTTGGGGATCTGGGATATGTAACCCTTTTGAGTCACAAACCTATCTCCCAACTCGATTATGTCCTACTACTGGTTTCTTTTTTTGAGAGCTGTTAAGGGTATTTATATAGTGCAGGCCTAACACCTGAGCATAACACACAAGGAGGTCTTTACCAATCCAACTTTACATTTACAATTCTGTTTTTTCGGACATTTTAGCTGCATGAGGCAATAAAGTAGAGGCCACAGTGCCTACTGATGCCACGTTTGCAAGAGTAAATATAGATTGGCAGCTTGTTGCTTTGACACCCATCATACGTGCACCCATGTATATGTATGTATAGTAGTGTTGTCATGCTCATAACCAGGGCTCCTGATTTTATATTTAATTTTTTGACATTTCGGTCTGTATTTATTCATATTTATTTTTTTGCTTATTGTATCTGAGTTTATCCTTATTTATTTCAGGTATTTTGAAAAAGAATCTGGAGTTAGTATATCTCTGCATTTTGTTCTAATAAATACATGTTCATTCTTGAACGCCTGATGGCTACACATACCCTTATATAATGCATAAATATGAAAACATGAGAATTGGTGCTTATACGCTTTTATATGTGCAGCGATTTAAGCTTCATTAGAAAAGTTTTCTTTTTACTACTCTGGTCGTCAGTTTGCACAGCTATTGGCTAGGCAGTCTTAGCTGACAGCACCGAGAAAAGCGTTTTTCCATATTTAAAAATAAACACAAACAGGAAGATACATGGTTTTCTGTCCGCATGTATCTGTAAAAAAAAATCAGTAAAAACATGAAACCAGGAGCTTTCATCATAACCAAGAGCTCGGTTTGTGGATTTTGCTATTTGAAAAGGATCATTTTCTGTCTCCTTTTCTACCTCAATTGTCGACATGGCTTAGGTCCTATCGTGGTAACAGGGCCCAAAAGGAGATTAGTTAAGGGAGTGTAAGATCTGTTTTAAAGGCCAGTCAGGCCCTCATTGGATGAACTTTATAAGAAATTCCACTATGGAAATGGGAAAAGATTAATGGTGATGCTACTCCAGCAGGCAGAGAAGGGATGGCCTGGCCGGTGTTCCTCAACAACACTACAGGTTGTGTGTGAGCCCAGTAAAATCATCTGAAAATTGTGATGCAGGATCCTCCAGTAGCTGGAGAAATCCTTTGAGTTACCTGTGAACACATACCTGCATGGCATGAAGCAATGCAGCTTATGGATTGTGTGTGTATATATTTATATATCCAACACACTTCTGAATTCTCCACAAAGAAGCATCCTGCACACCAACAGTCATGTAATGAATCCACTTTATTGTGCTGTGGCAGCCGTCAGCAGATGAGAACGTGTTCTGGCTTAATGCCTTGATCTAGGCATTAATCCCAAATGCGCTGTCTGCTGAGACAGCTACTGCACAGTAAAGGGGAATGATTACACAGTGATTGGTATGCAGCGTGCGTCTTTGTGGAGAATCTAGAAGTATGGTTGAAATGTGATTTAAAAAAAATATATAATTTTCTTTTAAAACTTTTATCTACTGGCAGGCGCCTGTAGGTAGCTATAATTACAACCTAGTTTCCATAGGAAAAGTGTTTTTTGGTTTGCAAATAACTTTGGCGCTGTTTGACTAATCTCCATGAAATTTTCGAAACTAGTTTGCCTGTCACTTCAGCTGCTGTCTGGAAAGTTCTGGGGAGATCCGTCTAGCAGAGGCCGAGGAAAAAGTGGGGGGGTCCCAAATGTGTTTTCCTCATGCAATTTTCCCATAGGGATTTTAGACATGACTACAGCGCAAACTGCTGAACGGAATTACACCAAATTTGGCAGAAAGCTAGATCTTGGTCCAGAAATAGTGCTTTTTGTAATTTGGTGCAAATCTGTTCAGTAGTTTTGGAGTTTTTAAAGTAAAAAGATGTATGTATATCTAGAGATGCTGATCCGCCGCAAATCCTCCACGGATCTGGGTGGATTCGTGGATCCATGCACCAATAGCAATGCTGTGATTGGCCGTCTGCAACCGGAGAGGAAAGTTGCAGCCGTCATTTTGTGCATTGGGACACAGTTCCCAAGGGGAAAATAAAATGTTAAAGTGATGGAAGGGGACAGGGTAAAGGTACTCTGACCCCATGCAACTGATGGAGGGGTCTGTGAGGATCCCTCATGGGCAAGACATTGTCCACAATTGTTTTTTTTTTTTAGCACACGAGGATCTCCGGATCTAGCCCCCAATTAAAAAAAACACATACACCCCACTCAGACACACACACCTACACACACACCTACACACCCCCCCCAGACCCACAACACCACTCACACAACCACTTGCACACCCCTTGCATACCCACACCCCCAACTACTCACTCAGCCACTCACAGACCCACAAAACCGCTCAGACACACACACACACACACACACACACACACACACACACACACACACATATATATATATATATATATATATATATATACACTTCTAGAAATTGCAATAGCGTATGTTTGTAATAAATGTGGTGGAGTTTTAGTATTGAATGCGTGCTATATAACCGGCAGACCCTTTCTTTGTCCAAGGATTCACAGCGGATCCATAAAATGAATTATAAAAAAAAAAAAAAACAGACTTGGGGCATTGCATTTATAGAAAGACTACATGTTACCTTACCTTAATTTTAAAAAATAGTTTTAAAATATATGAATGAATGTGTGAATAAAATGTAGTTCTAAACTTGTGAAAATGTATGTTAGTAGATTGAACTTATTGGTCAAATCGCAGTACAATTTATATTAAAAAAACGGTGAAATTCAATAAAAAACGAAAGGGTACAGGGACGTTATAGTGAGGTTCATATTTTACACAAACCATAGAAATTCATCAGTTATAGTTATCTCAAGTAATTGTAATTTGTGCCCTCGCGCCCTTGTCATGCACTTCTAATTACCCCACATATTACATCACTCTTGACATCTTTTACAACATCATTGATAATATCACTGCAACATTTGCAGTCAAATTATTGATGAGAAAACTGTGTATCTGCAGAGTTACGTGTTTTGCATCACATTTTTTTTGTCACAGCTTCAAACTGAGCACTACTTCCATCTCTATTTTAGTTACCCTTCACGCAGAGTATGCAAGCTTCAAGAGATGGTTGAAAAAATGAGACCTGCTAACTTCTAAACATTTTTCACTGTCAGATTAGGGGGTGGGGCCTTGTAGAGGTAGGGATTTGTGTCAAACACTGCTTAGTACACTTGTACCCTTCCCCTCCCATGCAAAAAAAAAAAAAGCCCTAAAACTTTTTAGTCTGCTGATTATGTCCTGGGATATTTTCACACTCCGTACTGGACAGTTGTCTGTGGAGAGGCTCCTAACACAAGCTGGAAACCCACTCTATGCAAGGGCGTCCTGCTCCTCTTTCGATCCTTCGTGTGATATTGGCAGCTCTGTGTGAAGGGAGCAGATATCTGAAATACACAGTGTATGTTGGCAGGTCTGAATGAAGCGCTAAAAGCTGACAAAATTGGTAAGTGAGTTAGTGTTTGCTCTTGTCATGTTTGTCCTGCAGGTCATGAATTGACTCCTGGAAGGGCCAGTATGTTGATTTATTGAATACTATTACATTGGGTGACAGCATTTATAGGGCATAGAACAAATCAAGCAGTGTTGAGCTTGATATAAATAATTTTTATTTTGTCGAGTCTACAAGATCGTGCAATTGTCTCGTTGCAAAAGACTTATCAGTTTACCAAGATTTTACCCTGGACTAAAAGCCCGCCGATTGCTTACCATTGTCATTGATTGGTATTATTGTCACTCATTTGCTTGCATGTTATTCGATGGCTCACCATGCCCATCTTGCTGTTCTTACCCTGGAGCATTGCCTATTTACTTGTGTCCTTCCATTCTTTTTTTTTTTTTCATTTTTGCCTAGGCAGTCATGTATTTTCTAGATTTCTCCATTGTGTGCTTCTCTTAACCCCCACCATGCTCCGTTTTGCTCTCATTCAGATGATTCTCTCCTTCCAACGCTGCTCTATTTCTCCCCATGTTGCTCTCTCCTGTGTGCTTCAGAGGTGCTCTCTCACACTTGTTCTTGTGTGCTGGTTTTCCCCTTCCTTCCCCCACTTACACTTCTGTTACCCTCCCAACCCCCATTGAACACCAACAGTCTTTTTTTTTTTTTTTCTTTTGAGCTTAAAAATGTTTATATTTGTATTTACCCATCAAAGTGGTGTCTGGAGTCTTGGATCGGCTGGGGCACACATGCATTCTGATGGATGCACTGTCAGTGTAATGAAGCAAACATCATTATGCCTTTACATTTTTTAATTTTGACGATGCTGGGGAACACCACCAAAAGCAATCTGCAAAGCCAATAGTCCCAAAGGCGGGATCTATTGGCTTTACCAATGCTTGTTGTTTTAGATTATACCACATACCATGCAAGATCATTTCGGTCCACCTCCCTGCGCGCCACCGCCCACGAGGTTTTAGGAAAAATAGTGCTTTTTAAAGAATGTTAGGGCAGCAACATTGGCCAGAAGCTGCTATGATTTGAAGAATCATTTTACACAGGTGTCAATTTAACGGCAGATGGTGTATTTGTAGGTACAGCCGGCCAGTAAAATTGGACGGTGGCCCAAGAATTGTTGAGCAATTGTAGTGGTAGTTGTTTAGCACATTAAGAAAATAAGACTTTTGGGGGCGTGGCCAAATGGCGGAGTAGTTGGGCATACTCCACCGCAACTCCCAGCCCAACTGGACAAAAGAGTTTCATCTTCCTGGCAGGCATGATGCCGGCGTATTCCATTGATTAGTGCAGCAGCAGAGGCCACAGTGAAATTGCCAGTAATTGTAGAGTGCGGCATACTGCAGCCTATAAACATGGCGGATACCCCGAAATGTCACAGGCAGCACTGCGTGTCTGCTGGGCAATAGGAGACCCAGGGTGGGGATGCCCACGGGCAGAATCAGGTGGCAGGTCTGACTGCCTTACAAAGAGCGGGCGATCTCCTGGGCCGTGGTGGAGGGGTTGCGACTGAAGGTTGTTCCTTACTTATTAGAGAGGTAGAAGGCAGTTGCGAAACCCCCTAGTCTGGGATCTTTTCTGATGCCTCTCTGGGACCATCTATGGAGCCGACATGAGTAGAGTGGGCGCCTAAATGCAAGGGTCCCCCCATGATGGTTGAAGAGTACGACCAATGAGGATAATGAATGAGTCCATTTGGGGCCCACTTGTAACCTGCAGTGTTCTCTTTATTTTCTTTTTGTTTTAACATTTTATTGGAGATATTTTAATACAAAATACAGCTATAAGACAAAAATAAGAAGAAAACAATCGTACAGGCAAGAAACAAAGGCAGTACAATGAATTTGTGAGTTATTAATGAGTTCAATGGAGAGTCCATTTAAAGATTGTGTCAGAAGTTGTGATGACGAGTTACGCAGAGGTGATGAGTTCATGGAGTACGACATAGCGTCGGCATACCTGGTTATTAGAAATACTACATTTGCTAGTATGAACACAAGGGTGTCTACTTCTCGTGAAAGGGAGAGTGGAGAGAGAGGAGGAGGGAGAGATGAAGAGAGACGTGGGACGCAGGGAGAAATGGGATGTCCCAAGTATCCAGTCGAGAGAGGATTTGTAATTGGCTGGGGGCTCGGGGGGTAGCAGTCTTGACTAGTGGGGTCGAAGAATGTGTGCAAGTATCTAGGGGAAGCCAAAGTAGCTTGGATCTGCTAAGGTTAAAATTTTGATGAAGGATGGTATTATCCGCACTTCTGAGGAAGCAGACCCAGGCCCACCAAGTGTGGTAGGAAATGGATTTGAAGTGTTCCTAGTCGCAAAGGATCGTTTTGACCCCTAATGTAAGGAGTAAGCCAAATAGTAAGAGTTCTGTTATGTTGAGTGGTGGTGGGTTGGGGAGAATCCAGGAGCCCAGGCAGATCGGCATTGGAACTAGAGTAACTTACAGTGGAAGATATTGTTTATGATAATGTTCATATCCTCCCAAAAGAAGCGAAGCATGGGGCAGTAGAAGATCATGTGCTTGAGGTTGCTATCCTCGTAGCAACAATTCCAGCACTTGTTTGAGTCAAGTAGTCCTAGTTTGTCTGATTTGGCAGGGGTCTAGAAGAATCTGTGAAGTAGCCAGTATTTACATTATAGTATAATAAGGGAGATCTTTAGCTTGGCTGTGTGTTTACAGATTGTCGACCAGGTGCTCTCGTTTAAGTGAGTGTAACCTTCTTTAAGACCAGAATCAAGCCATTAAATATGTTGTTTCTGTATCTGACTGGCAGTATGTTCTTGGAGAATTTTGTAAATGTTTGAAGCTTGATGGTCTTGTAATGCAAATATAGTTAACTTCTTTAGAAGGCTTGGGTTTTGAGGGTTCCGAAAACATTGGTTGCGTTTAATTGCAACCTTGAGTTTGAGGAAGTTATAGAATTCCTTGCCAGGTCAGTCAAAGGTTGCTTGAAGAAAAGAGAACCGAATGGGGTTTGTCCTATCGATCACATCTTTGATATGTAGGATATTAAGTGATGACAAAGATTTCCAGTGAAGGGAATTACCATCAATTTTTATTAAGGGGTTGTGCCAGAGTGATGTAAAGGAGGAATGTTTGACTTTGACCGTGCATTTGTTGTCTAGGTGTTTCACCGCTAGTATCGCGTACCTAAGTATATTATTGGAATGTAAGGGTTTGAAGTGATTCATCGAGATGGCGGCCAGTGGGGTGAAAGTGATCAAGAGATCTTTCTCAATGTCTGTCCATATGGGCGGGGGGAGTAGTGGATTTGGGTGGAACCAGTGTATAAAGGAATGCCATTTGGAGTTTGCTAAAGTTAGGAAGTCCCACTCCACCTTTCTCTTTGTTGAGTAATAGGACCTTATTTGTGATTCAGGGTCTTTTATAGTGCCAAATAAATTGGGTAATGTTTTTGTTGAGACGTTTAGATGTAGGGGGAACATGCTGATTATTCAGTTAACCTGCCAGGCTATTAGCATTTTGGTACATTCTAATCTCCCCCACCAAATCATATGTTTGGGCGACCAAGTCTCTATGGGGTCATGTATGTTTTTTGAGGAGCATGTTCTCAATGTGTGTATGAGATTCAGGCAGTGATTTGCCTAGTTGTAGACCCAGGTATTTAAGGTGGTGGTTTTGCCATTTAAGGCTGCAATTTCCGAGTGTTCCAGGGGATTTAGAGGGAAGACCTCGGTTTTGTCTTTGTTTAGTGAGTAGCCCGAAGCTTTAGAATATGCCTTGATTAGATCCAGAATTTCCGAAATGGCTGATTCCGCTTCTCCGAGAAGATGAGGACATCGTCCGCATAGGCTGCCACTTTGTGAGTTGTAGAGCCAAATGGGATACTTTTGATGGTAGCCATAGAACGCCTCCTCTCCAGATTACGACACAATCCTAAGAGAAAGAGTAATGGTGAAAGGGGGCATCCTTGCCCCGTACCCTGGGATAGTTTGCATTTCTCAGAGAGGGAACTCTGGCTGAGGGGTTATCGTATAAAAAAACGATATGCTCGAATGGGAGACATAAGTTAAATTTGTGGATTACCGATCTTAGGGAGGGCCAAGACACTTTGTCGAAGGCCTTCACAGCGTCTAAGGCCATGGCCATTGCTGGGGAGTGGAGGAGGGGAGCTCTATCTAGGAGGTGTACACAAAGCACCTTACGTTATCGGAGTCCAATCTTCCTTTTATAAAGCCAGTTTTGGAGCGACGTATTATTGATGGGAGTAGTATTTCCAATCTTGTGGCTGGGATTTTTGCATATAATTAGCAATCTACATTGAGAAGAGCGATTGGTCTGTAATTTTTGTGTCAAAGGGTTTTTGTTGTCTTTGTTGATAATTCTTATTATCGCCTCTGAAGTTTGGGACAGATGCGTCTGTGAAGGCATAGAAGTTGAAGAGGGAATTTAGGATGTGGGGTTAGTAGTGGTTGGAAAGTTTTGTAAAAAAAGGCCTATGAAGTGATCCAGCCCAGGGGGTTTCTTAATTTTAAGTGATCTGCTCGCTTTATCTATCTCTTCTGTTTCGAAAGGTTTGTTCAGGGAAAGTTGGTCTGCTTTTTTTAATTGAGGGCGGCTTATAGTCATGGAGGTATTTTGCACAGTCCACTATCAGTTTGTTTATTAGGGTTGTAAAGTTCTTTGTAGTACGGTGCAAAGCAGCTTGCTGTTTTCCTAGCCTCTAACTGTTTTCACTGATTTGTTTTTGATTGCAAAAATCGAGGAACTCAGGCTTTTAACTTTAAGATAGTTGGAAAGGAATTTCCCGGCTGTGTTGAATTCGCACAGTTTTTTCGCTTTGTTAGTGTTTAGCCAAATATGAGCGCTTATGCTTATTAGTCTGTTTTATTAGTATTTGAGGGTTTGGAGTTTATTGATTGTGTCGATTGAGTGTTTTGAGACTAGGAGGCGTTCAAGCTGCTTAACTTTAATTTCGAGTTCTTCCAAGGATTTATTGGTTTCTTTTTTTTTGTTAGTCATGATATTAATCCTTCTGCCCCTGATTGTAGCTTTCATTGCTTCCCAGAGTGTTTCTGGAGATATGTTCGGGAAGGCATTTTCTTTCAAGTAGCTAACAATTGCAGAGTGTATTCTTCTCTAGGAGTGGGGTTGTTAATTAGGCTATTGTTGTGGCGCCATATTCTGTTTGGCTTGTGAGTGGTGTTTACTGAAATGCAGGCATGAGCAGAAATAATGATGGGTTTGATTCTGGGATTGGTGCAGGAAAGGGTCAGCTTTGGATTAGTTAGGATATAATCAATCCTGGAGTGGGAATTATGTGGATTTCAGTAGAAGGTGAACTCGCTGCCTGTTGGGTTGAAGAGCCTCCATATATTGGTAAGTTTGTGAGCAGGGCATACGTTTTTCATTTGCGCATGGGATTTTCCTGGTCTGAGTTTGCATGGGGATAGTCTGTCTAGCACGGAGTCCCTCAGGAGTTTAAGGTCCCCACCTAAAAGAATGTTTGAATCGTTTGGGATTTCATTAAGCCTTTTATTAAGGTCTATCTAGAATGTGGGAGAGTCTGCGGTCGGAGCATAAATATTAACTATAAAAACCTCCTGGTTATCCTTGGAGATTTGTGAAATAACTTAATTATTTTAATGCCTGCGGATCTGGCGAAGACAGTAACGACTCCGTTTCTTGTAGGAGATCAGGTAGCAAGCCAGTTCAGAGTACCAGATTTCAGGCGATAAACCTAGCTATGCTGGTCTCTTGGAGTAGGAGACTATCCCCTCTCAGTTTATGACAGTATTCTTTAATTTTCCTTCTTTTGACTGGGTGATTGAGGCCCTTCGTGTTGAGTGATAAGATCTTGAGAGTGATATTAGATAGATACTCAGTTAGTGTTGGGAGTGTCTGTGGAGTAATGAGTATACACCCTAACCCTCAGCGTTATGAGATCTCAATGATTGGCGGTAACTGGACCGTTATACTTGGGACATCCCATCTGGGGTGGGGAAGGTGGGGGGAGGGAGAGGGGTATAGGAAAGATATAGGTGTAGGAAAGTGTAGCAAAGTAAGAAAAAGAACTGAACAGGTACAAAAGTAGAAGTCCCCGTTTCCCATTCCAAGACGAAAAGTGGCGTCGATGGCAGCCACGGAGTCGCCCTGTGGAAGGTATAGTAGAAGGGGGAATGTTGCAGCCTTGGAAAGAGACAGATGTTGGAGAGTGAACAAGTGGTAGGCAGCAGTTAGGTTGCTGTATGTAAGAGGGTAGTCCGGGTGACTGGGCAGACTGTATGGTCAGCAGTTTATACATATCTGAGGTGTAGGCAAACATTAAAAATATTTTAAACATTTTAACCCTGAGAATCCATGATGAATATCTTAGTAGGAAAGCGTGAGCTTTGAAGAAGGTGCTCATTAAAACTGCCGTGTAGCCCCTATAATAATTATACAGGATCTGCGCGTTTGGACAGCATACACTGTAGGATTGGTGTTAGACTGTTTCTGAACACCCCCACCGAGTATGTTGGCCTTTTGTACCAACTAGCTCACAGTGCCACTAGACTCTCATCTTACTAAGGAGAGAATAGTTCCTGGCAACCATCGAACATGACAATCCTGATCCCTCAGGACCGTGGAAACAATATACTACTTTTCGCTCAGTCACTCGTGCTTACTGAGTCTGTCTCAGAGAGATGCACAGAATAAACAGGCTGGGCGTTTTCAATAAGTATTTATTGAACAGCTGTTATTCTGGTGTAGAATAGATGAGCTGCAACAACTGTTAGTATAAGATATAAATGATTAATAGTACTGTAAAGGTAAATGGATGGTATAGTTCTACCATCTTACAATAATCATGGATACATACGAGTATATAAAACACATGATAAAATTCTGCGTACTCCTACTATGCTTCCCTAACTAGATGTACCTAAATGTACCTAGCATGTGTGTAGGTGATAAGCCAAGAATCCCTCTAGGATAAGGTCAACCCCATTACCTGAATTGAGACTGTGGGACCCCGTCCTGGTCTTGAGGTGGACACCCCGCAAGGGATGCTAGACCACTGCAAGCTGGAGTGTCTGCATGTAGGAACCTCCGCGTCTCTGGTCAGTGTCTGCCGGGAAGTCTGTCTCCTCTATCTTAGCAAGATGTGATGTATATATACCCATAAGTCTCCCCAGTGGTCCTACCTCTCTGTATTACTGTGTCGGCCTAAGGATGACGTCAGGCATGAACTTTATACAGAGATATTATTCAGGAGATGGTCGTCCTGCTTTGCTTCCAAGAATCCTCATGCATAATGTATGAGAATTCGAACTAGGAAAAACTCGTGTTCTGAATGCAGTGTCGTATCTAGGTAAAAGGTCAGTCCCTGTAAACCGTTATAAGTGTAATGTAGGGAAGAATATAGGTGAAGGGTAAGGAAGTTACCGGGGCCTATATTATGGTATCTATATGGAATATAACAAAACATAGTGACCATAATAGTGCTCAGTAATAACATTAAGGTTGAGCTCGCATATGTCAGCTAGTTCAACCACCAGTCATAATTACTGAGGGGGAACCAGAGGGTGCTGTTATGAACATATCAGGAGAAACATATAATTCAAGGCAAGCTATTAAACTTAAGAACATCTAAAGTTGTACAGTTAAAATTGAACAGTAAAACAAATGTAGACAACTATATGTCTGACGAGGTAAGTACAATGTAAAGGATGGTGTAGGAGGGTGTTTGAGTGTAAGTGTGAGAGCAAAGTGCTGTTAGGGGATCTGTGACTGAAAATTGCATAGGAGGGAGGGTGTAGGTGGGAGGTGGTGTGAGCGTGCAGTTAGTATGTAGTTACAGGGAGGTTATGGATGTGTCCATATGTTTCCGGGGTGAAGTCAGAATTTAATTTGATTCAAGTTCAACTTATGAGGTTAATTAAATCAGTACATTGAATCATTGAGTAGTACGTTAGCAGAGCAAGCAACTATAAATCAACACATCAATTGAAGTAAGATATAAACACACAGGGACAACACATCTATAGCTTAAAGAAATTGAATCATATCTGTCTGGAAGACGAGCGGTCATGAGTAGATAATTAATGTTCGTCAAACTGGTCAATCAGGAGGTCCTTTCTTGTTGATTTTCAGTGTAGGATTGTATTTCGAAGGGGCTCTTGAAAATCAAAGTTTTCCCCATATTTGTGATATTAAATCTGTCAGGGCAAATGAAAGAGAAGGTAAACTTCATGGTAGTGAGGGAGTTAGGCAAGGCTAGAAATTCTTTCCTTCTAAACACTGTCTCTTTGGCAAAGTCCTGGAAGATTACAATCTTTTTGTCAAACCAAGTTAGAGATTTGGTCTTCCTCGTGTGTGATGAGATAGCCTCTGCTGGAATCGGAGTGTCCTGAAGATGAGATGGCTTGGAGTTCTGGCACCTGGGATTGGTCTGGTTGGTACTCTGTGCGCCCTCTCGATTTCAAACAGGCTCTCAAATTTGATACCCAGGTTATGCAGAATCCATTGTTCTAGAAGGGAGAATACACGAGGGAGGTTGGTTCTCAGTTCCTTCAGGCAGTCCAAAATTTTGTATATTTCCTCTCCTATTCCTGTTTTCCAGGTTGGTTATGGTTCTAGAGAGGGTGATGATTTGTTTGGCGGTGGCCTGTTTGGATTTTTTGTGTCTTCATTTTTTATCTACTAGCATGCTGATTCTCGATTCAGCCTCAATAATGCGTATGGAGAGTGTTTTAAGGTCGTTTCGGATGGCTGAGTTCTCTATTTGCAAAAGATCGGTGTTTACCTTGGTGCTTTAGAGAGATTATGCAAAATTAGATCAATTTTTTCATTGATATCTAGGGAATGCTTAGGCTTGACTGGTGATTCAACGGCAGGAGAATCCTGTTTGGCCCTTTTAAGGGAGGGCTTTTGTTCTTTATTGTCTTTATACTCATTACCGTCCGTGTGATCTTGTTTGTCGGTCATCTTTGAAGTACGTAGTTTTTCAAAGGACCAGATCAGAGCTGGTTATGTTATTTTTGGTACAAATGTGAGATTATCTGTGATGTGGAACTTCACAAATGAATGTCGGTGTGGGACCCTTTGGGTTCCTTTTGTCCTTTTTAGGTCTCGCCTAGCGACGCAGCGCATGTGCTGCTCACCTTGGCGAGATCAATTGTTGTCGGTTTTTCGGCGGAAGGGGGACAGGAGATGTGCACGCGTCGGACAGGACAGGAGATGTGCACGCGTATGGTGTGCGGGCACCATACGAGTGCACATCTCCTGTCCGGGCGCGGCGAGCTTACGTCAGCTGCATTACTTGCAAGACTGGACTGAGTAAAAGAACACAGGTCTTTGAAGGGTTAGGAGCGCTACAATGAAGGTTCTGTCTTTTGGGTGCTTGGACAGCTGGGAGACGCTCACCCTTCACTCAAATAACTCTCACCTGACACTCATGCACTGCTCATCCTGCTCACACATTCTGTTCATTCTACACATAGTCACTGCTTGCCCTGCATGCACACACGACTCCATACACTTCTCAGCCTGCACTCGCACCGTTAACCCTGCACCGACACTGCGCACGTATCACTCACACTGCACTCACTTTCCTCAAACACCTCACGCCATGCAGACATACACCGTGATTTCACACTCCAGTCTGTCGGAAACAGCCCGCGTGTTACATCTGAGGGTGAGGTAAGCCGTTGCTGCAGAGACTTGGAGTCTGTCCTGAGCATGACATCCATCAGAAACCTCGAGCCAGTACAAGCAGAACAGTGTTCTGTCCCTGCAGCATCCTGAGAACATAATTCTCAACAGTGAGGTCAGCTGAGTGAGGCGTTCCTTTTCAAATACCACTCCTTCATATGCCTTAGAGTGCTATTGCTCCATACCCTGCTGGTGCCACAGCCGAGCGGCTAGTAAGCCTGTCATCAACTTGCTTAAGCCCCAAACCCAGGGCAGTAACACATGCAGCAGTTGGGCATGCTCACACAGGACCATGTGACGAGTCCAGCTGTCATTCACTCTCACCTCCAGAGGTCGGCCTCGCTCTAAATTGTTGCTGCACCCTCTCCACATCATGCGTGACAGCAGCAGAGGGACTGCCTGGGTCCAAATTAGCTGCCACCGCCCAGTTCCAGCTTAGTGCTCGGTTCGTGTCTGACTCACGTTAAGCCATTCACAAGCAAGGTCCAGGTGGAGAACAGCCAAGACAGTGTGTGCACACCACAGAGGCACGTTCAGACTCCACAGCCAATCAGCACTTCAAAATTCTGTGCAGCGTGCTAGGATTGGCTGGGGTTCTACTAGTGTGCCAAAATCACACCCAGCGAGTCATTCTCGCTCCCAGACGATTCTGATAATCTGTCAAGCCATGTGATTGGCTAATTGGATGTACTGAAATAACCAACTAGGTCTGTGTAAGTATCAACTAGCATGCACAGATGGACATGCACTCACTTCAGTGCCTCATCTAGTCATGGGAAATCAACAGTAGTGCAGCAAGTATTAGTGTAGCATGATGGAGAGTTTAATCCCTTGCACACCACTTCATCATTACTTTGGAATGTGGCAGCCATGTTAGGTGAGGCAAACCCTCTACCATCCAATTGGAGTGCGATATAAGTACTTTTATAGAGGAAGCACACAACTCTTATCCAAATGAAATCATAGTCTCAGGGCAGCCAAAATTAGCAAGCTCCTCTCTCAGTACTCCTTTTGAAAGCTTTTCTGTTTATCACATCAGGTCTAGCGACAGCTGTGCTGCCAAGTCGGACCTAAAAATTATAAAGAATGGAAAGAAAAAAGTACATACCTGCATTTTTTGTTAGTTGGATGAACATATGTGATCAGAAAAATGCTGTCACTTGCAGTGTAGGAAAGCCAATAGCTCAAGTTGGCTTGCCTCTTGGCCCAAATTGCATTCTGTGGTTGGCAAATCGATATCTGAATGGCAGTCAAAGAGGGCTGGCCCAAGGCCCCTTTCTGTATGTATATATGGTGGTTTTAGGTCGAGCCTAGGCAGCGCATGCGCTGCTCTGCGAGGCATGCTGTATTAGAGTATGTACTTGAAGCCCTGGCCATTCTCCGCCTATATTTGTCATTGACTTGTGTCATTGTCCTTCGTAAATGATGGCTTCTGATTCGTTAATAGGCTTGTTAGTCCCTCCTTAGTACCGCCTTGTCTTCATTTGTAACCTTCCATGAGGACTGGCCCTTTTTAGGTCTCGCCTGAGCCAGCGCATGCGCTGGTCTGGCGAGACATTTAGTGAGTGGGTTTCAGAAATGCGACCACAAGCTTTTGCTTGTGGCCTAAAGCTTGCGGTTACGCGCGCGTGAACGTGCATGCAAAGCTGCCATCTGGCTTTTGTAATGGCTCATTAAGCCTTACAATGCTCCTCCACCCCCCCCCCCTCTCTCTGCTCTCACTACCCCCTCCCTCCTTGTAAGCTTTATGGCAGCGCGTGAATCCTGGCTAATTAACCCTTCCTGCGCATGAATTATGCTCCTCAACCCCCTTGTTGTCTGCTCTTCATACCCCCTCCCTTCTCCCATGGCAGCGCATGAATCCTGCTTCTCCAGCTCCTTCCTCTCTGCTATCACTACCCCCCTCCCTTCTCCCCTTTCTTTCTTGTTTAGTGTACCATTCGTTGACCGTCTTGCAGCTCCAAATCCGCTGTGTGCCATGAGGTGCAAGTTCCCTCGTAATTCATGCAAAGTGGGGATATCTGGAGCGGAACACCTCAAACACCGCTAGGTTTCAGCAAAATAAAAGCCAGATCAGCTAAAGAAGGAGGCCACGGCTTTGCTTCACATTCTTACTACAGGTGAAACCAGAGGCAGGCAAACAGACAAGCAGTACATCGCCTGATACTCCTTCCTGCGCGTAAAATGTGGGATTTAAGAGGAGGCTCACATCCTACTGACTTCCCCCTGTGTGTTTGTGTTCACATAGAAATTTGACTACTAGACGATGTAGATTAAGTACAAATCTTATACTACACAACCCTGGTAGGCCTTTGCGCCATAGGGTAAGGCTGAACGCCACACAAATCAGACATTTCTTAATGCAAGCGCCACAAGTGACATCTGTGGGTGACTCTGTGAATGTAGTGCAGTGCACTTTTCTAACGTTTGTGCAATGCATTCACTCATTCCTAGCTAATCCACACAACCACATAAAGATTAGGCAATCCCTTCATTTGAACCCTTTTTCCTCATTAGGGTTCTGAGTACACAGTATTACTATTTAACCATGTTTTCCCCCTATTCACAATACTAAGATCTCAGGTTACTTGTTAACCACGTGCTTGTGTCTGGATAAGGCAAGAAATTGCACGCTGGCTATGAGCAACAGGCGCCCTCGGCGAAACCGCGTTTGACCTCGGTTCTTTGCATGAACAGCAAATGGTACGAGATAAGATTTACAGCCCTGTTTACACAAAAGCTCAGAAGAGTGAAAACACAGAGCGCTCGCTTCCAAAAACACGCGCTGAGCCAGCCTGAACAATGCCAGTGTCAATTGGTCTCGCTTGGCTGTAAAGGAATGGTTGGGAATATAGTAAAGACATTTTTGCAAGTTTTTATTTGCTTAACTCTGGTTTTAGTTCGTTTGTAATTGATGCTACTTCAGCCTTAGGAGAGCACGCCAAAGAAGGTATTTGCAGAGGATCACATACTTTGGTTAAGTGATTAGCCAGGATTAGAACATTTGCTTAGCGGAATCACATTACCACCAAACCAGTTATATACTATGAAACTAACATAACATCCACAGCATCTTCTAGTCGTACTTTCCTTTATGGCAGCACATTTCAACAAGAAAGGTAAGCTTTCAAAACCAACTAAGAGGAAACCTAAGATCAGCACAAAGGTACCAGATTGTTTACATGTAAAAACAAATATACATCCCTTTAGGAAAGTCAGAGTTCACCGAGCTGATCCAAATATATAAACACAATTACTCAAACAAAGTAGCAAGGGGCATAAAGTACAAAAGCAGCACAACGTGGCACAATCAGGTGCAGCCCTCCAACAAAGAATGAGTGCAGCAAAACACAACTCTCTCTTTGCACAAAAAGAAGCAGGTGATGATGAGCAAGACCCAGGGGCACACCAGGAGAAAACAAATGCAAACCGCAAAGGAAGAAGACAGCCGAAAGCATTAGAGGAAGAAAGAGGCAGTGAAAATACAGTAGTCATAGAAACACCCAAAGTGTGCGAAACCACACAGAACACCGCTCTGGCAGCACGCTCTCAACCAGAAACTCTACCACTGCGCTGTCAAGGTCCTCTAATTCCAGCTCTCTTACCGAGGAGTCCGGCTCACTTGCATCTGAAAGAGGATGTGGCGTAAAGGCAAATCTTGGAACTGGGGAGCCAGGTTCGAGTCTCGGCGTCGGCTCAACATCCTGTGATTCCGGGCAAATCACTTAATCTCCCGTGCCTACCAAAAATGAATGTGTAACGTAACTAGTGCTCATGTAAAGCGCTCCAGTACCTTCGGGTCGAGTTCGTGCTATATAACAATGGAGAGAAAAAAATCTGATCACTGCAATGGACTTGATAATGAAACCAGCGCTTCATCGCCAGCGAGTGAGACCATCGATCACTTGGGAAACAAGAAAGAGAATAAACCGCCTAATGTCACCCGTTTTCAAGGTTTGCCCTGTCTGCGTGAATAAAACAATCAGGGCTGCTTAGAGAGGATGTTAAATTGGATTTTCCTAATGTAGTGCTGCGAGGTCACACAGAAGAAGAATGTGCACTACAAAAATGACTGGAACAGTGTAATGTGCACCATTTTGAGGTGGGAGGTTGGGGCGCCGTGGCTTGTGTTTTTCAAAACGTCATACATATTCAGCATAGAAGCCTGTTTGCAAGGAGCGGCGGTCACCCCGGGCTGACACACAGCCGCATTATATCCCCCCCACTCACTTTTATTCTGAGCTGCATCTATAAAGCCCGAAGGGGCAAAAGTCGGGCGCCTTGAATTCCGTGGCCAGCACAATACTCCTCTGTCCTGACCCCGGCCCGAGGGTGCGGCTGTGGGGGTATTGCTGGAATGAGCGCGTGAAGAGTGGTTGCAGACCCTGAAATGCCCGCTTCTCTGTGGTTTTTAACCGTGGACTGGCTGGACAGCTAACCGAAGGTTTAAAAGGTCCATGCAGCGACAGACGAAGAGCCACTAAACAGATAAGCAACTCAATGTCTTTCTGTAGCGTGGCCTTGTTAATTGAAAGAATATTAGCAGCAGAGCTTTAAGTGGGATGAAAAAACTGGGGGTCACTCAAAGGGGCGTGACTGATGTAATTAAGGGCGTGGCTTAAAAACACGCTAAATATCTGTGCCTAGCACAGTGTGCTGTGCTACTGGTATTTTGCTGCTTCTGTCATTGCATCCAGATATATAATACAAGTAAGATTATACCTACAACAAGCCAGGACGTTGTTGTTGTTGTCAATGGTTGTTAGTTGCATAAAATAAATAAGCAACAACTATGGCTTCGTTGAATATAATATTAAAAATGCTTCAGTGCTGAAATGATGAGACTGTGAAAGAACTATAACGAGTCTCTTTGAAGTTACAACCAGGTGAAGGGTGGCATTGCTGCAGAGTTAAGATTTGTTTTCCACCCTGAGGGTGAGCGCAAAAATGAGGAGCCGATAAGGGACCAGTCTCAGCACCTACTTTTTATGTCGAGCCAGGGCAGCGCATGCGCAGCTCTGCGAGGCTGGCTGTATTAGAGTATGGCCTTGAAGCCCCGCACACTCTGTCTATATTTTTCATTGGCTTTTCTCCAGGGGCGTAGGAAGGGGTGGTGCGGTGGGTGCGGGTAGTCCCAGGTGTCATCACTGAGGGGGTGACAAAATGGCAAAAATATGTGTTTTAAACACATATTTTTGCCATTTTGTCAAGCCGGGGGTGACAAGAAATTTTCCGCACCGGGTACCACCTGACCTTGGTACGCCACTGCTTGTGTCATTGTGCTTCGTAAATGCTGGCTACTGATTCGTTAATAGGCTTGTTAGTCCCTCCTTGTCTTCATTTGTAACCTCCCATGAGGACTGGTGCTTTTACTTCTGTTGTTACACGGTATGTCTTATTTAGTCTGTAAGCACTATTTTCTTGAATGAGTTTCTCCTATTGCAGCCACAACATGCTTTCCTGCAACATTCAGCACTCCATGCGCACTTTCACTTTCCAAGCAACCTGGGACAATGGCGCCCGCTTCTTTGAAGTGAAATGGGTCTCGCATTTACAAGAGTTTGAGCTATTGGCATTGTAAATGACAATGCCTTTTGTTTATGTGTTAATTATCAAAACAGATAAATAGAAGGCAGTGTCATTTACAATGCCAATAGCTTAAACTCTCGCAAATGCGAGACCTATTGCATTGCAAATGCTTGTTCTTTTGTTGTTACACTGTATGTCTTATCTACTGCAGGCATAACATGCTTTCCTGCAACATTCAGCGCGCCATGCGCGCCTTCACTTTCCAAGCTGCCCGGGACAATGGCAGCTGCTTCTTTGAAATGCAATAGGTATGGCATTTACAAGAGTTTGAGCTATTGGCATTATAAATGACAATGCCTTTTATTTATGTGTTAATTATCAAAACAGATAAATAAAAGGAATTGTCATTTTCAATGCCAATAGCTTAAACTCTCGCAAATGCGAGACCTATTGCATTGCAAATGCTTGTTCTTGTTGGTAGTGATGGGAGTACAGAAGTAGGTTGCAAGGGTTTAAGCTTTTTCCTGGGTACCCTGTGGGTAGACAAGCCTCTCTTTTGCGAGCAATAGCAACATTGATGAACTTAGATTTCTGGCACAGATGACAGATATAATGTTGAGGTATCGGCGGTCACAAGAGTCGCACGTTCCTGCTCCTGTGACTGTGTCTGTCAAAGATCGGCACGTTCCTTCTCCTGTGTCTGTCACACCAAATGTCCAGAGATACACTGCCGTTGCGGCCCAACTGAGTGATCAGCAAAGAATCCGTGCGCATTCACCCTCCTTGAAATTGACTGCTATTGCAGCACGCTAGTGGCTAATGCAGGCATGGTATGAGAGAGTATGCTCTTTTGCAGGCCGGTTAGAGTATATTTAAAGATTTCTTGCCTGTGGATCTTGCATCCTTGTGCTCGGGTAAATGCATTCGTAAGCTCCTGATCGTGCGTGAACAATGGAGGCTGGAATCAGCCGTAAAGCCTGCACAATCCGAGTCAGGCCGCAGCGTGTTACTCGGTGATGAAGGTCTTGGTGGGTGAATATTGTTTACCGTTGTGAGCTTGTGAGAGATGTGTGATAAAAGTGATGAAACTTCCATAGAGTTCCTCTCATATAGACTATGGCAGTAATTGTTGGTGCAGGTTCCTACTCGGTTTGTACTTATGTATATCCTCCGCACGCCCTCCACATATCGCAAGCGGATTCATAGGGAAGATGTGAGCGCAAAATGTATTACATATATTATTTCCCGCTATGAAGTGCTTTGGTGTGATCTTATTTAATTCATTTAATTTGATTGCGCTGAATGCAGTTGGTTTGTTTTCGTGTTGCTCACGCTTGCTGTCCCTATCGCTCATGCTTGCTCCAATTGGAGGGTCGAGGGATGTTAGTGTGCAGTGAGGTCCCCTGGAGTATAGCGCTACTAACTTTGTGGGGTTGTGCTCCTTGCCTTTAATTCTGAGGTTGATAGTTAATTGTTATTGGAGCTAGGCACAGCAGTGTTCAGTCATCCTGGCACCATTTTGACAGTATATAGTATGCAGTAAGTTTGATCCCCTGTCGCTCCCGTATGCTCCGATTGGAGGGCCAATGGATTCTAGCGTGCAGAGGGCCCCTGGAGTAAAGCGCAGTTAACTTGTGAGATTAACAGTCAATTATTATCAGGGCCAGGCATGGCAGCGTTCTGGTGAGCTGGCACCATTTTAACCGACATACGTACTGGGCCCAGAGGTAGGGAAGATGCCATTATCGAGTGCTTGGGTAACGGCGTTGGCGGAGGGCAAGCGTTTTACCTTAGGTGCCTTTGATATCTGGGAAGGATCAGATGGGGCTTTGGGGGGGCGGGAGGGGTCAGTGAGGACGAATGCGGCGGCAGACTGACCCTCGTGGCACCACTACTGCCATTTTCTCACCATTGGTCTGGCTGTAGGTACCTGGGGTGGATGAAAGCTGACTTCAATGGGGCGCTTCAGGAGTTTAAAAGACAGTTAAGGGTTCAAGGAGGTAACCTGCATTTCAATCTGCCTTGACTGGGGGTGGATGCTTGCGGATGAAAGGAGAAGGCCACATATAATCTACCCTGGTTGCCGGAGCTCCCGCTTCAGGCGGCCATCATCTCTGGGCTCCAATCCATGCCTCCACCTGCAGTTTTCTCTGATGCATGTGAAGGGAAAAGAGTGGCAAGCTGCACCTCAAGGCTGCAATTAGGCTGATCTGTGTGCAAGGTCGAACTGGCTGGCCTCATCGTATGCCCCCAAAGAGTACGATGTTGTGGGCGTGTAGCTTACCATAACAAGACTAGGTTGCAATCAGATGCAGTGAGAGGGCAAAGTCACTGACCTCCCCACTGGCCAAAGAGATGCAGCCCCCCACCAAGAGCCTCTGTGCCTTCAAGTCTGAACTCCGAGAGGAATTGAGGGAGGGGGACAGGGAAAAGAGTCAAGTGGAATTGCGAACCAACTTCGGTGAGAAAATATAAGAGCTTCTTTCTGACATTGACTTGTGGGCAAGAGGGTGCTGGATCTGGGGACTAAAATCAAGGAGCTGGAAAATGCATATGTGAGCGACTCCTGGAAAGGAGAAACTGTGGATAAACAGCTGCTGGGCTCACTTGCCAAAACTGAGAACCTCAAGAACCGCTCCTGTCGGTAAAGTCTAAGATTTTGGCGACTGGAGAAGACGTTGAAGCCTCTGACTTGGAAACCCTTGTGGTGGGTTTTTTCTCCTCCTTTTTGGAGAACGAACACGAGGAAGTTTGGCCTGACAGGTTTCACTGCCTGAGTCCCAGGGGATCATCAGATGCGCAGAGACGTAGTAGCCAAATTCCACTACTAAATTGAGAAAGACTTGGTGCTAAAGAAGGAGTGCGACAAAGGTGAAATCTCCTTACAGGAACATACCTGCGCCATCTATCAAGACATCTCCCAGACCAACCTTCCGCACCGAATGGACTTTAGGCCTATTACTAAGGCCTATTACTAGGAAATTGAAAAACAATAGCATTAGATATAGAAGGACACATCCTTTTGGTCTTACTTTTGAAAGAAAGGGGAAGCAGTTCCATGTTACAAACAAGCTTTTAGACTCCTCCACCTCTTTATCCCTAATGACTGCTCTGAGGGTGGTGCATGAAGGGGGGTCCTCTGGCCCGACGTCTTGAATAGGTCATAAAGAAAGGGGCCATCTGGATAAACCTCAAAAATAGGTATCATGTGCTTGCAGGAGACTTATTTATTGAGGAAGAACCAGTGCAAAATGAGACAGATTATAACCTGATGCATTTCAGTCCTCGGTGACCACTAAGCAAAGAGGGATGGTCCTATTTCTTAAACCTACTCTCCCACTGAAAGTATTGGAGACCAAAGTGTACAAGGAAGGTTACCTAATCTTGCTCAGGGTACATTTCTCTTGCAGTTTCTGGAGGGCTTGGCGGGGTGGCTAGGGGCAGTATAATCTTCAATGGGGACTTTAATGAGGTCTGAGACCTGAAAAAGGACAGAGGCAAGAAGAATAGGACATGCCGGAGAATTCTGAAAGAAATTGAAAAAAGTGCTTGGTGAATTGAGAACGAAGGGCGCATGGCGTGAATTTCACGAAATGGATATAGAATACACCTATTACTCCCAATGTCCTCTGCACAGATTATATTGTGGCTAGAAATGCCCTCCTAACTAAAGTTTGTCCTGTGTGCACCAGTCCAAAAGAGTTATCTGACCATGCCCCAGTCACTGCGGAAATAGTCCTGGGCACTGGGGGACGGAATGGCAGCTTCACCCTTCCTTGCTAAGAGACCCACTTGCGGGGGAGGAAATTAATCATCAAATATACTATTTTAGGTTAAACAAAGGCAGGTGGTTCCACTGGGGAAGTGTGATGCTTTTAAAGCAGTACTTTGCAACAGGTTCATAGGCCTAGTTTGCGTCTGCACAAATGCCTATAAAACTTGGGGGTATTTGAGCTTCAGGAGAAAAAGCACAAATATCTAAATGATATTGAGCTTCCCCATCGGACACAAATACTGCGGGAAACACTGGATCAACCGATACATGTTGATGAAGTCATGGCTGCAATAAAGACCATGAAGCTCAATAAAGCCCTGGCCCAGACAACTTTATAGCATTATTTTATTAAATGTTTATGCACAAAGTAGCACCAAAGCTGACTGACCTCTTTTATTACTGCGTAAGTGGAAAGCAAACAAGTTCAGTGAGTAAGGCAACCATCACAGTAATTCCCAAACCCAGAAAGAATGCCAGATTTTGCTCATCATACCTGCCACCATGCTTCTCAACATTGACACCAAGCTCTACACTAAAATCTTGGCCACCTGCCTTAATGAAGCCCTACCTTCCTTATTCATTTGGTTCAGAGTGACTCTACGCAAGGTAGACCAGTGCATCATAGTTTGAGGATAGTCATTCACCTGGTTGAAAAGGCCTCCCTTAAGGATCTACCTGCAGTTAATTTTTTTTTAGATGCACTGAAGGCCTTTGACTAGATGATCATATTTTTTTAATATGGTCTTCTCTAATTATTCTTCCCGCACTTCGAGATTTGCCCTTAATGGTTGCAAGTCGAGTGCATTTAAGCTGCAGAGAGGCATCAGGCAAAGGTGTGCCCTCTTGACACTCTTATTTGCCTATAGAACCTCTTGCCTGCCATGTGAGATAATCCGAAGACCTTGTGGGCATCGGGTTTGTCTCCCGAGAATACAAGGTCACTCTATATGCCGACGATATATGATTTCAAGCTGCGATTTCCAGGCTTATCTCCTGTGGCGGTGATAGACCTCTTGAAATCATTCAAACTAGTCTTAGGCTATAAAGCCAACTATGAGAAATCGGAAGCCTTAAACCTAACCCTGTCGGAGGGTGAGGCATACAGAATGGCAAAAATCCCTTTTTATGGACTAACCATATTAAGTATCTAGGGGTCAAAATTACTCTGTGTCCACCCAGTCCTCCAATAGGCACCCTACAATGAGATTTGGAAACGTGGGGAAACTAATAATTTCCTGTATAGGATGGATCAACACTGTTAAGATGATTTTTTTTCCCCGAGGCTTTTATATTAGTTTCAGGCCTTCCGATATGGGATGGCAGACCCTATTTAAAATATAAAGCACCTCCCCAGTTTCTGTAGAGAAATTTAAAAAAAAAGAAAAAATCTAGATTATCCCAGAACCTTCTTACTCGAGCCCAAAGTGATTGTGGTCTTGCTCTTCCTAGTATCTCCCACTAGTATTCAGCATCCCCTACTATTATGCAGCAGCCCAATCGAAAATAGCTGTAGAATGGTCCAAGTTGGAATCTGACAAGAACCGGATTCATAATATGGACCACAAAATAGTATATAGGCCTCTCTGAGATTTATTGTAAGTAGAAAAGAAATATTGATCACCCCCACCACCCCCATGCCTATTTGAGCCCTACAGTTCGTACCACCTTGATGGTGTGGGATAGATTTGTGGAAACGTTTGGACATACCACTTACCCCTCGCTTTACACTCCTATTCACTTTAATGGTGAATTCACTCCAGCTTTAGAGGGACACTCATAATAATGGAGGAGTCAGGGGTGCCGAATGTTTTTTTTTTTAAAATTTTTTTTTAGCATGTACCACAGTAATTTACCCAAAACCTTTGAGCAATTCAAGGTTGCCTTCCTACTCACTGAAAATGAGTGCCGGCATATGCACAGATAAGGCACTGGATTACTCACCTCCACATGCCTCAGGCAGCAACTAGAGAGCAGATGCTTTTTGAGAAACTTTTTCCCAAGCTGATTGGTTCTACAGGTAGCATTTCTAAACTTTATCGGCTATTAATCATGTCTGAGAAATCATAACTTTGGAGGCATCTCGGGGAGTGGGAAAGAATCTCGGGCAAGCAAATTTCCAGAAAACAATCGGTGGGGTACCTGAGAGAAGATATACACTTCCCTTCTATATCTGTAATGGGCATGGAAATCCACTATCAATTCATGGCCAGGGTGGTATCATCCCCACCTGAGTCTTCACTGAATGTTCCCCAATGCAAATCCCAAATGTTGGAGGGGGGCCGTGCCCTGGGAGATGCACTATGCATTTGGTGCCACTGACCCAAAATGTGCACCTTTTGGGAAGGGGTGTGCGCCACATTCAAGTGAAATGCTGTAATACTCTTGGGCTTGAAGCTGGACAGTCTTAAGGCAATGACTAAGCATGAGTGGCATATGGTTCTTCAGTGTCTACGTGCGACAAAATTAACCAGAGCATTTCATTGAAAGAAAAAAGACTCCACTGAGCTCTCAGAGGTGCCATAGAATGTGAACCATCCTGACAGTGGAGCGATTAACTAGCAACATGAATGGCTCACATCTTTGCTCCTTTCCTTCGAAGACAAATGGAGGCCAGTATATGAAGTGCTGTGTAGCGGCCTCCCGATCATGCTGCTCCCGGCTACATGGAGGGCCCTTGGTCTTTCTGACTGAATGTAACTAACAGCATGGGACCTGTGGGTTGGGAGTGCCTGAGCTGCAGGGACGACCTGATGTCTTGGGCTAGGGGAGAAGATAGATGCGAAGTTCAGACTTAATAGTGTGATGATGGGTTGTTCCTTCCTGAGGTGGGGTCGGGGCTGTGACCAGAGTTGGTGATAGCTTTTTGGACCTATATTACATCATTTAGTATTAAGGCCTCTACTGTGATCGACCTACCCAATGGGCATTGTATGTCTCGAACGTATTGATGATCCTTGCCCCGGATAGGGTGCCCGTTCTTCTAATACTGTCTGTAATATAAAACCTTAATGATAAGATTTCTGCAACAAACAAAAACAACCATTGGCATAGCCAATAGGTCTCGCCTTTGGGACCTTATAAGTGCTTAGCTATGCAGCATATAATCCTGGGTGGTGTGCCGCCAGGGATTGAATAGCTATACAATTACTATTTTTGCCATTCACAAAGCGCATGAGCAGCAGCTCGCTCCCAAGGACATATACTTACTGGTACAACAGGGTGCGAGGGCCTGCAGCAGCCACCTTGTCGTGCAGAAATAATGAAAGGGGCTCAGCCTTTTGAAGTGGCCATCATGCCATGGCCAGAAGGCATCAGCATTGTCCCAATGGTCATCAAGTTGAAGACCGGGGAGGGGTCTCTTTTGAGGAAGTGGGAGGGAAAGAAATCAGAAGCACAAAAATTGCACACACATTTTTTTCACTAAATATTGTGCTCTCATTCCATCGCCTTGTTGGTTTTAGATGCACCACAGGTCACAACTAATAACGGTGAAAACCCGGTTACCTCTAGGTACTTTCAACTTTATCTGGATACCCCTTTTCTTGGTGGGAAATTATCTTATTCAAGAACTCCTTTCATCGGGTTTACTAGGAGGTCGAATCTACCATGGAGGTATTGTCCTACGAGGGTGAGGAGAGGTTGCCTAGGATGAAGCCTGTCGCATTATATGAGTGAGGCTTCCTCGATCAATAAGGTTGGTTATTCTTCTTTTCTTGGGCTTACTCCGATCCACGCCAAAATCTTGGTAATTTGGTATCAGTGATTTGTACAATAACACTGATATAAATAACACTGATAACCCTACATGATTTACAACAAAACAGTGCCAGTAATAAATAAAAGGTTACACCCACTAACAGGGAACTGGCTTCCATGCACAAACTGCAAACTCTATGATACAGGGAGTTACCTATTGAGGAGTTGTCACAGAAGTACTCACTGGTAAACCTTATTGCTTACGGCAATGGGTTAAATAAATTCAGTCATTGCACAATAATCTCGGCTATGTGTTTGGAGTTCCAGGAAGAGCACCTTGAGATCCCTGCGTTGAGTATTAAAGGGGTAACCTACAAAAAACTAACCGACCTGGGTCCGTATTGCAGTACAATAGGTAAGTGGTCGCAGTAGCAACACTTGTAGCAAAAAGTAACTAATATAGCATTCACCAATCTTTCTTTTCATGTAATGCATAAATCCAATTTATTTTCTGGATCATCAACATCTAATGCGATTTTGAGTCAAAGCATTAATTATTATTGGCAACGCAGTTGCTCAAGCATATATATGCGATACGTATTTACAGTGCCCTTGATATAGAAAGAAAAAGGGAAGGTTGGGAGACAAGTGATGAACGTGTGGGTGGAGGACAGGGAAGAGGTGTTTGTGACATATATACATCAGTTACACATGATATAGAACCTTTCCGGCCTAACACAGGTCAATTGTTCCTGGGTGTACACATAACTCTAATAAACATCCACTTTTTTATAAAAATCAGTCATCAGAGCTTGTGATGTAAGTGTGTGTCGTCAACGTTTCGACCCCTAGGAGGGAGGGTTAATTCAGTCCTCACGGTGGGGTCTTCATCAGGACAAGGCTGAGAAGAGCACTCAAGACAACAGCAGGACTACTCCGCTGTGCAGTCAGAAGATGTGGGCTCAAAAATGGCTCGGGGTCAACAACAAATGAAGAAAGGTTTCTGCAGAGGTAATTCAATCACTCGCAGTATGAACAAATCCAAAATTCTCTTCCCAGGCCATCCGGCTCATGAGGCACTGTAAATACGTATCGCATTGTTATATGCTTGAGCAACTGCGTTGCCAATAATAATTAATGCTTTGACTCAAAATCGCATTAGATGTTGATGATCCAGAAAATAAATTGGATTTATGCATTACATGAAAAGAAAGATTGGTGAATGCTATATTATTTACTTTTCGCTACAAGTGTTGCTACCGCGACCACTTACCTATTGTATTGAGATCCCTGCAAGCAGCCAGTGTTCGACTGCAGGTAATAAAAAGACTGCCAGGAGAGATTACTTTGACTACTACAATATAGTAGAAATACACAAGTTGTTCGCTCTAACTCCCTAAAACAGGTGGCGGTTGACGGGGCCTGTAGCCCACCCACGGGGGGAAAGTTAAACTTCTAATGGTGATCCTGAGATCTGAAACAGTAATGTACCCTGCTGTCCTCAATGTCTGCACCCACTGCATCATTCTTCTTATGTGTGTTTGGTGGTCTGAAAAATCATGTCAATGGTAGAGGTTTGATTTGCCTTTAAATTGTTAACTGAGCCAGCGCCTAACCAACATTTTAAAACTATACTCTTTAAAGCCATTGGCTGGGTTTGTTTGCCTCCCCATAAACAATTATTTAAAACTAAAAAGTAAAGGCATACTGTTGTGCATAAGATGGTGACTAACTCCGTAACACTGGAGTCTGTTCCCTAGCAGTGCGCCAGTCTTGGGTGGGGCCAGGTGCAGGTAACTTGCCCAAACCTGCTATGTCCCAGATATGAGATCCAGGAAGTAGTGCTCCAGCTTGAGAACATGTAGGTTCTCTCACTGCATCAAGAGACTGCAAGGTGGTCACATTCACTGGGAATGTCGAGCTGTCGAGCGCGACAGACCCTCGTGCCCGGATGTTTGTGCAGACGGGTGTAGTGGAGGCAATGAGGAGTGGCAAAGTGCTTCAGCGAATCCGCAGACTGTGCCAGTAGGTGCGCACAGGGCTGGGTTGGCCTAGGAGGATGAAAAGCGCGATGCAGGCTAACATCCCCATACTGTTAACAGCGTGCATTACCCTCTCGGGACCGAGCACTCTATGTGGGGGCCAGAAGCGCCTCTTAATTCAGCCGCCTGGCAGAGGACATCACGAAGACATGAACGGTCAGGAATGTAAAATACAATGCACTGCAGAGGACTCTGGGTTCAGAGGGTGTTTATTCTAAAGGAAATGGCACAAACTGCTCCGTCTGCAAACGGCAGAAAAGTACCTCATAACGTAAATAACCGTTCAGGAACATCCACTGGGCTATCAAAACACTATGAAAAACTGATGCTAAATCACCAAAGTCAAAGGCATTCCTTCACTGGTCTCGGATGGATGAATAACGAAGGGCACGAGCAGCGTCTAACCTGTTCTTGTCAAACTTCGCACGTATCTCTTGGTCATATTAACCTAAGACACTTTACCCACTTGAGATGCCACCGATTCACGAACAGCAGCCACTGGAGGGCAGTAAAGCCAAAGAATATGGACTCACAAATTAAAGCCTACACTCAATGTATAACATGGTCATTAATTTGCGTTCATCAATTTCAGTACCTGCAGTGCACCCCCTCTGTTATTTTGCATTGAGGTACGCGGGTGGCTGTTATTACAGCATACAGAAGCTTCTGGCCCGAACCTGTAATGTATAACTGCTTCTAAGACATGGTGACAAATTCACCAGAACAGAGAAGTGGGGAACGAGACTACGTCAGCGATCTGAAACCAGCGCAGTCGCGAACGTCATAGCGCCAGTGTTGGGGAAATTAGTACAAGTAACCTGATACTGGAATGCAGCCTGCCGTGCAGCTGGCACACTGCGCGCCACTAGTCACTGCGCTCGCTCCCGAGCCACATAGGCTATGGGAGGGAACATTTAAAGATAAGGCGGGACATACCCACGCCTTTGGCCATTTGCGTGCTTTCTTTTGTGAAAGCCTTATGAAGTGGCCAATCAAATGCGTGGGTGTAAAAAAAACAACACGAGGAAAAGCTCTGGGAGTTGGGAGTGCTTACAAGAAGCCTCCCATAGAGCAGCGCATGCGTGCTGTGCTAGGCTCAACCTAAAAATAAGTGGGTGTGTTAGGAAGGGGTTTTTCTTTTTTTGTTAATTGATTATCTGAAAGAGACACGTTAGTGACAGATTCCTTACCTTAGAATATCCCCAGGCGTCAGGCTGGATCCGGAAAGTTTTTGCGTAGCAGTACCCTTGCGCGTCGGTAGGCGGCGTCGTGCGGCTCCGCGTCCGTCGTCGGGCGTCGTGATCGCCGGGATGACGTCGCGGGCAGTACTTAGGCGCCGCCCCTGCGCGCTGACGTCAGTTCTTCTTTTTCCGCGCCAGCAAGCGCAGATCCGGGAAGAGCAGTGCCCTAGTCATTTTTTGACTAACTTTTTTGGTGAATTTTTTCACTGTTTTTTCTTCGAATCGACTTCAAGGTGTCGTAGGGATGCCCGGGTTTAAACGTTGCGGCGCCTGTGCTCTGATGATGTCCATCACAGACCCGCATCGGGAGTGTCTCTTCTGCCTCGGCCGAGGCCACGACACGGAGTCTTGTTCCGACTGCCGGGCCTTCAACCCGAAAGCTTTGCGAGTGCGGTCTCGAAAGCTCCTCGAGGCCCGGCATTCGGCTCCGCGCAAGCCCCGGTCGCGTGAGAGGTCCAGGGGTCGATCGCGGAGTCCACACCGGTCGTCGGCATCGAAGTCTTCTTCGTCTGGTAAGTCCAAACACAAAAAGTCCAAAAAGCATTGTCGCTCTAGGACTTCGCCTCGCCGGTCTCGCGACTCGGCTGAGGCCCCTCCCGGCACCGTCCCCGCGGCCCCGGACATGCCTGTGGAGTCGCCCCCGCAATACCCGTCCTTCCCGGGTTCGGGGCGGATCCGGCCCAAGTACAGGAATTCCTGTCGGCCATGGCCCGCCTCTTCGGGCCTCAAGGTCCCTCCGGTGCGCCTTCGGGCCCCGCGGGCCCTGATGGGGTTGCTCCGGTGTCGCCGACGGCTCCGGCCCCGGCGTCGCCCGTGCCTCCAGCCTCGATCCCGGCTCCGGCCCCGGCCTCGATCCCGGCTCCACAACCCCCATCGACGCCGGTCGACCTAACGACACCTCCGCCAGCGCCGATGTCTCCGGTGCCGTTCTCGACGCCGCCTGGGGCTCCGGGCGGCGTCGTCCCCAGTTCCTTCCGGCTCCGGACATGGACCCGGACCGACGTCGCTCGACGCCGGTTCCGGTGCAGATGGGACCTTGGGTCCCAAATGTCCCTCCTCCTCCTTATTTTGAACCAGAGGAGGACCAGGAGGACTGGGAGGGGTCTGATGACCCTCTGACACAACAGTGTCAGTACGATGAGGACTGGACAGAGGGTCTAGGGGATGCCAGTGGTCTAGATACTTCCCCTGACACTGGCATGCTGTCTCCTCCCGTGGCTACGGAGGAGGGAGCCAATTTTGCAACGGTGTTGCGTAGGGCGGCTGGGGCCTTGCGTCTCCAACTCCCTACTGTGGGGGTCAAGACTAATATCTTGACAGAGGTGCTTCAGCCGGCAGCCTCCTCTACGGAGACTGTGCTGCCGTTTAACGACGCCCTCACTGACGTTCTTTTGGGCGCCTGGTCCAAGCCCAACACAGGGGCTCCTGTGGATAGGAACGTGTCCCGACGCCATCGCCCAGCTCCGGGCGACCCCTGTTTCTCTCTGTCCACCCCACTCCTGAGAGCTTGGTTGTCCAAGCCTCCGCTTCCCAAACCGCCTTCCCTACCGCCCCTCCGGATAGGGAATCCAAACGCCTGGATAAATTTGGGAAGAAGGGTTTTTCTTCCTCCAGTGCTGGCTTGCGGTCCATCAACACCGCTTGTCTTTTGGGCCGATATACCCACTCCTTGTGGGATTCGGTGGCGACTGTTTTGCCCCAGTGTTCTGAGGAGGTCCAGACACTGCTTTCCCGCGCCATTGCGGAAGGAAGGGATGCGGCCAAATACACGATACGATGTGGCCTTGATACCGCCGACTCGCTGGGCAGGTCTATTGCAACGACGGTGGCGCTGCGACGCCACGCCTGGCTGAGAACCACTGGTTTTCAGGGGATGTCCAGAATACTCTCATGGACATGCCCTTTGATGGAGTCGGTCTTTTTGGGTCCAAAGCAGACCATGCGTTGGAGCGCTTTAAGGACTCACGGGCTACTGCCAAGTCCCTGGGCCTTTCTGCTACACGCCCTCCGCTGACTTCTGCTTTTCGCCCCTATCGTGGCCACGGTAGGGGCGCCCCGTCACGTCAGCAGCCCAGCCACCGGCCCGCGCAGCAGGCGTCTTCGCGTGGCCGAGGACGTGGATTCCGCCGTGGCGGATCGGGCAACCAGCGTGCGGGTCAGGCCACCACCTCCAACCCGTCCGCGGCCTCCAAGCCCTCCTAGTCCCTCCTTTCAGGTGCACACCACGCCGGTAGGGGGCAGGGTCCGCCATCACCTTCCCCACTGGCGTACCATCACCTCGGACAGGTGGGTCTTGGACATTGTCCGAAGGGGCTACTCCCTCCCCTTCGAGACCACCCCCCCAGCCATGCCACCTCAATTCCACCGCATGTCAGGGGATCACTTGGTGCTTCTGCAGAAGGAAGTCACGGCCCTCTTGACCAAGAGGGCCATCGAGCATGTTCCGACCCCAGAAGTAGGGCGTGGTTGCTACTCCCACTACTTTCTGGTGCCCAAAAGGACAAGGAGGACATGCGTCCTATCTTGGACCTCCGGAACGTCAATCGCTTCCTCCGGAAGGAGAAGTTCAAGATGCTCACCCTAGCTCAGGTCTTGACTGCCCTCGACCCTGGAGACTGGTTGGTAGCGTTGGACTTGCAGGACGCATATTTCCACATCCCCGTCCTGCCGGCCCACCGGCGTTACCTTCGGTTCACGGTAGGCCCCGAGCATTTTCAGTTCACCGTGCTCCCCTTTGGCCTTACAAGTGCCCCTCGGGTGTTCACGAAAGTGATGGCGGTGGTCGCAGCTCATCTGCGCCGGGCAGGGGTTTCAGTCTTCCCCTACCTCGACGACTGGCTGCTGAAGGCGGGCTCGTCCCAGGCAGTCGTCTCCCACCTCCAGACTACGGCCGAACTCCTGCACTCGCTGGGGTTCTCCATCAATGTGCCGAAGTCGCATCTGATTCCTTCTCCACAGCTCCTTTTCATCGGAGCGGTTCTGGACACGACGCAGTTTCGGGCCTATCCTCCCGAACGGCGAGTCCGGGATATTCAGGCTATGATTCCGATCTTTCAGCCTTTATCCTGGGTTTCGGTACGGATGACCCTGAGGCTGCTGGGCCTCATGGCCTCCTGCATCCTGCTGGTCAATCATGCCAGATGGCATATGCGGGCTCTGCAGTGGGACCTGAAGTTCCAGTGGGCGCAGCACCAGGGCAACCTGTCCGATCACGTCCAGATCTCGGAGGGGACTGCAAGACAGTTGCAGTGGTGGCTCTCGAACCGGCAATGGGTCATGGGCAGATCCCTCTCCCTTCCCCAGCCAGAGCACACAGTTGTGACGGACGCGTCCCTTCTGGGATGGGGCGGTCACATGGGAGAGGCGGAGATCAGAGGCCTCTGGTCTCCGGCGGAGTCCCGGCTCCATATCAACATTCTGGAGCTCCGGGCGATCCGACTTGCACTCAAGGCATTCCTTCCCTCTGTCAAAGGGAAGGTAGTGCAGGTGTTCACAGACAACACCACCGCCATGTGGTACTGCAACAAACAGGGCGGGGTGGGGTCTTGGACCCTTTGTCAGGAGGCTCTGCGCCTCTGGACATGGCTGGAACATCAGGGCATGTTCCTGATGGTTCAACACCTGGCAGGTTCCCTGAACGCCAGGGCGGACGAACTCAGCCGCAGGTGCATGATGGATCACGAATGGCGTCTTCACTCGGAAGTGGCGCACGGACTCTTTCTACAGTGGGGAGAGCCTTGGTTAGATCTATTCGCCACCGAAGAGAACGCGCAATGTCATCAGTTCTGCGCGTTGGAATTTCCAAGGCGGCACTCGCTCGGCGACGCTTTTCGTCGCGAGTGGAGTTGCGGTCTGTTGTACGCCTTTCCGCCTATACCACTTCTACCCAGAGTGTTGAAGAAGATTCGGCACGACCGGGCCCAAGTCATTCTTGTGGCTCCGGACTGGGCTCGAAGAGTTTGGTATCCCGAGCTACTCAATATGAGCGTCGATCCCCCGATCCGTCTGCCTCTTCGGGAGGATCTTCTGTCGCAGCAGCAGGGGACGGTCCTCCACCCGAACCTGTCCAGTCTACACCTGCTTGCGTGGAGATTGAGCGGCGGCAGTTGATTCCTTTCCACTTGCCTCCCGAAGTTTGTGATGTGATTCTGGCAGCCAGGCGTCCCTCCACTAAGGTGGTATACGCCTGCAGGTGGAACAAATTTGTGGCATGGTGCACAGCAAAGGCTGTGAATCCCCTTTCTGCCCCTCTTTCTGAGGTCCTTCTGTTCCTTCTCTCTCTGGCCCAACAGGGTTCTGCCCTGGGTACCATCAAGGGTTATCTTTGTGCTATCTCGGCCTTTCTCAGGCTCCCTGATCAGCCCTCCCTTTTCAAGTCCCCTGTTGTTAACAGGTTCTTAAAAGGCATTACTCACCTCTTCCCTCCTGTTCCGTTTGTGATGCCTCAGTGGGACTTGAACTTGGTTCTTACCTTTTTAATGTGCGCTCCCTTTGAGCCTCTACATAACTGTCCTCTTCGCCTTCTGACTCTGAAGACAGCCTTTCTGGTGGCCATCACCTCCGCTCGGCGGGTGAGTGAGCTCCAGGCTCTATCTTCCAAACCTCCCTTTCTGTCTGTTCATCCAGACAAGGTTGTTCTTCGGACGCGTCCGTCCTTCTTGCCAAAGGTGGTTACTGCTTTCCACATTGGGCAGACCATCACTTTGCCCACCTTCTTTCCGCCCCTGCATCCTTCCAGAGAGGAAGAGAGGCTCCACCGTCTGGACCCAAAACGTGCGCTCTCCTTCTATATTGACCGCACAAAACACTTCCGGGTGGATGACCAGCTCTTTGTTGGCTACGTGGGGGCCAAAAAGGTCGGGCGGTGCACAACAGGACCATCTCCCGCTGGGTTACCTTGTGCATCAAGACCTGCTATTCTTTGGCTAAGAAGGAGCCTCCTGTTGGGCTGCGTGCCCATTCCACCAGGGCAACGGCTGCTACCACGGCCTTGGGCCGCGGTGTTCCGCTGCCGGTTATCTGTCAGGCAGCCACGTGGGCCTCGCTGCACACGTTTACAAAGCATTACTGCCTTGACAGTCAGGTCCGGAGGGACGGCTTCTTTGGCCGTTCTGTCCTCCAGGACTTCCTTGTCTGATCTTTGTTCGCAGACCCACCACCGGGGTTGGTATTGCTGGGGTATCTATTCTAAGGTAAGGAATCTGTCACTAACGTGTCTCTTTCAGATGCACAAGTTACTAACTTGTGTAACGATATATCTGTAAGAGACAGTAGTTGGTGACAGATTCCTTACCGCCCCACCCATCCTCCCCGTTCTGCGAACTGATTTCTAGGGTTAAGGACATCCCTTTCAGGGCCCTAGGATTTTTCAGACACCTATGTCGGCTTCTTGCATGGCTCTGCGTTCCTGGCACGGAAAGTCATGTACAGAACTGACGTCAGCGCGCAGGGGCGGCGCCTAAGTACTGCCCGCGACGTCATCCCGGCGATCACGACGCCGACGACGGACGCGGAGCCGCACGACGCCGCCTACCGACGCGCAAGGGTACTGCTACGCAAAAAACTTTCCGGATCCAGCCTGACGCCTGGGGATATTCTAAGGTAAGGAATCTGTCACTAACTACTGTCTCTTACAGATATATCGTTACACAAGTTAGTAACTTGTGCCTTTGTGCTTTCTCGGCCTTCCTCAGGCTCCCTGATCAGCCCTCCCTTTTCAAGTCCCCTGTTGTTAACAGGTTCTTAAAAGGCATTACTCACCTCTTCCCTCCTGTTCCGTTTGTGATGCCTCAGTGGGACTTGAACTTGGTTCTTACCTTTTTAATGTGCGCTCCCTTTGAGCCTCTACATAACTGTCCTCTTCGTCTTCTGACTCTGAAGACAGCCTTTCTGGTGGCCATCACCTCCGCTCGGCGGGTGAGTGAGCTCCAGGCTCTATCTTGCAAACCTCCCTTTCTGTCTGTTCATCCAGACAAGGTTGTTCTTCGGACGCGTCCGTCCTTCTTGCCAAAGGTGGTTACTGCTTTCCACATTGGGCAGACCATCACTTTGCCCACCTTCTTTCCGCCTCCGCATCCTTCCAGAGAGGAAGAGAGGCTCCACCGTCTGGACCCAAAACGTGCGCTCTCCTTCTATATTGACCGCACAAAACACTTCCGGGTGGATGACCAGCTCTTTGTTGGCTACGTGGGCGCCAAAAAGGTCGGGCGGTGCACAAGAGGACCATCTCCCGCTGGGTTACCTTGTGCATCAAGACCTGCTATTCTTTGGCTAAGAAGGAGCCTCCTGTTGGGCTGCGTGCCCATTCCACCAGGGCAACGGCTGCTACCATGGCCTTGGGCCGCGGTGTTCCGCTGCCGGTTATCTGTCAGGCAGCTACGTGGGCCTCGCTGCACACGTTTACAAAGCATTACTGCCTTGACAGTCCGGTCCGGAGGGACGGCTTCTTTGGCCGTTCTGTCCTCCAGGACTTCCTTGTCTGATCTTTGTTCGCAGACCCACCACCGGGGTTGGTATTGCTGGGGTATCTATTCTAAGGTAAGGAATCTGTCACTAACGTGTCTCTTTCAGATGCACAAGTTACTAACTTGTGTAACGATATATCTGTAAGAGACAGTAGTTAGTGACAGATTCCTTAGCGCCCCACCCATCCTCCCCCGTTCTGCGAACTGATTTCTAGGGTTAAGGACATCCCTTTCAGGGCCCTAGTATTTTTCAGACACCTATGTCAGCTTCTTGCATGGCTCTGCGTTCCTGGCGCGGAAAGTCGTGTACAGAACTGACGTCCGCGCGCAGGGGCGGCGCCTAAGTACTGCCCGCGACGTCATCCCGGCGATCACGACGCCGACGACGGACGCGGAGCCGCACGACGCCGCCTACTGACGCGCAAGGGTACTGCTACGCAAAAACTTTCCGGATCCAGCCTGACGCCTGGGGATATTCTAAGGTAAGGAATCTGTCACTAACTACTGTCTCTTACAGATATATCGTTACACAAGTTAGTAACTTGTGCTTCACTGCCAAACTGCTTTGACACTGCATAGTTCTCAAGTGACTCTAAGTTGGATAGGTCATCTGTCGTTTGCCCAAAAAATGCACAACGTTCTATTGATCACACGCATGTGCACCTCCTTTGCTCCCACTGAGCTACGGTACTGGTGATCTGAAAGCCACAAAAAGGGTTCTGCAGCTGTTGCCTAAACCCTCCGACCTTTTCTATTGCTATTGGAAGCCGCATCCTGGAGAATGTACCCTCTCGGGGAATCTTGAGTCTCCAGAACACTTCTAATGATGCATGACACATTTCATCAATCGAGACCATCCGGTGTACTTTATGGCTCAGAAGTGTTGGTGGCCGTGTTTACTCACACCTTGTGGTCTGTGTCAAGGTGTCAAAGTGGCATTTAACTTACTAGTGCGCGATATCCTTGTTTAAGACGAATGTCTGCCTAGGATTCATGTGGAAATAAGATGTGTTCTTTACATTTTAAAAATAATTGAAACCATGTTGGACTCGAAGATAAATTCCAATCCCTGTCATCGGCAATTTAGTGCGCAGGCGCTGTTGTGATGATCGCGGCCTTGAATATTCCGGAAATGTTTCTGCTTCAGACTAGAAGTCCACTTCCTCTGTGGTGTTTACCTAATCGCGTGGCAGTGACCGTTGTACTAAAACAGTAATACATTTGGGATTGTGGTTCTTTATATCCGTGTCTACTGACTGCATCTCAGCATTCGGCGCATTTTCAGATCTCTGTGCTCTTTTGTTGCCCTCTGATGCGTTTCTGAGTGGTCCTATAGGAGGGTTTATAAATCTTAAATGCCAGTTTATAATTCATGAAAAGTAGGCCCTGCGCTCGTTGGTGCACGTGAAGTGACGTTCTGTCCAGCTGTGGGTGTCTTCCTGTTGGTCACCCAGCTATTGTGTTGGCGCTTGTGAGAGATGGCTTGCTGGTGCTGCCCTATTCGCTCTTGTTTGCTTAGTTAGTTTTTATGTGCTTTGAAGTTCTCAACAGTAACACATTAAGAGATATTATTAATTCCATCCTTCTGATTCTTAGCATGACTCATGTGACAGTCAAAAATACTTATATTGTGTTATAAATGTTTCCTTCTACTTACAGTGAAAATGTTTGTCAGGATTTGTACGGTTGCTTTTAAAGACGTTTTCACTCCAAGTAAAGAAGACATTTTGAATAATTTGTCGTGAAATTTCTTCCTTGTTGCAAGTATGAGTTACTTTTGAAGATATCTGCATGTGATGTGAAACTATTTCTTTTATGATCGTGGTCTTGCAAGCACCTGGCTTTAGGGCTATTGACTGCTTTTGAATATGCAGTATGATTCGTGTATGAAGACCCTCCTGCTGTTACGCACCTGCGTAAACCTCCTGGCACCACTCCTTGTGGTGCGCCAGGTAGGCAACGCCCTTCTACACACTCATAACTACACATAACACAACACAAAGATCTTTTTCTGGCTCAGACTTTTTACACTTATTGAACAGTAAGAACCAATATTCAATTAGACATTTAACAAACACTGCTCCAATGTCTAAATACAGCCACACGTGCCTGATAAATGGAAATTTCGAACTTTGTGTAGAGGACGCCCAAGTTTGGAAAGCGCTGCGATGTGATAAAAGTACTCCATGCAAATGCTGGTAATACACTATATCCACTAATTAGCATGTTCACTTTATTTCTCCTATTCTTCGAATACTTGATGCTTTTTTCCTGCCTGTGCGACGATGCCTGTTGTTTGCTGGTAGCCCTAGAAACAATGGGGCAACTTCTCGCCCCATTTCCGGACGCACAGCGATATGTGCATACCAATAATGTAGCACGTTAAACCAAGTTTGTTCCAAAATTTATTCAAAGTTCATCAAAGTTATTCACGGTGTCCAGGATTTATCCATAGTCACTTGTGAGACATCTTACTTTCATCACTGTAACCTCAAACGCTACAGACATGCCGAGGCCTTAATCGGTAGCTAGGAGTGCATGTAAGTAATCTTCATTAGTTCATCACGATAACCCAATGCATTTCGGGCCTTACCATGGCCCTTCGTCAGGGTATTCTACAATTAAAAAACAATGTTTCAATACAAAAACTTTCCAAATCGATGCTTCCTTGTACATGTTTAAACACATTATAAGCGATTCTCTCGTAACCCATTCACATATCAACGTTTTCCCGCTAATCGTGACCATAAACCGCCACAAATTTATTAATGTACAGGTCTCCCTCCCTCTATCTCCCTCGTTCTCCTCATGTATGGTTAAATCTATACATCCCCGTGTAATTCTCGTAAGCGCACAAGTTACAATACAGTGTTTCAGTTAATCTACAAGCAAAGTGTGACAATTCCTATAAGCGCGCGAATTAAGATGCAATATTTCAGTTGGTCTTCGAGCAAAATCTAATCCATCCGAGCCCTTACCTTTACAAACGTCCTTCTCATTCCCACCCAGGTGATTCACTGACTGTTTCACCCACAATCTACAATTTAAGCGCCTAAGTTCAAACTCCGCCCTAGAGTGACTCCTTTTTAACTCTGTGTTTCCCACTGCACTCAATTTACGTTATCTTAACCCTCCCATCGACGTCATCCAGACACCTTAGGATAGTGAGCGCAATGCATAGTGGGGGTTGAAGTGTAATGACACCAGGAATACCGTGGGTTACCGTTGTTTCTATATAGTAAGTTTAAATAGTGAATTTAAACACACGAAAAGATGAGGGTGGTTATTTGGTGATGACGTCGATGGGAGGGTTAAGATAACGTAAATTGAGTGCAGTGGGAAACACAGAGTTAACAAGCATTGGCATAGCCAATAGGTCTCGGTTTTGGGACCTTCTAAGTATTTAGTTATGCAGCATAATATCCTTGGTGCAACAACATTAACTTTTGCATGGTTAAACACTTATAAGGTCCCAAAGGCGAAACCTTTTGGCTATGCCAATGCTTGTTCAGAACTAGTCATCGCTATACCAACAGAGTATGTCAAGACGCCAGTGGTTACACTAACTATGTAAGAGAATCATCAGAGTCTGCATATCTGTTTCTCCAGGGTGACTTGTTAGACAGGAAAAGTATAAATTGGATGAAGTAGCAGACAGGTTGTTTTGGCCAGTGACATTTTCACAAATATGAATCTGGGGCATGGCTGCCTGCGAGAGATAGAGGGAGATAAAGTCTGAAGTAAACACAGTCTGTTTAAATAGCCCAGGCTCTCAAAGGCACCAGGGAAGCAGCACAGAGCCAGCAGCCCGCTCCAGCACCCCCGGGACAAGCAGACACCACCTCCTCAGCTCCCGGGCAAATACAGACCTCAATGGGACCTTGACAGAGGGGGTCATTACAAAGTGGGATCCACTGTAAAGATTTGTTTGATCTTGCCGAAAGGAAGGAGACCCACATCACGCAAATCTCAGTACGTGAGGAGGTGTGCCACGGAACAGCGAGAGGAGCAGAGACTGAGAGACCGCGGCCCCATGTACCCATACACTTGTGAGCAGCCACAGCTCTCTGTCTATCCTGTCACCACCTACCTCCATCACTTTGCGCTTCTTCCCAAACTCAAGGGGCCCAGCACCCGCTCCGAGCCCGTAATGACTTGTAGGCACTCCTACGAGCACCGAATGTAGGTAGAGGGAGGGCCGCTCAGGGCACATGGGATAACCCTCCCTCCACTTTCCCTTGACGTTACACCCCTCGATGTTGACGCCAAGGAGAGGGTCCGACAAGGAGGAAGAGGGCAGCCACTTGCAGGTTGAAAGCAGAAGTGGGGGCAGCAGGCTAGGTCCCGCTGCTTTGGTGAACCCCGTGGACCGTGGAAGTGGGCCAACCACGTTCGGGTGCAGCTTGTGGCCCGGGCGTGCTCCCTTGCTCACGTGTCCACCGCCCTCCCCAACTCCCCGGGCGTGCTCGTGCCCCTCCCCCTGAAATCTGTAGATATCCAACACTTCAGGGAGTAAGGCCAGCGCCCAGCTGAACTGTATTGTGACAGCAGGGTAAAAATCAATACTCCAATGGGTACGTAGTCTAGAATTTAAGCCTGAAAACCCGGCGAACGCAGGCCTAGACATATTTGCATTTGTACACTCTCATTGCTGCTACCGCTGATATCTAAGCCAAAAAACCAAAGAGCCCCAAAAAAATAAAAACAAAGGTTGCAAGCTGCCTGCCAAAAGTGATATTTGTTTTCCTGTGAATCAGCCAAACGCGCTCTAATCAAGCTTAATAGTCGGGCGTCCTTCTTGCAATTAACCCACGGCCCAGATTAGAAGCCCGGCAGAGTGGCAATTCACCAGGACCAAGACTAACATAAGGCACAAAGCAAAAACATCAGCGCTCAGCCCTAAGCAAGTCTTAAGAAACATAAGGACTTCAAGGATCTTTCTTTTTGTAATTTTGGAAACTATCCTTCAAGATCTCCATACGTAGAAGAGCAGAAGCAATGCCTAAAAGAACCAGTGGTGCGCGCGCACCACAGAGGAGCAGGGGGGCGAGGGAGCCTGTCTGTGCCGCGCGCTGATGCGTGTCCTAGACACGGACAGGAATGGGCGGAGCAAAGGCGGGACATGCGCCCGCCTTTGCCCAATTGCGTGCTGTTTTTTGTTTTTTTTAAAAGCACGCTACAGCCAATGCCAGCCTGCGAAAGCAAAACCACACGCACGAGCGTGTGGTTAGCTTTCTGAAGCCCATACAAGAGGTCTCGCGCTGCGCGAGCAGTGCTACGCACTGCAACGCTAGGCGCAAGACCTAAAAAGGAGTCCCCCTAGGGCGGAGTTTGAACTTAGGCGCTTAAATTGTAGATTGTGGGTGAAACACAGTCAGTGAATCACCTGGTTGGGAATGAGAAGGACGTTTGTAAAGGTAAGGGCTCGGATGGATTAGATTTTGCTCAAAGACCAACTGAAATATTGCATCTTAATTTGCGCGCTTATAGGAATTGTCACACTTTGCCTGTAGATTAACTGAAACACCGTATTGTAACTTGTGCGCTTACGAGAATTACACAGGGATGTATAGATTTAACCATACATGAGGAGAACGAGGGAGATAGAGGGAGGGAGACCTGTACATTAATAAATTTGTGGCGGTTTATGGTCACGACTAGCGGGAAAACGTTGATATGTGAATGGGTTACGAGATAATCGCTTATAATGTGTTTAAACATGTACAAGGAAGCATCGATTTGGAAAGTTTTTGTATTGAAACATTGTTTTTTAATTGTAGAATACCCCCGACGAAGGGCCATGGTAAGGCCCGAAATGCATTGGGTTATCGTGATGAACTAATGAAGATTACTTACATGCACTCCTAGCTACCGATTAAGGCCTCGGCATGTCTGTAGTGTTTGAGGTTACAGTGATGAAAGTAAGATGTCTCACAAGTGACTATGGATAAATCCTGGACACCGTGAATAACTTTGATGAACTTTGAATAAATTTTGGAACAAACTTGGTTTAACGTGCTACATTATTGGTATGCACATATTATCGCTGTGCGTCCGGAAATGGGGGAGAGGTTGCCCCATTGTTTCTAGTGTTTCTCACAAGTACGTGGCTTTGGGCAGACCACGATTCTGGGCCAGCACGCGAACATACACAACATTGATAAACTTTTGAAAAAATGGGTGTGCACTCTGTCACTCTTTTTGGTTTGCTGATAGCCACCACATTTCATTTTGTTTATTGCCTGCAGAGACCTACTCTGCGTCCTTAAACCGTGCTTTTGGTACTTGTGTTTTGCTTATTGTTATGGGATCTCATTGTCCTCTCTGCTTTGCAACACCAAGTAATTAAATGTCCAGGTTTAGTTATTGCAGATTACATAGTAGTTTCTCACCGTCTTGTGGACTGTTCCTGTGATTTTAGATCTATTTCTCTCTTGCCATTTTTTTCACTCAATTAACTAGTTCGTCGAACACCCATTTCAATGTTAACGAGCGCAATCACGTTCTAGGTTTTTTTGTCTTGCAAAATGTTTTAGAGGCAATTCCTGAAACTAGATTTAACTGCAGGATGAGCTGGTTCAACTGCTCAGGCAAATATTAACCACGTTATCTGCTTGTACAAATCTCATTATCCTCGAGTTAGTTTTAGATGTTGCTGATGTAAGGCAGCATGTTAATATATGTGAGCACCCACAAATGTGAATACATAAACCGGATTCGGAGAGTTTTGATAAACACAGTCAGCTGGCGGTAGCGAGTATACGCTGGGCGGGATCTAAAGGCGTGCTGCTTCAAGTACTCATGTGCACCCTTTCTCGCTGTCTAGTCCTTAAGTGAGAATCTTGCATGGTACCCCGTGGAAATATATACATATGATTTTTGTGGCTATTTGGACATGTTGACCCATTTGAAAATTAGATTTCAGCACAATCAGGCGGGTAGAACGGTCTTACCTGTTGCATAGTTTACCATTTGAGATGGATGAGCGTCCGCACTGCGTTTTGTATGTTGGTTCTGGCTCTGCAGAGGATGGGCCTACGCTTTCTGGCGTGCAGCTAGGTGAATTCGGGATGAGTAATTCTGATAATGCACTGATAAATCCATTGCAGCCAACTCTACATTAGGACTAAGTAATACGGGTAAAGACCTAATAAAGATCTATATATTGCTTGGTCATAAATGCAGATATAGCCATCTCTCAACAGTTTGGCTCCTACTACCTTTGTAAGAAATAGGTCACAGATTTAATTCTAGTGCGGCCAAATCAGCCTTTGTCATTTAGCGATCAATACAATGCGTGCCAAGTTTGTTAGCTGATGGTTCCACCACAAAATATTGTTACAAGAATTGGCATTTTGGATGGCATTTTGTCCATAATATGTGCAACTACTATTGTTTTTGCTTAATAACTAGAATTACAAGGGCATATAATTTCAATTCAGGTTGTGATTAATAAAAATTACGATTATGTTGCCCAATTCTCAAGGCTCGCGATATCCTTGCCGCCACAATCACTTTATTTCAAGTCTTGAGCTTTTATTTATAGTAGTTGCGTTGCAGATTGAAGACCTGTCTTAGCTTGTCTCGCTTTCTTGCCTGCAAAATGGAGGATTTGTTTTGGCAGTACCTCGTCCTGCTCTCTTCTGTTGCTTTATCTTGCAAACTTGGGAGAAGTTAATGCCTCAGTATTTCGATAATGTTAAACTGCTCTAGTGCAGGTGTGGGTGATGGCGTGGTGGACATCTCTTTAGTGATGCTCTCGTGCTCAAGTTGGTAGCGAGGCTGAGTTGATGCCCTGATATGATGCAGCCCAAATATTGGTCTGAGATCTTCCCACTAGTGAGTATTGGAATGTGAAATGAATGAAATTTGTACTTGTAAAGCGCACCCATACCCCCAAAGGGGTGTCCAGGCGCTGTACGCATACCGCTGTGGAACCCTTCCTGGCTTTTCCCTGTGAAATGTCCACTCCTGGGCACCCCCAGGGTGAAGCCAGGCATCCCAGCGCTGTTGGGGCCGTTGTGGAGATTAAGCAAGCTATTGCCCAGAGTTGCAGAGTGGGACCCATGATTAGAATAGGCACCGAGGCGAGAATTATCAGGTCCGAGGAAATTGAGCCCAAGACCCGCCGAGGCGGGAATTGAACCCTGGTCCCGGGCCAGATCTCTGCATCAGGGTCTGCCGCTCTAACCATTGAGCCACACTTCTCCACATGTGGAGGGTACGAGGGCACTGATATGACCTGGCTCTTAAACATATTGAAATACAATGTGAATTCCACCTAATTATATAATTATGTCTAAGAAAGCATTAGCTTAGTTGGAGTGACCTAAGGGGAATATTATCATGCTGCAAGGCAGTCACTACTAATGATGGGTAACTCACTAGAAAGGGAAGGTTGCCTGATACGATCAGCAAACGTGCTCATTATACCACTACTGAAAACTGGCAATACTCATGGCTGATATTAGCTGCTATCGCTCAGTAACTATAACTGTAAGATTCTGGAAAAGACACTCATAAATAGGCTACTGCTCCTATTTTTAATATTGTCTGATCAGACGGGCTTCGTTCCGACCAGATCAAATTTCCACAACCTAAGAAGGGTATTTGTCATTTTGCAACAGGTATACCTAAAGGTGGAGGAAATACTGGCCCCAACTCATGCAGAGAAGGCTTTTGAAGTGTTGGAAAGACCATCGCTAACGAACAAGTTACTTACCTTCGGTAACAATATATCTGTAAAAAACATTAGTTAGTTATAGATTCCTTACCTTAGAATTACCCCCAGGTGTCAGACTGGATCCGGAAAGTTTTTTCGTCAGCAGTACACCTGCGCGTCGGAAGGTGGCGTCGGAAGGTGGCGTCGGTCGGCTCCGCTTCCGTCGTTGGCGTCGTGGTCGCCGGAATGACGTCGCGCTAGCTACTTAGACGCCACCCTCGCGCGCTGACGTCAGTTCTGTACACAACTTTCTGCGCCAGAAACGCAGAGCCATGGAAGACACTGACCACTGGTGCACAAAACTAGGGCCCTGAAAGGACATCCCTAACCCTAGAAATCAGTTCGCAGAACGGGGAGGATGGGTGGGGCGGTAAGGAATCTAAAACTAACTAATGTTTCTTACAGATATATCGTTACAGAAGGTAAGTAACTTGTTCATCTGAAAGAAACACGTTAGTTAGCTCGCACATAACCCGCAAATATCAATACTGGAAGACAAAGGCAATTCTACCCACGCCCACTCCCTGGGTTGGGAAACATTTGCTGATTTATACCCAGGCGACATCTTTTTGCCCCCCCTGAACCTCCGCCTGGCGACACCATTAACTTTTCCAGTTTACTATTATACTATTCTATTAGAGGGGCATGCCGTAAATTACATGACACATTTCCGACTTCGCCTCCGTGCTTCCTGCCCTAGAATTGTTGCTGACGAACTCGTCCTCAGACAAGCTTATTACCAGACTATATAGCAGCATGCAGCGCTCTTCCCGATCACGCAACCGAAGGCCTTCGCTAGCTGGAATGACGACATTGACGACCCACTAACGGAAGTTCAATGGCAATTCTGTTGCGGGCAATTAGAGATGTTATCCCCCAATTACATGCTTCCGCCTTATACATTTTAAGTTTTTGCATCGCAATTACAGAACACCCGTACAACTTAAACGCATGGGACTCCGTCCGGAGGCAAACTGTTGGAGATGTGCATCACCAGATGCATCCTTCTTGCACATGGCTTGGAGCTGTCCTGACATCGAAAGTTTCTGGGTTGCAATACTTGAATCAATCAATGAGATCCTTGCGACCCATCTATACCCTTCGCCCAAACTATGTCTACTGGGTTATGTTCAGGGCGTTGTACCGGGACATCGTAAACTTCAGGCCATGTTGTTGCTCCTGGCTAAACGCCGGATTGCAGCTCTTCCGTCCCCCTCTTCTGTTGTCTCAGCCCTATAACCTGTATGTGATGATATTCTCCTCGATTCCAAATTGCGATGATGTTTCATATGAATGTGCTTTTCAATTGTGATACCTCTGTTTTTGGTTCTAATGTTTCTTTGTTTAACCACAAGTATTTTTTATCGCACAACTGTACACTATTTGCCGATTGCTATATACTTGTTTATGCCAAATGCCAATAAACAAATAAAAAAAAAAAAAGAAACATGTTAGTTATAGATTCCTTAACTTAGAATAGATACCCCAGCAATACCAACCCCGGTGGTGGGTCCGTGAACCAAAATCACACCAGAAAGTCCTGGACAACAGAACGGCCAAAGAAGCCGTCTCTCCAGACTTGGCTGTCCAGACAGTAGTGTTTCATGTGCAGTGAGGCACACGTAGCTGCCTGACAGATGTCATGTACAGGAACTCCTCTTCCCAAGGTGTGATGGCTTATCCCTTGTAATGAAGATTCTTAAAGTGTGGTCGCTGTTTCGTAGGGCCAGCATCGCTTTTATGAGTGAAGCTAAAATCTCTATATATTCTCCCTTTTGAACAATCTGTACCATTCATACTTAATATCTAAACTGCAGTTTTATAGAGCGCAACTTTTCACCAGTTGTTAGTCTTCAAATCTTCTTGGAATACCAAATAAAAAGAATTTGAAAACAACTTTTGGGCTTGAGCGTGTAATTAGCATGTGATCTGAAAAAGAATTAGCAAAGAAAATAGGTCCTGCCTCTGTATTTATGTGCTTTTTTTGTAGCGCAGTCCTAGCCAAAAAGGCAATGGCGCCCTGTACATGGTCAAAGGTATGCATAAAGTCAATGAGTGATTGGAGAGGTAGCTCGGTATTGGATGGTTACTTCCTTGTGATGTAGTGTTCTTTAAACTGGAGCAGCGTTCGGGCAGTACTTATCGATACGGGGATGTTCTTCCAGATCTCTGATGCTTCGATTGAAAAGGCCTGCTACCTTGTATTTTCTTGTTTACACGTCTTAAACTCCAGTCTGCTGGTGTCCTGGTTGCGGGTGGGCTGAGAGCAACCAGAGATGGTGAACGTATCCACAAGATAAGCCAGGGTACTGGTCATGATGGATCTGTAAATGATGCAGCTGGCTTTGAAGATAAAGTGGGCTGACAAAGGGAGCCAATGGGGTTCCACAAGGATATGACCATATTTCTTCTGGCCCCGATCAGACCTGCTGTGGTGTGTAGGATGTCCCTTATGGGGTGCTAGGGTGGATTCTGGGAGATCCTGGAGCAGGGCAGTACCACTATTTAGATGCTATCTAGATGCAAGTGTACGCGGGCCTAGACAGCAAATCTGAAATCTTTCTGGAAGAAATGGCTTCCCTTTCTTCAGAAGAGAGTGCTGTTACCCGGCTGTCTTTGTTGTTATTTTTGTTTTGTTTTTGGGCAATGTGTTCCTGGAGGGTTAGTTTGGGGTCCAAGGTGAATCCAAATGACTTGGCTTTTGATAAAAGTCAGGGTTAGAATCTGTCAAGATCTTTGATATTGGTTGCTGACCTTTTAGGCTTTGCCATTTTTAAAAAGAAATCCCAGATGGATCTTTGTGTTTTTGTTTTTTTTCTTCTTTTTTTACGTCTTGTTTTCTAATGGGATTATGTGAAATTAGCATTTTAGTGCCGATGTTTTGTGAAGGTGGAATTCTAAAGTTTTTATCCTTTGCGTGTCTGCAAAAATTCTCCCCAAAAAAGTTTTAGGCAAGAATTTCATTGTTAAAAAAAAACTACTTTTTTTCTGCTAGACATATTGGGCTACAGGAGGGTTTTTGTGATGCTTGTTTTTCTATAGGTTTACCTCTGTTTTCTTTTTTTTTTCACTCAAAATGTCACGTTTTCTCATCCTAATAAGTAAGATCCAGACCCTGTAAATTTGCTTGGCCCACAGTCCTTCACCCACGTCATTCCCTTTGTCAAAGGTTGCTCTATATTGACTCCTAGTTTGGGATACTTAAACGTTCAGTCGTTAAATTAAGCCGTTAACTCAATTCAGTAGAACTGCCTCGTAATATCTGGCAAGGTCTGATATTGCTAGCCTTCTTGCAGTTGCAACCTAATAATTGATCATCTTTAGTGTTGCTCTCACTCGAGTTTGTCCACATACATTAAATAATCTTGGATTGGAAGATTTACCACCACCTGTTATGTTAAGCTGTGTTATCTATGTAGGACCCAATTCGTTTTGCCAATCCTTTTGTGTTTTTTTTTGTAGATTCCTGGATAGCTCCTAAATTGTTTAAGGGTAAATATGTTCTTAGAAGTCATAATCGCTATTTAATTTATTAATTTGTAGATATTTAATGAGTAGACCAGCCTCGTAGATGGCGTGCACTGCAATCCTCCAGTTATTCACTGCCTTCCAAATATGGACCGCATTCACGCTCTGTGAGTGGCCGTGCTAGGCATATCCGAGGTGGTGGGTCTTGCCTGTTTAATCGCTATGATTGTCTGACCGCTGACTGAGGCACTGAGCTCAGCAGTGACTTGGAGACTTGATTTTAGTATTAAATCTGTTTTTATTGACAGAACACCAAATGGGTAACTAGCTTCAGTTGCCTACATCCCAGCGGGCCGGCGCCAAAAGTTCAGATATGCAGGCCAGTCAATGACAGCAATACAACTGTAAGGCAGTAAAGCTTTAAACACAGCAAGCCGCCTACAACCCATCAGGGCCGGCCGCGTCATAAGGCAGGCGGTAGTTAGAGCATCTGTTAGGTAACAGCGCGCTCGCTGGTCAGCAAGTAAAAGGCCCCATAAGCCGGTGGACGGGCCGTGGGGGCTGCTGCACCACCTGGTATTCCAAGATTAAACACTGGCCTAAGCCAAGAAAACCCATAAAAAAAAAAAATTAAAAAAAAGGAATCAGAACAAAAACCCCCCCCGTCCCCTCGATGAGCCAAGCAAAAGAAAGAGGTGTGAGAAGGTACACGCTCCAAGTGATCCTAAGTTCCAGTCCGCCAGGCACCCAGTAGAGGCTATGGGCATGCAGGATCAAGTGAGCACTGAGGTATCCTCCGGAACCAGTCTAAGGATACGGAGGTATTGCGGGCAAGTGAGCTCGCGGAATTCTGTGGAGAGAAGCGTTATGAAAGGAGCCCATGTCTTAGCATAGTCTGCCAACTTCCCGCAGCTGCCATAGAGAGTTTCTCCATTGCCAATAGGTTCCAGAGTTGGTGTATCCAATGGATATGTTCTGGAGCCTTGTCCGATTTCCACCTTGCCACTATAACCCTATGTGCTGCGTTCAACGCTAGCGCCATTTGCCGCCCCGAAGCGAGCGCAGAGGAAAAGTGAGCGCGTTGGGAAGGCCCAGGATAGTGTATGCAGGGAGCCGGGGTATAGAAGTGTTAAAAGCCCTGTCGATGTCATCGAGGATCTGCTCCCAATATCGAGTTAGCTTGGGGCAATGCCAGAGAAGATGAAGCAAGGTCCCGGGGCTGCCGCACTCCTCCAACAAAGGCCATCACATTGGGGCTGCCATTTGGAAATCCTAGCAGGAGTGTAGTACCAATAAGTCGCCAGTTTATAGTCCGTTTCGGAGTGGCTTGATGAGTATGTGGTGTGATGTGCGCGATAAAAAACATCCTCCCACTCTTTGTCGGATAGGGTGCGCCCTAGTTCCGCGTCCCAACGTCTCTGTCCGGCCGTGCGTGCCCTTGGGAGAGCAGAGGTAAGAAAAGAGTAGATCTCCGAAATAAGGTGCTTATCATCAGATTTGCGAACCACCCATTTTTCGAAGGGTAACATTGGACGGTACGCCCGGGAGCGCGTTACAGACTCAGATAACCAGTGTGTCATCTGAGAGTGTAAATAATGGTCCGTCGCCAGTAGCTGGAAGTCCGATTGGAGCTCCCTGAAAGGGATATAACCCCGAAGATCGAAAAGGTGCCCCAGTCGCTTACAACCTCCCTCAACCCAGCGAGCAGCCACTCCCCTGTTCATACCAGGCTGAAAAGCAGGGTTCATGAAAAGCGGAGTCATGGGGGAGGGAAAGGTGGTCAAATGAGCCCTCCGGGCGACTCTGTCCCAAGCGAGCATCGTGGGGCGCGTGACAGGGGAGGAGTAAAGGCCCCAAGCCCTATCCGGTCTCGGTAACCATGCATCACGCCAGATGTGATGTCCCGCCACCGTCTGGTCCATAAATACCCAGTGTTTCTCCGTCATGGGGCGGTTCCATTCCACCAAGAACCGGAGGAGGGAGGCGTGGTAGTAGCGAGTGAAATTAGGGAATGCTATTCCTCCGTGTTTTTTAGAGCGCTGAAGCTGTGATTTCGCCAAGCGTGACGCAGTGGGGCCCCGCACGAACCCCTCCACGGCCGCCTGGATCTGCCCCAGGACCCGGGGGTGGGGGGGCTCTAGGGGTAAAGTCTGGAATAGGTATATGGCACGCGGCAGGACGTTCATCTTAACCGCTGACAGTCTACCAAACCATGTCAGGGGCAGGCGCCGCCACCGCTGTAGGTCCGTGCGGATTCGCTTTAGTAAGGCCGAATAGTTCACCTCTGCGGTTTGTGCAAGGCTTCTGTGAAGGACCAACCCCAGATATGGTATGCCGTCCGCCACCCAATCAAAGGCAAATTCAGCACCCAGCGTCGTCACCGTCGAGGGGGTAGCGGTAAGATTAAGAACCTGTGACTTCTGCATGTTAATTTTTAAGCCAGAGTATCGGCTAAACACTTGGAGGTCGTCCACTACAGCCGGCAGGGTAGACAGAGGCTGTGCCAGTGAGAAAACGAGGTCATCCGCGTACAGGCTAATAAGATGCCGATCTAAACCGAATGGTATACCGTGCGCGAGGGGGTTGTCTCGGAGTCTCTGAGCCATTGGTTCCATATATAAGGCAAAAAGCAGGGGAGACAGAGGGCAACCCTGCCTTGTACCCCTCCCCACAGGAAAGTAGTCGGAAAGTACACCGTTGACCCGAACGGCCGCCTGCGGCGCGCTATAAATGCTCGCAACCCAGTGCCGAAACCGTGGGCCCAGACCGAAGCGCTCAAGGGTTGCAAAGAGGTAGGGCCAGTGCACTCGGTCAAAGGCCTTCTCCGCATCAACAGCTAGTAGGAGGGCCTCTTCCTTTGACCGATGCACCTTGTCAATGAGGTGGCAAAGGCGTTTCGTGTTGTCCCCACATTGCCGCCCCGGGATAAACCCAGATTGGTCGGGATCAACGAGTCCCGGCATATGGGGGTTCAGTCTGTGAGCCAGTATGCTAGAGAATAATTTAGCGTCGATATTCAATAGGGATATCGGCCTATAGGAGCCGCACAGGTCCGGGTCCTTGCCCGGCTTAAGGATAACTGCGATGGATGCCTGCAACATGGAGGGGAGAGGGACCCTGTATCTGCAAAGGAGTTAAATAACCGGGTCAGTAAGGGGGCGAGTTCAGCGCAAAAAGTTTTGTAAAAAAGGGCGCCAAATCCGTCGGGCCCTGGGGCCTTCTGCAACTGTAATCTAGCAATTGCAGAAATTACTTCGGCTACCTGGATGGGCGCCTCTAGGGCCTCCGCGTCTCCTGCCGGCAAGGGCGTCACCCCCGCCTCCCGAAGGTAGCTGGTGGGATCGGCGTGCAAAGAAGGGTCAGCCGCGTAGAGTGAACTATAGAAAGATCGGAAGGTCGAAACAATATAAGCGTCATCAGTGCGGGGTTGGCCTGTCGTATCCCGGATTGCCGACACCGAGTGGGCCTCTTGTTGGCTGCGCAGGCAATGTGCCAGCATACGGCCACCCTTGTTGGAACCTACAAAATACTTGTGCTTCAGACGAAGCAATGCATGTTCTGCGCGGTCCAGATCCAATCGGCGAAGCTGGAGGCGCGCTGTCTCCAGCTGTCGCCAGATCCGGGGGGCGCCCATGCGCTTGTGTATGGTTTCAAGTTCTCGAACCGCTGCCTCCAGATCAGTCCGTTTCGACCGCCGTATCTTGTTCTCATAGGCCGCCTTAGCGATAAGGGCGACGCGAACGACCAATTTAAGCGCTTCCCAGACCGAAGCGAGCGGTGTGTCGTCTCTAGTGTTTGTGGCTATGTAATCAGTGATGCAGCGCCGTATATCCGCAACATTCTCTGGAGACCTAAGAAGGGAGTCGCGCATGCGCCAGCGCATGGTGGAAGCAACCCGCTCAAAGGGGAAGCGCATAGATAAAGTAATGTGTGCATGGTCCGAGAGACCCCTCGCCTCGATAGTGGAGTCCGCCACCAAGGCCCATGCGGCTGGGGAGACTAAGAAGTGGTCAAGACGCGCATACGTCTTATGCGCAGCCGAAAAATAAGAATAATCCCTTTCAGTCGGGTGCAGCTCTCGCCAGGCATCCCTGATGCCCGCATCGCGCAGCCAGTCCCTGCCCGTGTCCGACAGAGCGCCCGTATGACCATAACGAGAGCCCGAGCGATCCTCCTCCCCATCCATTACCAGATTGAGATCCCCTCCCACTACCACCACTGGATCAGGAGAATGCAAGACATCCGCACACGCCTCGAGCAGGAATTTCTCTGGGCGTTCATTAGGGGAGTAGATGGAAGCTATAGTGCAGTGTGAGGAACCCAGCTGGAAGCGTAGTGCTAGCAGTCGACCCTTGATCTCTGAAATTGACCCAAGGACTTTACCCGTAAACTTTTTAGCAACTAATATGTCTACCCCTCCCCGCTTATTATTGGTGGAGGACCAGTACTGGAGAGGGAATTGTGGGCTGCGTAGTCGGTGGGTATCAGACAGTAGCAAATGTGTTTCCTGAATGAGGCAAATATCCCCTCCTGAGTTTTCTAAAAGGGATAGTACTGCCTTCCGTTTAACCGGATTGTTGAGGCCCCTGGCGTTGAGACTGACTATTTTAAGATCCAGGTGGGAAGTGAGAAAACAGGTATAGCCTTAGAGAGGGCCCACAACCCCATATCGAAGAGAGGAGGGCGCGAACATATTGGAAGTGCGCGGGAGAGGGTAGGGAGAAGGGGGCCCATGCGCGCGGGCTACGTATGGCACAGCAACTAAAAGGCTCATCGAGGAAGAAACCCACCCCAACCCAACAGACACAAAAAAAACCAAAGATGAGGCAAGAACATGACAAAAGTCTGTCAGAATTTAACAGTGGGAACATGACCAAGGTTCAACCCAAGTGAAACAGGAGACCAATGTCTGACTTGTATAGAGAATTTGGGGGGAGCGTGAGCCGGATTAAGACCTTCCCAATGGCGGTGCCGGCCGGTCCACGGGCCGTCAGTGAAGGTCTCGGAAGTCTGGAAAGGCGGTTCACTCTTGCGCTCCTCCGGCTGCCTGGCGTTGCTGCCGTCCCTGCAACGAAGGTGGAATGGTCTCACGGGGTATTCGGGCGTTCCTGGGTCTTAGACAGGGTCGTGAGCACGCCTCGCGCTCTTTAGCCATCTCCTCCGGGGCTGGTTTCTTGGAGGCCGACTATTTGCCCACGGTCTGCCACCGAGGAGGCGATCGCTTGACAGGGGCCGAGGGGCCTCCCCGAGAACTCGGAGTCTCCTCCGCCTCCAGACCCAGCAGGCTTAAGGTGTCCTCGAGGGAGCGCATCTGTCTCAGCTTCCCCTGGTACTTGAAGATGATACGAAAGGGATGGCCCCATGAATATGGGATCCCCTTGTCTCGGAGGTGCGACGTGACTGCTCTGAATTCTCTCCTTTTGGCTAGGGTAGACGCCGCTAAGTCTTGAAAGAGGACTGGTGTGTGCCCACAGAAGAGGAGCGGCTGGGCCGACCTGGCCTTGCGCAAGATCAGTTCTTTGAGTTGGAAGTCATGTACGCAGACCAACACATCGGGCGGGGGGCCTTCCCTCCTCTGTGCAGGCCGACCCGGTGGACGCGATCCAGTTGGATTTCCTGTGGACTATCCTCCCCCATGGTGTGCCGGAAGAGGGACAAGACATACTCCCGGAGGTCGTCCCCTTCAGCCTTCCAAGGGACTGCACGGATGCGGATGTTATTCCTCCGGGAGCGGTTCTCCAGATCCTCCGCATGAGCCTGGAGGTCGAGATTCTGGTCCCTCAAGCGGAGGACCTCCTGCTGCAGCTGGTGTATGTCGTCCTCCCTTGCCAATTCGTGCTCCTCTATGACTGCCACCCTTTCGCCCACCTCATCAACATCTCGCCGCACCTCCCTAAGATCCGATGCAAGCTGGCCCTTCAGCTCAAGGATGTCTTCTTTAATGGCCGTGAACAATTCCAGCATGAAGGCCTTCGTCGCTGGTCCATCCGCCCCATCGACCGATACGGTGTGCCCCTGGTCCCTAGATGCCCCCTGGAACATCTCTGTGTCCCCAGTCGGCGCACGCAGAAGTTCTTTAAGGGACTTTTCCCTTTTTGCGCGGTCAGAAGTCATTCCGGCACCCGAGTGGGCAGAGGGAGAGTGAAAAGTTAGTACCAGCTCCAAAGTGTCCCCACAATCACCACCTCCACCCGGTGCGTCCTTGGTGAGCAGGCTTCGGTGCGGGGCAAGGTGACGCCGAGCGTGCGGGGGTTGGCAGACCGCGCCGCCCCCCCAGTGGAGCGAATTGCACCCTCAATCAGCATCCAGTGTGGGAGCCCTCTAGTCCAGGGGGTCAAGGTGCCCAGGCAGACGCGAGGCTAGGGGGGTAGAGGGCGGGCAGCAGCGGTCAGCGGGGCCCCCTATGGTACCCCTCCGGTGACTGGTGTCTGGGTGTAGCGCCCTTGAAGGAGCAGGGCGAGGCGCACAGCCCCCGGGCCGCTCCGCCAAAGCGCCGGGGCGAAGGAAGTGCGCCGGTCCGCTCAGGATCCGCTCCGCAGCTCCACCCGGTCCTGAGGCCCACAACGCGGATGTTGTGGCAATGCGGCTTGGGCCCTGTTGCGTTTCGGTGCGCCACTCACCGGGAGGTCTCAAGCCGCCGCTCCTCTCGCCGAACGCTCACAGCTGCTGGTGAGCCCGGCTGCGTCCTCGATCGCCCACAACCACCTCTGTGAGTAGGGCGGGCTGCAGACTGCACCCCCCGGGCCTCTCCGCCCGATGCAGGGTCGATGCCAAAATGGCGGATGCAAGGCTTTATCCCACCAGGCCGCAGCGCTGCCCGTTCCCGGTGCGCGAGACACCGCCTCCAGGCTTTCGCTGCTTCAGTGCCGGCCAGCGGGCGCTCGTTCTCCGAGCGTTGATCAGGGATCGTCGGGCCGGGCCCCACCACTGTTCACTCAGGCCGGGGCATGGAGAGCCGCAAAATGGCGGGCGCAGTCCGAGCCGATACGTAGGTCGGATCCTCGGCCCCTCCAATCCAGATACTGCCTCACACAGGGCCCCCTGTCGGGGTCTCCGGCATTAGCACGCAAGCTGCGGGTGGTCCGCCTCAGTCCGGGGCCGCCCCGTAGACCTGTGTGCGTGGGTCCCGCCGATGCGGACCTCGCGGCCCCGACCCCCTACACCGCAGTCCCAGCGCGCTCTTCAGCTGGTGCCCGACAGAGCTTGCAGTCGGCTCGCTGTTGCGTTCTCCCTCTCGCCAGAGCCTCCGGAGATCGGCACCTTTGAAATGCGGGTAAGTGCTGGTCAAGGGACAGGGCAATTACAAGGCTATTCTGCGGCGAGCCGGAGGAGCAGGGATTCGCGTCCTAACGTGCCGCCATCTTGGCCACGCCCCCCGGAGACTTGATTTTAAACAAAAACAACGTTCATGTGCAGCAAGGTGGTTGATATACGAGTGCACTACCAGAAAAAAAGATGCTGAGAGGCACTTCATACTTTGCCCCCATGGATCACCACTGAGCTGAGTTTGACTAGGAGAAACAGGTGGGCTCTGGCAAGTTTGGGTGGAACAAAGGCAGTCCTGCCAACTAGGCTATTTTTTTAACTGTGTGGTTGTAGGGGGTTTTCCTTGACAAGGAAGTGGGTAGATGGTGACTGGGGCATTAGACCCTCTGCTATGCCTAGGCAGCCCTTGCCTGCCCCCCTCCACCTCACACTCCTCCAGCCCCACCCAATAAGAAAGCACTCGCCTGGAACCACCTCCCATGTCCTGAGGAGGTTTTAAATGAAGCCCTACTGTGTAGAGCATTCAAACCTCCGCTTGAAATCTATTTGGTGAAAGAGTTTCCAGGTCACCATGTGAATTTGCCTCTATTGGCAGTGTGATAAGGAGGGAAACTGTGTCACATGGCAGCACCTTGCGAGTTTGCAGGCCTGCAAAATATATTGCTGCATGCGGCGAGCAGAGGCATGCTATACAAGAAAGCAGGAATGTATAAATCATTTAAGCTATACATGCATTTACTTTGCAAAACCTTTCATGGCAATGCAGGATGTTTTTTAATGTATTTTGGTGTTTCACAAAGCTGGGCTCTTGCAAAATAGTGCTAGCATGAATCTTCTCAGAAGTCGCAGATTATACTTATCTTTGTTTTTGCATCTGATCTGGAAATCCTGCAACAAAATGTGCAGGGTTCTGTTTCCTGACGTTTCATTCTTCTAAATCCTAGCATCCGAGTCCCAACCTTCACAAGGCCCTGGCTGGGCCAGAGCACATTGTCATCACTGTCCGCCTGGCAACATTGGGTGAGGACATGAGCGCCGAAAGCCACTATCAAGGTCGCACTAGGCTAGGTGAGCAATGGGGAGAGGCCGTCAGCATCCTGGAGAGTGCTTCTCCTTAACTCTTGTGCCTCATTTCGCCCAGAAGCTCGAGCACATAACAAAAGGTAACAATCGCCCCCAAACTCTCTATACTCTTGCCTTTTATTTCAGCTGTTGAACCACACATAAATGTATCCAGTTGGGAGAGACCTGTGCAAATGGTTGGAACATAGACGTAGACATTGTCGAGTGTGGGAGGTGGCAACATTCCCTTGTATCGCTCAACTGTGTACCATGATTTCCAAGTTTGATAGGTACCGATTTTTCGGTCACCCTTGCCAGTTTGCCCCGGATTTCAGTTTTCTTGACCCTCCTTTCCCTACTGCCCTCTGCTGCCACCCTCAGCCTGTCCTGCCACCCCAAACCCACCAGCAACTCCCACCTTTCTGCTCCTCCAATCTGCTGATAAAATGCCTAGAGCCATCTACACTGATTGTACTTTAACGTACTATCACTTCACTCGATGACAACCAGCACTTTGGGGACTACCACTCCATTCGTCTTTGTCCTGGCCTGACCTTTTGCTTCCTACTGGCCCCTTGTTTCTGTCTGCCCACATTGATTGGGCCTTAGAGTGGCAAAAGACGCTACACAAATAATCAACATAATTAACTTAAACAGTTATTGCATAAAAACTTTACCGCAACAATTTTTCATTTATTCTGCAGAAGTGTGTTTTAGTTTGAAGCCAGATCAGTTGTTCATAGTTGGCAGAATTTTAAGGTTCTGGTTTTCTTCCAGGGCAGTTGGTAGAGTTGCAGACAGTGCTGTTGCGGTGGTGATGGCAGGTGTTGCAAAACTTCCTGCAAATCAGGTCTTGGCATGGGAGTGTGGTGTGTGCCTCTGCCAGAAAACAGTGCATTGGTTAGCATGCAGGCTTTGAAAATGAAGTAGTACACGGCAGACAGCAGCTGCTATGGGTGCGTAGGACAGCCATGTGTCCTTTGTAGCGTCTGAAACTTTTAACACGTGCACACATTTGTTGGAAAGTTTGAAAATGATTTTTGTACGTGATTCCTTACATGTCTAAATTGACTTGGGCCTGATTCACCAAGCAGTCTGCACACCTACATGCGCAAATTGCATGGGCTACGAGTGTAAATTTACATTTGAAATTCACAAAATACGAATTTACATTCTTAAATTTATTTACTACCGTGCAAAATTAGTCCAGTATGGTATTTCACAGGAGACATGATTTTGTGGGAATTCACAAATATTTTGTTATGGCCATTCTTATCTTAGATCCGGTCAGGGATTTACTTCTATGAAAAAAGTCAGAAGAACCTTCTCCATGATTGGCTTTGAGAAGTACCACGCCAAAATCTGCAAGTGGAGGGGGTTTCTCCATAGGAAAAATATTTTCTGAGTAATGGGGGAGTGGCTTTAGCAAGTGCAGCATTTCTTTTGTTAAACATTTATAGATCTGTAAATGTACATACACTGCGTACATTTTAAGTATTGTGTAATGCTGAAAAGGGAAGTCTCATGTAATGCAGTAACTGCTGCAGTTTCACAGTAGTGCTCTTGTAATTTTTTGATATTTCCCAAAAATCCTAAATGTATTCCAAGCGCAGCTGTTGGTTTTGGGGAGAATAGTTGTTTTGTGAATCAGGACTTGAGTGCCAATGAGGATTAACAGGCTTGTCTCTACTTCGCCTGTAGCGCTGTTTCAGCACGCTAAAAATAGCAAACCCGTTGTCGGAATTGTAAGCTGTCTTGGTTCTGCTGTTACGTCTGTGCTACACACCACCTCATTCGGATCGCCGTTCTCGGCAAGCGATTTAACAGGTTCAACCTTCCACAACGCACGTGTAACAATCGCACAAAAGCATTCCCGTGACATGCAGTCAAGACCAGTGTACTGTATTCCTGCTTATTGTGCGTCTCTGCTGTATTTGCACGACCCTCTGACAGGAATCGGCCCTGGGAGGAGGCGCTGTGCCTTTGCGTCATCCAGCGGGTTGTGCTCGCCAGCGCACCTGTTCTTTCTGGCCAGTTACTCTACGGTCTCTTGAAAGAAAAGGGTGAAGGGGGCTGTAATTTTGTTGGGCTTGTTTGTAAACACGACCGGAAGTCTGCTTCTGGTTAATTCCCCTCTCATCTCCGGTTACTGACTGGCCCTGTCAGGTGCTGCTGCAGACCAGCTCGTGGCCTCGGGCCTGCGCCGCTCTTCCCGCCCGTGCCCCTCCGGGAGCTGAGAGCACTTGGCAAGCGACCACCATCGAGCGACCGCTCCAGGTCTGCTCCCTGAAAACGGAGGTGCTTCGCCTTTTTAGTAATTGCGAATGCACACGAGTAAAAAAATAAGCATTCTTTTGTTCTATTTCATCTATTTTAAAGGAAAGTATATAAAAGGGATTCTCATAAATATTAATGGTTGTAACTTCTACACCTTTTGCTTATAATTTCGATAAAAAAATGTGTTTTTCCAATCCTCTGGCGGTATCCATTTTCTCGTCAGTGAGTGAATAAGACGTACAGAGGAGTCTGCTTTTGGACAGAGAGTAAAAGACACACAATTGATGGACGGAATGCATAACAAATCAAATCATTCACCCCCAGTCAAGAGATCTGGGTTAAATCCATCATTCTTTTGCTCACCATGCCACCCCAGTTTAGACCTGGCCATATGCCAATCAGTCTTGACCCTGTGCCTCATGGGAACAGTCCAGCCCGAACTGCCAAGCCAGGTCCTCCCTGGACCGGAAACAAGCATCCTAGGACCGGTTTTCGGGGTTTCACCCCTCTTCAGCCAGGATAGCTTGATTCCAGTGGCACAGTGAGCCCAGGACCCACGTCTGGGCATACCTGGCGCACTTAGGGCGAGAAAGCAAAAGACACACAATTGATGGACGGAATGCAGAACAAATCAAATCATTCACTCCCAGTCGAGATCTGGGTTAAATCCATCATTCTTTTGCTCACCATGCCATCCCAGTTTAGACCTGGCCATATGCAAATCAGTCTTGACCCTGTGCCTCATGGGAACAGTCCAGCCCGAACTGCCAAGCCAGGTCCTCCCTGGACCGGAAACAAGCATCCTAGGACCGGTTTTCGGGGTTTCACCCCTCTTCAGCCAGGATAGCTTGATTCCAGTGGCACAGTGAGCCCAGGACCCACGTCTGGGCATACCTGGCGTACTTAGGGCGAGAAAGCAAAAGACACACAATTGATGGACGGAATGCATTCTGTCCATCAATTGTTCTTTTTTGCATTTGTCACCCTGAGTGGGACGGGTATGCCCAGACGTGGGTCCCGTGCTCTCCATGCCACTGGAGTCAAGCTATCCTGGCTGATGAGGGCTGAAAGCCCGAAACCGGTCCTAGGATGCTTGTTTCCAGTCCAGGGAGGACCTGGCCTGGCAGTTCGGGCTGGACTGTTCCCATTGGGCGCAGGGTCAAGACTGATTTGCATATGGCTGGGTCCAAACTGGAATGGCATGGTGAGCAAAAAAACGATGGATTTAGGCCCAGATCTCTGTACTGGGGTGAATGTATGACATTGTTCTGCATTCTGTCCATCAATTGTTCTTTTTTGCATTTGGACAGAGAGTGGCATCAATCTGTTGTCTGGCAATCAATAACAGAGCTAATAGTACAAGACTGACACAAAAAAAAACAACTCACGTGTGACCCATTGTTAACCAGCGAGCAGATTTTTTTTTTTTTTACATGTCTCTTCGTAGTGGGTCTCACAGGCAGGCGTGGGTATCAGAAGTTGGCGAATGACTGGCATGGGAGGTGGCTGATGGGAGGCAGAATGGAGTTTATGGTTCCCGAGTACACCTTGGTATCCCCACTCCCCCACGCATTAGATTGCACTGCACCTGCATACCTTTATGAATGTAAAAATCACAGCCTGTAGTTTTACATATTATGTCCGATTTTACGGTATTTTTAGATCCGGCTTTAGCCAATAACTTTTATTTTTATTTTACAGCCCTCTTCATCCATTACTCTGTCATTCACATTTTTTTTTCTGCTTGCACAGCGTGGGGCAGTGGGTCAGCTCACTTCAGCCACTGGCTAACTTAACAGTAAGTGAAGGCATTCTGCTCTTTCACAAGAGCACATCCGCACACAAAGTTGCTCACTTCAGTGCCAAAGACTAGTATGGCAATATGTGCGTTCTGAGATAAAAAATGTTTGCTTTTATTCAATTATTATTATTTTAATATTGGTGATAGGTCAGCAGTTGCCCCAACATAGCTAAAAAAAAACAATGCTGGCATTGACTAAGCCGAAAGGATGGCAGCCAATACACACAGTGGCTTTGCCAATGTTTGTTGGGTCTAGCCTTAAGAGCACTTTAGCTGTTTCACCAGCCTGTTGTTTTCAAATAACAGCAATACACGTGTGTGTATATATGCATAGATACATGGAGGGGCTTTTGGTCAGCTCTCTGCCTGCGTTGTCTGTTAAAGTGCTGTTTACATTTTGCTTCCACCCAATACACCCCACAGCTTAGGGCAATGGGTCAGCCCACTTTATACTTTGGCTGTCTTCAATTTGAATAATAGCATTTTGCCTGATCACGGGTAAAAAGAAGTGCTATGAGGTGGTGTTTGGGCCTCTGGTCCCTTTTTTATTTTAGCGTATGTTTTCACAAAAAACAAAAATAATAAAACGTGGCAACATTGCCAAAGCCAGACCTATGGGTTTTGCCAATGCTTTTTGCATATGCAATAGATTTGCCACGAATAGCATTAAAAGTCCATTCTTTACATAATTGCCCATCATTCTTTTAGGCCCTTTCTTGAGATGAGTCCAAGTTCCATAGACCTAGACCCTATAGTCCTAATTTTTTAGATCCTCCCAGCCGGAATAGGCGCCCTCCCTCTCTGTCCCAGCAGAGGCCATAAAGCAAAACCATCACAGAAGGCGTCTTATATCGGACAAGTTGTGTATGCACTTCTGTGGTTCTTGGCCTACCCAGACAGTAGGCGTAGGTTATGCAACTATAAGAACTTCCTGAAACTGAGCCCTGCCGTCCGCTGGATTATCACCTACTCTCACCACCTCGTCCTACTTGCAACCGTGAGGATAGAAGCCTAGAAACGGGGGCTGTCTGCAAACAAAGGGTAGCCCGCGGCAGTGCACAACCAATATACGGGTAGGACGGCAAAGACTCCATCACAGTGCCAGCCCAGTGGGGGTAATAAGAAAGCAGTACTGTGTTGCACCCAAGAGTTTGCACAAAGGAATCACATAAAAATGGCAGACAGAGACTCTAAGTTGCATCAGCAAAAAAAAAGTAAGGCAGAGCCAGCGATCTCGGATTCACCGCTCAAAATGAAACCGGACATCAATAGCACCCTTGATATGATACTAAAGAAACTGGCGGATGTTCACGACCTGGCTAAGACCACAAAGCAAACCACTGACGCTATTCAACTTGAGATAGCGGCTGTGAGGGCGGACCTGAACACAGTGAATAATAGGCTGGCAGCGGCAGAGCAAAGAATCAGTGACGTAGAGGATAGCTCCCGCAACTCAAGTCAGGATGTGAAGACTTTAAAAAAACTTACCTCAACACTACAAAAACAGACAGCGGAGCTTGAAGACCGTAATCGTCGGAGGAACATTCGAATACTTGGGGTCCCGGAGGGCTCCGAAGACACAGCAGGCTCATGCTTAGCCTTTCTCGAGGACTGGATTCCCAAACTTACTAATCTAAAGTTTGATCGGCAGTTTGAGCTAGACAGGGCACACAGAGTTCCCACCTTTAAATCTACAACAAGGCAAGCAGCTCGGCCTATTATTTGCAAACCACTGAGATCACAGCACACGGAAGCCATCCTTAACCACGCACGTAAAAATCACCAAATTATCTGGAAAGGGCATAAGATCATTTTTACACAAGACTACTCTAAGCCAACTGTCGATACCAGAAAGGGATTTCTTGCCTTACGCGACAAACTCAGGAGCAAAAACATGCAGTTCTCATTTGTTGCTCCCGCCAAATTCAGGATAATCGACAGCGGTAGACATCACTATTTCAATGACCCTAAGGAGCTGGCAGCATTCCTGGAAGGGCCAACAACTCAAGACATGGAGGCGTCACAATCCGCTACTAGCAAAAGGAGATTGTCGCCAGAACCGAATACTGGATGAAGTGTGAATAAATACCTCATTGGCCGAGCTAAGTTCTTGTAACCACTATTAAGAAGGAAATGGAAACCATTACCTACCTCACTATCTACCTCACTATGTACCTCATGTTAAGAAGGAAATCGAAACCGCTATCTACCTCACTAACTTCCACACTATCTACCTCATTATCTATCTCATGTTAACGGACACCCTGTGATGCCGGCATCACGACAAGAGAAGATGGCGTATATCCTATGGACCTATATTCGTATCCTTATAGACGTTCATATTGTCTATGCACTATGACCCTGTACACTGTAGCTGAGATGCATCAAATGTAAGGTCTCACATGCCTATAGAGGCTACATATCTTCTAGGGCCTCATAGGGATAATTACGAACTAACCTATCCAACAGTTAATCTCCGAGAGACGGAATGACGATCCTGCCGTCGCACCTCCTACATACGAGGTTTATCGTGGGGGGGAGGGGCGGGACTGGGGAGGGAGGGGGGGTGGGGGGAAACCCCAGAGGTTGCATAATGCTCCCTGTTTTGCACGAACACCCGCATTGGGGTTTCTCAGCTTTTTGCTTTCTATATTTTCTAGCTTCCTTTCCCTTATCACCTCCTTTTTCTTCTATAAACGGTGTCTGGCACGCCTTGATGTACAACCTATTTGTGAGCCCGGGCATTCAAGAGCACCAGAAGGGGACATTTAGATTGTTCGCAGAGCAGCTGGGGGACATAGGCGAAATATCCCTTGGGAGGGGGGAGATAGGTCAACTACTGTCACCTTTCACCTCCGAGGTCAAGATAGCGATTTCTAGTATTTTACATATAGTATGGAGGTACCCGCCACACTACACCTCAGTTGATGGCCCGCAATAACACACTTACCCTGGCAACCGACCTCAACATAGTGTCCCTAAACGTCAAAGGTCTTAACCACCCTATTAAGCGCCGAAAAATTATGGACTACCTAGCTAAAACTAAAGGCGATATCATCCTACTACAAGAGACAAAACTATCCTTGGAGGATGCCAAACTCGCGAGAGGTAACTGGATCTCACAGATGGCTTGCTCTCCCGCTGACAAAAAGAAACGGGGGGTAATTACACTGATATCCAAAAGATCCAATATCACGCTAGACTCAGTCTCACGATAGCGAGGGCAGACTTCTGGTCACACACCTGAGAAGGGGGGAGGAACTAATTCACGTAGCAAACATATACGGCCCCAACGCTGACGACCCAACTTTTTGGTCTGAGGTATCAAGCACGCTAGATGGCTTCCCCCAAAACGACCTCATGGTGGTAGCAGGGGATTTTAACATCCCATTGGACCACATAACAGATAGACAATCCACCTGTCAATACCACCCTACGAACTCACATGCTGTACTCCAAAATATCTGCTCCAAATTTAACCTAAAGGACGTGTGGCGCCTCCAACACCCAGACACTAGAGACTACACATTCTACTCTAACCCACACAAATCATACACCAGGCTAGATTATATCCTAATCTCCGGGTCCCACACACAACTAATCGAACACTCAGACATAGCCCCAAGGCTAGTGTCTGACCACTCATGTATTAGCCTAAAACTGACTGGATGTCACAACGAAGCTGTGCCTAGGAGATGGCGCTTTAATAGTGATGTACTATCAGACCCTGCGAACAAAAAAAAAATCGAGGAAGCCATAATAGACTACCTTAAACATAACGACACCCCGGAGACTAGCACTAACACACTCTGGGATGCCCTGAAGGCGACCGTCGGGGGCAAAATAATTGAAATCAAGACAAAAATAAACAAGAGCGCAAACCTGAGACTAACCCAGCTTCAGCAGGAGATCAAGAGTTTAGAACTGTCCCACGCAACGTCCGTACACGATAGCAAGCTCCTCGCTAAACTAACGCAAAAAAAATACGAATACAACAAAATCCTAAGTGAGAGAGCAGGACTGTGGATTAACAAATACAAAGCTCTTAACCTATGTGAAGCTAATAAAGCAGGGAAACTTCTGGCCTCCTACCTCAAACACAAACGGAACCAGTTTGCCATTTCATCCATCAGAGACTCCAACAACCAAACCCATACAAAACACAAAAACATCCTTAGGACCTTCAAAGAGTTCTATCAGGAACTCTACAAAAATGATCAGACCCTTAACTTAGAGGAGTGAACAAAATACCTCGATAAACTCAGGTTACCGCAGCTAAGTAGCGAGGAAACAATTAGGCTAGGACAAGAAATTAACTACACAGAAATTGAAATGGCAGTTAAATCATTGAAAGATAACAAAGCCCCCGGGCTGGACGGGTTTACAGCCTCCTTTTACAAGACCTTCTTAAACCAGTTGAAATCAACCATGAAACAAGTTTTTAACCACACAGCATCTAAAGGGACATTATCACAAACTATGTCGGAAGCTAATATAATAGTCATTCCAAAGGAGGGGAAAGACCAACTGTCACCAAAAAACTATAGACCTATATCCCTTATTAACGTTGACTGCAAAATATATGCTAAGATCTTAGCAGTCAGACTCAACTCTGCTCTCCCCAAACTAATAAGCAACTCCCAGGTTGGTTTCCTACGTACACGTATGTCAAACGACAACACTCGCCTTCTGTGCCACATCTTAGAGCATGCGGCCACTAAATCTGAACCAGCAGTAGCTATCACATTAGATGCCGAAAAGGCCTTTGATAGGGTTTCATGGGCCTTCCTGGAACGGTGCATGCAATCGTTCAACTTAGGGGAGGGATATATACGGATGGTTATGGCCCTGTATGGGGAACCATCAGCCCGTATTGTCGTTAACGGGTCACTCTCTGAACCCTTCATTTTGCAACAAGACTAGGCAGGGTTGTCTGCTATCCCTTCATTATTTTTACTGGCATTGGAACCCCTTATCCAAGATATCAAGTTAAATTCGAACATAAAGGGGGTCGATATCAATGGCGTCCAAATAAAATTAGCCGCCTATGCGGACGACATATTAATAGTAACGGAACAACCAAAGACATCAATTGCGGCCTTGATGGATACAATAACAAAATATTCCGGCTTTTCAGGGTATAAACTCAACAGAGACAAATCAGAATGCAAACCACTAAATATTCACTGCACGAGGGACATCCTGGGTGAGTCGGGATTAGCTTGGCAAGCAGGATATATCAAATACTTAGGTATCAACTTTGGTAGCAACTTAATAGATACGCTACATCAGAATGAGAAACTGCTACTAGAAAAAATAAAGAAACTTCTAGACTCTTGGTCACCAAACTTCATAACGTAGTGGGGCAGAATAGAAACTATTAAAATGATGATCACCCCAATGGTTAACTACCTAATCAGTATGCTCCCGCTCCTCCTTACAGATGATTTCCACCGCAAATTAGACATCCTGATCTCTAAATTCCTCTGGCGAGGGAAGAAAGCTCAAAAAGTTAAGATTGGATAAAAATCAAGGAGGGGTAAACCTAGCGGATTTCAGAATATACCAGCTAGCTTTTCTGGCAAAACAAGGCTCATATTGGATATTACCGCCGTCCGGCTACACCCCGGTCTGGCTAGAGGTAGAGAGGGCCATCCTGAATAACCTAAGCCCCCTGGCTCTCCTAACAACAAATAGACTTTACCCCCACACCTCCAAGTCCATTTTTAAAAATACAAAAATCGCCCTACTAAGGGTAGACAAGAAGCTGGAGAATAGTATCAAAGGATCTAAAATGGAATCTCTCTGGGCCAATAGCAAGATTGTGTATAAAGGTAAAAGCCTAGCCTTTGACACATGGATTGTAAAAGGTATCCACTACCCCTACCAACTAGAAAACGCCGCATATCCTATTACATTCTCAGACCTCAAGTCAAGTTATAACCTAGCTGACATTGAATTCTATAACTTCTTAAATTAGAACGGCCCTTTCAAAAGCCAAATTATCCGCCTTACAACCATCAATCTCCCTGTTTGTGACAAAAATTAACAAATTGGGCCACCAGGTCTCGCAGGTCTACAAACTCCTCCGACCAAAAACCTCTAAACTTAATGATAAGACTGTGGCCTATTGGGAGCAGCAGTCTACAGCCACACATAATGAACAAGAATGGTCCACACTATGGAGTTCCGTCTCACGTAATAAGATCTCCCGGGTCCTCTCACAAACAAAATACTGGCTATTACACAAGGCATTTTGGACCCCTGCCCGATTATTCTCATTAGGCCTCCGGGATGACGCATCATGTTGGAACTGTAACAAAGAAACGGGGGATTTAGCACATCTTACCTTTCAATGCCCACTACTAATAGCGTTTTGGGGGAAAATCTTTGACTTTATAAATGGTTTGTTTGGATGTACTCTAATAAAATAATTTTCCACCCTGCCCATGGCATTTATGAGCACAGACTTGAGAACTGACTCTTGATAAAGATCTACTCGACCCGTTACTAACAGCAGCAGTGAAAATGGTCCTTGCCAACTGGAAGGACACGAGCAAGACATCTTACAAAGGCTGGATCAACTGGATCACCCATCTCAGAGGAGCGGACAACATAGCACTACAGAACTCTCCCTGGAAACCGGCATCCAGAAGGATGTGGAACTCTCTCGACACGTACCTAGACTCTTACGAACCTCCATGAAAATAAGATATACCGTTGCTACACAGCCAGGTACCCCCTACGGACATACCTCCGGGACAATAGTACTTAACTGTTTTAACCATTGTTGCCTACACTAGGCTGCTGCGATGGGGGAGGCCTACCAATACCGGACTGCCTGTGTGCCAACATCTCCATAGAATGTCAGAAGTAAATGATAAGAACCGTCATTCTTTCTTCCCTTCTCTTATCTCTTCTTCCCCCCTTTCCCTTTTTCTGCCTGTCTTTCTTTCTTTTCCTCTTATTATCGATCTTGTGGGTTGGCTAAAACAAGCGGGACACACTGTCTTAGGACTCGTATGTATAAACTTTTACCTGGGACAACCTATGCTAACCCTGTAATAGAATTTCTGTTTTGTTCTTGTATACAAAATCAATAAAGCATTTTGAAATAAAAAAAGAACTTCCTGAAACACTGCGGGACTTGGTGCCTGGGTTAATTGAGAGATCTAGAGACTTACTGTGAATATTGTATAGAGAAGACTCTGTTTAAGGATGAGATTGTCCCCTTCAGTATCTAGGACTGTTGGATACTATGCAATATTATGGACAGATAAGCCTGCAAGTTCTCTGGATATAGAGGAACATCCGGGTCCTGTTGCAAAACACTGGCGGAAGCCCCTAGCGGGCCTAGCTCGATCAATGTGTTTTGATAGTGTGTGCTAGTGCTGGCAGGTCCAAGGTTCTTTCCATTGCATTTGATGAGATTACAAGCCACAGCTCTGTACCAGTGGTGACTCAGTAATTTTATTTAAGGTTGTTAGGGGACCTTTTTCATTATCTGTTGTCCTTCTGCCCTGCCTTTTGTATTCTTCGTGGGAGCTCCAGTTTGTCCTTCCAAAATGAACAGCAGCAAACTGAGGGAGCTTCCTCTGAGCATTCTACAGCAAGAACTTCGTGTAGCAGTAGTTCTACGATGGCGAGCACAGGGCCTAGGCAACCTACTGCCATTTATAAGGTCCTTGCGCAATGCCTGTTGGGTGAGGTGTTGGCATAAGGCACATGCACTGAAAAGACATAAATGCCATCCAGGAGGAAGAGCATAATGCACAGAAGCTGTCCCTCTTTATTTTATTTACTTGCCATGTTAATTGATCTTGAATCAGCCCAGAGCCCTTGAAACGCTTTAAGAGAGATTAGTTAAGAACTTGAGGTTCAGTAACAAAGCAATTCATAAACTCAAGACATCTACGCTGTATTAAAATTACTGACGCTGCCAGCCTTTCCCTAAAATGTCATTCATTTGGTTCATTACAAATATTTTTTATAGGGAATTTCAAAAGAAATTTTCTTTACCAGGAATAAATGAGGGAATGGGTTTTCTGTGGATGGACGTTTGCATCTTCCAGTCTTAGTACAGCTTGAACAAAAGAGGACCAGTCTATCCCTGTGATTAAATGCTGAGATGCCGGGTATTGAGGTTGGTTGAAGAAGGTCACTTTCTAAGAGAGACATTCTATTTTAGAGAGACTGACTATCAGAAGGAGCCACTAAAGTGAGCATAGGATGGAAGTCACATGATTTATCCTTGGTGCTCCCTCTGTCTTTCTGATGGTTGAACTGAGCCTAGTTGTAAAGCTGGGGAAGGCCTTAAGAATCCCATCTGAAAATGCGCTCACACTTTCAGGCCAAGATAGTACCACACCTCACACTTCATTCTTCAGATTATGAGCAGAAATGTACTGCTTAATTCACTTCAGTAGACTTAACTGCAACGTAGACGTTGGAATAGATTTAATATAAGTTTTCATGTTATGCTTGGAGTGCAAAATAAAGCGAAGAAGATTGGGTGAACAGTGAGCATACGCTTCACTGAAAATTCCTGCAGCCATAGCTTCTAAGGAACTGTATAGATCTGAAATATGAATCTTAGCAACTCTGTCTTCTGGGGATTGGATTTAAGGCAGGTGACTGTCTTAAGGCTTTTAAAGACTGGATGGCGGAACACCAACTAATGAACTCTTCCAACATTGACATATGAAGGCATAACTGAGTGTCCTCTGCATACTGATGAACACGGATGCTCAGTGAGCTGAGGCTGTATCCCGGTGACTCTTTGTGCAAGTTGAAGAAAGGAGTTTGATGTCAAACGATGCAGGGTTCAGTGTTTTTGCAGAACCACCTGCCCTCGTAGATTGTAGTTGATCAGCAAAGGACACAAACTAGCATAGCATCATGACTGAATCCCTTCAACGCATCCAAGAACCCAGTAAACTGTAGCAAAATCTGCTGAAAGGTCCAGCAGAACCAGGACATCTAGATTTTCCCCAACTAGTATATAGAAGGGGTCATCCTTAACTTGAAGCTGTCTTTTACATGATTCCAGGTTGAACGAGCCACTGGATGCTGGAAAGATGTGCCACAAGGTGATGGTGAGTGCATTTATATTTATATAGAGTAGTTGTTTGTAACTCTTGAGCAGTTGGACTTTCCAGTAGCAGAGCATGCGTGGGACTGGAAGGATTCTGTTCCTATAGTATCTCTTCCGGGGAGCTGTGTGTATCCCACCATAAGTCTCTTGGAAAAGGTATCGAGTGTTTTCCAGTGTGTTCTAAAGCAGAAGTTTGTTTGGGGGTTCACCATGGTTCTCCTCAAGATGGACTGCCTGCAATACTTAATTCCTTCAAAGGGTATCCTTTTTCCAGTGGGAATTCATGACTTCTCTGGATCTCCAGGATGCATACTTTCAAGTACTAGGTAGCATCGGAGATTTCTGGCTTTCTAGACGTAGGTTTCTACTACTAGTTCTTCAGAGTCTGCTTCAAGAGTGTTGAACAAGAACATGGCATTTGTGGTTGGCATACTGCTGGACTGGTGAGTTCTCACCAATGTGCTGGTCTCTTCACCGGAGACGTCCTTGAAAGATTTACTACCCGATTAATTTGGCCCACGCCAGAATCACCCTATTGAATCTGTATCCAAGAAAGTAATAGTTTTTCATCAAAACTGATGGCATATCCATACCGCTACGGATCCCAACTGGGCCGTGTGAATTGGTTTTCGTCTCCCTCTTGATCTGGAGCCTAAGGGCCCTTGTCTCTGATGTCATTTCACTGATGGTAGGCCTTGCTTGTAATTTCATGGGCCAAGACACTTGCTACCCCTTAAGCATCCCAGCTCTCGAGACTTGAAAAATGAGGTTCTGGTCACTGAGTTGATTTGAAAACGGCTACGGTTGCGATGTCATCCAGAAATATCCTGCAATCAGTTGCCTCCCCTCTTTCTTATCTTGACTCTGATGCTGATAACTAATGGTAGTAGATAGGATTCTTTAGGCTATTTTGCTTGATCAATCTCAGCAAAGAAGTTTGATCTTTTTGCTCTTTTCAGAGAAAGGGAATTCCTCCTGGCTTACCTATAGTTCTTCCGAATCTATCCAGCGGTCAAGACGGATAGTGTTTGGGCAAAGAAACGGGTCAGTCAGCTTAGGGATACTGTTCCCCAGCTTCAGCAGATCTGGCTGACCTTTTCAGATGGGCTGAAAGTCATGCACCCTTCCTGAAGGCAGTCTTCATTCAATGTGGACAATGTGACTGACCTGCTGAATGACCACTATCGACTTACTGGAAAAACAATTTTTGTTTCTTGATGTGTAGTTTCTTTTCTTTGTGTCGAATATGAATCAAATTTGAACACCCTCATCCCCTTGCCCCCCACCCCACTCAGCAGGTAGTTGTTTTTGTGGCTGTGCACGTTCGAATATTTCAGGCTGCTAAAATGTGAACATTAAATGTGAACTGAATTTTAACTTCTGCTGTTGACTTGCTACCAGGTTCTCAAAATTGCTACCCATTAAGCCACAATGTTTTGAAAATTGTGGCTGCAGAGCTTTAAGCCTTCAAACGAATTCTGAACTAAATGGTACTTCTGCTTGCTAAGTATTTTCCTGTGTGTTTAACATCTTGGCTGCTTTTGTAAAATGGAAAAGCTGCAGATATTGAAAACCGTTTACCGCGTGCCTCTAGGTAGGGTTACCCATGTTGATACCAAAGGGGATGATGGACGGAGCGTTAGAGCAAATCAAACACTCACCCCCAGTCAACTGATCTGGGTTTAATCCATCATTCTTTAGCTCACTCCACCACCCCAGTTCAGACATGGCCATATGCAAATCAGTCTGACCCTGTGCCTCATGGGAACAGTCCAGCCCGAACTGCCAAGCCATGTCTTCCCTGGACCGGAAACAAGCATCCTGGGACCGGTTTCGGGTTCATAACCCTCATCAGCCAGGCTATCTTGAATCCAGTGGCAAAGTGAGCAAGGGACCCAAGTCTGGGCATACCCTGCCAACTTAGGGCGAACAAAGCGATACCAAAGGGGATGATGGACGGAGCGTTAGAGCAAATCAAACACTCACCCCCAGTCAACTGATCTGGGTTTAATCCATCATCATACGCATACTAGATAACTTATTAACGAAAATGGAAAGCTAGCTCTTGCTTAACAGACTTCAAACTCTTTCTAAAAATAGTTTTGTCGTGTGCTTTAGACTCCAAGCGTTTCCTGTTGGTTAATTCTCACGCTGCTGTACAGTGTGTTCGTGTTGCGCATGTGTAATTGCTTAGTCATATCTCACAACGCAGCGCTCTCGACGCCCCCACAAGACTTCAATATGAAGGACGCCTCCTGTAGAAGTCTATCCTGCTTATGTCATCATTCTCTCTTCCCTTCATACGCACGGCGTTTCTGATTCCGGTAGTAGGAGGGTCCTGAATGTTACCTTTCTTGTTATTTGCTTCAATGCCTGGGGGCCTTATCGTGGGCTTTGCTGACGCAGAGCCAAGCGCCAGTTCTTCCCGCCTGCAGCGTCTGAAGCGAATTCATTTAACCCGATGTTTCTTTGTGTTAGTGCTTTACTTTCAGACAGTACAGCTAGGAAAAAGTGAGCAGGGTTTGCCCCCGTTTCTGAGCTGCGCTGTTTAAAATGATGCTCTCGGAGAAATATCTGGTTAAATATTATTCACTTTACACCCTGCGGGCACATAAAAACTGGCGCTTGGCTCACCATCAGTCAGCGCAGCCCCTCATGATAGGGCCACCGATCTTTCTGTCTCCTGGAAGGGACCACACCTCTGCTCCTGTATGTGGGTGTGCGAGTTTTGTTTTTCACTAATTTGCCATTGGGTTGTCTGTGGTGCAGCATTTGTCTCATCTTGGCTGATTTCCTGCTCAGATCTGCACTTGTTTAATAGTATAACACATGGTTTAATGGGCGTGGTGTGTTCGCAGCACACACTCGCCATGGGTGTCCTCTGAGGTGTTGCTTTTGCTCCTTCGGGCCATAAACATGTGTAGCATTGCTGTATTCCATTCATGACCAGGTGTCTCCATTGGATCAGTAAACCCCACTTCCACTTATACTTGATGCTCGATTACTTACCAATAATATTTGTTAATATCTTCATTAATTCTAGTCCTACGCTTCCTTGTCACAGTCCTTGCTATATATATCAAGATACTTGATCTTCACATGTAGCAAAGGGGGGGGGGGGGCTGTAATTCAGCATTTGTACGAGGCTGTGAAGAGCTCTGTCACCCCTTCCTAAATGCCCTTCAGGGGTGTGTGGTTAGATGGGTGTTGGATGTAGCGCGTCCTCTGTGGTAGCTGCTGGCTGACGTGGCTCGGGTTCAAACAAATGACGTGTGAGCAGCTTCACCTGCAGTTTGTTGATAAAGTGGGTCGACCCGTCTGCTTTACTTCTGTAAACGCGGTACTGCGATGCTTCACATTGAGCTGGGGGAGGGCTTGGCTTGTGGTAAGTGATTTCAATGTCTGTGTAACACTTTCTTTTTCATTCTGTTTAGGATGCGTCATGATGAAACGCCACAGGAATCTTAGCAGCAGCGACAGTTCAGACAATGAAAGTAAGTTTTGTGGTCCCCTCTTCACAGTTGTCTTCCCCTTGTATGGTTTGAATGCCAGCTGATAAGATTCTTTTAAAAAAAATGTTTGTTAAAGACCATTCTTGTCTGTCTCTTTGTTTTAACATGTTTTTTAAAAATGTTTTTCCTTCCAACCCCTTTTCCTCTCTATAGCACAAGCTGATGGTGCAGCCCAGGTCTTATTCTGGCTGTTGCGTGCCTGTAGTAGCATGACGGCAGCACACTCTGGCGTATGAACCAGTGGCATCCTGTAATGTGCAGTACTGATGGGCTGGGGACACTCACTCACTCACTCATTCACTCACTCCCAGAAAGGCACTCCCATTCATCCAAACGCACTCGCACCCATCCATTCACAAGTGCACACGCATACACCGATCATTCAAAAGCACACACACACACACACACACATGCGTTCACGGCCTCACAAGGTCACAACATTCATACATACACACATGCATCCAACATTTAACAAGGACTTGCCGCCGCAGTGACATCGGGTGGCAGGAGGGAGAAGCAGAAGGGTCTTGGTTGTTCCTGCAGGCTTCAAAGAAGGAAGGGGCTGCAGGAAGATCCCTACTGCCTCAGCTTATTGATTGACCTTATCATGATCAGCCAGTGAGAGAAGGACTTTCCTTACCTCCTCACAGGAGGGGGTCGGTGAGTGTTGCTGACCCCACCCCACTCTGTGACACGGCCTCATGCTAGAAAGTCAACCCTTGGTGCTTCTGGGCCTAAACCTGAAGGGCGGAGGTCTGAGTCCATTGGTGATGTTCTTCCTCGTCATGAGGGGGCACTCTCAAAAGACTTTGCCGGGCTGATGCCGTCACACCCTCGGGCTGTGATATTTTCAGCCGGGCAAAGCTTGGCTGAGATTGCCAAACTGCCTGTGCATTTTGCGCATGTAAAATGCTTGGCTGCCTGACCCTGACCTGGTGAGTGTCTGTCGGACTGTTCCATGCTCACCCTGACAGACACTCAATGCCTCTCAAAAGGCATGAGGGTGGGGCCCCATCTGCCAATGACAGGCCGCTGCTGGTGTGAACCCTAAAAGAGCTGAATGACCGTAGTGCGATTCCTTTATTAAAGTTACGTTGTTCTTCCAGTGGGGTAGTTTAGAAGTGACTCCCCACCCTGAGCAGCGGCATAATTAGTTATGGGTCATCCTTCCACTCACTCTCAGCATTGGGGATACAGACAGGTGTGTGCCACGAGAGTACAGCTTGGTGTATGTGTCGGTGGTTGTGCCTCCATGAAAATGGAAGTGGGTAGAATAACGCTTAAGACTCTTTGGGAGGGGATGTGACAAAGAATCACGAGTACATACCCTTCGATAAACTGGCGGGGCGAGAGTTCATTGCAATGGAAGCACACTGAAGCAAGAACAGCAATTGCATGCAACATATGCTTTCATCTATACACTGAAATAGAAATAAATCAGGGGCAGCTTATTCCATGCAGCGAAACACGCAGATACACAATTTCCTGAGGTGGACAATGCTTCCCAATCCAGAATGTTATTTAGAGCCCTCTAGTCTCAAGAAGACTCCGAATAACATTTGCTGGGTGGCTTGTTGTGGTGGCACACTTGCACCAAAGAGTGACTGCTATAGTGATGGTGAGGTGTGGCCTCTTCTGAGAAGGGGTGTATGTGCCAGGCTGAGGGAGCATCATGTCATTAGTACAAAAGTAAAGTAGAAATAGTCAAATTGACCACAGTTGCTTCTGACAATTAGTTATTATATTCCTGGAAGTATTAATAGAAAGTTGGTCTATTCAGTACGTACTCAAGGGCTGAAAGAGAATAATGTATCTTTCCTACTTAAATGTAGGATTGTATGCTAATGAGCCATTGCTGCCTTGGACTGCAATAGCACAAACAATACAGGGTTGGGCTCTTAGTCAGCAAGGCTGGGCCACTCCAACCAATCAGAGATTGGTCTGCAGTAGCACGCCCCATCAATGAGTCATTCCTTCCTTGGTGTACTGAGCAAAATGACATAAGTGAGTCATTGCATGCCCAATATACCGTAGGAGCGATCACTAGTTGGTCATTGTTTTCTCAAGGTGTGTGGGAAAGACAGTCAACAAGGTATTGCTTCTTCAAGGTACTGAAGAAAAGCCCACTAGTGAGTCATTGCTTCTTGGGTGCATAAATCCCCATGAGCAGCTGCTTCCTTAAGGTAAGCTCTAAAGCAATCAGTGAGTCATTAGTTCCTCAGTGCACTTAAGGACAACAAATCACCGAGTTGTTGCTTCCTCACGGTACTGAAGTAGCGCCTACCAGGGAGTAATTTCCTTCTCGGTGGTACTGTAGGAAAGCACGCCAGTGGGCAATGCTTTCTGAAGGCAGTGAAGGAAAGCCAACCCGTGTCTTATTGTTTCATCAGTGTACTCTAAGAAGGCAAGCCCCGGAGTCATTGCTTCCTCGTGGTACTGCAGGAAAGCACGCCAGTGGGCAATGCTTTCTGAAGGCAGTGAAGGAAAGCAACCCTGGTCTTGTTGTTTCATCAGGGTACTCTAGGGAGTCAAGCCCCGGAGTCATTGCTTCCTCGTGGTACTGTAGGAAAGCACGCCAGTGGGCAATGCTTTCTGAAGGCAGTTAAGGAAAGCCAACCCGTGTCTTATTGTTTCATCAGGGTACTCTAGGGAGTCAAGCCCCGGAGTCATTGCTTCCTCGTGGTACTGCAGGAAAGCACGCCAGTGGGCAATGCTTTCTGAAGGCAGTGAAGGAAAGCAACCCTGGTCTTGTTGTTTCATCAGGGTACTCTAGGGAGTCAAGCCCCGGAGTCATTGCTTCCTCGTGGTACTGTAGGAAAGCACGCCAGTGGGCAATGCTTTCTGAAGGCAGTTAAGGAAAGCCAACCCGTGTCTTATTGTTTCATCAGGGTACTCTAGGGAGTCAAGCCCCGGAGTCATTGCTTCCTCGTGGTACTGCAGGAAAGCACGCCAGTGGGCAATGCTTTCTGAAGGCAGTGAAGGAAAGCAACCCTGGTCTTGTTGTTTCATCAGGGTACTCTAGGGAGTCAAGCCCCGGAGTCATTGCTTCCTCGTGGTACTGTAGGAAAGCACGCCAGTGGGCAATGCTTTCTGAAGGCAGTTAAGGAAAGCCAACCCGTGTCTTATTGTTTCATCAGGGTACTCTAGGGAGTCAAGCCCCGGAGTCATTGCTTCCTCGTGGTACTGTAGGAAAACACGCCAGTGGGCAATGCTTTCTGAAGGCAGTGAAGGAAAGCCAACCCGTGTCTTATTGTTTCATCAGGGTACTCTAGGAAGGCAAGTCCCGGAGTCATTGCTTCCTCGTGGTACTGTAGGAAAACACGCCAGTGGGCAATGCTTTCTGAAGGCAGAGAAGGAAAGCCAACCCGTGTCTTATTGTTTCATCAGGGTACTCTAGGGAGTCAAGCCCCTGAGTCATTGCTTCCTCGTGGTACTGTAGGAAAGCACGCCAGTGGGCAATGCTTTCTGAAGGCAGTGAAGGAAAGCCAACCCGTTTCTTATCGTTTCATCAGGGTACTCTAGGAAGGCAAGTCCCGGAGTCATTGCTTCCTCGTGGTACTGTAGGAAAACACGCCAGTGGGCAATGCTTTCTGAAGGCAGTGAAGGAAAGCCAACCCGTGTCTTATTGTTTCATCAGGGTACTCTAGGAAGGTAAGCCCTGGAGTCATTGCTTCCTCGTGGTACTGTAGGAAAGCATGCCAGTGGGCAATGCTTCCATGAGGTAATGTTGGAAAGCGCATCATTGTCTTTGCTTCCTCAGCGTAATGAAGGCCAACCAACCATTAAGCCATTGCTTCCTCAAAGTAATGATGAAAAGCATACCTGTGATTCAGTGTGCTGTCCCTCAATGTACTGCAGCAAAGCAAGCACGCACGCGAGTCGTTGTTTCCTTAGTGCACCTACAAATAACGCACCAGCGAGTCATTTATTCCTCATGGTACTGTAGGCTGGTGCACAAGTAAGTCATTGCTTCCTCATGGGTTGTAGTTTAGGATAAGGTTGCAGCGAGTAAATGCCTACTTGGATCTTGTACATGAAAGCTAATGTAGTCAGACGACATCTCACAAGTAAATGCTTTTTGGGTTGTGGGATAAAAGGGGAGATTTGCCTAAGTACCTTTTGAGAAGCTACTGGACCAGAGACCAGTCAAGTTACACATTTTTGCCTGAAAAGTGCTGCAGCTGCCTTTGAAGTTGATTCAATCTACCTAAAAGACTGACAGCCAGTGGAAATCGTCTAAATTCATTTGTTGCTTAGGTTGTTACACACCCTGCTTAGGCTTGCATATAGCTCCAGCATGTAGCATCAGACTGTTTAACACGAGTGCCTCGTGGATAGTGCAAACTAGGCAGTAGGATAGCTCAGTGGAGCTGAGCATGTGCTGCTGAAAACTGCTGGTAACGGTCACGACACAGGTTTACAGGCTACACTCAGAACCCCACCCTTCATAAGAGGATGAAATAAGTACCACAGAGTTGCCTAATAGTAACAACTGTTATTTGCAGTGTTACACTGCGAACCTGTAGTAGAAGAAAACACCATATAAAAAGCTGTTCGCAAATACATACACCAAATGTACAATGTGGTGAAACTGATGAATCCGCTTTGGTTCAAACATGACGCAGCCCTGGTTTTCTATTTAGCTTTTTTTTGTTAATTTATTTTACTTTTCCTGTGCTTTTTTCAAACTGTAAGGTTATAGTTGGAGTGTGTTAACTTGTTATTGCTTGTTGCTACGTTTATGTAGTTGTCTTTAGCTAAAATGGCTAGCAAAATGAAAATCTTAGAGGGAGCGCAGTGCTAGGTTTTGTGCGAACTTTTATTTTTTATTTTTATGCAAACCTCATTGGGCCTGGCTGACGGTGCTTTTGTTAGTAGACTACATATTTTCCCTTAGCAGCATAAGCAGGCAATCGCCTTTCCCACAACTACACTGTACACTGAAACTCAGTGGGTTTATGCTGCAGGGAGTTTGATCTACTGGTCTACAAGACAAAATAAACATGAAGGCTTGTTGCCTTTGACCCCAATGTGCCCTCGGCACGGGGCAGTAGAAGTTCCCCACCGTTGAATGTTTGCTATCGTTGAGGTCACCTGCTCCATGCCATGAAGGTTTATTCGAAGCCCTTTGTAAATCCTAGGTTCTTGATTGTTGTGGAATTTCAGGATCTTATGATTAAAAGAAAGAAAGATACTGGGTTATCCTGCGAGTTGTTTCCGTTAGGCTTTCCTCCCCCAAGAGTCTGATGCTTGTGATTTCAAGGAGATTTTGAAAGTTATAGAAAATGGTGATGGCCATGTGCAGCCAACCCAGCCTTGAAGGATTGTTGATAGACTTGCTGATGTCGCCTTTCTTTAAAATTCTGGAGTAATGCGAGGGCCTGGACTGAGAGGCTTGCTTTTGTGGAGTGACAACCTATTAGTGTACAGTGTCTTCATCCAGAATGTGTTTCATGTTGTCCCACAAGGATGGTCGTGCAGGCCAGCAACCCAAAAACATTAAAGAGATGCTTTTCCAAGTGCAGCCACTCCATAGCGATGAAGGTGCACAGTGTATGAATATATAATAGACTTGGCGTGCTAAAGTATTGTTACAAACAAGTACTTTTTCCTTGTCAGTGAACTTGACCAAGATAGGACAATATGGGTGTGTGACTGATTAGCCGGTCCAGGTCAGGTGTTGCATTGTTCAAGAATGGTTTAGGATTTATCATTAAGCAGGTTACTAGGAATGTGTCTAGAAGTCAGACTGGGGCGAAGATGTTTGCTGTGAGTTGAAGCTTCTGTTTATATTTTCAGCAGAAACCACAGGTTGAAAAATGAACACTAGTACTTTTGCAGGTTTGTGTCCTCATGTTTAACAGATGCTAAGGTGATGTACCTTAGAAGTGTGCCAGCAAATCTATAGCAGTATATCCTCATCAAGATCAAAGGGGCAGTGGCATTGGTTTGATTAATATATAATTTAGTGCAAGTAGTAGATGAGAGATTTCATTTGACCCTCTGCGTACTTCTGAAAAATAGCTGTGCAACAATCTTGAATATGCATGGCATGGGTATTTGCTTTTGGACCGCATGCTCTTTCTTCACTTAGTTGTGGTGCAAAATGTAGTAAATCAGGATACTGGCAAGTCTGGATCTTTGACTACATTGTTTGATCATGTCTGAGTCTAGACTGTGCCCATGAGAATGGAGGCTTTCTTTCTTCACCTTGGTGGTGACCTGTTGTATACTGAAGATGGGTAGTTAGTGTTGGGGAGTGTTTCATGGATGTTTTGTAGGACCAGCCTAGGTCGGGTATTTCAGCTTTAATCATTCTTTTGAGTAAATCAACTTTCCAACATTGCAGGTGAATAACAAATGGTGTGCACAACCAGTAAAATCCTAATGATAATATTTAATGGGTCTGTGAACCGAATACTAGGCCCAGGCGTGAAGTGGAGGGAGCGAAGTCCATAGGGCCCATGCAGAACATCTACATGTCTACTGTCGGGAGTATTACCCTTTTAATGTAAGAAATATTCAGTGAGCATTCCCTCCAGTGATACTAAGCATTGGCAAAGGCCTTCTCAATGATTTTTAGCCATGCTGTACAGCATCGCTAAATGAGAAAAGCCTGTGGCTTGGCCTGAAGTGTCATTTTGTAGGCGCACACCTCATGTACCTGCCTACAAAATGACGTGGCTGCTATTTTTTTCTTTTTCTTTGCTGATCCATGTTGGATAGGCGAAAAAAAAGAATGTGTTTTTCCGAAGTGCGGGTTAGGGGAAACAACGCAGGGGGTTGGGAGGAGAAGCAGCAAATGACAGAAAAGGAGGGTGCAGGTGGGGGAAGTAACATGGAGGGCAGCGGGGCCAGCAACGCAGGGGTGGGAAGGAGAAGCAACGGGCAAGAGAGCAATGTGGAACTTGTGTGGAGAAGTACACAGGTGAGAAAGCAACATGGGGTTGACACGAGAGCGAGCGCACCATGGGGGAGGCATGGTAGGCTAGAGAAGCACACGGGGCAAAGAGCAGTATGTGGAGCGAGAAGTACATAAGACAACTGGTAGACACATGCACTCTTGTGGAGTGCTTAACCAAAAAGAACAAAAGTAGTGCTTGAAAAGCAAGCAGTGTAAGCATACAAGCCAGCCAATCAAAAGAGCTCATAAAGAGGCTATGCTCCATGGAAAGGACAAGTACAAGTGTGACAAGCTGGGATACAAATGAGGAGGCAAATGAGTGACCGTAAAGCCAACCAATGGTAAGGAGTGGATGGGATTCAAGCCCACAAAATGCCTTTCACGGCCTGGAAGCTGTGCGGTCTAGTAGGCTCAACCTAAAAAAGAAAGCTTAACATCAGACAAACTAATTTATATAACTGCTTTAACTAATGGTGGGGGAGAGGAACAAGTGCAAGCTACACCTTGTGCAGTCAGCACTGCCCCTTCTGTGGGACCCTTAAGTAAAATTACGAGCTCTGTCAGAATGTGAGAAACTGTAAATCTTCCCCCAAGATTCATCGCTTAGTTGTAAACTTTTGTAAAGCCTCATAGCCCTGAGTGATGAACGAACTATTTTTAGTTGTGGTGGACATTTTCTCATTTGCAAAGTCAACCAGCTCAGGTCTGGAAACAAATAGACACCCCTTCCTGCCATATGCATGTTAAACTTCTTGCCTGCCGCTCTGGTCACTGCCAGTGATTCTTGGGGCTGATATATCCACTAACAAAATTATATCTTCTGAATCCCTTTCTGGTGGACCTTTTCTGGGGAGTATAGTTACTTTTTCTGCAGGAAAATGTGTGGCAAAGATTTCAGATACTCATTAACTGAGAAATAAAGCAACTAGAGTGTTCTCAGGCAGATGGTCCTTGACTACTGTGGACTTCTGAAAAGTAAGAGAAGTTCACTGCTCACAACACTCACAATTTCTGTGGTCTGTCCCTGCAATGTCCCTATTAGATCCCAGGTTGTTACACACTGCTTAATTCTTGTCACCCGACCCTTTATCTCATCCATCACCCTGTCATTTGATATTTTTTGTCTCAATGTGATGGGCGGACTTCTGCAGCAGTGGGATAACGCAAAATGGTGGGGTATCCCTGCAGAATGTAATGAGGGGCCTCTGAGTCTCCCATATCTCACAGATATTCATTGGCCTTTGGCAGAACGGAGTCCCCGTGAAGGGTTTGAGGCCCCTTGTCGGGTTGCCCCGCCACCCCACCGCGCCACACCCCTGTTCTGTGGATCCTTGAACAAAGCCATCAACATTTCTCTAGGTGGTGTCTGGGTTGGCAGAATCAAATCACTCCCTTTGGCCGCATTAGCAACGTATTTCTTCTAATCAACTTTGTTGATTCTCCTTCTGAGACCTAGCTGAAACTGGCAGGTTCCCTCGGGGTGAGGAGCATTTAGAAAGGCAGTGGAGGCACCGGAGTTCACAGTAGCCCACTCCCTTGCTGCATCTTTCACTAAATCTGTGTCAGGTGGTGCAGCTGCAAAAGCTTTCATCACAGTTTGATGCTTTTCACTGCATGCTTCATTCTCTGCTCTCTCCATCACCACTGTCACTTCAGATGTTAGGAAATAACTTGCATTGCTGGTTTTATCTCGGCAATCTTTGAGGGTCTTCCCCTGCCCCTTGGTCCTCTAGTATAGCATTGTGGCCATTCTTCTCCTCACAGGTGTGTGACCAGGCCTGGTATTGTTCCCTTGGGATATTGGGTCCCGCTCCAACCTGCAAGTGGGCTGCTGCCTTGGCCGCCTGGACTTTGGCAACTCCAGCAGCTCTGGACTGCGAGTCTTGCCCAAGCTCTTGAGAGAAGCAGCCATCTCCGTGCCCATTTGGCTTTACTTTGTCATGTGAGTGTTTATATTGTACAGTTTGAGGGAAGTCCTTGTTGGACCAGCTGTTCTAGAGAAGAGAGGCAGACAAAGGCCAAGGTATAGCCTCCTGTCTAAGGCAAAAATAGTGACCACAGCTAACCTTCCCACAGCTCAGGCGGGCACCTGTTTGTGTTACAGCCCAGATATGACTCAAACTGAGTAATTTTGAGAAAGTATTTACTTTCTGTGGGCAGAGTTGTCTGCTGCTCCTGTTCACAATGAGTCACAGGCTTTATCAGTCGTGTCCAGCACAAATAGTTAGTACTGCAGCAGTCTACATTTTACTCACACATTTCTATAAACTGTAGAACAACATGTATCATAAAAGTACAAGAGGTTTGGCAGAGCACGATGGCCAAAGGGGGCCCTTATTCCCGGCTAAAGCAGAGTCTCTCTGAAACGATTTTTGCGCCGGCAGCTATATTGAACGGCAAAACCACTTTAAAATCCTTAATTTTACTCTGTAAACCTGCTTCTGTTGGTGAAAATGTAGGTTTGAGAGCATCTAAAAGACCATCTTTAGTAGGTATTTCATAAATAGCAAGTCAATGTATAAAGTATTTGAAAGGAAGGGACTCTGACCACAGGAGCTGGGTTCCACTTCCTTTTACTGACTAGCCACACTTTGATTTGGCACACCACTACACTCGTTCTCATGGATGTGGTCTTTGCGCCTTTATTTAAACATTTTTTGTTTACTGAACTGTACAATTAAGCTTCAACCTGAATGCTATTTGAGGAATCTATTTCCGTGATTGCTAGATAAGGATGCCCAAGGGTTTAAAAGTAAAATTGTTGGCGACCTCGTTGAGCTATAACCCCCAACTTTCAGCCTAAAAATATGATTGCTGCTAGAATGCAAATCTCAGCTTGGTTCTCTGATAGTTTGAGATCTGCCTTAGATAGATACATCTAAAAATTGAAATGTTATTCCAAGTCTGACTCGTAGAAAGTCATTTTGATACATTGTTTCATTGAGATTTTATAGGCAGTGGTATTGCTTTTTCTGTGCTGTGCATATGGGAGAAAAACAACTTCCCGTAAATTTGTTGACAAAATATTGACTGTTGTATTTTCCTGTCTATGAAATCTTTGTCAAATATTTTGTTCAAATATCCTTTCAAATGATTTACTGTGAATTGGACAATTTGCAAGTCCAGCAAAAGACAACTCGATTGACTGTCAGCTTCTTCGTGTACATTGAGGTCGAAACTCTGTCAATCCTGTTTTTACCCTCTTGTGTCATTTTTGGCAAATATTTATTATATGTCATAGTTATCTGTTTGTACTTCTCGGTTAGCCAGTATCTTTAGACCGATCTCTTCATCCCTGCTCGTGTCTCACTGTGCAATTAAATATTTGCCATCATTTCCCTTTTTTCATTTTTTCTCTCCTTGCTTATAGGTCCATCCACTTCTTTTTTCAACTGTTCGAAGTACAGGAGCAAATCGAAAAGTGCAACAAAGGATGAGAAGAAGCCTGCTGAGGTGAGCGTAGAATGTTAAATAGCATTCTGAGGAAACAGACCCACTTACCTCGTCCCATTTGCCATTGCTCCGTAGTTCTTCAGGTTATGTTTGGTCTTCAATCATTTGGATGCCAACCATGTCAGAAGTGTCGGAAGGAGCTTTTGTGATTACGCACTGTGATTCTGGTTAAGGACTAGAGGCAAAAATTATGCTTTTCTTTCTCCGTTTATTCTTCCAGCAGCACTAATATGAAATTTGTTCACAAACTACATGTTCGAGGCATGTGAGCTGTAGATCACATGCTTATGCATAGATCGCCATCTAGTGTTGGGCCCGGATGTTTGCACTTTGTTTTTCTTCGAAGAAGTCTTTCTAGTCACGCGGTAGGTGACTCCCCCTTTCGGTGATAGTGCGCATGGTCATCGACTCCATCTTCAGATTGTTTTCCCGCAGAGGGCAAGAGAATGGAGTAGTAGTAAAGAATAGAGATGTTCATGTGCATGTATGAATAGTAACAAGAGAACTACAGCAGCTACAGGTACCCGGGGAGGTGGGTGGGCGCATGAGATTCTACAGCTCTACATGCCAAGAACAGATGCATACTGAGTAATTAGCATTTTTCGTTCAAGGCATATGAGCTGTAGATCACATGCTTATGCATAGACTATACAGCAGTCTCCCCTAAGCGGTGGCTATCCTGTAACTGATGGAGTTGTCTGAAACAGCGTTTTAAGTACTGCTTGGCCCACATTAGCTTGTTGTCTTGCTAACACATCTACACAATGATGCTTGGTGAATGTGTGTGGTGTGGACCATGTTGCAGCTTTGCAGATGTCAGTAATAGGGATGTTCCCTAAGAAAGCCATAGTAGCCCCTAGCTTACGAGTGGAATGTGCTCTAGGGGGTACTGTTAGAGTCCTTTTGGCTTTTGCATAGCAAATCTTAATACATTTAACGATCCACCTAGCAATACCTGATTTGGATATAGGATTGCCCTTGTGAGGTGGTGCAAAAGTGACAGAGTTGTTTGGTCTTACGAAAAGATTTTGTTCTTTCAGTGTAATACAACAGTGCTCTTCTAACATCTAAGGTGTGTAGAGCTCGTTCTGCAACGGAGTCAGGTTGAGGGAAGAAAACAGGTAATTCAACCGACTGATTTATGTGAAATGCAGATACTACCTTAGGTAGGAATTTGGGATTGGTACGAAGAACCACTTTATCGTTGTGCAGCTGGAAAAAAGGTTCTTCTATGGTTAGTGCCTGAAGTTCACCCACTCTCCTCAATGAAGTGATTGCAATGAGGAAAGCTGTTTTCCAAGTAAGGAACTGTAGTTCACATTTGTGCATGGGTAGGCCAATTAACCTTGTGAGGACTATATTAAGGTTCCAGACTGGGGTAGGTGGAAGTCTTGGTGGTATAACTCTTTTCAGTCCTTCCATACACATGAACATCTCTATTCTTTACTACTACTCCATTCTCTTGCCCTCTGCGGGAAAACAATCTGAAGATGGAGACGATGACCATGCGCACTATCACCGAAAGGAGGAGTCACCTACCTCGTGACTAGAAAGACTTCTTCGAAGGAAAACAAAGTGCAAACATCCGGGCCCAACACTAGATGGCGATCTATGCATAAGCATGATATTCTACAGCTCTACATGCTAAGAACAGATGCATACTGAGTAAGTAGCATTTTCCTTCCTTTGGAACTTGGTGGTGGGAGTGGGTGGAGAGATACCCAGCAGTCTCATAACCAATCCTCATACTTCTATCAATTAAAGAGGCTTCTTGTTCCCCCTCTTTACTCGCTGCTCCGGCAACACATATAAGTACTCTTTGAACAATGTGGTTTGATTGGGAATTTACGTAACAGAAAGATTGTTTTGAAAGACTACTTGCTAAATTCATTTGGTATCTTTTCCACTCACAGTTTTTTACAGGGCTGACTTCCCAGTCCCTGTGCAGCGTAACTGTCAGTGGGTCTGCGATGGTTCTACAGTGCGGTCCTCCAATCGACAGAGGCCACAAGTGCAGGAGTGCAGCAGTGGAAGACTGAGCTTACCACTCCTCCTTTCCTGGCACTGTAGGCTTTTCTCACTTGGGAAGGGAGAGGACGACGACTCTGGTTACGCAACCGGAGCATTAGGGGAATAAAAATAAATATTGCTTTAAGCACAGAACACTTTTGAAGTTCTTGGTGAACCTGAAGCAGGACGCCCTGATTGCGGCCTGTACGTACGTCTAGTGCTTCCTAGCTCATAATGGCTGGACAATGGCCTAGGCCCCTTGTCCTTGCAGAACAGAGGGTACAGGGTTCCAAGCACAGTTTCCCTCAGCAATTTGCTCCCTTCATGGCTGTTTTATAAATTCTGCTTCACTCAGTGGTAAATCTGTGACCTAGATCATTGGAAAATGCAAGGGCACAGCTCTGCTTACATGGAGAAGGAAGAGTATGGAGTAAATCCCTTGGGATGATTCTATCTTGCAAGAGGTTGATGTCTCTGTATGCAGGTGTATGTCTGCTGCAGTTGTATGTCTGCTGCAGTTGTGCCTTTGAAGAATAGATTAAGGCACCTAACATCATGCTGGCCTGAACCACTCAATTGGACAGGAGACCGTGGGGGCTGCTGTGGGACCTTAGAACTTCCTAGGCTCGCCGACATGTCACCTAGGATCTCATTGGCCAATCGCATGAGAGACAATCCTGAGAATCACAGGGTTCCATTTAGAATTCTACGGCTCACCATTGCAGGCCGGCCATCCCCCACCCTTTTCTTTCTGAGGCAGAGTACCTGCTAATAGATTTGGATGTCATTTCCTGAGCATTTCTACACGCACTAGGCTACATAAGCAGTCTTTTCCTGTTTGAAAAGAAAGTCAAGGGACAGCATCCGGTGATCAACCTGAAGGAATTCAGTGGGTAGCCAGTCTCTCTTCTCATTGGGAGGCATTCACCGCCTTAAGGACATCCTAAGACTAGGGGCACTGGATGGTACTCTTAGAACTTAAGGATACATACCTGACAGTTCTAATCTACACCGCACCACCAACTTCTGCAGTTCATCTGGAGTCACCAAGTGTTCAAACTCAAGACTCTTCTCTTGGGAATTTCCTGAGCCCTGTGGTGCTTTACGAAGTTTCTGAAACCATTGATGTAGGCACTTGGAGTACAAGGAATTTGTCTTCTCTACCTAGATGACATTCTAGGCCTAGGCTCAACTCCTCACCCATTTACCTGGAACTGATCTCCAACCACTATAGGCCCTTTCGAACCCAGCTTTGCGCCTCAAGGCCCGCGCCTCGCTCCTTTTACTGCCACCTTGCTCCTCTCTCGCGCTCTCCTCTTATTCTCTCACCTGTACCGTTTTTCTGCTTCTCTCCACTTTGTGCCCTCTCTTTAGAGCATCTTTTTTTTGCCTCTTCTTTTTGCTTTCTGCTCTTTTCTTGCTTTAGTGCCACTCTTTTCGCCTCTCAGTGGCTTTCTGCTCTTTTCTCCCTTCAGTGCCTCTCTGTTTCACCTCTCTAATGCTGTTTCCTGCTTTCTGCTCTTTTTCACCACCTGCATCCACTTTTGTGCTGCTCTTTGTGCCCCCCCCCTCGTGTGCCTTTCTTTCATTTTCTGCATTTTCTCCTTTTCAACTTTTTTTGCTTTTGTGCTGCTTCTCTCTTTGTGTCGCTTTTCCTCTTGCCCTGCTTGTCCCTTCAGGCCCCATCAGCTCCCCCACCTCCTCCCACGCTTTTGCTGCCTTCCCCCTCTCCTTACTTGCTTCTCGCGTCTTCTGTCTTCTTCCAGCGTCCTCTTCCCACCCGAAGTAGCCCCGCTTCCTCCCAGGACCTAATTATTGGAGGCTGCTGTGAGACTGCTCCAAAGGCAAGCCAATCTGTGCTCGCCCGTGCCTGGAACGCACCCAGTGCCTCGACGCCTGGTCCGATCAACCTCTGCTGCTACACAGCAGCAACCCTCCGATTGCTTAACCCAGGTCACCACCACCACCCTCCACAGTAGGACATTTTACCTGCACCCACTGCTGCTTTATCTGCAGTGACACACCAGCACACGCTCCCCGTGCACCAACAACCCCTCTGTCCACTCAGACTATAGCCACACAACACCCAACGTCAACATTTCAGCAACCGCTCACATGCATGCTTCTCAAAACTTGCTCGCTCGAAATGTGGGATCTTCTCAGCAACAGCGTTCCAGACCTCATCTTCCTTACGAAAAACTGACTTAACCGAGCATCAACTTCTGACATCATAGTGGCCATGCCGGCAGGCTACAAGATTACACGCCAAGACCGCCTTCACAGACCAGGGAGAGGACACGCAATTATTTACAAGGACACCATCAAATGCGCCACAGACACCCCCTTCATGGAACACATGCACTTCAGCCTGCAAACACACAGCTTTGCCCTGAAAGGAACCCTAGCATAGAGACCACCTGGACCGCAAACCAACTCCAGCAACCTCATCACAGACCTCATCGCTCCCTTCACCATCAGCTCCAACGACTTCATACTACTCGGCGACCTCCATTTCCACGTTGAGGACTCCACAGATACCTGCTCCTCAGACCTCCTTGAGAGCCTGAACAACATTGGACTATCCAGCTCGTCTCAGACCCAACACACATCACAGGTCACACTCTGGATCCAACCTTTGCCATTGGCAGCAAAATTAAGTACAACTCCACCTCACCGTTCAAAGGGACCGGTTGCTCCATCATACACTTCCATATCTCTACACCCCAAGCCAATGCACCCACCAGCATCAACCTGCCCAGCCAGAACTGGAACAGAGTAAGAGGTGAACGGATGCAGTGCCATCGAAACACACCAACCCAACTCCTCCGACAACTTGGACGAGGACATCACCAACTTCAACCAGTGGATCAAGAACTGGGCACACTCACTTGCACCCATCAAACTTTACAGACAAAAAAGAACCAACAAACAGGCTAGCTGGTATACAAACAACCACCAGGAATCCAAACACCACTTCCGATAGCTAGAAAGAAAATTGAGCTCCAACCACAAATGCTGACGCCAGAACCACCTACAAGATTGCACTCAGGAACTACCACTGTCTCCTGAGAAACACCAAGAAAAGAGCCCTAACAATGTATAGTAGGAAGCTCCAAATGCTGCAGGGAGATCTTCCCAGTTGTCAAGGAGTTTACCACCCCAGAGGCTGCAGCCAAGACCATTACAGGAACTCTGCAACAATGGATCCAACTTATTTCACAGCAGAATCGAAAACATTTACAGCAACTTCGAACAACGACCCAACCTTAAGGATCTCATCATCAACCTATTCTCTGCCAAATTATGCACACACCTAACCAGCTGGAAAACACTCATCGAGGAAGACACCACAGCAATTCTGAAAACGGTCCACTCAGGAGCCCCAATGGACCCCTGCCCTCATCACATCTACCTATTTGGGAGGACCGCAGATCAGCAAAACCCTCACCCACATCAACTTTCCATTAAATTGGCCCCCTTCCCTGAAGACTGGAAACATGCAGCAGTCAACGCACTCCTCAAAAAACCATCGGCAGACCCCAGCGAGCTGAGCAAGTTCTGACCCTTCTACCTACTCCTGTACCTAGCCAAAGTGAGAGGCAATTGACAAACAACTTACCAACCACCTTTAACTCCACAATGTACTTGACTGCACCCAGTCAGGTTTTCGGAGCAACCACCGCACGGAAACAGCAGTGGCCAAGGACGAAATCTCCACATTACTGGACCAAGGAGAAACCACTGCCCTCCACCTTCTTTCGATACAGTATCACATTTCACCCTCATCAGAAGACTGCACGACCGAGGCATCCAAGGACCGGCCCTCAACTGTATATTCTCCTCCTCACAGGAAGAACACAGCAAGTCGGACTACCACCCTACACGTCAGAACAGAAGAACCTAATCTGCAGAGACCCCCAGGGTTTATCGCTCAGCCCGACCCTGTACAACATTTACTTGACTCCTTTCTTGACCACATCACCAGAACACATGGCATCTTCATAATTTCCTACGCTGATGACACCCAACTAATCCTGTTGCTATGTGACAAGTCCACCACCCCCAGAACCAACTTCTGACTGCATGATCAATGTAGCAGATTACACGAAAGGCAATTGCCTGAAACTCGATTCCAACAAGGCAGAAGAGTTGGTCTTCAGGAACAAGAGCTCCCCCAGGATTCCATCTGGTGGCCACTACAACTTGGGCCCACAGCCTTCCCAACCAGGCATGCAAGAAACCTGGGAATCCTCCTCGGCGACAAACTCAGCATGACCACACAGGCCAGCACAGTCAGTTCAATACTCAGCTTGCTTTACAAGATGGATACCCTGTAATACCAGACGTACCATCACACAATCGCTCGTAGCAAGCAGACTGGACTACAGCAGTGCACTCTATGCTAGAATCTCATTCTTCAACCACCCCCTCCAGACCATCCAGGACCCCGCAGCAAGACTATTTCTCCCACGACGCACCCACATCACACCATATCTCAGAAGAGCTGCATTGGCACTCCATACATAAACGGTGCCAATTCAACTCCTCATGCACGCAAGGCACTGCACACCATAGGACCAACAACCCTTAACATACGCCTTCACTTCCACCAACCCACCAGACACCTGTGCTCTGCCTCACTTTTACTCACACACACACACACCCCATATCTGCAAAAGCAGAACAGGAGATCTAGCATTCTCCTACATCGCACCCAAAAATTGGAATGACTTACCTCTACACATCAGGGCCTCTTTCTTGCTTCTTGAATAACTTAAGAAGCTGACACCCTTAGTACCATGCCTATACGCCTGCTCCAACGTCTGGATATCATACCGGGTGACAAGCTGTGGTATACAAATCTCCAAAACGTGATGGATCATTGCTGTATGCGTCTTGTGAGTCACCTACAGACGGGAGTTGCAATGTTGAAAAGGTTGGATTTGGTCATTAACAGCAAGAAATCAATGATGACCCCCTTCTCAAGAGACCACCTTCTTCGAAGACCATCTATGATGAATCCGATGAAGGTAGCAATGACACAAGAACTCAAAAAGACCTTGTACAAGCCTAAAATCTCATTCAACAGTTTGCAAGAACGGTCGGCCTTCTATTATCGTTGATCCAGGCCATCTTCCAGGACCTCTGCACTGAAGGGCACTTTAGAGGCGCTGCACCTCAGAAGGGTATTATCTTACTCTGAATCAATAGCCATGTTGGAAAACGCCAAGCAGGAGATCTGGTAGTTAGTTCACTTGGAGGCTTGGAACGGGAGAGCCATTTTTAGCTGAAACCCGACCTGGTTATTCAATCAGGCTCTAAGAGGCTGGGATCCGGTGCAAGATGTGGCGATCTATCTACCAGGAAGACAGTGGTCAGAAGAAGAACTGAGACTGCATATGAATTGCCTGGAGCTCTTGGCAGGTTCCTTTTCAGTTGAATGCCAGCTGAAGAAAAAGGCCCAGCTTTGCGTTCTTATGAAGTTGGACAGCAGTTCACTACATCACCCATTTGGAAGGAATGAAGTACAACTGTGCAAGGATTTTTGGCTTTTCTACCTTAAAAGCCCAGTAGCTGTGGCTGCAGAATACCGAACAGGAGTGAAAAATGTAGTGCTGGACTGGCATTCCAGACATCTACAGGACTCTAGTCTCTGGAAGCTGGTTTCAGCAGTTTTCAGGAGGATCAAAAACAGATGGTGACAGTTTTCGTTGGACTTCTTTGCATTACAACTGGGTTTCGAGGCCCAGAGATAGTTCAGCTGGAGGCCTTACCTGTGAACTGCAGCCACTGATGCTTTCCTTTAGGACTGTGGTTAGTAGAAATTTGTATGTATGCGTTACTGTCATTGACAACGATTACAAGAACATCAGACCAGGTCCAGGGACCCAAGACTAATATAGTGCTCATCACTCCAACTTGGTGCAGGAAGCTAGCATTAATGTATATAAGTTTGGATCCCATCATCCAGGGGTTCCACAGCAGCTAAGATTTTCTTATTTGGAGAGAAGCTGGAAGATATTATGAATGCAGTTGACTGGTCGGCAAATTCCACCTTCAAAAGGTTTTATTTTAAACCGGTGGTGGACATGGCCTCGCTGGTGATGAATAAGCTTTGAACTAACTTAATCTCATCTAGTTCTGATATAGTCTATAAAATATCCTAACTATCATAAAGGAAAGTTTAAATTCTGTTAAGGACACAGAAGCGTGAATTATCCCTCCCACAGAAAATTATCTGCTTCCCCTCTTCAGAGATTCCAAAAGCAGTCCTTTTGCCCCTACTGTGGATGTGGCAGGGGCAACTTTGGGCGCCTGCAGTACCAGCCATGCCCAGTCCAGTAGCCTGCCCAGTCATTTCACGAACAAAGCTGAGGAGCCCAAAAAAAACCGCAGGAGCCAGTCCCGGTGTGCTGCCCAGTGTCCTAACTCCTCTGGCCGTCGCAGCCTCCAAACACTTTTAGCTTGCCCTCCATCCAGCACAGCCATCCCGTTGACGACTGTAGCAGTCACCACCTGCCTCAGTGGTTGGCGATTACATCTGAGAACTAGGTGCTTCAGAATGTGAACAAGTGGAACGCCCTACCATTTGTGGAAACATCTCTGCCTCTCCCGCCATCCCAAAAACAACTGACGAAGGACCATCTGTCCTTATTTCTTCTGGTAGTGCATGCTCTTTTGACCAAAGGAGCCATCTCAAGGGTGCCTGCACCAGAAGCAGGGCATGGATGTTATTCCCTCAACTTTCTGGTGCCAACAAAGGACCGAGGCCGCCACTGTATACTAGATCTTCACCCTCTCAACTTCTTTCTGAGGAAGGAGAAATTCCGGATGTTCACTGGTTCTGTTTGCCCTGGATCGTGGAAACTGGATGGTAGCCTGGACCTGCAGGACGCATATTTCCACATCCCTGTGGTGCCAGCCCACAGGCTCTACCTGCGGTTCATGGTGAGCCACGAGCATTTAAAGTTTGCTGTGCCCACCTTTAGTGATCACCAGAGGGGCACATGTGAGGCCAAAGTGGTAGTGGTGGTTACAGCACATCTGTTGTGGTCAGAGGTTACATTTTTCACCCACCTCGATGACTGGCTGTTGAAGGCGGGCTTGGCCCCGGCAGTTGTTGCCCACCTCCAGACTACAGCAAACCTTCTGCATTCGCTGGGGTTCACTATCCCCATTCCCAAGTTGCACCTAACCCCGTCTCTGATGCTCCCTTTTATTGGAGCCATTCTAGGCACAGTACAGTTCTGCGCCTATCCGCCGGATTGGCGAGTCTGGGATATTCATGCTATGATTTTGATGTTTGGCCTCTATCCTGGATTTTGGGGAGACTGACTCGGAGGTTGCTGGGTCTCATGGCATCCTGCTGGTAAAGCATCCCTGATGGCATATGCGGGCTCTGCAGTGGGATCATAGCATAAAGGGAATCTTTCCGACGTGGTCCAGATCTTGGAGAGAGCAGCGAAAGATCTGCAGTGGTGGCTGACGTACCATAGTTGGGTCAGCGGCAGACCCTCTCTCTTCCCCACTTAGAAGAGTTCACAGTGGTGACAGATGTGTCACTCCAGGGTTGGGGTGGTCATCTGGGAGAGGTGGAGATCAGAGGACTCTCTGGCGGGTTCTCAGATCCACATACATTTGTTGGAGTGAAGGGCTATTCGCTTGCCTTTGAAAGTCGTCCTTCCATCCAGGTGTTCACGGACAGCACCACCGCTATATTGAATTGCAACAAACAAGGCTGGGTGGTCTCTGCGCCTCTGGACTTGACTGGAGCGCCGGGATAGCTTCCTGGTCATGCAGCACATTAGCAGGCTCATTGAACGCCAGGTCGGACTAACTCCGCTGTCACTGCCTTGCAGATCACGAAAGATGGCTATGTCCGGAGGTGTCACAGGGTTTCATCCAAGAATGGGGCAAACCTTAACTCGATCTGTTCACCACTCCCAAGAACGTGCAATGTCAGCACTTCTATACATTGGAGTTTCCAAAGCGGCTCTCACTCGGAGAATCGTTCACCTTAAGTGGAACTCTGGACTCCTGTCCAGAGTTCTCAAGATCCGAATCCACTGGGGCCAAGTCACACTAGTAGCTTTGGTTTGGGCACAGTGAGTGTGCTATCCCGAACTACTGAGCATATGAGCATCTGTCTTTCTATCAGGGTGCCCCCTTTGTAGGACACCCTGTTGCAGCAACAGGGTATGGTTCTGCACCCAAACCGGCTCATGCTCCACCTGCATGCCTGTAGATTGAGCTGCAACAGTAAAGGGTTTTCGATCTCCCTCCCGAAGCTTGCGATGTCATCTTTGCAGCCAGGCGCCCATCCTCTAAAACGGTCTATGCTTGCCTTTGAGATACGTTTATGGCATGGTTTTCCCCACTATGTAATCAAGCATTTGCAACGCAAATAGGTCTTGCATTACTGATAGTTTGAGGTATTGGTGTTGCAAATAATAATGCTACGCCAGTAGCTCATACTTTCAGTAATGCGAGACCTAGTGCATTGCAAATGCTTGCATAGGGAGCCAGGAACCAACATTGTATGTCTCCGTGCAGTACCGCAAGCTGCTCCTAGAGGTCCCTAGTGAGCAGGGCACTAACACTGTATGTCTAGGTGCAGTACCGCAAGCTGCTCCTAGAGGTCCCTAGTGAGCAAGGCACCAGCACTGCATGTCTAGGTGCAGTACCGCAAGCTGCTCCTAGAGGTCCCTAGTGAGCAAGGCACCAGCACTGCATGTCTAGGGGCAGTACCACAAGCTGCTCCTAGAGGTCCCTAGTGAGCAAGGCACCAGCACTGCATGTCTCGGTGCAGTACCGCAAGCTGCTCCTAGAGGTTCCTAGTGAGCAAGTCACCAGCACTGCATGTCTCAGTAAAGGAACGCAAGCTGCTCCTAGAGGTCCCTAATGAGCAAGGCACCAGCACTGCATGTCTAGGTGCAGTACCGCAAGCTGCTCCTAGAGGTCCCTGGTGAGCAAGGCACCAGCACTGCATGTCTACAAAGTTGGAGTTATTGGCATTATAAATGGCAATGTTTTTTTACCTAGCCATGTTGCCTAAGGGAACCTCTTTTGGTCACATATGGTACTGCACCCTGCAGAAGTTATGGTAAATCCACCCTACCCATAATGCATTGCATGCAAGACAGTACTATGAGTACATTCAAATAGCTATGTCCATAAATTCAATTAGTAGCTTTGAGATGTGACAAAAGAATTATTACATTCATTTTGGATTTGGTTGTACTCTGTGTGGAGCTGATGAAGGGAAATGTATAGACTGTCTCATATAAATGTGAGATGTTCGTGTGAGGGAAGTAACCACTGCCAGCCTAGCTTAGGACCAAGTGTGTGTCCTGCCTGAAGCCTTTTAAGAAAATAGTGCCTTGAGGCTGTAATTAAAACCTAGGGAGTAACAACACATGTAACAGGAGGTGTCCTCATGAGAGGTTACAAGAATCGACAAGGTGATACTAAGGAGGGACTACTAAGCGTATTGACCAATGAAAAGCAACCATCTACAAAGGACAGGCGCCAATTAAAAAGATGGGTGGAAAGTGGGCAGAGCTTTATGCCCATATCCTGAAATACAGCATGCCTCGAAGAGACCTCGTAAGCGCTGCCTAGTCGAGACCTAAAAATGATAGAATGAACACCAATTTGCAATAGTTTTCAATACATTTCTGTGTTGCTCAAAAGGCAGTGTTAAGGCGTGCAACCCTGGAGTGCGCTCTGCCCGTGCGTGTTAAATTTGAAATAAAAGCTGGAGCCGTCCGGTCCCCCATCCCCAGGATGCACAGCCGGCGATTTAAAATTGACAGTCCAATGAAGTTTAAACCGTTTCTTCCATTTTTAATCCAGTTTATTCCAAGAGTAAACCTTTTTAACCATACGTTTTCATGTTCCCATATTTCTACTTCAAGTTCAGTGATTGCCTATACAGGCTTTTCTCCAGAACACATGGGGATTCACCATTCTTTATAATGCAACGTAGATTATATAAACCCAATGCATTTCGAGCAAACTGCCCTTCCTCAGTGGTAACTACGATAAAAAGAATCATATGAGAACCACATATAACCAACTCTGGATCAAACATACTGTTAAGTAATCAAGACCTAAAAATATATGATCTAATCTCCACCAAATGCATCCAATGCATGAAATAACAACTGCACAAGCACATGCATATGCAAAAGTAAGTGAACCTAAATGATTTGTGCGACATAAACAATTATAATTTAAGTCCTGACAGGCTGAGTGGTCCCACCATGATTCGAACCTATGGGCATGAAATCAAACCCAGGTTTTTGGACTGAATACAGAGGTGTGCCGTATTCACAGGCTCAGTACGCTTTCTCACAATGCCTCTGTTCCAAAGCTTTCCAAGAGAGGCGGCGGTATTGTAAAAGATCCAAACAAAATACTCATCCACCCGCGAATGTCAAATTTTTCATCGTCTTCCACAGCAGTGAGCAAAACTCTTTTCAGGAAATAAATATCAAGGCGTTTGGGTAAATTAATTCTTCGCACACAAAAATGGTGTAGTCCCAATGCAAAACATTTTGCTGGGCGCCCGAGATTCCTGCCACCAAGGTAATGTTGATCAGCAGTAAGTGTGTAGTACTCTAAGAATAGGACTACGTGTTCTAGCATGCTGACACTGTTTAATTGGCAGTGCCTGGACTTGCTGCTAGCGCCTGATAGATGGGAGAAGCTCTCAAGCGGGGTTACTTGAATGCAGGGGGGTTGTTACAATGCTGCAGTAAACGGAAACCATTGGGTTTTAAAATACGATTATGGCCTTTCTTAACAAGATCGATAGAATGCAATGCCTGGCCTCGACTGTAGACTAGAACTAGCCTTGACTGAGTTCCCACTTCTTCACTTTCTCAACCCCTGGAAGTTCACGAGTTGTCAAATGTATGAACCTGGAGGGCTGTGAACCTGGATTGAATGATGCATCTGGGATCTGCAGACGACTACCAGAGGACATCACCTGGCAATGCCACTAAAAACCTGCAGTTCTAATGTTTGAATGGTACAAATGGATGCCCTGTGGGTGCAATTCCCAGAGAATAAATCTTGAGCACGTAGGTTTTCCTATTTTAACGCCATAATGGCTGGTGTTGCGTTGGTGACGAGAGGCTCTGGTTTGGGTGTAGAAAACTGATCTGTGTTATAGGGAAAATAAGCGGGCAGGCGCATGGCTGCTGTTTTCGGTTGTAGTTGACCATACCAGGCCGAAGTCTGGCCATCATGGACTGAAATGCAGTTTCTCAAAGCTGCTGGAGGATGACATTTCAAATGCTTCCAGGGCATTTTTTACTTTTATTTTATTAAAACATACCGATAGAAAAAACCAATACACTTTCATGATTTTATGCACATTTATAGATGTAGTTTGTGGTAAAAAATAAATAAAAAATCTCTGCTGCTGACTCCAGTACTGCTGACACCCAATGGATTCAATCATTGCTTTGACAGTGGTCTCTTTGCTAGGACTGTATTTATCTGCTATGCTGCTTTAGCACTCGCTCTGGACTGCTGAGACTTCTCTCACTGCGTAGTGCTGTGCCATTGACACAGTGGTGCCACCACCCTTGATGAACCTAGCATGCACTGCTGCGCCCAATCAAGGCTCACGTTTTGGGTGTGGTTCAGGTGTTTGCTCAGGGACTGGAAACAGTCGTGGCTCACTCAGTGTAAGAGACCGTCAAACGCTCATGGACGGAGAGGGACATTCAACAGCTCATTGATGGGTTCTCTGAGTTACAGAAAGTCAGCAGTATGCCCAGAAGCGCTTTCACGTTTAGGATCGACCAGAGATAAGTCAGGAGCTTTCGCATGTATAATGTCAAGAACTCACTCATGGTTAGAACTCAGTCAGATACTCGCAGACTGATAAGTTAGAGGCATTCAGGCGCTAACTCACTGAGACCGACAAGAATGCACTCAGGAGTTCCAGTGGGGAGTGTCAGGAGCTCATTCATGGTTATGAGTAGAAGCTATTCAGGCTTCCCAGCAGAACAAATTAGAAGTCAGACATTTGACTTATTCTCACTATTATAAAAATAAATGAGGCAGGCTCTCACCAGCAGCACTGACTGCCCTGGAGTGCCGACTGTGCTTGAGTGTCTGTCCACGTACAGTAAGTGAGACATTGTAGCATGCATTCATTTCTTAAAGCATTTTAATTGAGTAGACTGCAGCTCAAGATATGTGTGCTCCATTGGCTGGACTGCAGCTCAAGATATGTGCTCCATTGGCTGGACTGCAGCTCAAGATATGTGCTCCATTGGCTGGACTGCAGCTCAAGATATGTGCTCCATCGGCTGGACTGCAGCTCAAGATGTGTGCTCCATTGGCTGGACTGCTGCTAAGGATTTGTGTGCTCCATTGGCTGGACTACAGCTCAAGATGTGTGTGCTCCATTGGCTGGACTGCAGCTCAAGATATGTGCTCCATTGGCTGGACTGAAGCTCAGGATTCATGTGCCCCAGAGCAGCCTGTATCAGTAATGAGAAGTAATGCTGAGCTCTGACGTGGGGGTGGCAAATGTTAAGAGGAAACCCGAATGAGACTGTCCAGACCTGGAGAACAGCACAGCGCCAGGCAGTGATGCAGCTGGTTGTAACCGTTAACTCGTGCAAACAATATGTAGGTGCAGCTGGCATGTGCAGGATATAAAATTGCCAAAGCCAATATGTTCTGCTGTTTTGCTAGCTGATGTGAATCTGTTTTAAAATTATTGCAAGCATTGGGCTCGAAATAATAGAAAACAAGCATTTTTAATGCAGTAGGTCTCGCACGTGTGAGTGTTTAATGTATTGGCATTGTAAAGGACAATGCCTCTTATTTGTGTTTTTAAAAGCAACACATAAATAAAAGGCATTATTTTTAAATGCCAAGAGCTCAAACTCTCGCAAATGCGAGAGCACTTTAATGTTGGCCGCACCCCTTTTTTTAGACGCTGCTCGCTTATTCAGGTTACAGTGTGCAGCGTCTAAACAAAGGGGTGCGGCAAATATTAAAGTGAAAGTGCGTATGGTGCTTTCACCCAAAGTGATCAAAAAAATAATTAATTTCAAAAGCTTCTGTAGCGCGGCCCTAAAGTGAAAGCGGCTGCGCTGGTAATTAAATAAGTGCGGCCGCTAAAGTGAAAGCGGACCGTGCCGTATATTAAATAAGCGCTGCTGCTAAAGTGAAAGCGGACCGTGACATATATTAAATAATAAAATAAGCGCGGCCGCTATAGTTAAAGCGGACCGCGCTGCAATTTCAATGAAAACATTACTATTCAAATATAAGCGGGCGGGTGCTGCGATGTTGTGGATGGAATAGGGGAAGAGCATTAAAGAAAACAGTGTTCACCGACTTATAAAGCAGACCATGTAACAACACCAGTAAAAGGTCCAGTCGTTCTGGGAGGTAACAAATGCAGACAAGGAGGGACTAGCAAGCCTAATAACGACTCGGACGCCAGTGTTTACGAAGGACAATGACACAATCCAGTTATAAAAATATGGGCGGAGAGAGGGCGGGGCTTAAAAGCCATACTCCACTACTGCATGCCTCGCAACAGCGCATGCGCTGCCCAGGCTCGACCTAAAAACATGCTGCTCATTAAACATTATGGTCATATGTTTGCAGAAAAAAATGTACATGTGAAGATACATTTACCTTTGCATATCATTTTAATAGATCTGCACTGGTGCTCCCCAGCAGGCAGGGGTACTTTAAACAGTTATAGAACCTGTTTTAGTTTTAGTGCATATCACAGGAAAATTTGATTTGTTTTAGAGCAAATATGATGTATATTTGACTTTGAATTATCGTAACCCCAAGGCCTATTTTAAACGGATAATTAAATATTAAAATAAAAACGGAGAAGAATGAAAAGAAAAAAATAATTTGTAAAGTATTCACTCACCGGCTCTGACACTGAAGTGAACTTCTTTTTAGGCACGTCATTAGGCAAAATGCTGTCACTCAGTGAAAGAGAGCCAGTGGCTGAAGTGGGCTGACCAATTGCCAAATGGTGTTAACTGCAGGGGGCCGAAGCAAAATATGAATGACGGTTGAACCGGCCAATCGATAAACATGGCTGACCCAAGCAACTCTATATTATGTATCTTTTATTTATTAATTGTTTTGATTACATCATGTTTGTGAGACAGCTAAAGCTTTCTCTAGTCTACACTTAATAAGGAAACCAAATGAAAATACAGATTAAAGAGAGGAGTTGTACTTGAACAGAGAATGCCAGATAACCTGGGGAAGCATGTTTAGTTGTGAAGCTACTTGGGCTGAAAAAATATCCATGCAGAAACAAATCCCAAATACTGTACCAAAGCGCCTCAATACAGCATCAGTTCGTAATGCTGTCAAGTCAAAGCTGATAACTGTGTCCTCTCTCCAATAGGTGTTCCGGAAGGACCTCATTAGTGCCATGAAAATTCCCGACTCCCACCATGTTAATCTAGAAGAATATTACCTCTTCGCTGACTCATGGAAACAAGAATGGGAGAAGGGTGTTCAGGTCCCAGCCAGCCCCGAAACAATACCTCAGGCTTCGCTCAGGTAATGGCCTCCAGAAGTTACTCAAATTATATCGAACGTATATTTGCATTCTTGGGGATGTGACTGTTTTTTATCTATTTTACATTTTACATGGGTTTAACTTGATTTACTAAAAAAACAAGAAAAAAAAACAAATTTATATATATATTTTTTTTAGACCAGCTTACTTTGTTACATTTTATTTCAACACTTTAACTGCTTGTTGGTGTCTTTGGCTTCATTGCTTTCTTACTCGAAAATGTAACACAGACCCAGCATGACTGGAAACTGATGGAAATGAGTTTTGCACCCCTTGCTAATCCTCTGCTGCAGTTTGTTTGTCTCCGCAAGAGACCTGATCAATGTGTTTGAGTTACTTTAAGAGCAGCATAAATGAAAAAGCAAACCAATCTGAAGCTGCTATTACATTGTGGGGCAATGTGGGTTTATAATCCATGTCATCGAGACTTAGCTTTGGGTTGACACTCTGGAAACATTGCAAAGCTTTAATAAGTCCAACTACTAACTGATGGAATGCACAGCACGTGAATCTAAAATAGCCTCCGGCTGTAAAACATACGGGGAAGTGACTTTGTCTTATTGGCGACCTTGTGTTTCTACAGATTGATACATTCAGACTTATGTGACTGCTATTATATTTAAGAAAAAAAACCTGTAGAGTTTTCAGAAAAATATTTTGACTCGTGAATGCTCAGAATGTGGATGACATATTGTCACTGGAGAGGGATGAACTAAACGTTTCGTGACTTAGGGTTCTTTAATGTTCTCTACTTCACATTTTATGGTCTGAGAATCCAGTATTCAAACCATACCCTGCTAGGTGCTCTAAACTGCACAGACCATCAACATAAAGTTTTGAAGTACTGCATATCCTTACCACCGCATTTCCTCCTTCAATGATGATCCTTGAGAAAGTCCAGAGCAAGGGTTGACGCACGTTAGCTGAAGATCCAGATTGTTGGATTGCTCGATCTAATAATGGATCACCATTAACTGGTCCGAGGAATAACATTCAAAGCTACAAAGACCTCAAAACCAGTTTGTAGCCATATATTATGGACAATTAATGTTTTGGCTATGCAGCTGCTGCAGTTAGTCCATCCTCTAAATACCTCCTCTGATTGCACCTAGGGTGAAAAGTGTGCTAGATGTGGGACTCTATGTTCGAGGCATGTGAGCTGTAAATCACATGCTTTGCATAAGCCTGCCATCGAGTGTTGGGTCTGGATGTTTGCACTTTGTTTTTCTTCGAAGAAGTCTTTTCCAGTCACGAGGTAGGTGACTCCTCCTAGTGCGCATGGGCATCGACTCCTTTGTTAGATTGTTTTTTTCCGCCATTGGGTTCGGACGTGAATCGCTGTGCTCCGGTTCGACACCGTTTCTCGGGTTCCCCTCGGCGTGCAATCCACTACCCTCGACGGTATTGTTTCTCGATCGCGCTTCCCATTCTCTGCGTATCGTTTTATTCAAAGACTTAGATCGGAAGATTCGTGGAGGGCCGTTGGGCCTACCCGCGTCGGGCCCACTAGCAGTCGATGGAACGGACTCCATTTAAATTCTGTCCCGGGTTTCGCCCTAAGTTTCTGCACACCGACTTGCACGAAGTGTGCAACTTGTGTCTATCCCCGGAACAGGACTGCGACACGTGCCGATCATTTCTATCCAAGAAGACGCTCCGTGACCGTCTGGCTCAACGTCACGAAATGCATCAACAAAGCATCTCCGCACCGGACATCTTCGGGGAAGATTCCGACCAGGAAGAATTCCACGCACAAGGAACCGAAGAAGAGGAGGAACAGATCTTCGTGTCCGAAGCAGACTCCGACACAGAATAGCAAGTAATACCGGGTCAGCGTACAGTGAGTACTGACACTCCCCAGCCCCAATACTTACCGAAGAAAAAGGCTTCGGTCCTTCCTCTGCCCTCAGGCCAAGGTTGGCACCGAGAAAAGGTTTTGAACGCCCCGCCCTCCGGCTCGGCACGGAAACAAACAGCAAAGCCTTCCGGCTTGGGATTGAGTCGGCTCCGGTCGGGCACCGATCCGAAATCTTCGGCATCAAAATTCAAGCATGTACTAGTGACCATCCCTTCGGCACCGAAAACGAAATCTTCGGATCCGAAAACTTCGAAAACCAAACTGCCTCCTCTTCCATCCAAAGCGCCTCGTTTCGACGTTCCGCCTTCTAACATGGACCCGAAACCGAAGGAAATGGCCATCAATCCAGACACTGGACATATTCATGTGAAATGACCAATTAAAAGGAAACCAGAATTACTAGAGGAATACCACATTCCACTTAAAAGAAAGAATGTGGGTACTAATCCTTCTCTTCCTATTACACCTCCTTCACCCATTGACCCACATTTATTGATTACACCCACAAATTCTCCACAACCACAGTCACCTGATCACTAAGATGATGGGGATGGCGATGGTGATATACCTCAGGACATTATTCCTGATCCATGGGAGGATTACAATACAGATCCTAATACTGATAACGAACCGGATCTATACCCTTCCAAACCCTCCCCGCCAGATGACAATATAGGATACATAAAGCTACTCAATAGGGCTGCTGAGTATCATGGGGTACAACTTCATAAGGAGGCCCTTGAAGAGGATTTTCTCTTTGAAACTTTAAGTTCCTCTCAAAGAGCAACACAAACACTACCTATGCTCCAGGGAATGCTTAAACACGCAGACGAGATTTCTAAAGACCCTGTGCATATAAGGATTGTCCCACCCAGAGTAGACCAGAAGTATAAGGCGGCACCTACTGACCCTATCTACATCAAGGGCCAAGTTCCATTAGACTACATGGTAGTCTCTAATGCTCGCAAAAGAGCAAACTCACAGACCACAGGAGATGCCCCATCTCCTGATAAGGAGTCCAAACTCATAGATGCCTCTGGCAAAAGAGTAGCTGCGCAAGCAGCCAATCACTGGCGAATTGCAAATACCCAAGCTCTTTTAGCTCGCTATGACAGGGCTCATTATGACGAGCTAGAAAAATTAATACAATTTTTGCCAGATGAACATAGGAGTAAAGCTAGTGACCTAATTCAAGAAGGAAAATTAATTTCCAACACATCCATTAGGTGCGCTTTAAACGCAGCTAATACCGCAGCTCGCGCAGTGAACACTAGCGTTCTGTTACGGAGACACGCTTGGCTCAGAATTTCTAGGTTTAAACCGGAGGTCCAAGCCTCTATTTTAAATCAGCCCTTTGATAAAGAGCACCTCTTTGGGCCTACAGTAGATACTTCTTTAGAGAAGATGAAGAACGATACAGAGGTTGCGAAATCCATGGGGGCTTTGCAGCTTCCTTCCAAACGGGGCTCCTTTTGCCGCTCCTTTTACAGGGGGGCTCAAAGAACATATCATCAGAAAATCCCTCCTCTTCTTACAAAGGCAATAATCAGTCGCCTTCTTCAAGAGGTTACTTTAGAGGAGGATTTAGAGGTAATAACGGCAAGGGAAGCGGTAGCGGTAACTCAACACTTACTTCCCTGCAAACAACAAACCGTGACTTCCTTCCTCTACCCCCGATCATTCCACTCCTGTCGGGGGACGTCTCGCCCAATTTCTACTCGTCTGGAATTCAATAACCTCAGACAGATGGGTTCTACAAGTTATCCAATATGGTTATTGCCTGGAACTTACCGACACTCCCCCAAACATTCCTCCAAGATCACACAACATGTCCCAAGAGCATCTCAACCTTCTCAAACAAGAAGTTCTCTCTTAATTGGAAAAAGGAGCTATAGAGCCAGTCCCACTACAGTATCAAGGGGCCGGCGTTTACTCCCAATACTTTCTAATACCCAAAAAGGATGGCTCTCTCAGGCCTATACTAGACCTGAGAGACCTAAATCTGTACATCCAATCAGATCACTTTCACATGGTAACACTCCAACAAGTGCTCCCACTCCTTCAGCAAGGCGACTTTCTGTCTACTTATGACTTAAAGGACGCCTACTTCCATATTCCAATACATCCCGCTCATCGCAAATACCTCATATTTGTGGTAGCGGGACAACATTACCAATTCAAAGTGCTTCCATTCGGAGTCACCACTGCTCCCAGAGTATTCACCAAATGACTGGCAATAGTTGCAGCTCATCTGCGAAGACAACACATTCACGTCTTCCCATGCTTAGACGACTGGCTTATCAAAGCTAGCTCACAAGCAAACTGTCTCCAACACACTCGCAGAACATTACAGCTGCTCCACGATCTCGGATTCACAGTAAATCTGTCCAAGTCCCATCTCCAACCCTCCAACAACCAAACGTACTTAGGAGCCACTGTCAATACACACAAAGCTCTAGCCTGTCCCAATCCAGCCAGAATCCATAACATTCAGTCTCTAATTTCCCAGTTCCAGCGTCACCACTCATTGCCAGCTCGGGTATTCATGCAGTTACTGGGAATTATGGCGTCTTGCATCTTAATAGTTCCCTATGCAAGACTTCAAATGCGCCCCCTTCAGGAATGCCTAGCACGTCCGTGGAATCAGTCTCCGGGTCAGTTATCAGATCTAGTGTTGGTGGACGGCCGCACTCATCGCTCTCTGCAGTGGTGGACTTCACAAAACCTTTACAAGGGGCGGCCCCTCATCGACCCGGTTCCAAAGACAGTGCTAACTGCAAACGCATCGCTCACTGGTTGGGGAGCTCATCTCCAAACTCGCACAGTTCAGGGCATGTGGAGTCAACAGCAAAAGCAGCTCCACATCAATCACCTAGAGCTACTAGTAGTATTTCTAGCGCTCAAAGCCTTTCAAGTTCACCTTGTAGTCAAAGCTGTCCTGATACGTACAGACAACATGACAGCCATGTATTATATACAGAAACAGGAAGGGACACATTCTCTACAGCTGTCACAACTTGCACAGGACATTTGGAGGTGGGCCATACGTCACAAAATCTTTCTCCTTGCAGAACACCATCCGGGCGTACACAATCAAATCGCAGACCTGCTCAGCAGACAGAGACAACAGATTCACGAGTGGGAACTCCACCCTCAAGTTCTCCTCCCGTTCTTTCAGATGTGGGGCTTCCCAGACCTAGATCTGTTCGCCACACACCAAAATGCCCAAGCTTCGCTTCATGGTATCCACACCCATTGTCCAAGGGCAATGCACTATGGATCAACTTGTCGGGGATATTTGCCTACGCTTTTCCGCCTCTCCCACTCATTCCACGAGTGGTTCGGAAACTCAGGCAAACGCCCCTCACACTAATCCTAATAGCTCCCACATGGGCCCGTCAACCTTGGTTCACCACCCTGTTGGAGCTCTCAGTAGTTCCTCTTCAAAAACTACAACTCGCATCCAATCTCCTCACACAGAGCCGTGGAGAGATAAGACACCCAGATCCCAGACATCTCAACCTAGTGATCTGGCACCTGAAGTCATAGAGTTTGGCTATCTCAATCTTCCGCCAGACTGTATGAACATTATTAAAGAGGCTAGGCATCCTACTCCAAGAGCTGGCTATGCAGCAAAATGGAAGCGATTTGTTATTTACTGTAATAACAACCATATCAACCTGCCTGATGCTTCAGTTCAAAACATCATTTGCTATTTACTGCATTTACAACGCTCAAATTTAGCGTACACATCCATACGCTTACATCTCGCTGCAATAGCGGCATACCTTCAAAACGGACATCTGTCTCTTTTCAGAGTGCCTGTTATTAAGGCCTTTATGGAAGGACTCCAAAGAGTTATTCCCCCTAGACTTCCACCTGCCCCAGTGTGGAATCTTAATATTGTTCTCACCAGATTGATGGGTCCACCCTTTGAGCCATTGCTTAAATGTGAATTACAATTTCTCACTTGGAAAGTGGCTTTCCTCATTGCTATTACTTCACTTAGGAGAGTGGGTGAGCTTCAGGCACTAACCATGGAAGAACCATTTTTACAAATACACCACAACAAAGTGGTTCTTCGTACTAACCCTAAATTCTTATCCAAAGTAGTATCTGCCTTCCACATCAACCAATCTGTTGAGTTGCCTGTGTTCTTTCCTCAACCAGATTATGTGGCAGAACGAGCCTTACACACATTAGATGTGAAAAGAGCATTACTCTATTACATAAAAAGGACAAAACCTTTTCGTAAGACTAAACAACTCTTTGTTGCTTTTGCTTCACCACATAAAGGCAATCCCATTTCAAAATCAGGTATTGCGAGGTGGATAGTCAAATGTATTCAGACATGCTATGCAAAAGCAAAAAGAACTTTAACAGTTCCCCCTAGAGCGCATTCCACTTGCAAACTGGGGGCTTCTATGGCTTTCTTAGGAAACATCCCCATAGCTGATATCTGCAAAGCTGCATCATGGTCTTCACCTCACACATTCGCAAAACATTACTGTGTAGATGTGTTAGCAAGACAACAAGCTAATGTAGGCCAGGCAGTTCTACGTACACCATTTCAGACCACTGCAACAGCTACAGGTTAGCCACCGCTTTTGAGAGATTACTGCTGTATAGTCTATGCAAAGCATGTGATCTACAACTCACATGTCTGGAATGGAAAATGCTACTTACCCAGTATGCATCTGTTCTTGGCATGTCAAGCTGTAGATTCACATGCGCCCACCCGCCTCCCCGGGTACCTATACCTGTTGCAGTAATTTCTTACTTAGATACATAAACATGGACATCTCTATTCTACTCTTACTAACTCCATTCTCACCCTTTGCGGGAAAACAATCTAACAATGGAGTCGATGCCCATGCGCACTATCACCGAAAGGAGGAGTCACCTACCTTGTGACTGGAAAAGACTTCTTCGAAGAAAAACAAAGTGCAAACATCCGGACCCAACACTAGATGGCAGGCTTAAGCAAAGCATGTGAATCTACAGCTCTACATGCCAAGAACAGATGCATACTGGGTAAGTAGCATTTTCCTTTTCTACTATGCGCTGTTTGTAGCCTGTTAATGCATTAAACTAGTGGATAGTACACTGATGTTTGTCGGTGTAGCCTGCTGTTGTCACCCCATTGAGTTGTGTGTGTTTAGCTCTTTCTGCTACAAAGTTGCCATGTTGATGTGGGCAGACATTTAACTTTCGTCTAATCATTTTTTAATGTAGTGCTCACTGATGCAGCTTTCCCATTTCGAAATGTAGCAGGTACTGCTGTTAAGCAACTTAATTGTGCTCCGCTTTCTAACTAACTTCAAAAGGATGAATGTTTGAGATACCCTATCAAGATTTAAACTTGGCATCCCTGTGTTGCCAGATGTCAGTGGTGAGTGCTCACCTCATGGAGCCGCTTTGCTGGCTTCTGGTGCAAAAGGGGGGTAAGGTCCCACGTGGATAGTGGCTCATAAATATTTAAAAGCCTGCACGAGGTAGTTTGTAGTGCTTGGGACTGCTACAAATGTGCTGGTTGATTTGTTCTCTGTTCATTTCTACTGTCAAAGACAATTGATAGGTCTGTGAATGTGGCCTTCACCCCAGCCTGTGACTGAAAACTGCTTTTGCCATTCTAGGGAGGCATCTTTCTGTGAATGGAGCAGGACCTTCTTAGTAGCAGCAAACCTTGGACTGTAGCTAATGAGCTTCAGGCTCTTTCTATTTTACAACCATGCAGAGTTTAAACAGACGCCTTTTTATAGACCTTCATCTTTCGTTTCTACGGTCATTTCACATTTCCATTTCGACCAGAAGGGTTTGATTCCTGTAATTTTTTTTCAAGGGACATGATGTGGAGTTTTACACAGATCAATGCAAGTAGTTTGACTGCACCTCTAGGCTTACAGAATAAATGTTTCTTAATGGAAAAGCTTCCATTTTCCATTTGATTGTCTTGTGTATCACCCATTGTCAATACATAGTGTTCGTCACCAAGCATAGGTGTTGAATGCTGTATTATACATGTTTGTCGTACATTTAGAACTGTATTTTTTTATAACAATTTTTTATTAGTTTTGAATCCACCAAGCAAGATAAATAACATTTGCATTTCACTGTCACAATGCGACCAGCCACAAACAAATCACAGTCCCAGTCCGTAGTAAGCCCCCCACCTCCCCCATATTTTGTTGTACTTCTGCGGGCAAACATGGGCAATGCAGACAGACTTTTCAAGTTGAGCGCACCAGTCCACTCCTGCCCTCCATTCTGCCAGGGCCGGGGTGCTGGGGGAGTTTCATCGCCGAGCAATGTCTCTCTTAGCCAACAATGTGGTGACACCCACAAATGTGGGGTCCGCCTGGGAGCCACCCACCTCATCAACAATCCCCAGAAGGGCTACCCTAGGGGGTCAAATCAAGATCACGCTCCAGGACCACAGAGGCTCGCTGTGCACCCACTGCCAATACATGGAGATGTCCGGGCAGGCCCAGAGTGCGTGGTAGAGATCGGCTGGAGCTTCTGAACACTGAAAGCAGACCTGGTCGGGAATGGGATGAGGTATGTAGTATGCAATTGAATCAACCGAAGACGAGTAGGGATGGCCAGCAAGCGCTGGGCCAACTGCACCTCCCTTCAGTCCGCCTCGTCCGGTTCACCAACCCAACCCTCCCAACAGTCTTAGCTTCTCAAAAGCATGTGGAGCTCACGTTTAGAACAGTATTTAACCATGTTATGTGTTGTTCTAATGATCGATAGGCATTTTGAGTTTGGGAATTCACAAAACTAAGTTGTGTACAGATTTTTTGCTTTCATAATGTCTAGGGGTGTTTTACATTCTTGTATTCTGCAAAACATTGCAATAAGGGCGTTGCTTAATGTAGACTTGGCATCTGTCCATGCGTGTCATGCCATGTTACATGCCTTTTCTTGTATTAACTAAATTTTTCTGGCATTATGTGGCACTTTTGAGTCTCCATCATAGTGCGTAAAGTGGATTGTTGTTAAGCACAGATATCCAGGAAGGCGCCTCCCAGGATCAGAGTCTTTGCTTCCCTGAGGCCAGAGTTGAGAAAAGCTGCCTAAAATTAATGATGACTTCAATAGATCATAGTTAACGAGTGCAGACATATTTTGTCTGACATTCCAGTGCTTTTTAAAGATATTAAGGCGCGACATGAGCACTATTATTGCATGTGCTTGTGTAACAGTCGGCATAGATGGTGGATTTTTTGCTGTGTGTGATGCATACATAAGGCTTGCATTTATTTTGCGCTTGAGTGGGTGAATGCAGTTGCCGTCTTAAGATGGCAGTTGCAATACAGTCGGCCAAAACCCTCGAATAATGAATGGCCTCTTAACAGTGGGATGTGTCTTCCACTCAGGCCGGCGTAAGTGCTGGTGGCACCCCGTGCCACAATCCCCCCCCCACCCTCACTGCCACCCGGCAAAAGTGGCCCTCATGTTTTAAAGCACTGGCAATGGCTGGCTATACTAATCCACTCAGCTATCCACATAAAATACAGATCTGTTCTTTGCAGCAAGCACATTAACCTTCTGCGCTACTTTATGGCGAGTCAAAACAAAACCCCCATCTCTCCAGCAGGAACATTAATCATAAGCGTTATCATGACGTCTTTATAGCTGCCTGAAAGCTGGACCACAAGGAATTCTGCAGCAGGTGCTTTTAAATCTTAAGTTATTGCTAAAGACAGCCGGCCCCCTCCCCCTGTGGGGTCAGCGCCCAGTGCGGCTGCACCGGTTGCACCGCCCTAAGGCCGGCCCTGACCCTAAACCAGAAGAGATCGCGTTTGGCTCATAAATCGATCATCTTCAGAGCGAAGTACACCATGTCTTAGGTGGTTCCACGATCCTGTATTATAAGGTAACTTCCTCTCCTGAAAGAGCGCTTGCGTTTGTTGCAGATTTACCCACACCGTGGGGGCCAGAGTGCGCGCAGCAAGGATGTGCACATCAGAGGAGCTTGAAGGGAAACCTGCAGGGCACAGAAACGAGTTCCAGGTGATGACTTCAATTATACTGCTTTCTGCTTGGAGGTAGAAAGCATCGATCCGCTACCATGTATCCAGACACGCATGCTGCCTAGCCCACGTCACTTCCCTTTCAAAATAACAGTTCCATTATCTTTGAGGAGGAATACTTCTAAAATGCAATTACAAAGCATGTTTTTTTTTTTTAAACATAAAATAGCAATCAATGGAAGCAACAGCCATTGTCTTACAGAGCGGTGTTGCTGTTCCTCCAGCCTTTAGCTTTGAAAAGAACTATTTAAAGGGGGCTAGGCGGGAGAGATGGGTACACTCATAGGGGTGAAATGAGTGGGGGAAAACAACATGTAACTAACAATGATTATCTTAGAGAAGTCAGAATTTTGGTCCATTTTGGAGTAAATTGCTGGCTTTCATGGTATTAATCAAGAGGGCCTATAGATTACAGGTGTACTTATGTGCAAAAAAATATATGCTTTTGCCGTTTCCACCAGGTAAGAATTCTGCATGCATCATTTGCTGCGGATGTTCTTTCGCATACTTAAACTTTTTTTGCTTCATCAAAAACAATATTTTCATCTTGGATAACCTACTCTTCACTACAGCCCCCAAAAAAATAAGATGACTTTCTCTCACAATTGCCACCCATTGGCATTTGGAAATGCATGTACTCATGCCTTTGACAAGAGCAAACTTGCATGTGGTTTCTTGGGGAGACGTTCCTGCAGGATGCCCCCATCATTAAAACCCCAAACTGTTTTTCTCTACATTGCTTGCGTATGTGAATATGGGGAATCCAGCACACTGGTGGGTTTTCTGTGTTAGTACAATTGTAAGTTGAAAAGGTACATGTACAAACCATGACTTTGAGTTGGGATTGACATTTTGTGCCCACAAAGTTATGTTTCTGTGCATCCAAGGTGAGCTGGAGTGTGCAAAAACATTTTTGGGCCAGATGAATTAAGTGGTCTGATTTTAAAAAATAAATAAAAAAATTAAAAAAAGTAATATAGATATACTTATTCACATATGTTCACTAAACCTTTGAGTATACTGTTGAGTAGATAATCAGCAAAAGTGCAATCTGAGTTTCAGGCTGCACAACCTTTGTGGATCCATCTGTGGTCACCTCCACGATAGGCCTGGGATGGAAAACCCAACATACAGCAAGACAAGCTTGCAGGCAGCACAAGAACCAACATAAAGCAATTATTTTCTGACGGATAACACGCTGGCCGTACATTCTGTGCTCCAGTTTATGGACGGCGTGACCACTAACAACTTATGATATGTAGATATTATCAGAGCTGCTCTCTGTTTGTGCTTCCAGGTTCTATCCTATGTACGCCTCTCCCTGTGGTGCTTTGAGAATGTTTTCATTAAAGAAGGAAAGAGCATAACGGGGAAAAATAATCTAAAGGGATAGTCCATTTTACCTGGCGGATGCTTAATCCAGATGTTTGACCCTATATGGCAATCGCAAGAAGACTGGTGCGAACACAATAGTTCACCTTTGCTACATGTATGCTGATCATAGGATTCTGGTAATAAGGTGGAACAGGCATCTAGGATATCAGCGTTCATGTTGTAATTCTGCACGAAAGCCGTTGTGTTTTTGCTACTGGTATTGTCTTAAAGGAGCCATCCAGTGAATGATTTCACTACCGATCTCAAAACCCCAGCTGATGTCATTAAGCAAACAGGCATTCTAGAAAACCTATTGTTGGTGATTGTTACAGATGCAGGAGGACCAGGTAAAGAGAAAAGTTGTCCGCCACCCCCTCCCTCCCAAATCATGGTGAAGTCTGTGGTTCGTTGCCTCTTCCAGCTTCCTTCCATCTTACAATCCTTTACCTAGCTGACTTGGAGTTGCGGTCTTCTTGTTGTTCAGTATATAAATTGTGTTTACAGGCTTTCTCCAGTCTATCTTTCTTTCCTGTCGATTACTATGTCTTGAGTAGCTTTTTGAGCACCTTAGTGTTACAAGTACCCCATTTTTGCTCTTCACTCTCCCTTTTTTTTGTCCTCAAGTTTTTTTTTTATTGCACGTCTCTCTGTAATGCTTTTCCTCAGGATGCCTGCTCGCAACCCATTTAAAAACGCTCAACTGCATTCTCCTCAGGCAGTACTGATAGAACCCGATCAGAAATACAAAAAAAAAGACATTCTGCTTGGAGATCTTTTTGTATTACAGGCATTTTATCCTCAATAGTGGCTTTCTATTTCGACTAACTTTTGAAATTATTTATTTCCAGTACTGTTGTGTAGTTCCTACAAATACATAGGATCTGCCCGTTTAGACCACATAAACGAAGGGATTGGTGTCCAGACTGATTCCAGACTCCCCAAAGGATATGTCAGCCTTTAGACCAGCTAGCTCACAGTGCCACCGTAAGCACCCTAACCTTACCAAGGAGCAAATAGTTTCTGGCAACTATCGAACATTACAACCCTTGATCCTTCAGGGATCGTGGAAACAGCGCAGTACCTTTCGCTCAGTAAATCTGTTAGTCTCAGAGAGATACACAGAGTAAACAATGGGGACGTTTTCAATAAGCATTTATTGAACCACCGTCATTCTAGTATACAACATGTTTGCTGCGACAACCATTAGACAGAAACAGATGTATAAGATTACAAGCACCAAAAGAGTTAATAAAAGGTAGAATTCTACTATGGTGCTAAAACAGTGAATGTATGCAGGCATATAGATACATGACAGTAATCAAGCGTACTCCTATGAGGCAAACTCTAACTAAGTGTGCCTAGCATGTATGTGGATGTATAGCCAAGAATCCCCTAGTCAACCCCATTACCTGATGGGAGAGAACGAAGGACCCCGTCTTGGTCTCGAGTTGGACACCCTGCAAGGGATGCCAGACCACTGCGTGTTGTAGCTTTCTGCAGGCTGGGATCTCAGCGTCTAGTGTCAGCGTGAAAGCTTCTCCTCTGCTTATCTAGTGTTGGTATGGGTTTTTTATACCATAAAGATAGCCTCGGGGTTCCTTACACAATCGATATGTTGTGAGTACGATTATGCAAATGAGCCTAGAACAATACCTCTGATTATGCAAAGCAGTTCTTTCGCCCTACGATGAAGATGACCATGACTTTTACACAGAATATGTTCATGCTGTTATGTATGTCATGTGCAGGGACTTATCTAAGAATCTTCATGCATAATAAATGAGGCTAGTTTCCAGGAAACTGATCGACATTTATTCAGCACATAACTGGGTAAAAGGTCAGTGCTAGAACCGTTATGAAGAGCCAGGTAGACCAAATGTAGGTAAAAGGTCGTGTAGCTACCTAGGCCTAGAATGGGGTACATAACAGTACCAGCTGTTTGGTGGTATGCCATTAACGCATTAGGAAATCTATGCAGTTTTCAAAACCACGTTCTTTAATCTGAGTGAAAAATAAAATATTTTCAGTGCAGAGATTAGTGTGACTGATGATATGCTCCTTGGTAGGTCATCTGTGATTTTGTTTGTGCGGGGGGTTATGTTCTTTTCATAAGTTTGTTGCTAAGGTTATTTTTAAGGAAAAAACAGCTCCGATTTGCATCCTGTTTCGGTTGCTTCTGCTTTTTCTAAAATGAGAATATATTCTTTAAATGGTTAGTTTCTGAATTTTTTTTTCCAGAAGCTCTATTAGCGCAGATATGTTTAGGGGAAAAAAACAATTTGCACATGTACTAATTTACAAACTAAATTTACTTATGTGCAAAATGCACCAAAGACGTTCATTATGTCCTCCATCAGCTGAGGATAAATATTTTTCAGCGCTAGTACAGCTTCATAGAAAAGCACATATGATCCTTGAGCACTGGAGTACTGAATTACCTCTCTATGCCTAATTTTGGCTAACAGCTGTAATTAAAGTCAGTCACATGTATGTGTCATTTAAGATTCATAACATGTAAATAAGTTCCTGTGAGCCACTTGGGTGACAGTTTGGAGGAATTCTGATGTTGACAGGCCTGTCGCTCAACCCACTTGACTCATGGGAGCCAATGCATATCATAGCAGTGATAGTGCGCCCACTAATGTAATGGGAAGGAGCACCAGCCTGTGAATGATGGCACAGGACCTGTACTTAAAGCCATGCCATCCCTCTGGCTGCTAGACTGTTTGTGAATCAGGACCATGGTCCTAAAATGCTCCCTCAGGTTTGTGATGAGCTTTTGCACACAATTTCTTTGTGAATCCATCAGTTTGGCTGGATTTGTGGACATGGTTTGCTGATGTAACTTGAAAGCAGCATTTCTATTTAGTATCTGCCACCTTAATAAATAAAATAAAAATATTAGGCCATTGCCAAGCTAGCCTTTTTAATGCTCTTTTTAATTGTCTACTTGTTGTGTTTTTCAGGTTTTTTATTTCTGCATTGCATTATGTTTTAAAAGTAAAAAAAAAAAAAAAAAAGGTTTTTTCCACTTGAGCCAAAGCATATTGGAGAAGCTAGAGCGTGCCTACTACTTTCAGTAGGCAAGACGGATCCACCCTGTGAATGTGATGTAGATGTACTTGTAGACCACTCACCTTCCTCCCCTAAAGACATCTCACCCTTCCTCCTCCTTCACTTACCAACTCTCCCGAGCCTTGCATCCTAATTGTGAATAGGAACCAGTGTCCTAAAGAAAGGCACAAGGAACATATTCCCCATCTTTAATGGGTTTCATTCCCATGCAAATCTGGCCCCGGATGTTACCTGCTTGGATGCCGTCTTGGAAATCTGGTTTGGTTACAGAGCTTGAAAGCAGGGTTGCCATTTTCTGTCCATCACCTTATTCAAAAGGTCACTGTACAGGCCCAGCCAAATATTCGGAAATTTTGCCCTTTTCAAAGAATTTCAATTTTTCTTTTTTTTGTTGCGCTCTTTTGTTTCCCCCTGCAGATCATTGCATTTTATTTTTACAGTAAAACATTTAGTTTCTCAACCATCACATGTGAGGAGCTCTGGTTTCTCTTGGGGGACTCACATAGGCTTCTTAATGCAAAGTCCCAGTTCGCTCTGTCTCAAGGCCTTCCACTTCATTCTCCCAGGGAGCACTCCATACAAGTGTGAATAGGGAAATATAAAAATTAAATCGGTAGCAAGATTCTGCACTCAAAAAACAAACACAACTTAACAACTGTCTGCAGAAGTTAACAAACAATGGAAACCCATTGTATTTGTGGTTTGTACTGTGAGTCTGCAAATCTTGTTACTTCTAGGCACTTACAGGAGAGATATTGGAGGTCCGGGGTATTTTGCTAGTCAGTCTACATGGTGAGAGAAATTGGGAATTACGATTGTTACTGCATGCTCTAGAACGCTGAGAAATCGATGACCATGATCTCTCAAGGCCGAAGAAATGTGTCTGGTTACCTAAACATCCCTTATGAAAGCCACAATGTTGTTGTTTCAGTGAGTGTGCTAAGCTTATGGCGGATCATTAACCCATTCCTGCAGACTTGGTTAGTACCAAAGCAGGCATAATTGTTATCTGTAGAAGTTGCCGATATTTGGGTTGGTCCACTGTACTTTAATTCAGTTGGAGGCAGCCTTGGGCGACTAGGCTTGGCAGTTAGGAGACATGAGTTTCCAGACAGGCTTTTAAGAGAATGACAACGGGGGCATTGCGGATGTCTTCAGGTAAAATATTTCACAGGCTGTTAAAAAGCATATTTTGCCTCTGCTTTTACCTTTGGTTTTGGGACAAGTAGATAGGTCCTGACTGGGCTGAATTGGTGAATGGGGTGGTAAGAACTGATGTGATCTTGAAAGTATTGCAGCAGAGCCTACTAAACATTTGTTGGTTAGGTACACTATTTTGAATATTGTTTCGCCTGTACAGGGAGCCCATGGTAGATTAGAAAGTTGTGTATGTTTTAGTCCAAAAACTAGGCCTGAGTTTTTTGGGGGGAATTTTGCATTTTTTCTGATTTGGTGTATAGGTAGTCTGGTGGAAAGGATGCTACCATAGTCATGTGGTTAGTTGGCTAGTACATTTACTTCCATGAATGGTTATCAGGAGAGGTTAACGGTAGGATTTTCTTAGGACTTGAAAGTGAAAGAATATTATTTTCACTACAGCTCCGATCTAAGAGCTAAGGCTGATGTCAGCATCTCTTATGCCCATATTTCTTGTTGTGGACCTGATGGTGCACTGTTTCGGCAAATGTTGGTAGGCATGGGATGCTCATTTTGATTGAGGAGGTAGGATGTGCCTTGGACAGATATTTCTGTTTTTGAACCATTCCTTTGTAGGCTGTTGCATTGCATCAATGGTTTGGTGGCCTCTAACGTGATAGACATGGCTCGTAACTGATCATTGGCACTTGACACCCAGAGCTTTTTCAGTGTCATTGGTGTATAGTAGTAGAAGTGGAAATTGTAAGCCTGAAGGAGGTGCATAAGGGTTTCAGTGTAGTTGTTAAAGCGAGAGTAGAAGGGTGAACCCAGGGACATTCTGCAGGTGCCTTTTTTTTTTGGCAAGGGATAATATCACCCACTCTTACAATATAGCTGTGATTGGTCAGTAAACCACTTGTGTGCTTTGTCTGATAAATTTTGTCAGATGTAGGCGGTGGAGGCCGTTATAATTATAATCCACAATATAAAAGGTTGCTAAGGTATGCAGTAGGATCTGCATGCTGGAAAAAAAACTGATCTCGTCATCTTGGATATGGAGTAGTGGTTTTTCGGTTTCATAACTTGAGCACATTTCTTTCAAGATGTGGGCAGAAATCTGATTGGTGCACATCAGGGAGCTATCAGTATCTGAGTTGGTTTTTGGGTTGTGTTGCGATGGAAAAGTACCCTGTATGGTGACGGGCGTACACCTCTGCCCCGAGTACTCCAGCTACATGGATATTTGGACCTATGGTACTGATCTTTGATCATGGGCAAACATGGAACATGCATGTGCGCCATGACCTAGGCCTGTCTCATAGTAATGCTGCCTTTTTAAACCGGGAGGGGTGCACTGAACGCTAATCTCATAATCCTAGAACGCTATTGCCCTTGCCAGGAGTGAACACAAGTGAGGTGGTGGCAGCGTACCCACGTGGTGTTCAGTAAGAATCGGTAGTGGGAACAGGGCTTTTTACATGTCATTGGAGTGATGCCTTTTGGCCAGCTCAAGTAAGGTTCCGCTGCTGTGTACCTAACTCACCCTTGGCCTACATGGTGACTATGTAGCACCGGGCAGCGTATGATACTTGCATCTGTGTACCGGGATGTGTTTGCGCCTGTGTGTAGTACATAAAATGGAAGCCTCTGGGCTTCATTTTGGAAGCCAAGGGCCTGTAAAGGCTAGTGGAGCTGAGCACTGCAACCAAAAGACAGGAGAATTGGGTTGCTGACATGGCTGAGGTGGGAACACACACTGGAGGAAGGGGAGCAGAGCATACTCTGTGCACATTAAATGTCTCTCTAATTCCAGGAAGAGTTACTTGTCATAGGGGCCTGGGTTTATTTTAAAACGAGAAGGTAGGTCTAATAAGTTTGGCACTATAGAACTAGGTAATCATGATTGAAGGGAAGACTTAGACCTTTGAACCTTTTGATGCATATTTCAGTGGAGGCTGACAGCCAGGCGTGATCGCAAGTTACTCTCTTGGCCTTTGTTGTGGGTGAATTAAAATTTGAGCCACTCCTGCTGTAGCAGACTGACCCTTTGGCAATGGAAAGGATAGCAGAGAGGGCACTTCAAGGACGTCAACACCTTCAAACTGAATTTCCAGACACTTAAGTCACATCTGTGTCTGGACATGGACTATAAAAATAGTAGCACAAGTTGTTCTTCAGTGTAGTCCAGATGACCATGACTTCAAGCGGCTGCAAGCACAATTTGGGACCAAGGTCTGCTGGTCTCCTAGCTGGGCGAGGGGCAGTTATCCAGGAACCCAAGACCCATGCCCTGTGCTTGGAGCACCAGCCTTTTGTCTGCCTCCCACAACCAGTGTGCCTTGTGAGGAGGAGGAAAGAGCATATAGGGAGCGAGGTCCAGCAGTGGATCCTGCGAGTGGATCCTGGTGAGCAAGTGTAGGGCTCCCATGTCCAGTTGGGACCGTTGTTGCAAGAGCCGTCTGCCCGCTCGCAAAATTAGGTGACCCCTTCCCTTCCGGGCCATTGTGAAGTTTGAGGCCGTTGCCTGTGCCTGACTGTCGTATGCTAGGAGAGGGCTACTAAGACCGTAGGGGCAGCCGTCCGTTGGATCAGCGTCATTGGGGCAGTCGCCCATTGGACCAGAGTCATTGGAGCAGTCTCCTGGGCCTGTAATCCCCATATGGCAGGAGGAGGCAACTAGGATAATTTGGGCCATCGTCCTTTGGACCAACATTGTTGGCACTGCTGCTCTGATCGGAGGAGCCTCCCAGACCAAAAGGAACTCTTGAGCAAAAGCTATCCTGTATCACCTCAGCTGCTATATGACCTTACCTGCACTAACTTCGAAGGAAAAGCTGCACCTAGAAACCGATGTTGACTGCGACCACCTCAGCAGTGACTGCGGGAAGACGTGGTCATCTTGTTCATTGCCAGAGCACGGAAAGATGCTCTCCAGCTTCTGAACACTACTTTAGGCTGCAGTTGGGTAAGACTGGAGCAGAGCAGGCATGCTTTTTGAGACTTGTTTGAGTTTCATGTATTAACGCCACAGAAAGCTAAACTTTCTGGGGCCAAGTAAGAATTTGTGGCGCATTGCTAGTACAGGCAGCACCTGTTAGGTCTCCTCCAGTAAACTGCCAGGGATACGTTGATTAGTGTGGCGGAAAGAGAGGGAGAAACCAGTGGACAGTGCCTTGGAAAGCCATAGAACACTCACCCGGAGAGACTGTAGTGTGTATTATTTTGTGCGCCATAGTATACTTTGCATGTGTCATAAACGCTTGTTTTCTTATCAAAAAGTAAGTATTCAACTGACCAGTCAGATTGAAGTCACTATTTGTTTGTATTTCAAATCTTGTACCTTTGCTCACCTTACCCTTGCCTTCCCTCGAAGAGTCTTGGACTGCTCGAACCGTGCTACCACTGAGAGTCAAGTGCTGAAATGAATAGTACATGTACCAGTTGCTCATGACCCATAGTAGGTCGCGCCCCTGGACATCAGAACTAAAATGCCACAGCCCCCATGGTTGGGCCCAGTAACCCATGCTTGCCCTGTTGCCATCTGAAAGGGATTGTTATAGGCTGTGACTGTCTTTTCCCAAAATTTCAGATATTCAGGTAAGATCAGTTTTGGGGTGGTAGTGTTTCACGTTTGCTGTGTCAATGATAACTTTTTTTGAGACAAGGTATTGCCAAATAGTGTTTGAGAGCCATTGAGGCATCAGTGGCAATGAAGGGGCTATTAATGAAGGCGGGCATGTAGTTGGTAATTGTTTCTGCATGTTCTTTTGCAGGGCATGAGTCTTTATTTTATCAGCTGATGACTTTCTGTAAGGTTGGTTGGCGTGAAGAATTTGTTGAAGGTTTCTGAGAAGTGTCTACTTAGCTATTATGGGGATTGTTTGGTAGATAGTAGTGATGGTAGATTTTTTGAGTTTGTGAAAATGGCTAAAAGTGTTGCAGAGTACTTAAGGTTTGGGCATCAAAGCTGCTCTAAAGGGGAATACACAAAATATGAAACTTTGTTGAAGAGTTTGTGGGGGCTATCAATGGTTGTCTTAATTCTCAGAGAAGTATAAAAAAATTGTTTGCCATTCATAATATTTGAACAGAAAATGTGTCCCACTGCATGTGAATGCTCTACGTCTTGCTCAATCAAACATTGCACTATGTTGCATTAGGGCAAGGCAACTCTTGCTTTGATTCCTAGGTTAGAGAAAATGGCGATTTAATGTTCTTCCTGAAGGTGAAGAGGGTACGAATGGATCTGACGTCTAGGGGCAGGCTGTATCCACAATCTGGCCGCTTGCATGGTGGAACCCACCTTTCCTGCAAGACTGTTAGATGTGCTATGCACATACTTTGGACACAAACTTAATAACGAATTCAACTCATTTTTTGTCAGGTTCGAGGAACTGGCATGTGTCTTGTATTGAGAGTTGAAAACTGAAAATTATTTCTTTGATGTTAAAGTGTTGTCACTTCTGCAACCCCTGTTATTTCTTTGATTTTAAAGTGTTGTCACTTCTGCAACCCCGGTTTGATTTACTTTTTAACCTGTGTTTGTGTGTTTTTAAACTAATGGATTATTTTCTTCCCCATTCAGGGTCCTTGCAGAGAAGGAGAAACAAATATTGTTCTCTCGACCCAGAAAGTACATCCACTGCTCCACTCAAGAACCGGTCGAACCAGGATACATCAACATTCTGGAGCTGGCAGAGAGGATGTGCCGGTATGACCTGGATGAGGTGGATATCTTCTGGCTCCAAGAACTCAACCTAGAACTTTTGGAAATGGGTAAATGGTCTGCTTGCATTTATTCCCAAGGACAAGTCCTAGTGATCCAAGTGTCCAGATTTAAATATCATAGCATGGAAATTTATCAGCTTTTTTGACCTGATAACGAAAGATAGTGTGGGAAAACGTAGAAATCTATTCTGGCAGGTTTTCCCTGTAATCGCAGATTTCCAGTAGTTTTACTTCCTAAATTGTACAACTTCCCCAGTGGTGAAGGGATACGTGTTTTTTTTTCTCTACAAGGAAAATTTCCATTTTGGAGATTCATGCACATCTACCCACCCACCCAAGAAAAAGAATGGAATATTCTCCTCAATGATGGCTGTCACATATTAGAAATGCAATTTACAATCCTAACATTCCACAAACCCGGATTCTAGGAACGCAATTTACTATTGCAAATTATTTTTTGCACATCTAAGTAACACCTAGGTAGACACAATTGTTTGTGAATCTAGTCTTTCTCTTTTACTTCATCTAACTTCTTTTTTAACTCTTAATTCACTCATTTTCAGCGTTTGGCCTGTTCGTCCATATGGAAGGGCAACACCCCAACTTTTTCCCCAACAAAGTGTGTCTGTCAGGCTTAACAAAAGTCATTGTGACAGACACTCTTCTTGCTCAGGTTAGGCAGCCAGGAGCTAGACGTGTGATAAACGCGCAGGTGCCCGGCTGTCTGAGCTGAACTTTGCCAGGCTGAGGATTTCACAGCCCTGTGGGTGTGACTTCATCAGGCTGGCAAAAGTGCCTCAAGGCCCTCTTCCTGGCTAGGAGGGGTAGCGTCACAGATTGCCTCAGACATGGGCCTTCAGTTTTAAGTGCCCAGGACCGAGTGTCAATCATTAACACCTCATCACAGAGTTTGGTGGCGATCAGCAGTCTCACTGATCTCATCCCACACTGTGGCAAGTGTGGGACTGCTGCCTTCCTCATTGGCCAATGAGGAAGGCAGCAGTACCAAACCTCCTTGGACCTCCGAGTCTTTCCTTCGGGAGAGCTGCAGGGAAGGTAAGTTTTATGTATTTTTTTATGTTTGTTGTGTGTGACTGTGTGTATATATGTGCATATATAATATGTGTGCGTTGTGAAAGGGTGTGTGTGCACGCATGTGTGTGAATACGTGGCATGAAAGTGTGTGTGTGGCCTGTCCTCCTTGCTGAAATTACCATCCGCCACTGCACATTTTTCGGGGATGCAAAGTTATGTTATGTTATGTTAATGTACTATGGTAAGAAAAAGTTTGACCATATTTCATCGGAACCTTTTCTAACACTGCTAAATCAGCAATTCAAGCCAACCAGTGTTCCAGTTTTGGAGACTTTTTACTTGAATACTTTTTTTTAATTTAAAAAAAAAAAAGATTTCTTTATTGAGTTTCTAACTGTAGACAATCACAACATTGGTATGCATACATTTCAGTAAGGTTACATTGGGTCTCAATATTATTACAGTACCTAGTGAATCAATCAATTCAGTTGAGTGTCCACTATGTCTTGACATTCCCATCTCTACGGTTGGGGATATACATAGGCCTCCTCTATGTGCATTCCACCCGCTCCATTTTTTTATCCCATTTCTTGGGACAACCTCTAGACTTATATACTTCTTTTTCTGCAATCATACATTTGTCGAGTTCAGCTGCCCAAATCGTAATCGAAGGTCTTTCCGCTGCCCCCCATTTCATTGCGATTGCTCTTTTAACTAAGGTGTATCCAAGAGTGGCTAGTTGCTGTTCCACTTCTGTGAGATCAGTTGCTTCCCAAATGTTAAGGAGCCCCAGTTGTGGTGTTAGGGATACTTGTTTCCCTATAACCTCTTGCATGCGTGTTGTGGCCCTTTCCCATATAGGTCGTATTTGCGGACAGTCCCATATAGTGTGATAGAAGGTTGCTTCTCGGTGACAGCCGAGCAGACATAGCGTGTCTTGTCGAGCACCCATTTTCGCCAAAGTCACCCCTGTTAGGTACGTTCTATGTAGGATTTTTAGTTGGATCAGACGGAAACGAGGAGTAATAGCTGCTTCTCTCGGGGACATCAGCGCAGTTTGCTAGTCTTCGTCATCGATGTCTCCGATATCGGCTTGCCACCGCTCTCGGAGAGCTCGAAAGGGATCTGGCAGGTTGTTACATAATTTGCGAAATGTTAAGGAAATAGCTTTGGGATGGGTTCAGAAAGCAGCCTGTCTTCTAAGGGGGATGATTCCGGCACGCTGCCCATGTCTGGAAGCGGTAGAGTTAGTGCATGGCGGATCTGAAAATAACGAAAAATCTCCCCTGGAGCTAGGTCGTATTTTTCCTGTAGTTCACTGAATGTGAGGAGTTTGCCCCGTTTTACTAGGTGGCCTATAGTGGAGAGTCCGATTAAATCCCACTTATTAAAGCCTGAGTGATGGCATAAGAGCATCATCAACAACTCCAAAGGAGAAAGGGTCCTAGGGAAACATTTTTAACGACCAAACTACAGACTCAATCCCCACTGCAACTTATAATAACAACTAGTAAATCTGGTGGTCTATAAAAGGGGAGCTACAACTAAGTTATCAAATACCTTAATCGGTGCCAGAACCTAAAGATACCGAAAAGTGTGAAGTAACCTTAACGAACTAATCGGATTTCCATCAACTACCAAGAGAGGTCAGTGTCATCATTTGGATATCCTTCCTTCCTACCACTACTCCTCTAAATCACAGAGGAGGATCACGTGGATCGGATTTCGCCCAGGTCACGAAGATCAGAAAAGAAGGAAATAGAATCAAAATAGGGGACTCTATATTCACCTTGTAACTAGTCTCCCCAATGAATTTTGATTACTACAGGGTGATGGAAATAAAAGTGCAGTGCAAGTGAGTGAAAAATAAAAAGGATTTGGAAGAGAACTACTTTTAATACTAATATCTCTACCAGTCCTATTAAAAATTAGTGCAAAAGCAGCTTTGAACACACAGGCCACTTATCAATGGTCAACTAGTTTCAGCCTCACCTCCCACTGACTCAGGAGAGCCCGAGGCACCGACGGAGAGGGCGGGGTCTCCCATACCTGAGTTGTTACCAGGTGAGGTGAGGTACTGACCTCATACAAGACAGGTGCAACGAACACTCTGCTTGTCATGAGGATTGACCGCATAGAAGGTCGTATTTTATGACAATTCTACACATATGAAAGTCATATGGTTTTTTTGGGGAAGGCAGTAGCATTACAAATCGCTGTTTGGGTCCTGAAGAAAGCCTGGGCGATTGGCCCATTAGGCTGAAACTAGTTGACCATTGATAAGTGGCCTATGTGTTCAAAGCTGCTTTTGCACTAATTTTTAATAGGACTGGTAGAGATATTAGTATTAAAAGTAGTTTTCTCTTCCAAATCCTTTTTATTTTTCACTCACTTGCACTGCACTTTTATTTCCATCACCCTGTAGTAATCAAAATTCATTGGGGAGACTAGTTACAAGGTGAATATAGAGTCCCCTATTTTGATTCTATTTCCTTCTTTTCGAATCTTCGTGACCTGGGCGAAATCTGATCCACGTGATCCTCCTCTGTGATTTAGAGGAGTAGTGGTAGGAAGGAAGGATATCCAAATGATGACACTGACCTCTCTTGGTAGTTGATGGAAATCCGATTAGTTCGTTAAGGTTACTTCACACTTTTCGGTATCTTTAGGTTCTGGCACCGATTAAGGTATTTGATAACTTAGTTGTAGCTCCCCTTTTATAGACCACCAGATTTACTAGTTGTTGTTATATGATGGCATAAGAGCCCCAGTTTTTGAGAGGACCACAAGGGAGTGGCCTGAGTTAGCACTTCGTTCCAACCCAGACGTTTAGTCGCCTGATGCCAAATCTCCACTGTCCGCGCCATAGGGCCCAGATACCTTCCTTTCCGGGGTTTTGTGTACAGAGCTCCCAGACAGCCCTCCCGTCCCATCTGATATCTGTCCAACATGTACGCGGGATCAGTTGGAGAATGGTATAACCAGTGATTTATTGCCACTAATTGCGAGGCCCAGTAATAGAGCCGTATATCCGGAAGTGCAATCCCCCCCGTCATACCACCCCTTAGTCAATTTGTGCAATGCTATGCGAGGCGCACCTCCATCCCACAGTAGTGAGCGGACCTCGCTTGCAATACTGTTAAAATAAGAGTCTGGAATTTTGTAAGGGCAGTTTTGAAGGATATATAAAAATCGCGGGAGAGCAAGCATCTTAAACAGGGCAGCTCGGCCTAATAGCGAAAGTGGCAACGCTCTCCAATGTTTAATATCATTGCGGAGTCGATCGAAAGGGACAGCTAGGTTTTTTTCATAGAAAAGCTGGGAGTCCGGGGTAATAAACACTCCGAGGTAGCGAAATCCATCATTGGCTATCTCAATCTCGCATCCCGAGGGAAGCCTAGGAATTGGACCCCGAAGAACAAACAGCACCGACTTAGTCCAGTTGATGGCATAGCCGGCATACTTGTCAAAATTTGTAAAAATATTTAAAAGTCTGTGTATTGAAGCATAGGGGGACGCTAGATATATCAAAATATCGTCTGCGTATAGCGATATTCTGTCTTCATTACCTGCCGCCCATTTCAGCCCTCTGAGTACTGCATCCTCTCTCACCCAAGACACCAGTGGCTCCAGTATCAAGGAGAAAAGCAGGGGGGACAGGGGGCAGCCCTGTCTGGTGCCTCTGCCTAGTTTAAATATTCGGCACGTGCGGTTATTAACCCTGACTTGCCCCCTCAACTCCGTGTAGAGTAATCTGACCCACCCTCGAAAGCACGGGCCAAACCCCAGGCGTTTCAACACCTCGAAAAGATAAGGCCATTCAATTGAGTCGAATGCCATGGAGGCATCCAGGGAAAGCACCACTGCATCTTCGTCTATATATTGTTGACGCCCCAAGACATTATGAATTCGACGGATATTCAGTGCCGTGTTCCGCCCTGGCATAAAACCTGATTGGTCAGCATGGACTAGGGATGGGATGAGTGACACCAATCGAGAAGCCAGGAGCTTTGCCAGAACTTTAGCCTCAACATCAATTAAAGAAATCGGTCGATATGAACTGCAACTATCAGCGGGTTTTCCTGGCTTTCGGATGACTACAATAGACACCAGACGTTTGTCTTCTGGCAGGATTCCTTGCTCAAAGCTTTCATTGTACATGTTTTTAAGGTGAGGCGCAGTCCGCAGGTACGTGGACTTGAGGAATTCAATAGGGACGCCATTGGGCCCCATTGCCTTCCCCGATTGGATACTATATATGGCTTTGCAAATTTCTTCTACCGTAAGATCTGCTGCTAGTACCTTGCTGTCTTCCTCCGATAAGGTCGGTAGGTGCATGTCTGCTAATAATTGTCGGGAGTCCTCTGCCGTATAGGTAGTGGAGGAGGTATAGACCGCCTCTAGATGGTCAGCAAATGCTTCCGCAATATCTTGTGGATCTGAGATGTGCTCTGCCCCTTTGATGGACAGTTTGGGTACCCCCCGCTCCCCCTGTTCCCTCCTCTCCAGCCAAGCAAGCATTTTCCCGGCTCTGTCTCCCAGCTCATATACCGTATGTTGTGTCCGCAATAGTCTAGCCCGGGTCTTCTCTCTCGCCAATGCTTTATATTCTAGCTGTTTGATAGTTAAGTGGTGCATGGTGGCCTCATTGGGCGAGGCGGTATTTTCCGCCTCCAGCTGCTGGAGTTCACACTCTAGGTGCGATAGCTGTTGGTTCTATTTTCTTATATACCCCACTTTTAGCGCAAGAGCGTGTCCTTTCAACACCGCCTTGTATGCTTCCCATATTATCTGAGCTGATTTCACTGATCCGACATTGTCAGTGAAGTAGTGATCTGTTTGTGTGAGCAAGTTCTCCCTTATGTCGAACTTTAAGCAGCTAGGGATTTATGACAATGGCATTTTGTTGCCTTTTGCAATGATACGTGAGCTCGATCCACACTGCGGAGTGATCCGAAATGCCCCTCGGCAGACCACGTGGACGTCCAAAACCTCCTATGTCAGCTAGGTGTGTAAGGAAATAGTCTATGCGGGACATGCTCTTGTGTGCATTGGAGTAGTAGGTATAGTATGTCATATCTGGCTGTAATGCTCGCTATATATCTGTGAGCCCCATGGCCCGTGTAAACTCCTCCATTTGAGTATTAGGGCGTGCTGAGGGTCGCCGTGGATGTCTATCCTTTAAGTCATTCATGGTCATATTGAAGTCCCCTCCCATAACTAGAGTACCCATGGGGAGATCTAACAGAATTCTCCCCAAGTCACCAAGCGCCTCTTTGCCCAGCGCAGGGGGAAGATATACTGATACCACGTTAAGCGGCTTCCCCTCCCAACTGGCCTCCAATACTGCAAACCTCCCCTAGGGATCTGCCCATGTACGGGTTGGAGTGAGTGCAAGGCTTCTCCGCACAAGGATTCCGGTGCCCCTCGAACCTGAGCTAAACCCTGCATGGACCAGGAGTTTATATCCCCATCGTTAAAGGGCCCTGCAGGTATTGCCTACTAAGTGGGTTTCCTGCACTAAAACCAAATCCGGAGCCTGTCTCTTAAGGTACTGTAACACCACTCCGCGCTTTATTTTGTCCCCCAGCCCATTTACATTCCACGTCAGAATGGATAATGATGTTTCCTCTGTACTCCCCATTGTGGATTGTGTGGAAAGTTTAGGAGAAGGTCTGTGGAGACGTCGAGAGGTGCATCCACTGCGCCCCTCCATTTCGTATTCAACCTGACTGAGCTGAAATGACTGTTGGGCATGTACTGCTTTTGAAACCACATACTTGCATACCCTGTGAGTAAGTTGAGAACAGTGAGAAGAAAGTCTGATACTTGATACCTTGTGATTCGAAAATGAACAATTAAAATAACCCGAACAATACTACTCCCCACCCAGTCTTCCCCCCTGCCAGTGGATTTCAAACTACCCACTCCCCAACAAGGCAGAGTGCCTGTCGCCCCCCTCCCCCCTCTTATTTGAGAGGAACTTGGTCTGCAGCCTCGCCCTCCCCGCCTTATTGAAGGATAATTTCACGGCATACTAGATAATGGGGATAGGTCCCGACCTCCTGTGGAGCTCCTGGTTTTGCAGTTTCATACAACAGGTTGTCCACCCCAGGCCTATCTGAGCCACATCCCAAACGCCCGCAACAATGCAATTGAGAATAGCCCCCCACCGGCTATTTAAGCCCTTGTTTTACCTTGGAGTCTCTGTACATGATTAAATAAGTCCATGCCAGCCCCACTGGCTCCCCCTCTGAGCTACGTGATGTAGAATCCGTCTCACTCCGGACAGGCTCGCTTCGTTGCTTGGCGTGATTGTCAGGCCTTTTAGTACGGGGCCCTCCATTCCGGTCTTTATTCGAATTCTCCACTCGACGCCAGCCCTCGAGCCAATCCCAGGCTTCCTCAGGAGAGGAAAACAACCACGTCTTGCCCTCTGATTCAATGCGGAGTTTCGCCGCGAAGAGCATAGCGTACTTTATATGCTTTTCGCGCAATGCCTGCTTGACCGCCAGAAAACTGCGCCGCTGAGCTTGGACTTTTGTGGTGAAGTCCTAAAAGAAGGTAATCGCACTGTCTTCCAATTTAAGCGGCGGGTTGGCCCGTGCAGTTTGAAGTATGATGTCGCGGTCTCTGAAATTGAAGACTCGTGCTATGATCGGCCTCGGGGGGGCTCCCGGCTTAGGCCTACCCCCGGGGACACGATGAGCGCGCTCAATGGAGAAGTAGTTGGACAGCCGTTTCGGCTGTAGTTTTTTCTGGATCAGTTCTTCAACAAATAAATCTACTGTAGGTCCTTCTGCTCGCTCCGGAACTCCCAGAATTCGTATATTGTTCCTACGTGCCCTCCCTTCATACTCATCCGAGCATCCCTTCCATTTTGGTCTGTCGTTCTTGTAGTTGGCACACTTGTTTTTTAAGCAGGGCAGTGTCTGAGTTCAAAACTGTTGTGGCATCTTCTATTTCCTTCACTCTGGAGTCAATTTTTCGTAGGTCAGCTCGTATGAGGGAGACCTCAATATTTACAGTGTCAATACGAGTCTCGAGGGAGGTCCGTAATCCCGTGATGGCCTCCATAATATCTTGAAGCGTCAATTCTTGTTGCTGTGGCGGGTGTTGCTGAGCATCCGAGAGCCCTTGAGACGCTGCGCCCTCATCCTCACCTGTCTTCGACCAGGCAAATTTGGCAAGTTTGCTCTGCGTTAGCGTTTTAGGGTCTTTCCCGCTTGCCATTTTTCACACTGCGGTATTCCAGCTACGCCTGAGCATTCAAGGATCAGCTCCAGTACTCGCCGCCGCCTGCTCAGGGAATGAGACTAACCCCTGCCGACCTGTCCGGTTACTGATCTACTGATCCTTCATCAATCTGGGAGAGGGCAATGGATAGGGCGCCCGACAGCTCAGGTGTGGCTACGGTGGTCCCTGAGTTAGGCAAAGTGCGTCTTGAGTATTACACGGCTCTCCCTTACCTCCTCCTCTTCCTGTATTAAGGGCAGTGTTGGATATTAGGCAGGGGCACACTTGAGTCACGCCTTCTTTGTGCCGCTTGGTTTGTAGAGCGTCCCCCAGCCCAAGCAGGCCCCGAATGTCTCTCGGTCGCTGCTGCGCACTTCAAGGTTCAGGGTCCCAGAATGATCTAGAGGCGCTCCACTTGCTGTGCAGGCCTGCCGCTTCCGCCTCATGAAAAATTACTCCTCGCCCTTGCCGGCCACCGGGCCTCAGTATGGGTCCATTGCAATCGCACATAAGATATCCCGCAACTTCCCTTCAGATCGAGCCACGCGTAGAAGCCACTAACCACCACTCACATTCACAGCTGGCCTTCCAGGGGATCACTGGGGGAACTTGGAGTTTGGTGCGGTGTGCACCGCTGACAAGTGGTAGCAGAGACCTCCAGCACTGACCATGGAGGATAGTGAAAGCTTTGGGCCCGCTAGGCCCAGGATGCCGGGGCCTCAAGTTGTTTCTTAGCCGGCCTGCTAGTCACACACCGCACTGGCTCTGGCAAGGGTCTATGGGGGGGGGGGGGGCACTCAGCAGAGCAGCACTCACCGCTGTCCTATGAGGGATCGCGGCGCCGATGGTCGCCTTTCAAGTTCTTTCCAGGCCGCGATCCACCAGGCCCACGAAGCCGGGGCCTCAATTAGTACCGCGGCCAGTCTATCAACCTGCCCGGCGGCTCAGATCCAGCTAGCACAGGCAAGCAGCGGAGTCTCCCGGGGACACTAGACAACGTATCCCACGGGTGACCGCCGTTTCTGGGGTCTGTTTCAGTCGCCGGTTGATCTGGACTCCGATATCCAGTGCGGGGCACTCTCCATCGCTCCCGATTCATTCCGTGGAGCGAGGGTGCATCGCCATCTTGGACTGGAGCTCCAGCCGCATCGGGAGTCTCCCGCCGATTCCCCACCTCTCCAGGCAGGAATTTTCCCCCAAATGAATGCTCCGATGTGTCAGGGCCGGGACCCTTCTCCGTCGCGGGAGATTTTAGCCGGAGATTGACCGGATTAATGTCAGGATATACGGTGAGGGCTCCGGAGCAACGTTAGCGTGCGGCCATTCCCTTCGGCTGCTAGCCACGCCCCCCACTTGAATACTTTTTTGCAATTAGAAGAGATCTTAGATGAGGTTTGTGCTGATGACAGATAACTACAATACATGCCCCCAGTTTACAAAATCAGATTGAGAGAACTCTAAATTTCAGTTTCTAGAGTAACATTTATTCTATCGTAGGTATCTGACCAAAATGCTTTTTACTCGCCCTTTGAACCATAGCACATGAGATGTGTTACTGGTAGTATGCAATTATAATCCAGTGCAAGACCAAGCCTGTGCATCCAAGGTGGGCATCAGTAACTCCAGAAAATAAATCATTGCTGAATATACATCAACTGAGTTCAGTAGATTGCAAAATTATTTCTTAACATTTTTCCCTAATAATAATCAATCTCGTACGTTAATTCTGTTGATCACACCCTACTTAAGACGTACCATTTGGAGCTCTAGCAGCTTTCAAAGGTAAATTATATATTTGAGGTGGATTTCTTTTAATCTCCAGCCAATTCAAAAGAGGAAGGCTCTCAAATTGAGCAGATTTTAGCCCTTCAGTAATCCGTTTTAAATTACCATACATAAATGGTCTTCTCTGATTTCTCCTTCTTCTACTTAAATATTATAACATTTATGTTTTCGTTTTCCTTTTTTCCGAAACTTGAAATAAGCTCACAAGGCTAAGCTTAATCCCTAACTTCCCATTTAGAGATTTGTTAGTTTTTGTTATGAAAATAAACTATTCCACAAAGTAGCACCTGTATGAAGAGCAGATTAATTTTGAAGTAAATTTAACAATTTTTTTTTTTATAACGGATCATATACTTTTTAATTTATGCTTTCCTTTCTATTTCATATCTGCTGATAAGACTGCATTCAATAATTTTAGATAGATTAATTCATTGTTACTCCAAGGCGTACTGTACTCGTTATCACTCATAAACCAGTTCGACAGTTGCCATATCATTTGTGCTGTCTGGTATAGTATAAAATCAGGAAAACCAAACTTGCTTTTTGTCTTCTTACAAGAAAAAGTACCTCTTTCGTTGCCTTCTTTTGCTTTCTTTCTCTTTCTTTCTCTTTCTTTCTCTTTCTTTCTTCATATTTTGTTTATTGAAAACTCATAACTTTTGCATCGTTCACCCAACTGATTGCACATGAGCGTTTCCATAGTTAGAAGAGCAATGCCTTAAAATATCACATCCAAAACTAAAGCCATTGGGTATTCTCTGGGCCTCCAATGTGGGCTTCCTGGTGGGAGAAGGAACGGGGCTGAACAGAGAGAAGGAAAGGAACACATAACCACAAATTATACTAACACGCTTATATAGTAACAAAGTAAATCTGAAAAAATCCAATAGTAGAACACCAATCACTCTTGCAACTTGTACCTCCCCTTTAAAATCCCCCTCAACCTTTCTGGGGAACAGTTCTATACTTAACCATGTATTGATTTTACTTTGCTTGGTCACGGATCGTATTTCTTAAGGTGGTGGTGTTTGATCATCAGCTCCATACATCCTACCTTTCTGGTGTTGCAAAAAGTCCGGAGTAGCATTTGTTTGGGACAAAACTTGTAACATCCCCTCATTTGACTCTCCACTTAGCTGGATTCCATAGAGAAGGTTCAAGTTCATGCAACAGCAGTTACTCTTTTACAACCAGTTTTTTAAAACTCTTTTTTAAAGTAGGTGCAAGTTGTGGCTATGATCCAGATCTTGTTTCCATGCAGGACCAGGTTCTTCTTCAGCATTACTGATCTGATTGGATGATTTAGTTGCTCAGTATGTTCCAGTTTGACTAGAAGTGTTATCCTCACTCGTATTGCTCCTGGTGGGCAGTTGTGTTGCCTGGATCTTATAGATGGCTGCGGGATTGTCTTCCACAAGGACTTTTGCATTCCAAAAGTTTTGTATTTCCCGTCAGGAATCGCCTTCATCTGAGGTAAAAAAGGTCCCCAGGTTCCTGACCCAGGAAGCCCGTACTGTATTTTCCAGTGTTTCCACCTTTGAATTGAAAATGGTCAGTGAGGTCACTACCCAGGCATCGAACTGCTTGCACACCTGGAATTCAGTCTCACCCTTCTGCATCACTTATTCCACCTGTCTTTAACCTCTGATCCAGACAGCCCACTAAAGGTTCAGATTTTACCACCTGACCCTTTACCTACCTCTTTCAACACACTTTCCATAGAGGATAATTTGGTGTCAATACTCTTTGTTGATTTTTGGAGGTCAGCCTGGAGGCCTGTCATTCAGCCTGGAGACCCGTCATTAGTAACTCACCCAGTGTCGAGTTGGGGTACTTGGAATCAGCAGTTGTCCACTCCTCTATCCTACGTCTCCTATAATGTGAAGGACTCTAATGGAGAAATAAAATACACCTCTCTCCCTAGTACGTGACTGTCTGTTCTCCTTCAGGGGCATTATGGCATATTTAAGATTCCACCACCACATATCAGGAAGGACACGACTCAGCATCTTGTAGTTTGATCAGTGCTTGCCCACGGGTATCGCTCTTTAGGCATCCCGTTAGCTTTCATTCCACGAGGAGCTAAATTAATGGTCTCAAGCTGCCACTGCAACCACAGTATTTCCCAAGAAGTCCTCTCTTCCCTGTTTCTCTGTGCCACAACAGAGCGGTACGGTGAAATAGATCCCTCTGATGCAAGTTCTACCGAGGCGTGCTCTAGTTACAAAAGAGACACAAACGGCCATATGCAAGCAAGGAATTCATATCCTTAGAGAACCAATAAGTGAAAACACTTCCCTAGGAGCTATTAAAAATATACAGGTAAACCGAACTAGATTGTCCTGAACTGAAACAGATTGTTTTATGCACCTGCTATAATTGTGTAATCCTTTCCATTATCGCACAATGACTGGGTAATTTCGCTGGAGTCTCCTTGGAACCATATATATATAGTTCTGGCACATTATAGGCACATTTTCAACTAATACAAAACTGTTTTCCACCATGTCCCTGTGTTCTGTGAGGATGGCATGTATTGAATGTGTATTCACTGCAGCATAATGCAATAAAGATGGTTCACTTTTACTGATATTCTTAAAACACAAATGCTGCCCGAGCCACCAAAGGGCTATAGAAAATCTAGATAATTAGCACAAAATCAAAAGTTAAGATCATTAAAACAACAATGGAAAAGTTGCCAAATTCTCATGTGTGCACAAATACACCTAGAAATAAATCTTGGAAATGGGGGCTTTCTTGTTTTAAAAAAAAAAAAATGTAAGATGGGATTGGGAGGTAGGGACTGTGCGAGTTTGAGGCCATCAGTACCTTCTAAAAAAGGACTGACTCCTAGTTTGTTTTGTAACCCTGTGGTCTATAGAATCAATTATTCTTTGCTTCGGGAGCATTCAAAGAGCTTTTCCTTTCCCGCTAAATAATCAGATCTTTTGAGTACATTGCGTTATGAGTTGCCAGAACTCAAGTTTGAACGGCAGCCTTGCCAGGGTAAGTCTGTAGAGCCATCTTACAAATGTTATGATTGGCCTTCATAGTTCTATAAATAAGTGCTGCAGTGTGCAATAGGACCTTTGAGAAATGCAGGGAAGCTGCAACCCAATTGCAGCTTCCATCTAATTACAAAGGACTTCTGCATTCCTGTATTTGTTTAAACTCCATGTATGCAACTTCACTTCATAAGGTTTTAAGTTTTCCTTTCTTTGCAACAGACCATTTGCTCAACTCCATTTGAGGACTTTTGTTTACCATTGTGGTTTTGTTTCATAGTTTTCTTTTTTTTTTTGCAAGTGCTTTAGAACAATGCATTTTGAAATCGTGGTTTCCCTACATTTTCTTAGCTTTCTGTCCAACAATTGTGTTGCCTTTTTCTGTGGAATCACATAAAATAACACCAAATATATTTTCAGGTGATGTAGTGACTACACCACACTTCCTACAGACGACTCAAACTTGCCTAGAGGGCTCAAACAAGTGTGGCACTTCTCTGCAAAGTTCTTATGGCTTCCTAGGGAGCAATGAGCCGCCGCACCAGAAGCCGGATGAAGAAGTTCATGAAGGCTGTGAAGAATCGATCACATCTGGCTACCCAAATAGCAGCATATTTGGCGAGAGTACATTGACGTGATTCATGCAGACAGTGGATTGTTATTCTACTCTGTGTGCAATGTAAAGGTGGACCATGTCTGAAGGCACACAGTGAATATGCATGTGCGATCCCAAAACCATTGGAAGCGCTACACAGATGCTTCAGACCCTCACTCTTCACCGAAATGTACCCGTCGGATGACTGAACTCGCTTTTCACAAAGTGTACACCTGCCAGTGCCTCAAACTAGGACATAATAAGTTAATGGGTCAACATCTGCACAGCACTGAACATTCCACTAAGCAAAACAGACCACCCTCAGTTGCACAATTTTCTCCACGTGCAAGAACAGAATGGTGCAGCGATACCTGGAAGTCCTCAGCTTCAAGAACTTTCTCTCCCAGAGAGAGATGTAGGAGCTAAGGATGATCTAAAAAAACAATTGCAAGATCAGAAGGACAATGTTATATTTGATGAAACACCTAATATTGAAGGTTGATGTGTGTTGAAAGTTTTATTTGCAGTGGTCTCTTTTCAGGGTGGCCATAAAATCCACACCCACCTAGCACAAACAGTGTTCCTCTCGCAGTGCAACCACGGGACTGTGGCGCAAGCAGTTGCGAGGGTGCTCACAGATTACAACATGGCCTTTCAGAACGTTATTTCTTTTAATACAGGGAATGCCACATACATGCTCAAGGCATACAACTCTGTGTTGAGAAATCTGTATACAAACTCAATACATATCACCTGCTTGGCGCACATCATGAACTTTGTTGGGGAGTCGTTTCGGAAGCCTTTTGTGGAGCTAAAGTCTTTCCTGCTGTACTTCTTTCCTGCTGTACTTCTCCTAAATCTTCTACATGGCTGGTAGCAGAAAGTGAAGGTACAAGCAACACCTTGCTGAGAATCTTGGGATGAAACCACGAATGGCACCTGACCCATACTCCCTGGAATTCTTGGTTTGCTGCTGTCCAGTACCAAAGCAAGCACTTTGATGCCTATTCTGGTTTTTTTTAACCTGAGATGCAACTCAGCAAGTCTTCCCTTGATTACCTCGCAAAATCTACAGAGGATTCTGAATAGTATCAACAAAAATTGTATTGAAGTTCAATTAGACATTGTAGCAGAAAAATGTCAAAGCATTTTAAGTCTGATGGACTTATTCCAGAGTCAGGCACCAGTGACAAGGGTGTATGACTATCTAGACCACCTCCACATGAACCTCACAAATAATTCAGTTCTCACTTTGGAGTGACTGCAACCATTCCTAGAGACTGCAGCAGGGGCTAAATTGATTCTGGCTCAGAGAAAACAGATAACAGCTCAGCCTAATGAAGCATTTGAAAATTCCCTTGAAAGGGTGGGCAAGTACTTGGGGGAGGGGGGAACCCGGGCCCACCAGGCATTGGGTTTTTAAAACAAGTACGTCTTTTTAATCTTGCACGACTCTGCCTCCTACCCAAGGACAAGAGTGCTTATTCGGCCATCCCTGGTTTGAGCGAAGTTCCTGATCAGGAGCTTCGCCTCTACTTTGAACATGTAGGTCCAGAAGCAATACAGGCATCTGTTTCAGGGGTGATTGATACTGCCCTCTTTTAGCGTCCGATGTCTGACCACATTCCAGTCTTTTAACAGGTGGCAGCTTTGTACAAGAACTGAGACCAGTTTTGCAGATTCTGAAAGCAACAGCATTTGCCAAATGATTTTGTCAGCTAGACTTCAGTCCTTCTCGGAGCAATCCATCCGGGCATTGTTGTTTTTACATTCTGATTAGCAACCAGATATCGAGCTAGATTAGGGCTGCTCAGAAGAATTTTAAAAACATGCCTAAGATTAAAACCCAAAGAAACAAACACACAGGTTCTGTGGGTCTTATGCAGAGTGTCTCAATTTTAAATTAACAAAATACACTTAGCTTTCTCATTGCGAAGAATTGCAATTGTATTCTCAACACAGTATATACAAATTCATAAGTGGCACGGCACAGTGCTCAAGGTGAAAGTGATGTAACATAAATATTACGTGATGCATGAAGTATATAGACCTGGCAGCATAAATACTGAAAACAATGTCTTGTTTAAACTTTCATGGTGTAACATACCTTACAAAAATAATAGACAATTGTGTTTGGTGCTGAAAGAATTGCAAAATAAAGTACCACAAAAATGGCACAAAATTTCCATATTTATCCCGCAAAAATTCAATTTTGGTGCTACAAAATTTACTAATCCATGCCACAGTATCCCGAGGAGCGGAGGGTGGGGGCTTCTGTCTTGGCATTGCTTCAAATAATGATTGATTTGTGCTATTGGAAATTTGCAGACCTAGCCTTTCCAACTGTTCTGGTGATATTTCCACTGCAAGAGTTTTCCCTTGAGCTAATCAGCCTGCACAGTCCCCGAAGGTCTTCTCAGTATACAGTATGTGCCACTACTGTCCTTGCACTTGTATTATGAGGAAGCAGGCAAACATTTGCTATGTGGCCCATTTTATTAGGGTCAAGAAGATAGGGGATAATGAGAACACTCACAAGCCGCATCATGATGCTCATGTTGGTGATGGCATGACTAGGCCATGCCAGGAGTGCTACCTGTGGAATTTCCACCTGACAGTAGTAAAATACGCCATTCATTAATGAAGAGGGCTGGATATATGTTTTACTTGCCAATGTGAGTAAAAGGGTAGACGTTTGATCTTCGAGATATATAAATCCTAGCAAATATTAAGACGACCTACAAAATGTTCAAAGCTTGTTCATCGTATCTGTCCTGTGGTTTGATTGCATGCATTTTTACATCCTTTATTACCTCTTCCTAGGATTTGGGCAAGTGGACGAGAGCACAATGGAGAAGACTGTTGAGGTCCTGGAGCGACACTGTCATGTGAATATGAACCATGCCATAGAGACAGAGGAAGGGCTGGGGATTGAATACGATGAAGATGTCATTTGTGATGTGTGTCGGTCCCCTGACAGTGAGGAGGGCAATGACATGGTCTTCTGTGATCGATGCAACATCTGTGTCCATCAGGTACCTACCACGAAATGTATGAATACATTAAATTCATTGTTGTCATGTCCCACTGTCCCAATGATCTAATCTTTCAAGTGTTTGAATTGAGTACTTATATCTTTCTTTGTGCAGGCAAAATCATAGTGTCTGGTTGTAACAGTTTATCGTTGCAGAGAGCCTCGTCTGATATGCCTGCCATTTCATTTGCAGAGCATCATAGTAAATCGGATCTCTGAGTCTTGTAAATCGATGGCATAGCTGCCCTGAAAAATAAATTGATATATTATCCAGTTAATCTGAGAGTCTCATCTTCTCGGCTGCTGCCAACACTGCCTGTGCCTTCAGGATCTGTTTCTCTTTGGTTGCCTCATCTTTGCGTTGGTTTTCTATATCAAATTTGGCTTTATCTGGGTATGCTGTTTATGTACATCCATTTTATACACGTTTTCCTTAAAACTATGCATGCAAAATGAATGTCCGATTTAATGAAAAATGCACTCTAAAGTTATGGGCACAACTTCAAGTAGCAAGACCTGAATCATCTTCTTGTGGCTGGGTTGAGGGCGATTAGAAGTGATCCCAATAATAAAAGCCTTTCTTCTTCACCACTGCCCGTTATTAGGCGGGCGTTTACTTCCATCCCCACCTCAGATAGGGATTTTACTACTGTCATTGATAGGAGTAAAGCTCCATCTGTATCCAGGATGTGAATGTGCCTGCCAGGAGTTTAATAATTTTATCAATTGGGCAAAACCTGGAAGTAACCAGAGCCAGGGTCTGTGACTGCCTGCATGGATGAAGCAGAACTGTCTTCACCTTAATGGGGGTCAATTGCCTTGACTATGGCAATGTTCTTCTGGTTGTGGCAAATATGTCCCTTATGTCACGCCTCCAAGACATTCAGAACGCAGCTGCCCTTGTAGTCTTCCATCTTCAAACTGGCACCTCGACAAGTCCAGTTCTGAGATCACTTCACTGGCTACCCATCAGTAAGCAGTGTATTTTTAAGATACTTTGCCATGCCCATAGAGCCATTATACGGTGAGGTCCAGTCTACCTCCTGACAAGAACTAGGTTTTACAAGCCAGCTAGGAAACTTGGATCTTCTTATCTTGAAGGCCCTTAAATAGAGCGACGACTCACTCCTGAAGGAGTATCTCGGCGCTTGCTACTAGACAGCGGTACAGTAAAATTAAAACAACCAGATTTTTAAGAGCTTTTTAAACTTGGAGAAGTCAGGACAGATACAAATGTACAGGGGGAATGTATTCCGGTGAAATGGCTTAAGAAAGGAAAAAGATTGACCCCTAAATCTGGCCGTGCGAGTGCGTAGTATCCTTAATAATGCTTTATTTGTGGACCTGAGCAATCTAGTGGGTTGGTAGTGAAGGAGTCTAGAATGTAAATAGATGGGTAATGAGGGCCTTCTGACACTGCACTAGCCACCCCCAGTCGTGTATGTACTATCCGAAATGGAGGATGGTCTTTTTTCATCTTCTACCTTACCATTGGAATAAGTTGCCCTTTCATATTTGTTTCTGTCAGTTTTACTGTTTTTTAAAAGTTGTTAAAAAATCTGGCTATTTTAACCGTTTTATCTCTTTTCTGATTTGCCTGCTATCGTCACTCTCTGTATTACATTTATTGCGCCAACATACTCTTGTTGGAGTGAGCTGTCTGCAATATATTAAATGCTGCTAACAATACCTGAAAACGTGCGCTTTGGTCAAATTCTTTGTCAACCATTCATCTCCTAGTACGCTGGCAACGTGCCCCTTAGAACAGGTTTATGACCATAACATTACACTAAACTACTGTAATTGTCCATGTGAGCAAATTTTAGTGTAAATTTAAATTTTGTGAATACAAAACTTGATTTTACACTCTTAATGGAAGTATTTGTGCTCCTAAGGTCAACTTGGCTGCACCAAAGTCTTTGAGAACTGGGCTCTAAGAGTAGATGTAGTCCTGTTTCGGAAACATTTCAGCGTTTAGAAGGCTACCTGCTGTAGGAATGTCCTTCTGTAGGATTTAGTGGAAACACTTATGAATGAATGATTGGTGAAATTTCTAGAAGCCACAACATTTATAGCAACGTGGCATCACATGTGAGGCTTAAAATATTAAAACATTTCTTGGAATGCAACCCAGCTTAATTACCATTGACCAACATTAATTCAAGCATTCCATCAATCCCATTTTGTCACATCACATATTCTGTTCTCTCAGTTTCACTGACTGCGACTGGTATGCTCACTTGTAAGTCAATGCTAGTTGTGCCTAACGACTCTGAGGAGGTCAAGACTGCTTTGCAACGGCTTGGTCCCTGTCTGTACTGGCAGAGTTGAACTAAACGAATGATGGACTGGAAATCAGCCTGACGTAATTACCAGCGGCTGAGTTTAATTCAAACATTCCACCCGTCTCTCTCTCTCCTTTTTTTTTTATTTCTTTTTTTAGGTTGTCTTCATCTAGAAGACCTCACCAGACAATTTTAGCTAATGTCTTGTAATATGTGACTTTAGTCGAGTGATGGACCGACTAGATTATCAGCCAAATCATTGGCAGTTATATGCAGATAACTCATGACCAAGCGACTTATCCTCTGTCCCGGTGAGCTAGATAGGGAACAGCCGATGTGAGACAAAGCCTGTTGGTGAAGGGTGTTTTAATTTTTAGAGAGAATGCACAGGAAATATTACTTGACCCTTTCATAGGAATGACTGTCCTTAAACTTGCATAGAATCTGGCCCTGAGCACATTTGGCGAGGTTTACCTTAGAGTATTGTTTCTGGAGGTCAGGTATCCAAAAGGAAATCTGAAAGATGAGTGGAATGAAAAACAGATGGTACAGTCTGCATGAGAAAGAATGAGGGTCATTTAAAGATATGAGTTTAATAGAGGAGGTGAAGGAATAACCACAGAGGTGTGTATCCCTGGTAAGAAGTTATGATCTATTGTCAGGAGAAGGGCTACTGTAAAATAAGGAAGTTCCGGGAGGTTAGTAAATGGACGGAAGAGGTAAAATCAGTCTATAGGCGAATTTCATAAAGTCCTGGTATAGAAATAGTTGTGTGCTGTGAGAGGAAGGACACAACTAGAAATACACACTTTCAATATGTTTTATGAACGGCATGCTAAGAAATCTGGATAATAATTAAAAATTACGATTTGTGAACAGTTAAAGTTAGCCACAAAGTCCTAAAGAAATTGTGTAGGCACTTGAGATGGCATGGATCGATTATCTCCTAATGGCAGTACTGGTTGTCCGGTTTCATCCTTGGAGCAGTGTTCAATCGGACCTCCTGCTGTCCGGTTGATGTTTAGACCTGCTCTGGCACAGTAACCAGAATGCCTCCACCAGATGACTGCTATCCTAATTGGTTAAAGAGCCAGTATTTCATTTTGGGATTTCCTTGGTTTTCTGTTATTTTTCTCATTGGCTGATTTCTTGAGTGTTTGGCTGTGAAAGCTCCAATTGAAGTGCCTGCAGGGCTTATACATGAAGTTTTATTGAGGGATCGGTTTCCTTTGCTCCTCCAGGCCTGCTATGGGATCCTGAAAGTTCCTGAAGGTAGCTGGCTGTGTCGCACATGTGTCCTTGGCCTTCATCCACAGTGCATCTTATGTCCGAAGAGCGGCGGAGCCATGAAAGCCACCAGGACGGGGACAAAGTGGGCCCATGTGAGCTGTGCTCTGTGGATACCAGAGGTAAATTGAAAAGAGTGTAAACTTTTTGTGCGGTTGTAGAATCAATAACAAATTGACATTTGCCCAATGAGTGGTCCGTTGAACCTGCTGTGAGAGTAGCATAGCTCCGTGAATCTGTTTCGTATAAGTCATTGTTGCATCAAAACTTTTTTTTTAGCATAGGAGTTTATCGGCATTTAAATAAATTCTTTTCACATTAGTATATAGTTTGTGAAGAAAACAAAAAACCCCGCTCCTATCCCAACGTGCTCTAAGATAACAATCAGAAAGGACAATATGCTTGAACAAATGAAATGGCTTTATGCAAGAGCTGGTTCGTACAAATGTCCCCAACCTATCACACACAGATGTAGCGCCTCCCAAGCGCAGACCCCTCCAGTCCAGCTTCTTGCCCACCCACCCTCTTGTCTACCTCACAGCTCACGGGGGCAGGGCATCCGGGGACTCCAGAAGTTCGGCATTGTTGCGTTCAAACTTGCCATATAAAGTGTAGTAATGTCCAACCAAGTTCTCCAGGGAAAGGTTCTCTTGATTAACATAGCGAGTGTCGAAGTCCTATAACAGTGAAATTTGCAGTTCAACCATTGCAATTTATTACCTTTTGCTTCGCTTTTCTGTCAGCATTTCATGATGACTAGTTAGATCCTGTTCTGGGTTAGTTGAAAATCTTTAAATTATTTTTTGTCTTTTACTCGGGGTAAACAGTGTGTCTGTAATCCACCAGATACTCTGGGCTACTCCAATGGGTACTAAATCCATTTTAAAATACTGTGACTTTGTTTCTGGATAGTCTGTGCAAAGGTGAATATTGCTTTGGCCTTTAACTCACCATGAAAGAGATTACCGCTTGAAAAAATGGGCAACCTTAAAGAAATGGTGCAGATTGTTTCTTGTGTTTTTTTGAGGTTGAAAAGCTGAAGCAAAAAACACATTTCTTCATACTGTACATCTCTTTAGTTGGAATCGTTGGTCAGGGCCATTTAATTGAGCTGGAAGTAGGCAACCCATGTCCAGTAGAGGCATTTGAGTGTAACCATTTCAGGGGGGTGGTGACTGTTGTCTGCTGCAATTTGTATTGCAGGTTCCTCATGCTGGAAAGTGGGTTTAGTCCCTTTTAGAGCAGGAAGTGGTCGTGATGGCGCTTGGCTAAGAGATGAATACCTTTTTGAACACAGTTGTTTTCAGGGGTTCCCTGAAGGTCACTAGGCAGTGAAAGACCCACAAGTGCAGGCTTAGATTTAAAGAACTGTAGACCATTTACTCTAGTGGTATTACTGTGTGTTTCTCCTGAATTTCTGTTTTACATTGCGTTATCACAAGTTGCAGCCTCGGTTGTAGAGGTTAGGCACTGCCAAGGCGTGCTCTTTTCTCCTAATTTCAGTTACTTCGTTGTAAGCTGCACATTCACTAACTTTTACTCCAGTTAAGAGCAGCTTCAATCTGCAATTTGCAACCACCAGATTCTACTTTATATAATAAAATTTTGTGTCATGTACAACATTTATTTTAGTTGAGATTAGCAAAGCCAGAATAGGTAGATATTTGGAACCTTTGCCCCCAAAGACTAAGGTACCATGTATGGTATATGACACCTTTAAGTTGATTGTTTCTTCCACTGAAATCCGTGGGGTTCTTTAAGGGCTAAAGTGGATGTAGACTGTTCTTGGATTCCCACAGATCCTCGATTCTTGAATCTGCATCCTCTGGAGTTTTTGCAGGTCCTTCATTTGTGGTCTTATGTACTGTGTTCTATTAATCGAACCAGATAGTGCTAGCAAATTTTAGATTTCTGTGTGGTGATCCATTTTTAGCATACCCCCGCTAAGCATTCTGAGCTAGTAGTTTGTACTCTATTACAACTGTAATCTGTGAGGTTGAAAGAGATTTAAGAGTCAAACCAGCCACCAAAATGTTTTCCTTTACCAGTGTTGCCACTATTTTTAGTTCATTGAACCAGCTGAATAGTTCTCCTATATCCTCCTGCACTATAATAGCCACTCTTATGGATTTTGTACTTGATTTTGTACTTCACGCCCATGGGCTTGTGTATTTTTCAATGTTCTTCCAAGACTTGTGCTTTTATCTTTGCGTTAGCTGATTTGTGATGAGCCATTCACTGGCTCCTTTATTTGTCCGTTTAGGTTTCCAGCCAGGCCCAATATTTTTATACCTGTAGACAAGATTAAATTTAGGATGTTGGCAGAGAAGGAAATATATAAATGGAGGGGTGTGCTAATAAGCACTAGAAGATATGGAGCCCATGGTATTGTAGTTCTCTGTTCACCGTATATGAAGTACCTATGCTGTATTTCTGTAAAATGTTACCCATGAGATGATTATGCTGATGTGTTTCTGTGGAATGCTGAGCCTTCGCGGTAATTACTGCCTTTTTTGTTGTGGTTCTTTCTGTCTTGTTTTATGTATTCTAAAACAATAAAGAGATGTATTAAAAACATTTAGGATGTTGCCATCTGTTTGGGAATGCACGTTGAGTAATTTGGTAAACCTTACGGTCCCCAGTTTGTCAGTCTTATCAGATGCTCCTTGCCCTCTCTGATATTGAAGCAGATTTCACAAACTTCTTTTTGGACTGGGGATTGATGAGAAGAGGAAGGAGTGTTGTATCTTCCAAGAAATCAGTGTTTTATCCTGGTTTGCTGTAGACATTAGCCAAGCTAAAGAACAAATGTGTATTTGCTGAGCAGAATCTGATCATGTGGAGCATGCAGTGCCTTCAGTTTCCCTGCATGAGATGTGCTTGTATGGATCACTTCTACCTCGCTACCCCTCCATGCTCTGTCATCTATTTGGAAGGAATATGCCTCCTTTTCACGCATTCCGTCACCCCGCATGCAATTACAACGCGGTAGTTACAACGACCGCGTTGTAACAACGCATACCATTACCCCGCAAGTCGGAACAACGACTTGCGGAAGGGGGCGCTGGATGTTGGAATAGTATAATTTACTATTCCAACTTCAGTCTGTGCGGACAGTAGGGAAGGTGTTGGATTTTAAATCCAACACCTTCTCCCCCCTCTGCAAGTCGTTTCGGCTTGCGGGGTAATGGTATGTGTTGTTACAACGTGGTCGTTGTAACGACCGCGTTGTAATTGCATGCGGGGTGACTGCTTCGTTGTGAGGGCTGTTTACCATTTGGAAGTCTTGTGGCAGAAGCTTTTCAAAGACTGAGGGCCCATTGACCTAAAACTAAATCTTTGTTATACTGTTTTGTGACTGTGCATTTTGAATTTCAAGATTGTACTTCATTGCCAAATGAGCATAGATCTGTCAGATATTAAGGTAACCGGGAAAGGGTGTGGGATGCAATTTGATGAGAAGTGATCTGTAAGTGTGTTGGTTGCCAAGTTAACCAGTCTCTACTGGATGACCACCTTACTGCCCTTCATGGGTTGCGGAGAGCTCTATGGCTGATATGCCATTTGGAAGTTCGCTGTTTGCAAACTTATGCTCTGGAGTTCCTAGTTGATTCATGAATGGCCAGTGGACCTCTGGTTTGTTTAACCCCCTTGCGATAGTCTTATTGGCTACGGATATTTTTGGCACAGCATCTTGACTTAACATTGGTTGAAGTGTGGCCGCAGGGCAGCCTTTACAGAATTAAGGCATTGATCATGAGTGACACCGACTGAATTCTGGCACTTAAGTCTTCCATATCAGCCTTCCGTATCTTTCTCATATTGAAAGCCACAGGACCATTGTGTGCAATCAATCACCCTACTTCTGCTTTATGATCGTTATGCATATTCTGAGGCGCTCACCTTATCGGCTGTTGCTCTGCCTAGGATTCATTACGCAGTAATGTTCGAAAGCCTTCAAGAAGAAGTAAGGGCTACCCCTTAGCAGCAGACAATCAGAGCTTTAGGTTTCTAAGTAACAAATTTTTTTTTTTTTTTTAAAGAGTCGTAGTCACACTCCAACAAGGCACCGAATACTACAAATACTGACGCTTTCTAAGAGAAATAACGTACTTTCTTCAATCATTTACTTTTGGTTGCCCGGGGCCTGGTGCTTTGTTGCTTAGGGACTCCCACTTTACTTTTGAATTAAGGTATTTAATTGTTGTTTTTTAAAGCAACATTTATAGTGCGGTTCTTAATTATGAATATACTTTTTTGGGGGCTGTTCAGACAATTTATTGCTACCTGCTGGTCACTGGACTAAAATATACTTTTTCTGGCATTGTATCAGTTAAGTTCCAAGTTTACCACCGTTGAAGGAAAGGGCATACTGTTTACCTCTGCCTCATGTGGTAATGTCTGCTGTTTATATTTTGTATTTTAATTGATTCTTTTGGCACTTTGTACTTCACTCACAGGTTAGCATTGCTTGTCCGGAAAGGATGGAGCCAATCACAAAAGTGTCCCACATTCCAGCAAGTCGATGGGCGTTAGTCTGCAGTTTGTGCAAGATAAAGACTGGTGCCTGCATTCAGGTAGGTTCTCAGCTGGGAACAATTTGTGAATGATTGTAGCCCATTAAACTCCACACAGTGCAACCCAAATTGAACCCGAGAGGATCTGTTAGTCAGATTTTTAGCCAGTTTACTCTCGTGACGTGACCGAGACATAGTGGATATAATCTAAATGGTGACAAAATTCACCAGCTCTTCTCTGATCTTTTCCCATACTGAGAAAAGTTGGACATTTACTCCTGACAAGGGCAGAAATAAAACTTATTCCATGGTTGGGGAAAAAGTGGTGGTGGGGGTCGGGGGGAGTGTGAACTTGTAAATGCTCACCAAATTTTTGCATGAGCAAAATTTACCCATGCATGTTTGCTCATGCTAAAATGCAATTCACTAATCTTTTCTAGGAGTACAATTTCCTGGCCTACATCTGTCGGGTATGGTGAATTCATGAAAGCTGTACATCTGCACTAATGCAAGGGCTTATACCATGGGTGCACTTTTGTGACTTTAAGAATTGGGCCCCAAATTAGGTCTTCAGTTAACCAAGACCCTTTGTTTTTATTCAAATTCTGTCTCTCTCTATCTGTACACTGGCTTCACTGTGAGTGACAGCATTCTGCTCTTTCACAAGGAGCATATCGGCACACAAAGCAGTTTTGTTCAGTGACAGAGACTACTGTAGCAATGTGTGCTTTTTGAGACCAAAAAATATTATTGCTTTTTGCCAGTGTTTGTTATAATGGTGAGGACCTGGCAGCTCCCACAACTATGTAGTTTTACAAAAAACATTTCAAAACAAAACACGCATTGACAAGACCAAAAGGCTGACCACCCAGGTCAAACCTATTGGTTTTGCCAATGATTCTCTATTTTCATGCTTTCCATGATCTTGTTGAAACTGGTTGCACTGATTTTCTATTATGAATATTTTTTCTTTTTTTGGGGGGTGGGTGGGTATTATTGGCATGCATCAACACATTTTAGTAGGTGATGCTTCAAAGAAATGGTACCTAAAATTTCACATTAGTTTAGCATAACGTTTTTTTCCTAGTTGCATTTTTTGTGAACATTTAATTTTGAAAGTAAAGACTCCTCAATCTTGCTTTCAAGCTTCTGCAAACATTTGCATCTAACCATAGAGCATTCTGGGAGCATTATACGTAGCCTCATACTGTTAAACTTTGCAAACGTGTGTACACATTTTTATACTGGGACCACTGTCAGCAGTGCAGTCCGAGCTTATAACATTTTCTTAGAGCGCTCCCCCCAATACTAAAGGCATTGCATTAATGAACCATAAATACAAGTTTGAACAGCATTAACATATGGGCACAAGTATTACCGTAACTGCAGACAATGCTCTTCCCTGATCCATATGTGGTGATGTAAACCGGCAGTGAAAGGGTTTGTGCTGCAGAGGTTGGGCCTACTTGTCTCAAGGACAAAATAAACATGAAAACCTGTTGGCCTTGACCCCAAACAATATGTCCTGGGAGTCGGGCTTTAGGATTTCCACACCCCTGGCTCTGACATTTTACCTTGACATGTCCTGTTTGCATCTGTAAATATGCCATTAATCACCTCCATGCCCTTTCTGCATACATCGGTGGCTGGATACCATACCTGGACAGATGATTGTTTAGTGCACACTATGAGCTCCATTGTGTGCCTAAGGTATCTGGACAGTATAGCAATGATTGCTTTTAATGGTTAATTCCAAGCACTACAGTGCTCAGCTTGCTGGGCCAGCAGGGGAGAAGGCGGTGATGGGTGAGGTAAATATGTGGAAAACAAATCAAGTTTGATAACGAAGGCTTCCAGTTTTCCCTTTTTACTGATTTTTACAGATAATTACAGACAGAAAACAATGTGTTTCCTGTCTGTATTTAATTTTATAAGTTGAAAAATACGGAAAATTATGCTTCTTGTGGGTGACTTTCCATGCTGTCTTTCGTGCTTTCTAGGACAACAACTGAGCAGATACACAGAATGGGAAGTTAAAAAACAGGTTCAGATTTCCCTGAATACAGGCATGTGTTAGCATATATTTGCATTATAATACTGATATTTACCTGTGGGTGTAAGGTTTGGCTATATTTGGCTGCTTAGTTTGCTAAAAATGCGACAGGCAGCAAAGTATGAGTGCATGTTTATCAGTTAAATAAATGTGGAAATATACCGTGTTATGACTATTTATTCTCAAACACAAATAAATATGGATAAATAGGTGGTCAAAATATTAATATGGATAAATACAGACGGAAATGTTAAAAAAAATAAAAATACAATAAAACCGGGAGCCCTAATTAATAACTTATGATACACATGTGATAAATGTGTAATGGCGAAAGGAGGACCTTTCACATGCTTTGAAATAGTTCTGCTTTCTAACATATTCAGATCTAGATGCTCATTATTGAGGAGAATGGCACCCAAGAGAGAACTCAGAACTGCATTGTCTTACAATATTAATTACTGTCCAGTTAATTTTATTCTAAATTGTGGCAATACCAGGAGGTGAACAATAAAAGGTACAGTTCAGTGATGCATGAGAATGAGTATTGGAAATAAACACTGATTCTATTAGGAATAAACTCTGATTCTGACAATGCCTCTGTCTGCCCCTCTCCACAGTGCTCTGTGAAAAGCTGCATCACTCCTTTTCACGTCACTTGTGCCTTTGAGCACAGCCTGGAGATGAAGACTGTTCTGGATGAGGGCGACGAGGTAAAGTTTAAGTCCTACTGCCTGAAACATAGCAAGAATAAGCAGGGCTCGCTGCAAGAGCCTGAGCAGACTAGTAAGAGCCCTATTGACCAGAAGCAGTCGGAGAGCGAGAAAACCAGTCTGCGTGCCCAGAAACTCCGGGAGCTGGAGGAGGAGTTCTACACACTGGTGAAAGTCGATGAAGTGGCGACTGAGTTAGGACTACCATGGCTCGTTGTGGACTTCATTTTCAAATACTGGAAATTAAAAAGGAAGAGCAATTTCAATAAGCCATTGCTGCCTCCCAAGGAGGATGAAGAAAATGGCCTGACTCAGCCAAAAGAAGACAGCATCCACACACGCATGAGGATGTTTATGCATCTCAGGCAAGATCTAGAGAGGGTGAGTTTTGATGTACTAAACACTTTTGAAGGTCAATGAGCAAACCATGTTTGTCAAAAACTGCAACATTATATATTTCAGCTGTCACTTGTCACACCGTATACAAAGATTTAAGCATACATATCAGATATCTGTTTACTGAAGTTGTGGCTTTTTCTACTTACTGGTATATCTAAAACCATAATTGCTTTCCTTGTCTATGTTGTGGTCTGCAAAGTCATTTTTTGTTAGGGAAAAGGCTTTCCCTGCAGTAAAATTGTTTCCACAAAGTTACGTAGATTTGCTTTCAGAAAGGAATTCAAGCTCTCACCCCAGAAGGCCATCTTTCTTGCTGCTTGAGTTAGTCTGCTAAGAAAGAAAGGAAGGACAGCTTCCCTAAATCATATTAAATTACTATTTATTTAGAGTTAGTGTGAACATGTGTTTTGTCTTCATTACAGGTCAGAAATCTGTGCTACATGGTGAGCAGGAGGGAGAAGCTGAAGTTATCTCATAGCAAAATTCACGAACAGATCTTCAATTTACAAGTCCAGCTTGTTAATCAGGAAATGGCAACAGGTATTGTAACTATGCTCTACCATTTTTCTTTAGCTTAGTCTGCGCTTTGTCGTCTGCCATAGCACTTAGCTTCTCCATCATTTTGCCTTAACCCCCTTTTCCTCTCTCTCATAGTCACTCATTGTATGAATTTAGGTACACAGACCTAGATAAAAAGCAAATTGCCCCTAATACCAAGCTCCTCTAACAGGGCATCATTATTTGCCCTATTAACTTTTTTTCTCCTTTATTCTCCAAACATATGCATGAAAAGTCTGCCTTCATGGTTTGTGACTAACAGCTGTCAGTGTAAAATCAGCCGCAAAATTGAAGCTTTCCATGATTCACTAGCATCCCTAGATGATACTTACGCACGTGCCTTACAAATTAGGGTCATGGTATACCATCTCCGAGTACTTTAGGATTACCTTAGCACGTTTTCTAATAACATAACTAAAGCTAGACCTCCAACCACCTAGGACACCGAGACAACCTTGCTTTGACTTGGCAGAGAAACATGAGTCAACCAGTTGCCATTACGTTGGATTCTTGTGTTGGGATTTCCGGAGTTCTGCATTCCATGTAGGGATTCTAGTCACTGAAGATTGGGGAGAAAATTCTTCTACTGGTAGTTACTGCCTGTCAGCCATTGGCTGCATATATGTGTGCTGTCTGTGATAATAAACCCATCCCATTTTACCCGAGTGGCTTGAGGATAGTCTCTGCACACTACAAAATAATGGGGCTCCATGACAAGTTAGTTGTTGAGTTTACTCCTGTTGAAAAATAGGCAATGATGATTCACTAAATGACATATCTGGAAATCTGAGATCGGTTTTATCCTGGTGTGCGTAGCCTACATTTGGGTGTTCATCTACTTAGAAATTGTGAGCCACCCCATGTGGGTTTGCCAGCAAGACCATTATGGTGCTGTGATCTAGTTCCCATACCTTGTGCACAAGTACAGCATTAACCCTCTTAATCCAAGTCCCATCTCGTTTGAGGCGAACCGGAAACGAGGGAGCAGCATGCAGAACACAAAAAAGATGACTTTTTGAAATAACGAAGTTGTAAAAACGAAGTTCAGGATTGCTTTTATTTCTTATATTCCTTGGACTTTTTTGGGGATCTTTTTTCAGATTTCGTTTTTAGCCTCACTACAACCCATACAGTTTGTTCTCAAAATACTGCTGGTTGGTACTGCACCCTTAACAAAAAATATGCTCACCATGGCCAGTTGAAGCAAACTGTTAATTTCACCACTTGGCATAAATATGCTGCCAGATTCAAACACTGAAGGAGCTGAGAGTCTTGACTTCTGTAAGTTTTAAAATTGCCATTGTAATGACACTACAAAACTTGCATATATCCCACTGTTGTTAATGTTTACCAAATGCCCCACAGATGCTTCAGCGAGTCGTGGGACATCGCACCTCTTTCTGGGTAGGCGTGAGCCCAGTACTCTTTCTGCCTAGGACATGCTGTGTGCTTTCTGCAGGAATTGCTAAGAGCATTGGGTTGCTCATCCATTAATACATGAAAATTGCCCTCAAGTGTATAGTATTGATCTGAAGCGTTTTAATACAGTGAAAGTAATATATTCTCTATCCTTTTAAAATAAAACAACATTTTAACATTTAACTCCTCTTTGTGGACCGCAAAGGCATATAGCCTGACTTAAAAGCAAGGTAAATTTAAAATCAATAACTTGATAAGATTGACACAACATTGTTGTGCACAGTAGCTTTGTACTGGAAAAAAAGCAAACATGAAACTTAAGATACCTCTTGTCACTCATGTCTTGCCACTCGTGGGTGATCTCGTCACTTTTGGTGACCACTCCATTGGTCCTAGCCATCACTGGGTTCTGGTTTGATACCAATGAGTGTGATTCATTGATAAACAGCATTACCAAAACTCAACCTTTTGTGATGGTGTTAGAAGTAATTATTTGTTTTAACGTTAAAAGTACTTCATCTTGTGCCAACGTATTTCACAGTACAGAATATTTGTTAGCCAACTCTTGTATTTTAATGTTGCTGCTATTACAAGGTACATTTAGACCCTCTACCTCAGGTGCACAATATTTACACTCAAACAGATGCACTTCAAAGCAGTATTGAAAAACACTGCTCTTACATTTTAGTCTTAGTATTCTCACCTACGTGGGTTATTTTGACTCAAAGTAAGACAGAAGCACTTTGGGGCATACGTTCAAGGAGGTAGCGGAGTGAGGCGTTAGCCGTCATGGCTTAACACCTCACTCCGCCACTTCAGAAACGTAAGGCTGCACCATATTTACAACAATATGGTGCAGCCTTGCGTTTCCCCCTGCCCTGGTGGAACACCCACCGCAACACCCACTGCCCACCCCTTTCACACTAAGCATAGCGTGAAAGGGGGCCTTATTTACAAGGCAGCGTTAAGCCACATTAAGTGACTTAACGCTGCCTTGTAAATAAGGCAATGCCCCTATCGCCACCACAACGTTGTAAAAAGTGACGTTGTGGTGGCGATCGGGGCTTGTACATATGCCCCTTTGTGTCTTCAAATGAAACAGTTTGGCCCTTTCATTGCTGATTGGCAGGGCAGTGTACCTAATAAAGTGTTCATAAAATGTACATCTCACTCTCAAAATAATGATTAGTGATCTGAGCTTTTAGGGTTTGCATTCATCTGTTGTCGAAGACCAACCTTTGCTAATTGAGTATCTTCAGCGGATCAACTGATACACTGAGGGGTGGTTTCACAATGCCAGATTTGTTGCTTACCAATGTGGTAGCCCCTTTTCTGCACAATATTCTGCAAGTCCACACTACCGTTTCTTGTTATCAAGATCATGAAAACCCTCAACGCTGCTTCCTAATAAATTCTATGAATAATTAGTCATCTAGATCGGCCTGCTGTTACTCCTTTTATCCCTACACTAAATGTAGTTGCACTATTGTCACCCGTAGCTCTGCTCCCAATATAGATCCAAAGATTCAGGTGAACTAAAGGCTGATTTGCAGGTCTTTCTTAGTCCTAATATTTATTTATTTATTTTGAGTTTTTATAGAGCGCGAACTTGACCCATTAGGGTATCAGAGCGCTTTACAGGAATTAGCAGTAGGAGACAAAAGACTTTGGGTGGGGGGGGGTGCTAGATACATGGGGGATAAAAGGAACAGGTAATTACATTTTACATTTACAATATACGAGAAACAAGGTCCCAGGGTCCATGGAGGGATGCCCGGAGGTGTTGGGTGGATAGTGTCTGGGTACTCCAGAGGAATGCATTATACGGAAGTAGAGCAAGGTCTCTGGATGATTAGAAGGCAAAATTTAGGCGAGGAATTTGCCCATTAGGAAGGTTTTGTTAATGTCATGGTCATGTTAATACAACATGCTTCTACAGAAGCAGACTGTAGAAGCATGTTGTATTACATGGGTAAGAAAATGTCCTCTGCAGATCATGACCGCTCATGAGAAAAGCTGCTAACATAAAGGTCCAGACTCTGAAATGCCCATATGTTGGCATTAGGTTGGGCAACCTTGGCAGACAGAGAAACAGAAAAATGACTTGGCAAATATTTTCAAGTTTTGGGTCTGTGTTGAAGCAGACTGTTGAAGATTTTCCTCTCATAGTCCTTAATCTCTATTAATTTCTTAATGATAAAGAGGTTCATAAAATGAAGACAAACCAAGGTCAATACAAGACTAGGTTTGAATGGAGAAAGACATCAAAGACTTGGGTTTAGCAATCGTTTTAGACACGCACCCTGTAGCGAGTTCAAGCTCAGCACTGATAGCGTCTGTTGATTATTCAGCAGCAACAGAAAAGAGTTGGGTATGCACTATGTGTAAAATGTGGTTCCTAAACATGGGTCGCCCCAGGATGATAATGTCCTCACATACAGTACTGCCTTAGGGGGAAGATCAGATAATTTCCTCAAAAGGAGGTAGACATTAACATAAACGTGAACAGGATAGAGTAAGATCCAGCAAACTACAAATTTGCCTCCTCAAAGGGAAAGTTCATCATCAAAAGACTGTCAAAGTTTACATCTATTAATGATCAAACTCCTTTCTAAAGGAGGACCTCATTCCAATAAAATAAAATTGACTTTTTATGCACCATATACTCCAGTCCTACATTCGCAGAATCTCTTTAAAAAAGAGAGCGAGAGAAACTATAGGTTATTCTGCTGTACAGATTTTTTACCTTGAAAAAATGTATTGTTGATTTCAGAAGAGCTTGTTTCAGGCAGAACGGTGGCCATACTTATTGGATATTAATTAGGCATTTATTTATATGTCCTACCCGACACCATTCAAACAAAGCAGAATTTGTTCTTGATGTGCGGCCCAGCGCCAAGATGCACTCAAGTAGCAGATTTTCTGGTGATGTCCCATGGTATGCTTGCTCTGTACTGAAACGACAAAGCCTGCAGCGATGGGCAGAGACCTAAAAAAGCCTTCTGGGTTTACTCCCCAATACAATTTGCTGTGCTGGGGACACTGTTGGACAAAAGTGAATAGCAATACAATGGCTCTGGCCAAGGGCACCTATAAACAATAGTTGGAGAAAAAGACATGATAAAATGCCCTCCGCAAAAGGAGGGCTAATGAAGAGTAAGTTAACCTGAGAAACTCCCAGAAAATTTAGCTGAGTTTACTTTAGTGCTCAGAGATCCGCCGGATGCTGGACCGCCATGACCTAAGATGATGTACGCTAGCTGATGCAAAATCAACCTACATACATACACTCTCGTTACAACCTCATAAGAAAACACACAGGGAGGGTTGCCTGCGCAGGTGCGTGCCAAGCAAATATCTATGACCCAGCCACCACAATTGCCAAATATAGGAATTGTGGGGGAAAGAACGTCTGTGCATGACAGTGAACAGAAATTGTATCACTGTAACTTGCATTTGAGTGGCACAAAGACAAGACAATAAGTAACCAGGCTGTTGGAAGGGACATGCCGATCACCAATAGTTTGCATTGTTCATTTTTTTTTTTTTATTTGTCCTGAATTTTGAATTCTGGATAACCACTGCGTTACAAGCATAAAGCTTAGTGGTAGATAAATCTAACCTCATGTGACAAATAATACACACAAAGTTCAGTATTGTCATTTATTTAAAAAACGCCAACATTTAGAAGGTTTGCATGGGAGAAAAGGTAACTAGAGTAATTACTTGTGTTTCGCTGCAAGACATACTGACTGACATTTGAGTCATGCAAAAAGAAATACAACTTAGATGAAACAGAACAGTATAATTGCATGCAATTTAGACACTGGGTGATGCAGCCTAGCCTCAAAGAAGTGGCCAGCAGAGAGCATACATCCTCGTAGGGTTCCTCAGAATAATATTCTGACTGAATAAATAAGTGACAAACCTTGGGAATCCATGGCAAGATGTTTCTAAAATTCCAATAGCAATCTTGGTAAAAAAGCGCATTGCAATGTTATGCTAGATTTGTGCTGACATCAGCTCAGACTGCATAAATACTATCCACACAACAGGGATCTATGCCAGAAGGGATGCAGCATCATAAAGGACTTCAAACATAATGGATGGGCCTTTCTTCACATTAAGTGCTTTCGGGCATAAAGTTTAGCTGCTATGAAAACAGCATTAGGCTACCCGCATCCCTACAGATGTAAAGTGCTACAGAGCCTACGCTCCCCAATACTTAAATGTCAAGTGAAGGCTGACTTCTGTTGTGGGATTGTCTAGGAACAGCAAAAACCACAGCTATTCAAAGCGCCAATTATAAATTCTGCCCACAATGCTATGCATGCTTTCCCTGGAAGATTAGCGTTTACAGCTGTTTGACCCTGGATCACACAGCATTAAATGTCCAGTGTCACAACTTTGAGTACCAGAAAACTACAGGACAGCCGAGGTGTGCTGGCCTCATAATGCAGTGATGGAGGATACGGGGAAACCAGGAGCCTTTGAAGAGGAGTACAGCAAGAACTACACATACCATGGTTGAGAATATTTTTCTACCCTTCCACAATAAATATTGCCTGAACATGTGCTGGAACAAAGGCACTTAGTTAAGATGCCATATTGATGCTATCTGCTTTGAGATAAACACTTGCTGTTATGGAATCATCCCATACCCGTCCTCAAATTCTGATCTGTTATTTTTGTAATCATAATTTCAAGATGACCACCCTGAAAAGAATGCTGCTGGAACCCAACTGTATGACTGCCCTCGACTTCAAAGTATGGTGACTTTCTGAATTCCCCTTATTCTGAATTCCAGATCAGAGATGTGTCCTCTTCAGGGGCAGTTAGTATTACAGTGCCCACATGCAACAGGGTTGTGGAAGGATTTTTTGCTAATAGTGGAACTCGGGCAACTTAATGAAGAGCAGAGCTGTTGCAGACACATAGTCGTATGTAACTACAGATGTATCTCAGACTATTTATGGGTGCCCATAGGGTGATCTCTTCATAAAGGGAAAATGGAAAAAGTCCTGTCAACCTGCTGAAACTCCCATGTTAGAGGTAACTTTTAGGGCATTTTAACCTAGTGGTGATGATCTGCCCAGAAAGTACATAAGCAATATACTATTTATAGAAACAGTAATGGGAAATATTGCATTGGGCAGTAGAAAAGTGTATAGCTCTGTGGGCTGATTATCTGCCAGTTGTGGATTACTATCTGGCAGACATTGATGAGCAGGGATTATCCGGAATTAAACGAGTTCTATGTAAAATGCCAAAATCATGCATCCTCGGACCTTGTCCCAAGGAAATACGCTGTAAGTAGATTGATCAGGGACGTTAGCGTACACTTTTTTCATGCGTAGTATGGTAGATGTGCCAGACTTCAATGATGCTCTTGGTTGCTCCTTCTTGTGCTCTCAAAGCATAGTTCTAATATCTGTCAGCAATCACATACTACTGCAGCCTCTACCTTATCTCTGAAGAAGGTAAGAAGAAAGCCTGTTATACCACCATCCCACGTTGCAGAATTTGGGGATATGGCCCTGAAGTCCTACAGTTCAGTTATCTAGATCAGCCTTCTGTGTGTTTGACCATATAGGAGGCATGCATATATATGCTAAGTGCATGCTACAGAGTAAAATGAAACTCTAGAGATCATTGCAAACCGCGGACCTTTAACTTTTTGCATGCTGGGATACAACACGTTATCCAGGACATGTACTGAAGCAGACAGTTCTGGTGTATATACATAAAAACCTGTTCGTCTGGCAGCCATTGTTGCTTGACACGCAATTAGTAAGAGCGATTGGAGAATTCAGGCAAATTGTACAGTCTCCCAAAATAATACATCAAAAACAGAGGTACCCCCACTTGTCCACTGTATTTGATCACATTTGGTGCTTCCTTTTAGTTAGATATTGCCCACAATGGGACATTGGGGTCTCTTCCTAAAGAACGCTATCACCTCACGCACACACATTGGTAACATACTTCATCATAGGGTCACTCCTCGTGAGTAACCGATATTGTTCAGAGGGCTCATGACCTCCTTTTGTCATTATATTTTTTCACTTTTTCATGCACTGGGTCTTATTTTGTTTAATTGTGTATATTATTTTGGGGAAGTATGTTGGTTTTATTTTCACTTCCTAATATCGCAAGGATAAAAAAAAAAGAATTGGGAATTTATGCTTTACATGCTTGTTTACTTTAACTGCTTTAATGGAGTGGATTATTTGTTCACATCCACAGCATTACCTCAGAAGTGCGGTGGATTAGAACGGTTTGTCCACCACCCTAAAGAAAAATCTTCTGGTGCTAACACCAAAAGTGTTCTTTATTTTTTAAAAACGATACAAAACCAGACCAAACAATGAACTTGTGCAGACCATATTGACTCCATATGGTCAGTTTTCGTCCATTCCTGTCACGGGCGAAAGGCCCAGCCACACAAGTGGGGTGCAGATTCTTTGGGGAGAAATGTAGGCGGGTTGTGTGGTAGGAATGTTGTTGCTCCCTGCATATTCTGCAACCTTCCCACACAGAAATGGGAGGAAAATTGGTGTTATTATCAATTCGGTTTCTATCCATTTTTGCTTCTAAATGTAAGCCAGTGTGCAAGAAAGAACATGTTTGATGAAATGCCCTCTGGAATCACATGACTGTATGGGTAACCACAAATTCAAGATTATACATATAACCACTATTCATAAAATCAGTAGCTGGGGCACGTTTCAAAATTGCATAGGTTTTCTTCATACATTAGATTTTACCATATGAACTGCTGCATGATCGGTGCACAATAAATATAAGTTGAAGCTCAGTTGTTGGCTCTGGGTTTTTGGAAAACAACAAACACTATATATCTCTGTTACCAGAAGGGTCTGATGGACGTAGTGGTGTATAACGTTTGCACATTGGCCATCAGTGTAAAAACCTAAAGATTAGGTTTTTTTCTTATTTATTTTCCTTATTTTTTTATTTTAAAAAATTGTTTCTTTGGGAAAACTATGCGTGATCTACACTTATGCCCCCTTGCTGAATCAGGTATTTTGTCTGCCTTTCACAAATGTATAGCTTTTTGGATTTACCAATAAGTTTCACACCTGTTCCCACCACAAACTGCAAGTAGGTGGACACCACAAAAAGTGGTAAAATCGGCTACCACTTAGAAAAATGCTAAAACTGTGGTAAAAAAAAATTGGTTTTCTTTTACAACTCTGCTTGTTCCTGAAAGCTGAGAAGATGGTGAACTTAGCACAGCAAACCGTTTATTGATATGATTTGTAGGAGGGAAAACATCTGCTTTCTTGCACAGCACTTTCCTCCCATTTTTCCAACAAAAAGCAATATGTTGCTATATTGTAGCTCTTTGCTCGCTTCCCTGAGGGGCATTCACAAACCCTGGGTACTTGTAGGATCCCCAACATGTGGAGGGAGAAAAGGACAGAAATTTGACTTTTGTGGAAAATCTTTGTGGAAGCCTAAGTGCAAAGTGCTCCAAGCACCGAATGGCCTCTGCCACTGGGGTGGAAAAGCCTCAGTAGCTAAGCGTTTATTTGGTTAACCTGGTTCTGCCTTTTTCTTATGCCATTATGGTTATAGCCATTCTTTAGGCCCCTAAAAGACCTCGAAGTATTTTCTAACCCTAAACTGTAAAGTGAAAATGAAAAAAAGAAACTGCCTGGGTTTGGACATTATTGACCAGTTCGTGTTGAAAAATATTAGTTTAACAAGGTTATAAAGGATAAAAAACACCATCAAAGAATGTTTCCACTCTTGAAGTAATTCACCAGCACACTCGATACCAACCCATATTCAAACTCTTTTGTGAACATGATGAATGTTTTCTCTACCACTCGCCTATTAACTATTGCTCTTTACCCCAAAGTCAGAGGGATGTCCAGGGCTAATAATATCTAAACCTTGCAAGGGTGCTGCAACACAAAACCTTTTTTTGTAAATCTGATGAGGTTTTACAAATTAGTCAAACTATATCGCAGAAGTTACTTACATATATCTAGGAGGTTTGCAGGATGAATTCGGAACCTAATGCTTCATCCATTTCTGGCCTGGAGTGGACCAAAATACATCCTTTTAGGGAGAGACTCTGATGTGGGCAATATATAACTTAAGAAAAACTGCAGATGTGATAAAATACAGTGGACAAGCGAGGTACTTCTGTTTTTGTTATAAGCCATTGTGACCTACCTACTCCACCTAGCTATTTTTGCAACCCCTTTCTTAAGGACCCATCACACCCTATCCCAACATCTTTTGTGAGATTGAAACATTGTGCTGACTAGACTTATGGACTCGCCCTAAAGCCACGTGACTTCAGAGAATTATCATGGGAGGTCTTTTTTTTAGGTAGCAATTATGGTGAACTACAACCACTTACTGTAACTGAGCCCCATTTGCATTATCTTGAAGACAGGATTGTTACTCCACGCACATCCATGCTTCTGACCATGGTTACTCCCACCACTCCATATTCCATGACAGTAGAATGGTAGAACACCCAACGTTCTTCACCAGACCACAAACATTGCAGTGTGCTGTACACTCACACTCCATAATGTCCTACACTGTTTGAACCTGCACCTTCCATAGCCCAAACCTATTCATCAGTCAACCTTCTGCCATTCTGCGCAAAGGAAAATCAAATTCCGAATCGGCATTGGTGCATCGGATTGCCCATCGAAATTCAGTTATGCTACACATGAAAAGAAGTGTTGCAGCAACACCTCGTCCTAATTCTCCTAATAAGTGGAGGATTTATGGGTAAAGTACCGCTTGCTGAAGTTTGTTAGTAGCTATGGGTCATTAAACATCACTATCACCTAACTGTATTGTGTAGATATTCACTCAAGGTGGGCGTGTTTATTGGATCATTATTGAAGACGTTATTTTTCTGTTTGACCATACCGTGCCCTCCACCATGTGAATGGAGTCAGGCGAACTGCTTTCCAAATGATTCAGAGGATGTGAGTCTGCAACTTACACATATGATGCAAGCTGAAAATGATACTTGTAGCAATCAGTTAGCAACTTTTTGTCTTCTCACCATTACATGGCAAACACAGACCGACCTTACTCTACACACTCCAATGAACGCAGACATTGGGGACACCATGGAGCAGGGAACTCGAAGCCTACCTGTTCTTCTGAGTGTCTCTCTGATAATGTTGATTTCCGTTTCTTGCTCCACAATGCCTCTGTTCATACGTTCGCATCCTATAAATTCCAATTCATTCATTCAATGTGGAACAATAAATCTAAGATGGAGCTTATGTCCTAATGCATTATTGCCTATTTCTGTACCTTGCAGATCATGGAAGTAGTTTGTTTTTGAGCTCAAAGCCGATTGCTGGCTTTATTAAAGAGATAATCAAAAAGGAAAATAATCTAGCTCGAAATTTTTCTCCACAGTGGAAATAAATGCTGATCCTCTTACTTCCCCAGTGCTAAGCCCTAGCAGTCCGCTTTTTTACAAAAATTTATCGATTCAGGGCGTAATAAATCTTCAGATTACTATATGTACTCTTGCTCTCCTTGTGAAAACTGCAGACACATAGACAAAATTTAAATCAATTTCCCAGGACGATCTATCAAAATTGTTATAAAGTTAATCTCTTTCTGTGAGGGTGCTTTCCAGTTCAAGTTGTGGAGTCTAATATTCGTATTTTAAGCTGCAATGACTTCACCGGGTTGACCTTACTTTAAATCACCGTTGTGAGGCTTTTTCTTCAAGCGCTCGGGGCAGCATGTTCTAATGGGCAGTATTCATTGTAGTTACTATTGTTTATCAGAAATATATCTTACTCTCTAGCACTATTGCATTCTAAATGGCTATCCGAGTCAATCCCTCTGTACACTGGACTCTCCACGTGTGGTACGTCAAGGTTTATTGTAGGAGCTGGTAAAGGGTTTGGGATTTGGATAACTCATGACTCAAATATTTACACTCAATATACTTAATGCTCGGCCACAATCTGAATCCGAAAAATAGGTATTTTATTTATAGGTAGGAAAGTAAGGTAATTAAATTTGGAACCACACAAAAAACATATATGACTATACACACAATTGTAGCATTTAAGCATTAAGGTGCTACAAAACAGAGGGCACTATGATGGCCAATGTTATTCTATGGGCATCGTAACCTTGGCAGACTCTCTAAATGCTACATTTAGTAGAGCCAGTTCCTGGGGCTGAGGCCGCAAACAAGTAGGTGAGCTTGAGCCCTAAGAGGCCTGAATGTCAGTAAAATTATTCAAACTCCCAAATTACTCAAAATCGTCCACATAAAATAAATCCGGTTCTCTCTCAAGTACAAGGAAAATAATAAGGTGCTAATGAACAAGTTCCTAAAGTCTTGGTGTCCAGTTACTGAGGCTGCTGTGCATTTAGTAGTCTGTATCCATAATAGGACCTATTTAAGGGGAGATCATTGGAGGTCCAAATTGCTCTCATAGTCATAATTCAACACAGGGAGTCTAATGGCGCTAAACCAAAAGCCAGGGTATTAGTTGGGAAACCAAACTTCAAGTCCGCTCTTTTGCTGGTCTGAGCATTGTTACATGCTATGCGACTTATAAATGTTGTGTATATGTTGCGATATGTACAGGTGATTTTTATGTTATCTTATTCGCGCAGATATGTTTATATGTTCTTATGTGTTACAGCTTGACTTCTGGCTCTGTGTTTGTAACAGGATTTCTTCCATCCAGATAATCTTGAAGATTTATTTTCTAGGTCGCCACAGAGGTCACATGCTGTAATAAATCAGTACCCATTGCGTACACACTTCCTTGTTTTCCGCCTATGTTTTGTAGAGGATTTATTTACAGAATGGTTTACCTTGCAGCAACTAGTAGTTGAATGGCCACTTAAAATTTCTTTTTTGCACCATATATTTCTTATGCTTCAATTAGTTGTAAGACATTCTCAGTCTGCTCCTCCCCTTCTATTGTCCATTTGTTGACCTGGAGAGATGGTCTGCTGAAATGCTCCACCTTCACAAATGTGGGTCAGGCATAGCTGCATTACAGTTTTTCCACGTTTTTCCCCCCACTATTAATTCTTATAACTATTCTAAAATGTTTTGTTTTTTGCTATTTGTCTGGCGTGAACTTACATGTGGCTCTGAACAATAAATTATATTTAGTATTGTTAATTGCAAATATTTTACTTAGATTATTAAAGCATTGTTTCTTTTGTCTTTCTCAGGCCATCCTCTGTCCAGTGCTTTGGAGAAAACTCTTTTCTATCCACCTCCACGCATCACTCTGAAGTTAAAAATGCCAAAGGTCACTTTGGGTAACTCTAAATTAAATGCCCGGACAAAATTGGACAGTACCTTTTCTGTGGAGAAAAATTGTTGCAGCCCCACGCGCAGTAAAAAAGGTCCTCAACCTATGGAGTCCGCAGAGTTGAAGAAGAAATCCTATTCCAGACATTCAGGTGATAAGAAGAGTAATGGAGTAATGAGAGAGACTAGACTTGCCAAAAAGGATGTGCACAATTCAGGACCTACAGAATCCTCAAAGTTTCACATGCGTCAGACATTGGGGAAACCATTAGCTCTCCAAGCTGTACTACATGGACAATCTTCCAATGGCAATGGGAAAGTTCATCATGAGAATATGAGATTTAGCAAGTGCAACGGAGCTGTAGGCCGAGCGGGAGAAATTGTGCAAAAAAACCGTGCCAGCCAGACCTCTTATGAGCAAGAATCTGTTCTCACTTCTCACTCAGCTAGTCGGAGCAGCTTCAGGAAATCCACTATGGAGCATTTTAGTAGGTCCTTCAAAGAGGCAACTAACAGTTTAGTGAGGACCACAGAAGACCTCCGGAGCTCTGAAAAGTCACATAGGAGGCTGACAACAAAAGATCAGGTATGGAGTAAACAGACAGACTATCCTGTAGCAGTTGCTCCCTACCAGGACAATGACGGGTACTGTCCCGACTTAGAACTAAGTGACTCTGAAGCAGAAAGCGATGAGAACAGAGAACATAACCAGCTTAGGAGAAATGTTTCTGGCCGCGAAAGCCCAATTAAAGACTTTGGCAGAAATTGTCGCAGCAAAGGCAAAACAAACTTACCATCTCACAGCTCATTGCAAAGGTGATACGAACTCTAAGTATTGACAATTGTCATATATTTCCAATAGATTAGTGAGAGTGTAGGCACCGAAGGGTACGTCAAATGCCCATAGTCTAGGCGAGCAGTGCAGTGATATTAGAATAAAATTGGAGTCTACAAATGTCCTCCTTCAGTAATTCAATGTGGATTATCAATCCAGCCCTTAAAGTAGCCTTCAGGAATAGCTTGTGCTTGATGTGTTTCTCTTTTAAGGCTGTGGCTTGCTGCAGTATCGAGTGATTCATGTAAGAGTGGCTGGTATAACTCCTGGTTGCATTTTTCTTAAGATACATTGAAAATTGGTGAACCCTAGCCTTTGTGGTTAGGAAAAAAATGCTGGTTCTTTGTCAGCCATGGAAAGTATTTTATTTACACTTATGTTTTAATTTGGTGAAAGAGACCGTATAATCCTTTGGTGTTTCCACTGCTGTGACTGAGTGTTCCTGTAAGGCTGTTAAGTGGAAATTCACCAAACATTTGCATCCCTGTTTACACATTGTGAATTTTGTTTGAGATGGATGCTAAACTTCGTGTTCTCGCACCGTACCCGACACGTTTTTTGATCCTGCACTAGATTGCCATACATTATTCCTCCTCCCCAAACCTGGATGCAGCTTCTGGTGCTACAGTTGTGGGTGCTCTGTACATATTGGCATGGGCTGTGGGGTTCATTTGTATAAACCTTTACCCATCAAACAAGTACAAATGTCTAGCTCTCAAATAATGTTTGCTGGAGTAGATGCACTACATTGAAGTGTCTCCTACGCTAAAATAGCTGCAATCACAGATGAGCTGTGCCTGCTTTCGCGGGATTGGGAAAGTGGGAAAATCAGTGGGATTTGCTTTGTTCTTTCTAATCTTATTGGCTCTTCCAAGCTCACTTTGGTCGTTAGTGTGTGGTGATGTCCCTTCATTTTGAGTACATTTCGTTTTTAATTCATTGCAGGATACATATCAACCTTGGTGTTCAAAGCCATTTCTGAAACTAAGAACACTTGTGCTGATAACTTTAAATGCTCAAACAAACTGAGTAGTGTTCAACCTCAGGGCTGTTCTAATGATAACATATTCACACACGACCACAAATACAGACGACCGCAAAGCAATATGTTAAGCGATATGAAGCTGCATCACTACACAGGCTTTCCTTACCCAGAAAAATGTGGTGCTGTAGGAAACGTTTCTAAAACCCATTGGGTTAGTGAGTAAGGTTTTGTCAGAGGAAATGCTTCCACCCTAGGTGCTATCTTTCGTTAGTGAAAGAAATTGGAGAGGTGAGCCGGTGCTAATCTTAGTTATTACAATGAAAAAGTGCTAGCTCTGTATTGTGCACTGATTCTCTAACTTCAAGCCGGACCAGTGTCGGTTGATGCTGCCATGACACTTGTAGAGTGTCGTTGGGAATCTAACACTAAAAGCCCGAGTAGGGTTTGGGAATTGTACTTCTACAAATTACCATTTGAAATTCATCTATATTGGTGCGTAAACTAAGAAGAACTTTAGTATGATGAACACAGGGACTGTGGTTCCCGGTCTTTCCACCCAAACGAATCCAGACAGAATCATTTAGGCAACTTGAGATTTCTACATTCTTTAAATTTGTGCTGGATTTATTCACTTTATAAGCGTACAGTGGAAATCTTAAGCTGTCCCATTTTCAAAAGATCAGTATTCTGACTGGTAAAAGTTTTTGGTAATTGTAAGGCCTTATCTGCGCCTAAGCACTTGTTTGTGGAAGGATTGGCCATCACCTGGGCATTACCCATTGGGACAAAGAAAGGCAGCTCTCTCACTTGCACTGTAACAACCTCTAACTTTTCTTTCCTTCCTTCCTTTCTGTTTGTATTGTTTTGATCACGTGCTATGCGTGTAAAAACACTGAGCTAACTCACTGACCCTCTCTCTAAGTCAAAAGAGGCACTAACCTAGTTATGCTGCTGTACTTTATCATGCAAGGCAAGCAAGGAAAGAACCTAAATACTTTGGTGCTTTAGCAAATAACAGTTTGCCAATTATTGCTAAGAGTGTTTCTGTCTTGGGCAATATTTTTGATATTCTTAAAATGAATTTACTATGTAAATGAAGGATCTCTTTTAGTTGGGTATCAGAAGTATTGTCCCTGCCTGCCACAAAAAGTGCATATGCTAGTTTTACTGTACTTGTTTGGTTGTTAAATGTTGTTAAAAGTATTACCTCTTAACCTTTTGTAAAACCTTTTTTTGTGTTATGCATTTTGTTTTATATATAAATATATATATATATAAATATATATATTCAATTTTCCAGAATGGACTCTGCCTTTTAAGATGTCCTCCTTTTTACAAGTACTTTTTTCATTAAATTATGACTGCTAAAATACTTCTATGTTGTTGCGGTTCTCTTCATTCAGACTTTGCCCTGATTTACTTTTTCAGATTGACTTGGTTTCTAAAATGCTTGCAATCAAGTTACTTAGCAGCCATATTGCGATTTAGGCAATCTAATAAGTGGTTTAGCTGTTGCACAATACATCCGCTTTATTTAGCCCCAGAATGAAGGACATCTTTGAGTGGAGCAGTGGCCATAGAAGTGGCATTTGCAAGAACTGCATTCCTAAAGTCCAGTCTGGATATGACATGTGAATATACAGCTGTTAGTTGCTGGTCAGGTGCGATGAGGTGGTTGATATAATTCAAAATGTGAGTTTGAAAATTGGCAGAGGGTGAGCGGGAGATTCAGTTAGTCCACGATGGAGGGTCAGGTTGGGGTTTTTTTGTTTTGTTTTTCTTGATAGAAGTTAATATGAGGAAGAATTCGGTTTTCTGTCCATTATGGTGTCCTTACTTTTAGAGCAGCAATGCAAATAAGTCCTGATCTGAATTATTCATCTCAGTCGATACATATTAATTTTGCTACAGGGGAAGACAGACTATAGGAAAGAAAAGTGTGAGATATCATTGAAATGAAGAGTTATCAGTATTGAGTGAAATCTCAAAAGACATTGAAGTGGGCAGCGAGAGGTACTATCCGAGGGAGGTAAGGAGCATATTGGGACGAAAGAGATTGGCAAGCGATAGAAATTGTGTGACAGAAGACAATATAATGAAACCCACTAATATAGAAAAATAATGCGGTTGAGAGTATTTCAGGAAAATTAGAAGAGATGATGTACTAGCACAGGGTGAATGTAAAATCGCAGAAATCCCAAACAGAATTGAAGAACATTGTCTGAGCCAGTGAGACTCTTGTAACACACTGGTTGGAATCAAAACTCATTTCAGCTGGCATGCTGTGCCTTACACTCCACCAGGAATAGAAACATGTCTTCCTTCAAACAAACAAAAATATCCCACATCTAGTCCTGCATTTAACAGACACTGAAGTAGTCTAACAAACTTTTATGGGTGCCCTGCCCGACGGGACAAAAGTGCTGTGATGTCCGCAAGGCCTTCTTCGAAGACTAGAGCAACACAATCTGGGCCAAGAACCCGATCAAAGACTCCCCAAGGGCATGACCTTTTTCGACAAAGCCTACCCTACCAAGTTTTCCAAGTTTAATCCTGGTCAAGGGGCAACTAAATTTAAGAATTTTCAACTTCATGGGTTAAGGATGTATGAGGCACTGCACTTGCTCAAAGCCACTGCTAGTCGTTAACCCAACCAACATATATGTTTCAAAGTTTAAATATTGTTTTCCAATGGGGAGCAACAGAAAAACTATTTAAAACAGATATTTTTCTGCATTATAATTGTTAGGAGACTGATCTTAAAGTATTTGTACAGTATACTTTGTTTATAAACACATTGAATTTACTTGTGATAATTTTGCATGAAACAAATGGGTAACAAATAAAATTGTGAAAGATCATATTTTTCTGGTAAATAGTTTTTCTGTTGCTCCCAATTGGAAAACAATGTTTATACTTTAAATTGAAGAATTGGCATGTTCAAATATGCTGACCCCCAAACCAACCTGTAATGCCAAATTCATCAATCTTGTAGCCTCTCCTCATCCCTTCAACGCAAAGTTCATCCTGTTTCTCTTGAATGTGAAGACATTTCTCCAAAAAAGCAAGCATGCATTAATATGTCTGATGCTGTGAAACCAAATGGCTGACCCAGAAACCATAAACCACTACAGTCAGTATCCGATCCTTTTACATAGAGGTCATTCAAAATATTAAGTAAATCGCTGTCCGTACACATAGATCAGACCAACCTATTCAGTGGCTTTGTTCATTCTTGGTGTGGAACCGGAGACCACTCTTATTGGCTGTCCAAGAAGAACTGTTCATATTGCCCTGCACAATGGCACTTTGACCCCCCCCCACCTTTGACCTCTTTGCAGCATTCCTCCCTCCCCACCTGTACACCACCTCAGTTTATTCACATTGTTTTCTCCAACAAGGCATGCCAGGTCAAATTAGTAGTCTATCTTTCTACCTCTACCAATGTCTTCTACAGTTGATGAGATGCTAGAAAAATCAAAAAGGACACCGATATTGTGAAGTCCATGGGCCCCCTGCAGACTCCATCTACCAGGGGTAATATCACAAGCGGCAGTGCAGAGGGAGATCCAAGGCCACCTCTCCTAAACATCCTCAATCATATCAGAGGCAGCAGCAGACCTGTTATAAAGGGGATAGAGGCTACACACAGAGATCAATCAGGGACATCATTCCAACAAAGGCATTGGTAGGGGAGATTCTGCAAAAGAGCCTCTAAATCCAAGCACTGACATGCCCTGCATTCCCCTGATCACACAACACCTGTTAGGGGAAGACAATACGATTTCCTTCCACAATGGGAGGAAATCACCTCAAGCGGATGGGTCCTCAAAATAATAGAGCACTGTTATGGCCTAGAACTCCTCTCAACCCAACCAAACATCCCACCGCGTAAACCCACCCTAACACCTCTACATTCTTAACAAAGTGGTTCAGGCACTTCTCCGCAAAGGGACCATAGAACCTACTGCCTCGTGCCCTATGGTAACTATAACTCGCGCCCCCGCCATGCACAGTTTTCTCATGTATAATTTCATTGCAAATGTTGCAGTGATATTATCAATGATGTCATATAAGATGACATGAGTGATGTAATATGTGGGGTAATTAGCAGCGAACTCCGATTAAGACGCATCTGCAGCAATGAGTACCCCTGCAAAGACCATCTACAGGAGTTTGCAACGTTATTTAAAATGCGAGGCTATCCTCTACGTATCATACAGCAACAAATTGACCAGTCTTTGCAGTTACCCAGGGAAGCACTTATTTGGAATAACAACAGTAGAAACAAAAGTGACAGAACTCCATTTGTGGTTGACTATCATCCATCAGCTTCCAACTACTGAAATGTAATGCAAAAAATATTTGCCTTACTGTCCACTTGTGAAAAATTGCAAAAGGTTTTTCCAAAACCGCCAGTCATTACTTACCGCAGAGCTCCCAATTTACGGTCTCTTATTGTGAGAGCTGAACTCGAGCTAGCTGTAACAAATGCAGGGGTTAAATGCTGTGACTCTAAAAGGTGCATCACATGTGAATACCTTTTACAAACCTCATCAGTAACTTGATCTGTTACGAGAAGGACCTATGGAATAAGACCGCATCTTACATGTCGATCAACATGCATTATTTATGTGATACAGTGCCAATCCTGTAGCCAATCATTTTAACCTTGTGAATCATTTACTATCAGATTTGAAGATTTTCCCTGTGGAACATGTCTTACAGGAAGAACTACTGGACTCCAGAGAAAACGCCTAGATGTAAAGTTTAAAATCCCTGCATCAAGATGGACTGAACATCGCTGACAATACCACCTCATTAATGTATATCTCAGGACTGCACTGATTCCACATTGCAAATGGAATCTTCACTCGTGATAAGTAAATACAATCCCCAGCACACGTCTTCAAGTTTAAAAAAAGCAAAAGTGATATGCGATGCTTTTGGAAATTCAGAAGTTTCATCTGTGCAGCCACTGAGCAAACCATCTTGTACTACCCGAGGACGGCGGAAGCTGAAATGTTGTAGTGGAAATATAGTTTTGCTCTTTGAGTCGGCACATGACTAGATCTTGGAAGGAGAATTTCTCACCATCTAGCATAAGGACCATGGACGTGGTGCCCCTGGAGGAGAGGGGAATGGGATTCTATTCTGGGCATACGGCCCATTTTAGACCTGAGAGTTCTGAATTTCTTTGTTCGTCAGGTCAAATTCAAGATGCTGCCTCTTGGATAAATCCTCTTGTTCCTGCATGCACAGGAGTGGATGGTGTCTCTGGATCTCCAGGACACTTCTTTCCATCTGCTGATCCTCCCTTCTCACTGATGTTACCTCTGCTTTACAGCGAGGTCCCAGCACTACCAATTCACCATTCTGAACTGTGGCTTTACAACACTGAAGGAATTCACCAAAATGCTAGCTGTCGTTGCGGCCTCACTTTGGAGGTCAGGAGTGTAAGTATTCCCACACTAGGACAACTGGTAGATAAAGGCAGGATCGCTAGTGCTGGTCTCGGATCATCTGTAGCTCACCAAGTGCCTGCTTCATTACCTGGGCTTCTCCATCAATGAGGAAATGTCCCAATTTACCCTTAATTTGAGGTTGAACTTCACTGGAACAACTAACAGAACCTGCATAAGAGCCTTTGTTCTGACTCTCAGTTCTGCAGGTCATTTGTTTATTGGGCTTGTTGGTTCTGCACACTAGGTGGCAGATGAAGTCCCTTCATTGGTCCCTCATGAAGCAATGGCTCATGCATCAGCGAGCTGTTCTGCTCACATGGAAATTTTCGGCTTGGTCTTAACAAATATTCTTTGGTAGATGGGTCTCTCCAACCTTACAGTGGGTCGTTTCTTCAGTCCTCTGCTGTAGCAGACCATTTTTACAAGCACTTTTGTTTGTGGGCTGGGGCACCGATCTGGGGGCTCAGGATCCCTATTGGGACACGTTTCTTCCTACCATCTAGGTGTATGCTGTGCAGCAGGCTCTGCAACTTGTCATTTTCCCAGTGGCAGCTCGTCTTCAGGGCTCTCCGAATATGAATTTGGATGCCTTGAGTCACCTGCCTCTGGAGGGTAATGAAAAGGAGCTGTAGCCTGTCTTGAAAGACATGATCTGCTTTCTCCGGACTGGGAAGTCCATGCATAGACGACTTTGCCACAGCTCCTAATATGAAAATGTCCATAGTTCTGCACCCTGTGTTTCCCTGGGGGAGGGTATTCCTGCCCAGCCAGTCACAAGGCATGCTCTGTGCACTTGCTTTGCCCTAGAAGGTCCTGCTGATGGTGCGAAGGGATCAAGCACAACTTATTTTCATCACCCCAGATTGGGCGAGGAAGATTTTGGGCACTAATCTGTATATATTAGCATTCAGCCCCCTTCTTCCCTCCTACACCAAATAGATGTGCTTTCACAGCAAGATGGTGGCGTCTTCCAGACAAATCCTCAGATGATTTGACTGCACACGTGGCGATTGAGCAGACAATTCAAGGCAGTCTCTTTGACCCCAGCGGTAAAGGATATCATCTTCGCTAGCCAGTAAGTTGCTGTATGTGGGCCACTAGATTAAGTTTCTCGCACCAAGAAAGTTAATTTCTTGGTGTAAGTCCAAAATAGAGACTCAACTTTGTTACATTCTGTGCTTTGCGCTTTCTCTTGATTTGCATGGATTAGCAGTTTGCACCGTAAAATATTATTTGGCTGTTTTCTCTGCTTTCTTCTGTCTTCCTGACCAGCCTTCTTTGTTCAGATTGCTTCTAGAGCTGTGGTCCCTAAAGGGGATTTTGTAAATGTTTCTGCCAGAGCCTGTTGTTGTTTCGCAGAGGGACTTTAACTTGATATTGACTTTTCTCCTGGCATCACTGTTTAAACCAACGTACAAATGTTCTGTTAGCCTTCTGATGCTGAAAATGTACTACTTTGTGGCTATTGCTTTGGCCCATAAGGTTGATGAGTTGCAGTCCCTGTTGGTCCAGCTACAACATACTGTCTTCTACCAAGAGAAGCTGATTCTACACACTTGTCCAACTTTCCAATCGCAAGTGGAGACTGCCTTCACCAATGGAAGGTCGGTCACCTGCCTATCTTCTTTCTCCCCTCCTTGTTCCTTTAAGCAAGGAGTGGCCACCCAGCCGGCTGTTTCCTAATTTATTTACTGTACGAGATCATGCCAGGCACAGAATCATCTCTTCCTAGGTTTCACTGCTGCTAAGAAAAGTGGTGGTCTTGCGTTGGATCACTCTTTGCATTAAGAGTTGCTATGCCATGGCTAAGAAAGACCCTCTCGCAGCCATTCATGCTCACTTTACGAAGGCCAGAGCAGCTTCCATTGATTTCACCAGTGGCGTCCCAGTGGCTGAAATTTACCAGATGGCCGCTTGGTCTTCTTTACAAACCTTTCACAAACGGTACTGTCTTGCGTCTCAGGCACTGAATGATGATTGCTAGGCGAGGCATCCCGTGCATGATTTCTTAGGTTAAACTGTACTAATCGGTCCTGCCTTTCGCTAGGTACCGCTATGGGACTCATTCATAAGGTGAGGAATCTGGGGGGATAAACATCAATGAGAAGAAAGTCTCTTTCCTTCAGTAACAATATGTTCGAGGCATGTGAGCTGTAGATCACATGCTCTGCATAGCCTGCCATCTAGTGTTGGGTCCAGATGTTTGCACTTTGTTTTTCTTCGAAGGTCGGTGACTCCTACTTTCGGTGATTGTGTGCATCGGCATCGACTCCATTGTTAGATTGTTTTTTTCAGTCATTGGGTTCGGATGTGAATTGCTGCGCTCCGTTCGGCACCGTTTCTCGGGTTCCCTTCGACGCGCAATCCACTACCCTCGACAGTATTGTTTCTCGATAGTGTTCCATTCTCCGCGTATCGTTTCGACTCAAAGACCTTCGATCGGAAAACTCGTGGAGGGCCGTTGGGCCTACCCGCGCCGGGCTCGCTAGCAGTCGATGGAACGGACTCCATTCAAGCTCTGTCCCGGGTGTCGCGCTAAGTTTCTGCGCACCGACTTGCACGAAGTGTGCAACCTCTGCCTATCCCCGGAACACGACGAAAAAGACTGCGACGTTTGCCGATCATTTCGATCGAAGAAGACACTCCGTGACCGTCGGGCTCGACGTCTCGAAATGCAACATCAGGGTGGCTCCGCACCGGACATCTTCGGCGAAGATTCCGACAGAGAAGAACTACACGCTCAAGGAGCCGAAGAAGCAGACCATATATCAGTGTCCGAGGCCGACTCCAACATGGATGAAGAGGAGCAAGTTACACCAGGTCAGCGTACTGTGAGTACAGAAACCCCCTTGCCCAAGCAACACAAGACCAAAAAGGCTCCGGTCCTTCCTCTGCCTTCGGGCCAAGGTCGGCACCAAGAAAAAGTTTCGACCGCCCCACCCTTGGGCCCGGCGCTGAAACACCAAGAAAAGCCTTCCGGCTCAGGCTTGAGTCGGCCCTTCGGCGTCGAAACCATTCCACCGTTATCAAAGAGTAAATCTTCGGAGCCGAAGGGTTCGGAAACGGAAATTTCCACGCCAAAAACAGCGACCAAAGACAAACAGACTCCACCAAAAGAGCCTTGGTCCGACATTCCACCGTCGGATCCGAAACAGAAAGAACTAGTAATAAATCCAGACACTGGACATATTCATGCCAAATTACCTGAGAAAATAAAAATGGGCCTGCAGGAGGATTACCACATTCCTTTAAAGAGAAAAAATGTGGGTACTAACCCTTCTCCACCTTACATTACCCCTCCTTCGCCCACTGATCCAAATTTACTCATCACACCCACAAATTCACCACCACCACTATCACCTGACCCACAGGATGAAGGGGATGAGGATAGGCCACAGAATACTGACCCATGGGAAGATTGAAATTGACCCAAACACGGATAATGACCCTGATTTATAGCCGTCCAGACCCTCACCACCTGACGACAACATAGGATACATTGAGCCACTTAACAGGGCTGCGCATCATCGTGGGGTGGAGCTGCATAAGGAGGCTTTAGAAGAGGATTTCTTATTTGAAACCCTAAGTTCCTCTCAGAAAGCTACTCGTACACTACCAATGCTTAAAAGGATGCTTAAGCATACAGATAAGATCTTTAAAGATCCTGTGAGGGCAAGAATCATTACACCCAGGGTGGAGAAAAAATATAAATCTGCACCTACTGACCCCGCCTACATCAAGGGTCAGCAGCCTTTAGACTTTCTTGTGGTTTCCAACGCTCGCAAGAGAGCTAACTCACAGACCACAGGCGAGGCCCCTCCTCCTGATAAGGAGTCGAAATTAATTGATGCCTCGGGCAAAGGGTAGCATCGCAAGCAGCCAATCATTGGCGCATTGCTAATGCTCAAGCTTTGTTAGCACGCTGTGACAGGGCTCATTATGATGAGTTAGAGAAGCTGATGCAATTTCTGCCTTATGAGCATAAATCAAAAGCTAATGACCTTATTCAGGAGGGTAAATTAATCACAAATACCTCCATCAGGTGCGCCTTAGACGCAGCAGACACTGCAGCCCGCGCAGTAAACACCAGTATACTGCTACGCAGGCATGCTTGGTTGAGAATTTCAGGGTTCAAACCTGAGGTGCAAGCCTCTATTCTCAACCAACCATTTGACAAGGAACACCTCTTTGGCCCAGCAGTTGACACTTCGCTGGAAAAAATGAAAAAAGACACTAAGGTTGCCAAGTCCATGGGGGCTTTGCAATTACCTTCAAATAGGGGATCCTTTCGTCGCTCCTTTTACAGGGGTGGATCCAAGAATATATCCACAGAGAATCCCTCCTCCCCTTACAAGGGCAACAACCAATCGCCCTCATCAAGAGGCTATTTTAGAGGTGGGTTTAGAGGAAACAACGGTAAGGGAAGAGGCAGAGGCACCTCAACACGCACTTCCCCCCGCAAACAGCAAGCAGTGACTTCCTTCCGCTACCCCCCGATCATTCCACTCATGTCGGGGGACGTCTCTCCCAATTTTTACCTGTCTGGAATACAATCACATCAGAAAAATGGGTGCTACAAATTATCCAATATGGTTACTGCCTGGAACTTACAGACACTCCCCCAAACATTCTTCCAAGATCACACGCAATGTCACAAGAACATCTCACCCTTCTCAAGCAAGAAGTTCTCTCTTTGTTCGAGGAAGAAGCTATAGAACCAGTCCTGTTACAATATCATGAGACCGGTGTATACTCCCTGTACTTCTTAATTCCCAAGAAGGACGGCTCTCTCAGGCCTATACTAGACCTCAGAGAACTAAATCTATACATTCAGTCGGACCGCTTTCATATGGTAACACTTCAACAAGTGCTCCCGCTCCTTCAGCAAGGGGACTTTCTGTCCACTCTGGACTTAAAGGACGCCTATTTCCATATCCCAATACACCCTGCTCACCGCAAATACCTCAGGTTCGTGGACCAGCATTATCAATTCAAGGTGCTCCCATTCGCAGTAACTACCGCAACCAGGGTTTTCACCAAATGCCTGGCAGTCGCAGCTCATCTACGAAGCCCTCACATTTACGTCTTCCCATACTTAGACGACTGGCTCATAAAAGCCAGCTCGCAACAAAGCTGTATAAGTCACACTCACAAAACAGTGCAGTTGCTCCACGATCTTGGATTCACAGTACATCTGACCAAGTCCCATCTCCAACCATCCAACACACAAGCGCATTTGGGAGCCACTATAGATGCACAAAAGGCCCTGGCCTACCCCAATCCGGCCAGAGTCCGCAATATGCAGACTCTAATCTCTCTCAGTTTCAGCCTCAACACTCATTGCCAGCTCAAGTGTTCTTGCAGTTACTAGGGATGATGGCGTCTTGCATCCTAATAGTCCCTTACGCAAGACTTCAAATGCGTCCCCTGCAGGAATGCTTAGCACGTCAGTGGAACCAGGCTCAGGGTCTGTTATTGGATCTAGTGTTGGTAGACGGTCGCACCCATCGCTCTCTGCAGTGGTGGAATACACAAAACCTTTCAAAAGGGCGGCTCTTCATCGACCCGGTTCCACAGATGGTGCTAACAGCAGACGCATCTCTCACTGGTTGGGGAGCTCATCTCCAGACGCACACAATTCAGGGCATGTGGAGCTTGCAGCAAAAGCAGCTTCACAAATCATCTAGAGCTGCTAGCGATTTTTCTAGCGCTCAAAGCATTTCAAGTTCATCTAGTAGGCAAAGCTGTCCTGATTCGTACAGACAACATGACAGCAATGTACTACATACAAAAACGGGGGGGGACACACTCTCTCCAGCTGTCACAACTAGCACAGACCATCTGGAGATGGGCCATACGACACAAAATGTATCTCCTCGCATAACACCTTCCAGGAGTAAACAATCAGATTGCCGATCTGCTCAGTAGTCAAAGACAACAGATTCACGAATGGGAACTCCACCCTCAAGTTCTCCTCCCATTCTTTCAGATGTGGGGCTTCGCAGACATAGATCTGTTCGCCACAAACCTAAACCCAAAATGCCCAAGCTTCGCATCCAGGTATCCACACCCAGCTGCATACCTCCAGAATAGACATCTGTCTCTCTTCAGAGTGCCTGTCATTAAAGCATTTATGGAGGGACTTAAAAGAATCATTCCCCCAAGACTTCCATCTGCTCCTGCATGGAATCTCAACATTGTCCTCACCAGTCTAATGGGTCCACCTTTTGAGCCATTGCACAGATGTGAACTGCAATTTCTCACTTGGAATGTAGCTTTCCTCATAGCTATCACATCACTGAGGAGAGTAGGTGAGCTTCAGGAACTAACCATAGAAGAACCATTTTTACAAGTACACCAAAACAAAGTAGTTCTTCGGGCCAACCCTAAATTCCTACACAAGGTCCTTTCTGCCTTTCATATCAACCAATCCGTTCAGTTGCCTGTGTTCTGCCCTCAACCAGATTCTGTGGCAGAACGTGCTTTACACACATTAGATGTGAAAAGAGCATTACTCTACTACGTAGAAAGGACAAAACCTTTCCATAAGACAAAAAAACTATTTGTAGCTTTTGCTCCACCACATAAAGGCAGTCCCATATCAAAATTGGGTATTGCACGGTGGATAGTCAAGTGCATTCAAACATGCTATGAAAAAGCAAAACGAACATTGACAATTTCCCCTAGAGCGCACTCTACACGCAAACTAGGGGCTTCTATGGCATTCTTAGGAAATATACCCATAGATGACATCTGCAAAGCTGCAACATGGTCTACACCTCACACATTCACAAAACACTTTTGTAGATGTGTTAGCAAGACAGCAAGCTAGTGTGGGCCAAGCAGTTTTACGTACACTATTTCAGACGACTGCAACAGCTACAGGTTAGCCACTGCTTTGGGAGATAACTGCTTTATAGTCTATGCAAAGCATGTGATCTACAGCTCACATGCCTCGAACGGAAAATGCTACTTACCCAGTATGCATCTGTTCTTGGCATGTAGAGCTGTAGATTCACATGCGCCCACCCGGGTACCTATACTTGTTGCAGTGACATCTTACTTAGATACATATACATGGACATCTCTTTCTACTACTATCACTAACTCCATTAACACCCTCTCCGGGAAAACAATCTAACAATGGAGTCGATGCCCATGCGCACTATCACCGAAAGGAGGAGTCACCTACCTCGTGACTGGAAAAGACTTCTTCGAAGAAAAACAAAGTGCAAACATCTGGACCAAACACTAGATGGCAGGCTATGCAAAGCATGTGAAGCTACAGCTCTACATGCCAAGAACAGATGCATTCTGGGTAAGTAGCATTTTCCTTCTGTCAAAAACTATATTATTGCATAATTCCTTGCTGCCTCCCTTCCTGAGATAGTGGAGGCAATTTTCCAAGGTATTGTACTGTACATTTTTTATCTGGTATTGTTGGGTTCTGTTTGGTTCCTTTCCACATGCTTCTTGGGTGTGCAGAAAAAATGGAAGGAAATTATGCTTGCATGCCAGACGGCAGTTTATATAGGCTTAGTTCACAACATCCTGGAAGGCAGAGCTGTGATTGGAGTCGCCTGGTGCTACAAGGCGTTGCTGGAAAGCTACTGCTGTGGGAAATGTTTTCCAGATCAAATCTGGTGCCTGGATGATAATCATTAGGTGTGGAATCTTCAGGAAGATATAGTATCAATGAGAAATGTTGTTACCCAGGGAGAGTAACTTTATTATTTTGATATTGCACATTGTTGCAGCCCTTTTCTAAACTACCACGCCGTCCAGTCTGATACCTAAGGAAAGTTACCTATCACCTGGTACATTTGAAACTGTTTGGGATCAGAACTCTGCAAGTCTGCTTTCTACCAAAGACCTAGAATTAGTCCTTAGCTTTAAAGCAGAGTTAATTCATTGAGGCACCAACTTAGCTAACTCCTTTGCTAACTGAAAATTGATCTTCCATCTCACCCATCATTTCTAATCCCTGGACTATTCATTTCATCACTTACATCTTTCATAAACACTCTGAGTTGGCCTCACAGTTGTGAGTGGTATACAAAAACAAATTTAATAAACTACATGAATAAAATTGACCTTTCTTGAGATAATCTGTATGGCATGTACACATCTCCAACTGAATAGGAGACAATACTGAATTGATGCCAACTCTTAACTCTATTCTCCTATAGAGTTGAAAAAGACCAAACCCGTCAGCAAAGTGAATAGATGGTTTTTATCATGATGTCATAATCATGAAATGCACACAACCTGGAGTTGGCGTGGATTGGTGTGAATCCAGCTCTGACATGGACTGAACATACTGAAAGGTCCACTTGAGAGGCCACCCATGAGCCTCTGCAAAATATACCACAGGTCCACGTCTGCACAGAACTCGACCAACTTGTGTGTGTCGAGATCACTGTAAACTAGTTGATCTGGTGAAAAAAACCTTTTTTTTCCTACACATATCCCGTAATGTGTGTGACCAACTTGTGTGCTTTGAGATCACTGTAAACTAGTTGATCTGGTGAAAACACCCTGATCTACCTACACACATCCTGTGACTTGTGCCAAGTTCCCTTACTGGTTCTCTGCTAAACATTTAAGAATCTCTTGAACCTCCACATAAAAGATAACATGGGACACAATAACCACCACTAGTCCAGAATCCTCACTGTTTCCACGCCGTACAGTCCCCATCAATGAGCCTAAACCTGGCAATGGAGAAAGCCACCAGAATTAAGGTGTTATTCATTTTTTTTAGATTCATATGTTGAGCTCATGTCTGCGATCTAGTGGTGGGTCTGGAATAAAAAGTAATTTTTCCTCAGACTTCTGTTTTGGCTTTATGTATGACTCAAAGTTCTTGCTGATACATCATCCTGAAGCCCATAACTTTCTGCATCAGATTTATTTATTTTTGCTATATGGTCTGAAAGTGTAAGTTTTGATGTGATAAAATGTACACGAAATGTCTCCATTTAAGCACTGATACAAAAGAAGCATTGACATCAAGAGTAGATGGAACATTGGAACCTTTTTCAGGCTGATGGTAGTGCAGATTGAGGTCAAATGAAATGGACTCTGGTGAGAGAGGGGTGATAATGGAGAAAACTACATTTAAATTTTGTTCACAATGTCTGACTCACATTATTTCTGGAACAGCCTACATTTGGTCTGTGACCTTTGCTTACCCCATGATTGCATCGATTCTGTCTTGGTGTGTCCAACATTTCTCTGAACGCATGCTGCCATAAGAGTAAGGACGTAGTTTACAGAAAAACCTGTGAGGAGGAGTTTGAGGAAGAAGGTTCTGGGGTGGGTAAGGAATTTTCTGTTGAATATTTCTAATTCCAGATTCCTCACCTTACAATATCCCCAGGTACCAGACTGGATCCAGAGAATTTTTTAGCAGCGCTGCAGAGCACTGACAGATGGCATTGTGCAGCTCTGCCTTTACCCCCATACCACCCTCAAAATGACATATTGAAGCTGCATATAAGCACCACCCGGCACGCTGATGTTTGTTCCTTTCTTTCTGCGCCTTCTGAGGCGGATCCAGAACTCCACTCCCAACTTTATTGGGCCTCCAAAACTTCACAATGTGCAAGGGAACGATGTCCCCGCTGAAAATTACAGGATTCAAGATGCAGCAAGGCTGAAGGAAGCAGATGTCTGTCGCAGACAAGCACAAGGTGTGCCTGTGGTTCCTGGGCTATACTCTGAGTCAGTGGTGCCCAACCATTTGACTTCTGAGGACCCCCTCTGAGTCACTACTGGAAGTTGAGGACCCCCAAACAATTTGTACTCTAAATTTCAAACAATACAGTAATTTACACACAAGTACACACCAAACAAATACTCGAGTTACTAAAGATTTTATTATTTTATATTGGAAAAATATGCAATGAAACGTTGGGGAAAAAATGTTGCATTCTACAACACATTTGTCATTATATGTTCAACTGTATTAGCTTTTAAAGCATATTAGAACATTGGAATGTGGAGCACTCCATTGAAGACAATGGAGTGCTCCGAGCTTCTACGGGCCGGTAAAGGCCCGCAAAGCAACATTCCAATGTTGTTTTCACAAAGGCCTCTCGGAGCCCAAGGGGATTTAAAGCCCCTCGAACTCCGAGAGGCCTTCGTTTTATTTGTTAGAACATTCGGCCCTCTAGTGGCAGAATGTTGTGATAGCCTTATAGCCCTTCGTAGCTGGGCTATACCGGCTAATAAAGTCCTGCTCCCTTGTTAAAGTCCCTCGCCTTCGGCTCGGGCATTTAACGCTGGAGCGGGCCTTTATTAGCCGGTATAGCCCGCTACGGCGGGCTATAAGGCTATAGTAAATGATGACTTTACTGTGCACCAGGATACGACAATCTTTGCTGGGTCTCTTCAATGATTCCCTCCCTGTCACCCTATCATCTCTCCATAGCGCCCTTTATCACATTTTATTTCATTTGTTTTATAGCACCTCTTATACCAGTGAAGGGTGTCGGAGCACTTTACATCCCACACATACAGAGACTGGGAAAAAAACATAACTTACTAACTTGTACCATGCAGTTCGCATGCAGCTCTTTCATGGCAGTTCATAGCTCACTGTGCTAGATTATGATTGTAACTTATGAACTGCACAGTAAAAAAAGAATCTCTGACAAAAGCAGTAACCCCACTACGTGATGCACATAAAATACTGTTCTTGAAAAAGCATGATACAGTCATTGCAGCAGGCATGTTAACCATCTGTGCTACCATAGATGAGTCAAAGCTGCCACTAGATAAAACTCCCATCTCTTTCCAGCAGGTACAATAATCACCGAAGTTATCATGACACTTTTATTGTTGCCCGAAAACTGCAGGTTAAACAAGGAACTTTGCAGTGCTTTTAAAACTGCTGCCTGCGGACCCCCTGGGAATGTGTCACGGACCCCTGGGGGTCCACAGACCCTAGGTTGGGAACCGCTGCTCTAAGTTATGTAATAAATGCTCCCTAATGCACCTGGAGGTGAGGAGAGAGGAAGCTGTATGTTGCCCCGCATAAGAAGTCAACGTGTTCACGCTGATCCCGCTGCAAGTCGCAGGCCTAGTCCCTGTCTTGGGGCGGTTCCCCCAACCATTCCACTGCCCACTCGAAATCCTTTCGTAAGTCGAAGTCCAAGTGAGAGCATAAGAAATAGAAGCGGGAATTGACACCATCCCATCACTCTGACTCCAAAGAGAAGACGCAAGGTTCTCAAGATGTAAGTCACACTCCCTCGAGGTCACTGGCCACGGAACTAAATCCCCCCTTGGTCGTGACATGCCCCAAGTTCCACAGGCCTTCATCGACCCTGCAGCAGATCAAGGCCTTCAAAAAGGCCATGCTCTTCTGGCTCTCTGGGGCACCTTCGGGAACCACAGGGGCCTCCAGTAGGGTTCCTGCTGGTTGGTACTGTCCCATTGCTGTCTGTCTTCTTAGTGTTAGAAATGGGGTTACTGGTCGAGTGGGGAGTGAGCCCTGGTCAAGCGGCGAGTGGGGAGTGAGCCCTGGTCAAGCGGCAACCACAATCCTAGTCAGGGTAAGGCACAAGCAAACCCCAAATTAGCCTGTGCTCAGCCACCTGGTAGCTTGGCATAGAGCAGTCAGGCTTAACTTAGAGATAATATGTAAAGTATTTGTGCAACACGTCAAACAGCAAAACAGTGAAAACACCACACAAAAAGATCCCATACCAGATTAGGAAAATAGAGCTTAAATTAATAAATAAAACAAGACCAAAACTACAAAAAGCCTATCAGTAGAACCGGAGTTATACATTTTTCAAAAATAAACTGTAAAATTGCGCCTACAAACAAAGTTCCAACCGCGGCTATCTGGTCATGCTAGATTGGGTCAAAGTCAAAAGTTTAGGCCGACCTCGAAGGAGCACGGGTCAGATACAGTCCCAGATTAGTCCCTCTGAAGGTTTACCTTCTCAAGTTTTGTGCCAAGACTCCCATTCGCTTTGGAGAGGGTCGCCAGGGACAATGAGAGCGTTGCAGTTGGCATGTAGCAAAGAGCAGGCCGGGCATTGTGGTCGTGCGGGCTGGTGCTTTGCATTGGCGATTCCCCGTGGGCTGACAGGGCTGCTGTGCGAAGAGATGGGCTGGCGGCGGCTTGTGCTGATTTTCCCTGCGAGCAGCGTGGTTCCGGTGCTAACAGGCCCATTCACGAAGAGCCCAAAAGCTTGAATTTAAGAGATCCAGAGCCACACCAAGGGTCCAGAACCTGAGAGGCACCTCGGAGGGGGAGGGAGTAGGTGTGTCAGGAACTCATGGATGACGTGTCCAGGAGCTGTTGCGGAGCTTGTTATGTCCCTGGGGCTCAGATGAGGAGGCCACCAGCTCATCTGAGGACAGGTTTCAAGAGGACACAGTACTCCCTGCACGGGAGGGGATTTCCAATCTTTGAAGTAGGTTGCCCTCCTCAACAGGCTGCATTCCAAGACCCTCCTGTAGGTCCTGATCAGATCTTTCCTCATCCTCCTGGTCATCTGTTGTGACTGGCAACTGGTGTGCCTCTGCCCATGCTCTCAAGGCTTTTTGGAGCTCAACCTTCTTGAGACCCCTCTTGATGGGCAACACCCTCTCCTGGCAAAATTCCTTGAGCTCAGCCTCAGTGTAACACTCCAGGTTGGCAAGCTCAAACTCCATCTTTGCAGGTGAGGTCCCAGAAACAATCTGTCAGGTAGAGTACGAATGAATTTAGTAGAAAGCAAAAAGGCCAGACGGGAGAATTTAAAACTCGTATTGGTCTTAGATATGGGCAGGTAGTGTACACCAAATCACTTGATGGCACTGCAAAAATCCAAGTACTGTCCTCACCGCTGATCACCAATGTTAGCAATTGGGTTACTGGTTGACTGTGGTGTGAGCCCTTGTCAAGTGGCAACCACAATCCTAGTCCGGGTAAGGCACAAGCAAACCCTAAATTAACCAGTGTCACCCCCTGGTAGCTTGGCACAGAGCAGTCAGGCTTAACTTACAGGCAATGTGTAAAGTATTTGTGCAACACGTCAAACAGTTAAAGAGTGAAAACACTACACAAAAAGATCCCATACCGGGTTAGAAAATTAGAGCTTAATTCAATAAATAACACAAGACCAAAACGACAAAAATCCAACCGGTAGACCCAGAGTTAGGGATTTTTAAAGAATAAGCTGTAAAATGGAGCCTAGAAACAGAAAGCTCCAACCGTGGCTATCTAGCCGCGCTAGACTCAGTCAAAGTCAAAAGTTCAGGCCGAGTACTGGTCGGATACAGTCCCAGATTAGTCCCGCTGAAGGATTACTGTCTCAAGATTTGTGCCAAGAGTCCCGTTCACGTTTGAGAGCTTTGTGGGCAGCAGTCGGTGTGGCGCAGAGAGCAAGCTGGGCGTTGCAGGTGGGCTGTAGTTTCGCATTGGCGGTCCCCCACGGGCTGAAGATACTGCTCTCTGTATAGACGGGCTTGTGGTGGCTCACGCTAATTTTCCGTGTGAGCAGCGCGGTTCCGGTGCGAACTGGGTCGGTCACGAAGAGCCCAAAGCTTGAATTTTGAGAGCTCAAGAGCCACACAAAGAGTCCAGGGCCTGAGAGGCACCTCTTGGGGGCCAAGAACTCGCTGAAGACGTGTCCAGGAGCTGTTGGGGAGCCTGTAAAGTCCCTGAGGCTCAAATCAGAAGGCCAGCAGACTAGCCCTTTGAGTCACACTGGGGTCCTGGGTTCAAGATGGAGTTGCAGGTCAGTTCTTCTTCCCCAAGCAATAGGGCAGCAGGCAACAGGTCAGCACAGCAGGGCAGCAGTTCCTTGTAGAGCAATAGTCCAGCAGAGTGACAGTCTTTGTAGCAGCACAGCAGTCCTTCTTCCTGGCAGAGTATCAACGGGTCCAGAAGTGTACTGAAGTGGTGGGGTCTGAGGTCCTTCTTTTGTACACAGTTGTGCCTCTGAAGTGGGGAGAAGCTTCTGGAGGCATGCCTTTGAATTGCACAGATGCCCTTCCCTCCCTGCCCTGGCTCCAGACTAGCTACAGGGGATATGCAGCCCTTTGTGTGGAGACAGGACACAGCCTATTCAGGTGTAAGTGAGGCTGGGCCCAGCTCCTCCCTCCCATCCTGCCAGTGATTGCCCATCCAGTCACACCTAAGCTCCCATTGTGCGTCTGTCTAGGAGGAATACACAAAACCCAACTAACCACTACGCCCAGCCATGTGACCAGACAGGCTGCAGGCACCTAATGGCTAAGACAAGAAAATGGCAACTTTCTAAAAGTAGCATTTTTAGAATTGTAATTTAAAATCCGACTTCACCATAAATTAGGATTGTAAATTAGGATTCCAGAGACAGCAAACAGGAGCCAGTTATCTCTCTTCATTTGGAAATTTCCCTTATTAAATGTACTAAGCCAACTCCAACGTTAACCTACGGGAGAGATCGGCCTTGCAGAAGTGAAAAACTCATTTAAGAGTTTTTCACTACCAGGACATGCAAAACTTAAAACTACATGTCCAACTTTTTAAATACACTGCACCCTACCCTTGGGGCTGTCCAGGGCCTACCTTGAGGGGGAACTTATATGTATTAAAAAGGACGTTTTGGGCCTGGCAAACGGTTTCACTTGCCAGGTCGACATGGCAGGTTAAAACTGGATACACAGGCTCTGCAATGGCAAGACGGAGACCTGTTTAGAGGGTTAGTTAAATGGGTGGCACAATCAGTGTTCCAGGCCCACTAGTAGCATTTAATGTCAGGCTCTAAGCACATGTAGTGCCACTTGACTTGGGACTTACCAATAAATCAAATATGCCAATTGGTTATAGGCCAATGTAACATGTTTTAAGGGGAGAGCACTGGTAAAGTGCATAGAGTCCTAAGGTCAACAAAAACAAATTCATAAAAAATAGGAGGAAGGCAAAACGTTTGGTGATGACCCAGCCAAAAGGGCCAGTTCCAACACTTAGGATATGTTATTAGGTCTGTACCAACTCCGCTATAGACTTCCACTACAGCCCTGAGATCCATGCTGGTGCCCCTGGATTATCTGGTGCCAACACCCTTGTTGGATCCTGAACCTACATTGGCTTGAACTCAGCAGATGTGCTACAAAAGTTAAAAAAATGCAATTGGTTGTCATGCAGCCTGACTCTAACCCAGTGCTGCTACCACGTTGCTGCCATCAGCAGAGGGGTTCTGACTCTTATACTGTGCCAGAGCATGGTGGACCTTAGGATACTGATGGTGGTGAGGGTAGTGGCTTACTCCCCTGCTCATTATATTGGTGATGCCTCATACCTTGTTTTTCAGAATGCCAGTGGGCTTGATGCCTCCCGAGACTGAGCTTGACTCACCACATGGGCCACTAGTGGACGAATGTGCCTTCTTTGCAGTGGTGGTTCGGAGGGCACTCAAAGTAATAGAACTGCATCTGCGCTCCACTGAGACTATTTCAAATATTTATGCAAAACATTTTGCAGCCCGGCGCCAACAACATATGAGACCTTACTCCCATTTAGAGACTCCCTCACAGATACTTTGCTGGCTACCTGGTTGAAACCAACTTCTTGCCCTCCTGTTAGTTGGCAGGTTGCCAGGTGACATAGACTGACACGCGGTGACCCTGATTTTCTCACAAAGCACTTTACTTCAGATAGTCTCATTGTACGGATCTCAACTAGTAAGGGGAACCCTAATTCGTTTCAAACCAGTGCTCCTGTCAAAGAATCCAAAAGGATTGATGCCTTTGGTGAATGTCTGTTTTATTCTGCCAGCCTGGCACTGTGATCCATAAGCGTAGTCTGACTTGGGACATGGCCAGCGAGATCATGCCACCAGTTGCAGAAGACCTTAGGGCCTCTCTGGCTCAGATGATCTGTGACTGGCAGAATGCAGCCAGATGTGTTGTCTGCGCTGGCTTGCATACCACTAACTGCATTGCCAGGGAAGTCTGTACCAAGGTTGTTTGTCATAGACATGCTTGGATGAGGTCCACCGCATTCTGCCTTGATGTACATGCTTTGCAAATGGATATTGCATTTGATTGGTCTCACCTCTTCAGGGAAAAGGTGGACTCTGCTATTGAAAACTCTAAAGGTAACTGAACTACAGCATGCTCCGTGGGGCTTTTGACGCCTGCCAAGCAATTACTTCACCTGCAATGAAGATTGTGTGTACACCAGAGGACTGGCACATAGGCAGTGACAGTCCATGATGCAGCAGACAGCCCAGCCCTTTCTCCTGTTGCTCTCCAATTGTGACATAGAGAGGGTACTGGATTCTGAAATAGGCGAGGTGGTTATTCCAGATACTTACTCATCCTGAAAAGGCCTGGGGCCTTTGACCTGCCTTAGACCTCTGACCCCTGAACAGCTTCCTACGGAAGGATACATCCAAAATACTCACACTGGTTCAGATTCTTTCTGCTCCGGTCCTGGTAAGACTGTATGGTGTCCTTTGGATTGCAGAACACACATTTTCATATATCCGGCCTGCAGTCCCAATGTCATTGCTTGCGATTCAAGATAGACTAGGAGCATTCACAGTCTACAGTGCTTCCTTTTGGCCTCACCAGCACTCCTCTGGTTTTCACAATCGTGATGGCCATGGTCACTGCCCATCTTTGGAGGTTGGCATTTCCTGGATTCCCATACCTTGACAACTGTCTGCTGAATGTGGGCTCACCAGAGAACAAAAACAAAATGCCTATTATTGTTGGGGTTTACTATAAAGAAACTGAAGTTCCACCTGATTAACTCACAGAGGCTTCGAATGATCGGGGAGAATATGGACACTTGGAGTTCAAGTATTCCCTCTGGCAAAACAAGTCCAGGACATTCAGACTCGACCCACGCAAGGTTGGCTCTGAGGCCTCTTGACCTCATGAATTCTCGTCACCTATGCCAGATGGTGTATGTGAGCCCTGGAGTGGAACGTGAAGTCCCAGTGGGTCTGCATCAAGGCCACCTTTCCGACCGACAGTCCATGATCTGCAGCGGTGACTGACTGGTCACAATCTATCCTGTGGCAGGTCACTCTCTCCTCCCCACCCAGAGCTGACAGTGGTGAGTCACGCATCTCTGCCGGTTTGGGTGGGGGGGTGTGCTTTGTGGTGGAGGTGGACATCAGAGGCTTCTAGTTTGCAGTGGAGGAGGGCATGGTTCACATCAACTTTTAGAGCTATGGGCCATTCGTCTGGCTCTGAAGACTTTACTGACATTCATCGGAGGGAGGCTGGTGCGGGTTTTTCCAGAAAACACCACTGCCATGTGATATTGCAACAAGCACAGCAGTGTGGGGTTCTGTGCCAAGAGATTTTCATGGTCGCCAACCACTTGGCAGTGATCTTGAATGTCACAGTGCATGAACTGAGCAGATGTTGTTTCACAGAGCATGAGTGACATCTACATCCTTAGGTGGCGCAGGGCCGTTGCTAGATCTTTTTGCCGCAGTGCCAACAATTTTGCACATTGGTGTTTCCACCAGAACACTTGCTGGGATACTCATGCTGACTGCAAAAGAACAAAGGACTACTGTATGCCTTCCTGCCACTACCACTCCTGCCCAAGCCCAGAGTTATGAAGAAGTTTTGGATGGACTAATCCCATGAGGAACAGGGTCAGTACTCATTTGCACAAGGCAAGCCTCTGTCCACAGTATGTGAAGAACAATGGGTTGGAATGTTACCCCGAGTGATTGCCAGTGGTTAGACTATTTGCAAGCATTCCTCCAATCGCCTTTTGCGTGTTTGATATAGCACCCTAAGTGGCCAATGGTATGCCTAGACACATCCCTTACTCGATGTGCCATAGGATTCAAGCCATACCTCACTGATGAGGCCAAAACCGGTTTGTGGTTGCAAATGCTACCTTCTGGAGGGGGCTGGCCTGCCAGTTCCAGATGGATTGTTCGCCTGAGGAACAGTCAGTACTGATGTGCATAAGGCAGGCCTATATCAAGATGGGGACAGTGGGCGAAAAACAATGGGTTGGAATGCTACCCTAAGCAATAGCCAGTTGTTAGACCATTTGCAAGCATTCATCCCATCACCTTTTGTGTATTTGAAGACCAAGAACGACCAGGCTCAGGTCATCCTAGTAGCCCCGGATTGAGCCATAAGAGTGTGGTAGCCAGTAATTCTGAGCATTTGCCAACAGGCTACCACTTCGGGGGGAACTCAGGTTTCGGGAGCAGAGCAGAGTCCTCCACCCAAATTTACACAACTTACAGCTCCATGCGTGGAGATTTAGCAATAGACTGCTTTCGATTTGCTGCTTGAGGTAGTGGATGCCATTTTTGCAGCCAGACTCCTCCAAGAAATCCATCTGCACTGGGAGCCCTGACAAATTTGTAACCTGGTTTGGTGCCCAGCGCATTGACCTCTTACAGGCAAAACCGTTGGACATCTTTTTGTTTATTTTGTCTTTAACCAAGCAAAGCCTTGCTATGGGTAGGGTAAAAAGTTATTTGTTGACCCTTTCAGCATTTTTATTTTTGCCAGACCAACTATACCTGTTTAACTCGCCTGTTGTGATGAGGTTTGTTAAAGTTTTGATACACCTGTTCCCTCACAAGCACTTTGTGATGCCAGAGTGGGACCTTAACTTGATCCTGACATTCCTAATGTGTACATCTTTCGACCCTATGCATAGCTGTTTGTTGTGTCTCTTTTCCTCAAAGACTGTCATCCTCTCTGTGATTACATCAGTTCATCGCAAGCTTGAACTGCATGGTAGTGTACAGTATCAGTGGTACACCACCTTTTTTGTAGACAGATTGGTGCTGTGGACTCAGGCGGTCTTCTTACTGAAAGTAGTGACTCCTTTACATGTTGGACAATCAACCAATCATCCAGCGTTCTTTGCTCCCCCCCCTCACTCCTCAAAGGAGGAGAGCCTTCATTGGTTGTACCCAAAAAGGACTCCAAGCTTTTACATTGATCTACCAAGGTCCATCAAGTGGATGAACAGTTTTTTTGGGGTTTCTCAGGAGCAAAGAAAGAGAAGGCTGAGCAGGAGAGGACGTGGGTGTCGGTGCATACGTTCACAGACCACTACTGGAAGGACACTTTGCCCCTTCAGTCCTGCAAGACTTTCTGGTCTGAGCCTGCTACATAGACCCTCCCTCCCCCTTTGAGAAAGATTGCTTTGGCCACTGTTCTAAGGTGAGGAATTTGCAGTTAGAAGTAGCCATCAGAAGACAAAGTTACTAATCTTCAGTAACGCTGTTTCTAGTGGATACTCTAACTACGAATTCCTCACTGCCCTCCCCCTTCCTGCTCTGTGCTATGGTCTTTCTTTAACATCTAAAAAGGTCCCAAGTTGGTGCCCAGCACACTGTTACCACCAATTGCTCATGCTCTATGTCTGAGGGTGTGGGAAGGGAAAAGAAAGCAGATGTCAGTGCCCAGAGTTGGTGCTAATATGCGGGTCCACTCCATCGCTTCTGCTGCAGCACAGCTCAATGAAGAACCATTCAATGCTGCCTGTCGGTGTGCTGGAGAACTGCTAGAAATTCTGCAGATCCAATGAAGCAACTGGGATATTCTAAGGGGAGGAATCTGCAATTAGGTAGAGTATCCACCAGAAAGAGTGTTCCCGAAGGAAAGTAACTTGTTCTTTTTGGAACTATTGATGAGTATTGATCTGGATGGAAAGGACTGAAACAATTCTTAATTAGGATTATTTGAGACCTAGTCGTTCTGTAGAAGACACAGAGGGATGTCTACTGAAATCTACAAAACAGATGTTTCTTCCCTTAAGGGGTCTTTCAATATGTCAAATGATGCCATTTGCCTGGAGGCATTTTAAAAAAAAATCCCTGATGCATCAATCTAGAAACGGTCACCATCTGAAGGCTGACTTTGACTCCCCCCACACCCATTACCCCACCCCCGCTGACCTACCTCCTCCTCACCCGCCACCGCCGGCTCATTAAGTTCATGGAGGCACAGTTGTGAGTGAGTGAGTCAGTCAGTCATGACTTAGGCATGTCTCATAGATTGTGGTCTTGTTGGACCAGGAAGGGCACCCTACTCATAGAAATCAAGCTGGGAACGACATAAATAGGCCTCCATTATGAATTCCGTGCAAATTCCAGATCAGGTGCAAACAGGAGTTTACACCTGAATCATGATTTTGAATGTTGCGGTAAATACCTGCACCTGGGGGGTTTGCGCACTGCATTATTGCCATGTAAGTCTGGTGGAATTTAAAAGGCAAACAACACATTTGCCACATAGCAGCAGGGAAACGCATGGTATATTACAACATTATCCCTACATTATAAGCTACAGGAATTTGAATGATACACTAATAAGGTATCTGGCTAATGTTGTACCCAGCAGTATAGGTATTTACTCGGTGCGGTGTTCCTGGCGAACTTGTAGTGGAATCCATAGTCGTCTTGGATGTTTGTCGAGAAGTCTAATGAACAGTGCCCTTTAATTGGTGGGAAACTAAAATACCATTTGGTAGTGTGTTTAGTCAGAAAGATTTCTGCCTGACCTCGCAAATGTTCATGCAATTACAGGGGACTTGTAAAACATTGTCAATTGCAGTTTACAATTTTACTTTTAAGGGCAATTATAAAGAAGTTGAATGTATCATTGACCTACTTTGCTGTGTATTCAAAGGCACCTTAACCATTCTGTTGACAGAAAAATGTTACTGAAAAGTAACTACTTTTTAGGAAGTTACCAAATTTGCGATCATCTGTTTCAGAGTTACTAAGAGTCTGTGGCCCGATGTACAAAATTTGTGTCACAACTGGTAGAGTTGAAGAAAAATGTAGGCTTGTTCCAAGAGCAGAACACCAGACCAAAAGCACCAAGTATTTTCAGTGTTGACTAGCATGTGTGGTGTGCTTGCTCACTTATAGACTCCCTAATCCTGTGTTTTATTTGTCATATACAAACACGGATCATGTGTGTGCGTGACATGACATACGCCTGTCTCAGGGATTGTGGTCTTGTTGGACCAGGAGGAGTGCCCAAGCACTACCTTCAAAGTGGTAGTAGGCTACTGCCTTCACCAATGGGATAAGTAGCACAAGAATGGTGGTAGTAGCATACTGTGTAGTGATCAGTAGTAGTGAACAGGCATACACACTCGCTCTCCTTTTTAAAATTCCGCTGCTGTGTGCTTAACTGACACTCGGCCTACATCCGGTAGATGTGGAGTGCTGTGCAGTGCAGAAGTTGTGAGACTAATCTGGATGTATGTGTGACTTGGAAGGGTACAGTACAGGGATAGAGCAGTGCTGTGCAGTACATGCATTGTGAGTGTATGTATGCCTGCAAGAGATACATTACATGAGATATGTAGTACTGTGCATGTGCAATTAAAGTATGTGCTGGGTGTATGTGTGCTTGCGAGAAGTGCAATACATGAAGGATGAAGTGTTGTGCAGCACACACGGTGAGTGTATGTGCTGACAGTGTGTTTGCAAATCACACACCATGGTATAATACACAGAAGCTACAGTACTGAACAGTGCACGCAGATTGTGTGTGCTGAATGTATGCGTGTCTGTAGTGGCAAAATACATGGCGGTAACAGTGCTGGACAGTATGTGTACTGTGTATGTACACTGAATGCAAGTGTTCCTGCAATGGTGCATTATACAAAGGACCCTGGGTTCCATTTTGGGAAGCACAGGCTTAACTGGTGAAGACATGAGGACTAGAGTTACCCATCCCCCGGCCACCAACCCCCAGACAGATGTGTATTGCTTCATCTCTGTGAGCTGGGTGGGACACACTGGAGGAAGGAGAGGGAGATTTCTCCTTTACACTTTAAAAGGGTGCTCTTTGATTCAGTGATAGATCACAATGAAGGGACCGACTCACATCTCAGGAAGGAGATGGGATTGATAAGGAAATCATAAATATTGAGGCGTTAAGCCCAGGATTAACCTTTTGATTCACATATCATGGTGGCTGGCATCCAGATGTGAACACAAGTCACTCCCATGGTCTGTGTTGTGGAACTCTCAGTTTCCGAGTCTCTACTGCTGTGACAGACCGCCTCGCAAGAGGAAAGAAGAGAAAGAAAAGTTTACACTTCAAAGGAAGCAGAATCCCAACATAAAACTTCAAAGACTTGGACTCTAAATAACATTTAGTGTCTGGAAATGGACTATTAGAAGGGGAGGTTGAGACCCCAAAATGTGTTATCTGCCAAGCAGCCAAATTGGCTTTGTGAGAAGGGGAAGCTCTTCAAGACTTCTGCATGTGATCAGGCATGGGGTCCAAGGCCTGCTAGTATCCCTGCTGGGTGAGGGGACATCACCCAGGGAAACCAAGACCACCTGCCCTGGAGCACCAGCACCTGCCTACTGCCAAAACCAATGTGCCCGGTGAGGAATAGGAGAGTGTTTGAGTGAGAGAGGTCCAGTGGAGAGCCCTACAGTGAGGTCTCCCTATGTGAGGTCTGAGGATACAGCTGTGCACTGATCAGGTTGTTGCCCATGTTCAGGATTGATTTGGTGACCCCTGTATGCCAGGAGCGGGGTCTAGACTTGAGCAGTGCATTGAGCACTGTGCGGGGAGCGCCAAGCCCGTACTGCCTTGTTGTGGTGACCCCATATGCCAAAGGGGACAACCGTTGAAGTAATTGTGTGATCACCGTGTCAGGACTTGCAAACGCCATAGCGACGAACCCATATGTCAGGAGGGGCTGCTGTGGTGTGGGTGAAAGCACCGGAGCATTGTTCCCAGAGGTACCACAGCAACCCTCTGCCAGAAGGGGCTGCGGGTACTAAGTTGCCAAAGAATTCGGGCTGTTGCCTGGGACAAGTGTGAGGCTGCGACCAGAGGGTTGAGCCCTGTGCATTGAGATCTGCCCCTGATCATCCGCCGAGGACCTTGGAGTACGCAGAGGAAGACATCGCACCCTATCTGAATTTCGGTCGGGAGCTGGAAGATCTACCCTCCCCCACCCCCCACCTCTGTGTGGGAAAGACTGACCTAACGCATCTACGCAGACTGGGAGTATCATTGATCACTGGGAAAAGCGGGCAGTGCCACTCGGGAGAGAGCCTGTGCCTGCTGGGTGCTGCTATATGTAACGCGAGCAGCCCGACTTCGCAGTACAGGATCAGAGCTTGTGAGGGCCCTCAGTCAGGGCCCCCAAGACTTAAATCGGGCCTGTTGGGCCCTAGGGACTCAATGCTGAAGGTGCTGCGGCACCATAGACACCTTTGACTAATTCCTAAGATTCAAAGAGGAACTCTTGAGAAAAGCCTACTAGTGAACATTTCTTGGATGCAGCCACCAGTGAATGGTGAATAACCCCGAGCACATTATAAGGAATAGGGTGGGACAGGGATTTGCCTGACAAACACTGGAGCCCCAACCTCAAGGGGATTGTGTTGTTGCTTACAAGTGTTGTTATTCTTTTGCATGTGTAGAGTTAGTAATAAAATACTTCTTTTTCATATAAAAGCAGTATTTAACTTAATGTTGATTTATTGACATCACTGCATGCACTTTGGGTTATGGGTCGCATCATTAATCTGTACTTACACTCACAACCCCTGCCCTTCGCCCACCCCTGAGCACCCCCTTCTTCCCCAGTGAGCCTTTGACTGCTTGTCCACAGCTACCAATGAGAGTCAAGGGCAGAAGGTGTACTTGGCCCAGTTGTTCAGGGACCATTGTAAGTCGGGTAAAGTTTGTAAAAAGGAGGCGGGGCATGCCCTTCCTTCCTTAAGGACAGGCCACCGCTGCTCACGGCACCCTTGCTACACCACTGCCTTCAAGTAACATTGCCCAAACTTGCAGCTTCAATCACTGACCTGCCAACGCATGATCCCCAGACTTTATTTGCTGGAGTTCATAATGAATGGATTGCCAGTTTATCAAGAGATGGAAAATGAAAACTCATCAATCTGCATGCACCTCTTCTGCTGTTTTGAAGGAACTGTCTTTTAGTTCATATCTCTTACATTCCATCAGATATGGTTTCCTTTTTCTCCCTATTGAATAGTTCAAAGTGCCTTTCCTGTAGGACTCTGGGGTCCCATCATGGAATACCAGCCATTAACATGACAGACAAAGAGGATAAACTGGAGAAGCATCCAGTTGGGTGGCCGCCATGCATGTGTGATCTACTGATTCCCAGATCAGTTACCTCTTAAGATTTGCTGTTTGCTTTAGCTACCACGCATGTCCCTGGCACTGCTAACTAGAATGAAGACAATACACCAGTGGGCTGTGCGATTGTGATCCTGGTATAGAGACTTCGCTTCAGTGAGGTTATCTGCTGTTTACCTTCCGGCAGTATCCTGGGCAAGCCTTCCTTCCCTTGGAACTGGTTTTTCTGTCGTCCTGTGTTGTCCACCTTATCTGAAGGACCTATATTTATTTATTTAAAGTTTTGTATAGCGCGAACATGACCCAGGTGGACATCAGAGCGCTTTACATACGGTTTAGGTAGACAAAGGAAAACAGCTAGGGGAGAGAAATCATGGAAACAGTGGGACAATATACAACCGGGGCAAGATGAAATTGAGGTGGGCATAGGAAGCAGGATGGGTGAGAGCGACAAGTAGGGCAATCTACATCAAGAGCAAACCAGACAAAATACAGTCACTTAGAGACAGTAGGAGCACAGCATCAAGTTCAACGCATTGTTCATTAGAAGAGTTTGTTCAATAGTAGAGTTTTGACTTCCCTTTTGAAAGCAAGAGTAGAGGGAATCAGTCTTGTTTCCACTGGAATATGCTTCTGTCATGTTATGTATTGGCTCAGCTTCATAGTTTTTTTCTGGTTCTATCTTTGTGAACATCTAAGTGAAAACCAATATAGAATAACAAAAAGGATTACTGGACTGGAGTAAAATGAGGGAATTAAAATAGTTTATAGGACCTGTCTATCCTCCCCATGAAACGTGTAAAGTAGGATCTGCCTTCCAATAAGTGTGTAATTTTAGATGCCAGGCCATAGGGATTCATTTGTTCATCAACAACAAATAGGCCTTCAAAAGAGGATAGTAAGTTGCTAAGGAAACCCTATATCTTAAGATTGTTGGTGCACAGCCTCATCCAAAAAAACAAATGTGATCCAACATGAGTTGGCCTTACTTTGGAAGCTACATGTTACATAAATTCAACGAGCATATTCAAAATAAATGAAAAGAATAAAAACAGGCTAAACATGTAGGGCGTATAATTACCATAAAAACTAAAGTTAAATTTAGCAGCGTTCTTCCACCTTGCAATGTTCCTGTATTTAGGATGTCATTGTTTTAAAGTTCCAGCAAGGTCGGCCCATTTAGAAGCAGCATTGTGGAATGCTAAAAAAAAAAAAATCATCATGCACTATGAACAACACCATTCCAAGATGACCAGCTGAGTTAGAAGTATTGACCACGTGGGATGCACCGCACTGCAAATGAAATTGGTGACATGCGAGTAGCTCAGTGGCACTGCCAAGGGGCAACATTATGACTTTCAGAAGGAGCCGCCCTTTCCTCAGAGCTTCTAAGAAATAAGTAAAGGATCGATCTTTATGCCCAGCCCTTGACAGGGTATGACACCAAAGAGTTTCTGATCCTTCTGACTCCATGGATCAATAACTCCAGGATTTGTTGTCTACCATCCAGCCAGCGGCAGCCGGCACGCATGGGAGGTAGGAGGGCGGGAGGAAGTGGGAGGTGGGGGGCAGAGGCGGAAGGGGGAGAGGACGTGGGGGAAGCGGGTATAAAAAAATAAAATACAAAATAAAAACGTACCTTCTTGCTGCTTCCTCGCCGCATCTCTCCTCCGTAGTCCTCCCTTGCTCGGCCACAGGACGCGCACCCAGGCTCCCAGTCAGCCAATCACAACGTTGCCTTAACAGCATTGTGATTGGTCTAAGCGCCGTGTTTCGGCGCTCAGACGCTGACTGGGGGCCTGGGCATGTTCTCCACGTAGGCTGTAATGCAGCCTGCATGGAGAACATGCGAAGTGTGAAGTCATTGCTCACTTTAGGAGGGTGCTACCACTCGTCCCTCACGCAAAACTGTGGGCGGAAGTAGGAGAAAATAAAATAACGCGATTTATTATTTTATTTTCCCTGTGTTTCACTGCAAAAAAGCAGTGGGGCGACGATCCTCTGCCTTAGCGGAGGAGCCGCCACTGCATCTAGCAGCAGCAAACTCACATTCTGTAGAATGAAATGCTGCTTTATGGCAAATATTAGAAACATGTTCACCTTTGGCCATTCCTATGGCCAGATGGTGGTCATCTGAAAGTGAGAGAATTCCTGGATGCCACCATTGGTTAACTTTACATTTTGTTCAGTTTCACTGGATCAATCCGAGTTGGTTTACTTTATCAGTAGCCTTATAAGCTCAGCCATATCCGGAGCTACACCTCAAGTGATCGCCGATAAGCCCTGTCTGTATGATTATTCTACCTTCTTGGCAATGTCTAAACATGTTCGTTCACCCTGATGCAGAGGTTTCTGCAGAAAAAGTGACCTAGGAGTGCAGGGGATCCACACCAACTTGTCTTTTTTGCAACCCCCTCATACCACCTTAAAAACAAAAATGCACCTGAAAGGGGAGGCAGGCAGAAGAGGCTGCAACTAGGAAAACATCTTGGTTGTGAACCACCCCTTTTTCAATGCCCGGGGAAGAGTAGCTCTTTATAAAAAAATGTTTTAAAAGTTACACTGTGGAAGGTGGAGTGGGGTAAGCCGGTACAAGGAATTCACCACAGAACAGAGACCAGCGCAAAGCATGCGCCGGTGAACGTCCCATGGTGAAAACTCTTAAAACCAGTTCTCGGGGCCAGCCTTGGGCATGGGCGAGCTGGGCCCAGGCCTGGGGTGCCAATATTCCTAGGGTTGCAGCTGGGAGCTGTCTGACTTAATGTCATGCAAACAGCAGCTCGTCCACCCCACTTGGCCTCAATCAGGTCCTATTGGAGACTTTGTAATCAGCCTTTAATGTAACCTCAGCGTAATTGTTAGCACCCCATCAACCCCCTGCCCTCCTCCCATCTTTCTCACATCTCCTGCTGTCACATTGCAACGACCCCCGCCCCCACAACAAACATCACATTTTCTTTCCGCCCAGGGCGCTGTCCCGGTGAATCCGATTTAGGGCCGCCCCTGCCAGTAGTTAGTATGACACAAGGCAGTAAGGCAGGCCATTTTGGACCATTCCTAGTTTGATGGTTGAAAGGGACAGGGGGCACTGTGCAGTGCAGTATATCATTACCTTTCTGTGTCTGTGATACTGTTTTCCATACTTGTCCTTATGTGTGTTAGTATTCACCTGCCTGCATCTGTGTGTGTGATTGCGTTAGAGAGAGTGAGACTATGTTACCTAGCCAATGTATATGTGTTTACACTGTGTGTGTGACAAAAATACTTTCCCAATTTTTTTGTTTGTGATATTGTTCACTCGACCAGTCTGCGTGGGAATGTTCATTTCACTTGCACGTCTGATTTCTTATATCAGAGACACTCGTAGAGGCTAAAACAAGGTTCTCACCCCTAGAACCCTCCTCCGGGACTCTTGCTTGTCTGGTAAACAGGGTACCTTTGTTAACTCCGCCTTATCGCGGGGTCTACAAATTAAAAATTACTTTCTAAGATGTTCTTCAACTTCCTAAGAGACATCCAGGACCCTGGGGGTTACCAATGCTGATCTTTATTTTCATAGTTGATCCATCAAATTCTAAATTTTGGTCTCAGAGTTCATATCAAATCAATAATCCAAAAGCTTGTGTCCCTTCCATTGACCAGCCCGGTTTCTTGCACATCTGATTTTTTGTAAAGCCTGTCTGAACATTCTAGTATATGGTTTGTCTCTCAGATAAAGCCTCATTATTTTTTTTCTTCGTTCAGGTTTAGTCCTTTTGCCTCAGGCTGTAGGACCATATGGTACCCTCCTGCCCGCCCCCTCAAAGTGCAAGCTTAGAAATGTCTGTTTTTAACACTTTAGGTGAAGATAACAAGAGTATTGTGGCTCGGTGTTGATGATGTTCAGTCCAGGGATCACTCACCACTGCTAGATACTTTTGGCCTCATTGTTAAGTGCAGTTGCAGGGGGGAACAAGACAGACACTCTGGGGCATATTTATCCAACTTTGGCATCACCCTTGCCCCATGCAAGGTAATGCAAGGGCGACGCTAAACCCAGGTGGTATTTACCAAGCCACACAAGGCCGCCTTGCATGGTCCTGCCGTGTTTGGTAAATCTGGAGTAACGCAAGGCAGTGCAAGTCGCTGCCTTGCATTACTCTGCCCCGGGGGGTATTCCATAGTTGGAACGCGGATGTTTCCACACATCCACCAATGGATTTTTGCACATTCCCAGATTTATCATGAGTGGTAGACCCGGAATGCGTCAAAATGTTACGCCTTCGCAGGGGAGGCGTAACGAGGAGAAATACCTTTATTTCTCTTCATTGTTTCCTCTTTCTATGTGTGCTGCAGTCTGCAGCACACATAGAAAGAGGAAAAAGCCTCAAAGGATCAAAAGATGTCCTTTCCTGCACTAAAACAATCCTGCCTGCTGCACAGGCACCTTTGCACTGTGGTGCAAGGGTGCCTGTACTGGCGCTAGGCAGCCAAAAGTGTGCCAATGCAGGGAGAGAGCAGGAATGAGGCATATGTTGTGTATTTGTAGAGTGGCTAATCACCTGCGAGGGTACCCAGGTGCTGAGTAGGGCAGGCCTGAGGGGTGTTATATTCCATAGGGGTACCCCAATATAGCCTCAGGTAACATTGTAACCTTTCACCTATACTCTCCCCTACATTACACACATAACAGTTCTTGGGGACTGAATTTTCACCTAGATACGACACTGCACACAGAACGCAGGATTTTCCTTGGTAAAAGCCTCATACATTATGCATGAGGATTCTTGGAAATTCAGCAGGGCTACCATCTCCTGCATAATAACTATGTATAAAGTTCATTCCCGACGTCATCCTAAGTCCGACAAGTGGCACAGCAAGGTAGAACCCCTGGGGAGACCTTAGGGTATATAAACATCACATCTTGCTAAGACCGAAGGAGGAGAACTAGGACTTCCATGCCGACACACTGACGTGAGACGCTAAGGCTCCTGCATGCAGATACTCCAGCTCACAGTGGTCTAACATCCCTTGCGGGGTGTCCAACTCGAGACCAAGACGGGGTCCCACAGTCTCTCACTTCAGGTAATGAGGTTGACTTTATCCTAGAGGGATTCTTGGCTTAACACCTACACATATGCTAGGTACACTTGGGTACATCTAGATAGGATTGCATCGTAGGAGTACGCCTTTTACTGTCATGTATTTTATATACCTGCCTGTATTCATGATTTTAGCATGATGGTAGAAATCTACCATCCTTTTACTTTACTAGTGCTTCTAATCATTTACATCTGTTACTGTCTAGTGGTTTTTTCAGCACACCTCTTTTACACTAAAATGATGACTGTTCAATAAATGTTTGTTGAAAAACGTCCATAGCGTTTATTCTGTGTATGTCTCTGAAACTGAGTAAGCATGAGTGACTGAGCGAAAAGTACTGCACTGTTTTCACGGTCCTGAGAGATCAGGGTTGTCATGTTCGATAATTGCCAAGAACTATTCTCTCCTTGGTAAGAGGGGCTTCTAGTGGCACTGTGAGCTAGCTGGTATACAGGCTAACATACCCGGTGGGGGTGTCTAGAATCAGTCTGACACCAATCCTACAGTGTATGTTGTCTAAACGCGCAGATCCTATATAGGTTTTATAGGAACTACACGACAGGGGAGAGGAGGAAATCATGCCTATTTTGTCTGGACAAGCTATGTCTTGAGATTCTTTTGGAAGTCTGTGAGGGAGGGGGAAGTTCTGAGGTGTTTCAGGGGGTCGTTCCAGGTCTTGGCTGTGAGGTATGAGAAGAAGCGTCCTCCGTATCTGGTCTTCTTGATACGAGTGAGATGTGCTCTTGCCTGGGATGCAGATCAAAGATGTCTGGTGGGTTGGTAGAAATTGAGGCAATGGCTGAGGTAAGAAGGACCAGTGTTGTGGCGAGCTTTGTAGGCATGGGAGAGTAGCAAGAACTTACATCTTTTGTGGACTGGGATCCAGTGGATGTTGTTGAGATGTGGTTATTTTGCTGGATGCTCAGGATGAGTCTGGCGGCGGCGTACTGGGTGGTTTGCAGTCGGCATAGGACATGAGCTGGGATCCTGATCTAGAGGGCGTTTCCATAATTAAGTCTATTTGTGATAAGAGCCTGGGTGACCATTTGTCTGGTGTTCAGTGGGATCCACTTGAAAATCTTGCGTAGCATTCGCAGGGTGTGGAAGCATGATGAAGAGATGGCATTGATCTGTCTGCTCATGGAGTGGTTGGTGTCCAAGATGATCCCGAGGTTCTTGACATGGTCCGTAGGGGCGGGTGGGGGAGCCAAGTTTGGAGGGCCACCAAGAGGTGTCCCGGGGGAGTGGTTGTTGCCGAAGATAAGGACTTCCATTTTAGTCAGTGTTGAACTGGAGGCAGTTGTTTTTCTTTCAGGCAGTGAAGTTGCTCATGCATTTGGAGAAATTAGCTTTGGTGGTGCTGGTTGCATTGGTAAGAGAGAGGATGAACTGTGTGTCGTCAGCGTTGGATAGTATGTTGATTACGTGGGCTCTGACGATGTCCGCAAGGGGTGTCATGTAGACGTTGAAGAGTGTTGGGCTAAGTGACGATCCTTGAGGAACTCTGCAGATGAGTTTCTTGGGTTCCAAGGTGTAGGGGGAAGTCTAACTCATTGAGTTCTGTCTGTGAGGAAAAAGGAAATCCACTTGAGGGCTGGTCCACAGATACCCACATGCTTAAGCTTTCTAATGAGTGACTTGTGAGAAATCATATTGAAAGCTGCAGAGAGGTCGAGGAGAATGAGTGCGGCCATTTGTCTTCGGTCAAGGTTGCTTCTGATGTCATCGGTGACCGCAATGAGGGCTGTCTCTGCTGTGGTTGGTGCAAAAGCCTGATTGAGAGCTGTCATATCTTGATAGATATGGCACATTCCTGCCCTCTCCCTTTCACGCAGCGCAGCAAGGTATCTTGCTGCGTTGCGTGAAAAAATGATAACTATGACCCTCAATGTCATTCCTTCCCTCCTTCTAGCACACGGGCGCCACACTCGCCCGCTAGTCCAACATGGCTACATGGTGCTGGCTCACTGCAGGTATTCCTATGTTCTTTGGTTGTCTCCTGTTTCTGTCTCCAGTAATTTCTCACAAATGACTCTAGGCCTAGACATTTCTGCCAATCATGCCGGTTCATTTCTACCTCTTTTCAAATAACATGACCTACGAAGAAAGAAATGTAATATAACCGCATAAGAATATAATACTGTTCTGCGGAATTCAAGGGTTTTTTACCAATTTGACCGTTCTTTCGCTCCTCAAACAGCAGCAGTCTCAAAAGCAGCATACTAGTACCTCTATAACTTTTCCAAAATATGTCTATTGCTGGTAGTATATCACAGAAATGGCCTAGTCCAAGCGACTGACCGTTCCAGACCACTGTATTGCTCAGCTGTGTACCTTGAACATCTCTCAGCCACTGATATACAATCTACAAGCAGTTCAAAATAGGGTTGTGTTAAGAATCTTTTTATCTTAAGTCTGACCACAGGAAGAAATTAGGCTGGCTACCGTTGGAAGCACAGGCCACATTGTAAGTACTGTGTACAATATTCAGGGCCACTGCAATTATGTGATTCTGCAGCCATAGTATTTTCCGCATTATTATGGACTTGCCGCCTATGCCACATAATCCACCATCTGCTGTATAATGACGTACTACCATCACAAATTGTGCCGCATTATGCTGTATAATTTTCCTTTTCTTGACTCATAATCTAGTCCACCCTGCCACACACTTTGGACCTTCCCTGCCTCATAATTCAAGTGGTCCTGATAATTTAGAAGACGTTTCATGTGCAGGCACCTATTTGTCCAGGTGTTTATATTCAACAAACCTTTGAGAGCTCCTCGATCAGCACTGGATTCAAAACAGTGTGTCCCTAGGTGACACCAAGTGTCTGAAGATGGCAGGAGTCACTGTGGACACAACTGCCAACGACCATTCGCTCCTTTAATAGACTGAGTTCTCTAACAATAGCACTGAAGCTGCAGTTTTCTTTGGGCGAATGCTGTGATTGGTGACTTTTGCATCTATTTGTATTGTGCATTTTTATACCGTATTTGTTTATTGATGAATGCATTTGTGAATTTACATCTGCTGCAGTGCTGCATTTTATATATTTATATTGTTTCTGTGATGTATAGCGCCTTAAAGCTAAGTTAAGAAATGTAGTGGGTATATATTTATGAAATGATGTTATGACTTTACGTTTTTTATTTGATATGGTACAGTGCTCTTTCTACATTTTTTTCAATGACTGCATGGGGACAAAAGGGGTTTAACTGTTTAGTGAATGAACACTGTGTAGAAATACGTACGGGCTCATTTTTGTCTACAGTCGATAATTTGTATATAGGTTGGTTTGGAAAGTATGCTCTTGGGGTGCACAATTTAGTTTTTGAACACTCTAGGGGCATACTTTGGATCTAAAATTTGCACAGCACAGAAATGCAAGTGGTTCCGCTGCTTAAAGCAATGGATGCTGGTGAACCTGAAAGTACTAGGGTTAGATATCCCTTCTTCCTATTGCACCAAGTGAAGTGAGTGTGCCAAGCAAGTGAGGTTCTCACCTTCCAGGTAAATTCGGAGGATTCTTCCTCATCACAATTATGGGAAAAGGTGGCAAATAGAGAAGTTTTTGTACAATTTGAACATAAATTGGCTATTAAGCCACAGTTTCTGAAGGTACACTAATGCAACATCCCAGTACTGTCATTGTGTGCCAAACAAACTCTGACCCTTTGCAGAGGTTTTGGAAGCTAACCTTCACCAAATAAACTTTGAAAAAAATGGTGCATTGTTTCACATTTCAAATAATTTTATTAGGTATTTTCTATAGAAAAACAGAAAAAAATAACATACTCCATGTAGTGTACAGAAATATAAAATTCTATGTTATACATCAGCTGGGCAAAAGCATGACAACTTCAGCAATATGAAGAACAAGAAAAATTATCACAAGCAGTATACAAGAAGCAGGAATACAAAGTACCAGCTGATACAAGATATTGTACACTAATGAATAACCTTCATATAGTCCATGAAATAAAGAAGAGAAAGAAATATAAAATAAGAGATAAAAAGAAACTAATAACAACTAAGTAAGAGAATAGGAAAAGAAAAGATGAAGCGATTCAGAGCAATAAAGAAGCCTACTCCTGCTTATGTTGGGTAGTATGTCAAAGTGCGTATATTAGAGAAAAAGTCCTGTGGAAACAGAATTTTCTGGATATAGTACATGTGAGGGTCCAAACAGTATTTTTATGCATCTTTGGCACTCGTTTATGGTTAAGACGATATGTGAAAGGGGAATATCTTATAGAAATAACCTGTGTACTGATCATGGTGGTTTATGTGTGGTGAAGTGTATCCCACATATGTCTGGTAGGGGTTTTCCAGGGAAAGTTTTGAAGAGCGATATTATCTGCGCCCCTGAGGTGAGTAATCCAGTTCATCCAACCTTTATATGATGCCTTATGTGTGTTCTTCCAATTATTCAGGACAATTTTTATTGCTGATGTGAATAAAAGGTCCAATAGGGTTTTGTCTGCACAATTTAATGTATCAGCCTCAATAAAGCAGGTTGTTAATGTGGCGAATTCTCTTTTTAGTTTACAATTAAATAGTTTTGTTAGGAAATCAAATACATTATCCCAAAATGTCGATACAGCTTTGCAGTGTAAAATAAGGTGAGCTAAATCGCCTGTTTCTTCCTTACAGTTCCAGCAGATAGGGTCATCGCGGAGATGTTGTGAGTGCAGCCTAGCAGGAGTCCAGAAGGCTTTATGTAGAAGCCATAGTTTTGTTTGAGACAAGACCGGAGATATCTTATTACGGGTAGTAGAGCTCCATATTTGAGGCCAATTAGATTCGGGTCAATAAGGTTTTTATTGAGAGTCGAGTTTTTAGGGCGGAGAAGTTTGTAAATAAGTGATACTTGATGGCCTAGCTTGTTAATCTTTGTTATAAAGTGTGGTAGGGATGGAGGTGAGTTGTGTAATTTGGCTTTTGAAAGTGCTGCTCTAACCTTTAGAAAGTTTTAGAATTCTATGTTGTCTAAATTGTATCTAGATTGAAGGTCCTTAAAAGTAATTGGGTATGGGGAGTTTTCTAGCTGTTGGGGGAAGAAGATCCCTTTGTTAATCCAAGTATCATAGTGTAAAGTTTTCCCCTTATATAAAATATTACGTTTGTTCCATATGGATTCCAACTTGGATCGCTTTATGCTTGAGTCGAGTTTCTTGTCTAATTTTAGTAACGCCGCTTTTGTATTTTTGAAAATAGATTTAGAACTAATTTAACTTTGTTTGGTTAGAGGTGAGCAGGGCAAGAGGGTTAAGATTATCAAGAATAGATTTTTCTACTTCTAGCCATACAGGAATATAATTGATGGGAGGCGCGATCCAGTAGGTGCCCTGTTTTGCCAGAAAGGCTGTTTGGTATGTTTTAAAGTCGGCTAAGTTGACTCCACCTAGAGATTTGTCCAGTCTTCGTTTTTTAAGTCCACTTCTAGCTTTCTTGCCTTGCCATATAAATTTTGATAAGAGAATATCAAGTTTATGATGAAAGTCTTCTGTTAGGATGAGAGGGAGCATGTTGATTAGATAATTAATTAGGGGTGTGATCATCATCTTTATTGCTTCAATTCTCTCCCACCAAGTGATACATTTTGGGGACCATGTGCCTAGAATTTGTTTAATTTTTTCCAGTGTTGTATTTTCATTGTGGTGTAGTGTGTCAATTATATTACTACCAAATTCTATACCCAAATATTTTATATATCCCGGTTGCCACGCAAGACCTGAGTTGCCTAAAATCTCTCTGGTACAATGAATATTCAGGGATTTTACCTCCGATTTGTCCCTATTTAGTTTGTATCCCGAGTTCCTAGAGTATTTCCCTATTGTTAGCATCGAAGCATTAATTGAGGGACCCGGGTCTTCAGTTACTATTAAGATGTCGTCCGCATAAGCGGCTAATTTAACTTGAGTATTATTAAAACCTACTCCTTTTTATATCTGTATTCTGTTTGATGTCTTGTATTAAGGGCTCTAGCGCTAGTAGGAAAAGGGATGGCGAGAGTAGGCAGCCTTGTCTTGTGCCTTGTTGGAGAGTGAAAGATTCCAAAAGTGAACCGTTAATTGCAATAAGTGCCGAAGGCATCGAATAAAGGGCCATGACCATATTTATGTAGGATTCCCCCTTTTCTGCGTCCAGGGTGATTGCTATAGAAGGATCCGGTTTAAGAACTGCATTTTCAAGAACATGGCATAACAGCCGGGTATGGTCGTTCGACATACGGTTTTTGAGAAAGCCTACTTGTGAGTTACTTATCAAATGTGGGAGGATTGCATTGATTCTTGTGGCTAAAATGTTTGCATAAATTTTACAGTCGACATTGATGAGAGATATTGGTCTGTAATTTTTTGGTAGTAAGGGATCCTTCCCCTCCTTAGGGATAACTATAATGTTGGCCTCTGTCATGGAGTTCGTCGTTTGTCCTTTATTAGCGATATTATTGAATACTTTTAACATAGTCGGATGTAGTTGCTCTGCAAATGTCTTATAAAATGTGGCTGTGAAGCCATCATGACCCGGAGCCTTATTGTCCTTCAGGGATTTAATCGAGTTTGTTACTTCTAGTTCGCTAATTGGTTTCCCTAAAGCCAATTTGTCTGTTTCGTTCAGTTGGGGTAGGTTCAATCTATTCAGGTATTGGGTGCACTCTTCTGAGTTAAATTCTTGGTCGCTCCGATACAAGTCTTCATAGAAGGTTTTAAAGGTATTTAAAATTTCTTTTTGTTTAGTATGCGTTTGATTATTAGTATCTTTGATTGACGAGATAATGTTTTGGTTCTGTTTGTGTTTAAGATAGGAAGCCAGCATCTTACCCGCTCTGTTGGCTTCGCAGAAGTTTAAGGGCCTTAAACTTGTTTATCCATACTCCTGCTCTTTTACTCAGAATTTTATTGTATTCATATTTCTTTTGTGTTCGAAAGTTAAGAATATTATTATTATTTAGCGAATTGGCATGTGAAGTCTCCAGGAGTTTAATTTCACTTTCTAACTTAACTAACTCAGTATTAAGCTCTTTATTGATTTTTGTTTTAATCTCAATGATAACTCCCCTAATGGTTGCCTTCAGTGCGACCCAGAGGGTGTTTACGTTTGTCTCAGGGAGATCATTATGTTTGAGATAATCTGTAATTGCCTCCGCAATTTTCTTTTTATCTTCAGGATCTGATAGGACATCGTTATTAAAGCGCCATCTTTTGGGCGAGGGGTTATTATGACTGCCAGCTAATTTAACACTGATACATGAGTGATCGGACACTAACTTAGGTGAAATGTCTGTTTGATCAATTAGGTGTGTGAATGAACCGGATATAAGTATGTAGTCTATTCTAGTGTATGAGTTATGTGGGGCAGAGTAAAAAGTGTAATCTCTAGAGTCTGGGTGTTGAAGGCGCCAAGAATCTTTGAGGTTAAACTTAGTGCATATTTTTTTAACTATACCGTGAGATCTTGTAACGTGATATTTACAGGTGGATTGGCGGTCAATTATAGGATCTAATGGGATATTAAAGTCACCACCAACTATGATGAGATCATCCTGAGGGAGATTTTCTATGGTATTTGAAATACCTTCCCAAAAATTGGGTTTGTCCGTGTTAGGGCCGTATATGTTTACGACATGTATAGAGTCTTCCCCTTTTTTCAGATGTGTAACTAATACTCTACTGTCATCGTCATGTAAGTATGATTCCAGGGATATGTTAGCTTTCCTTGCTATTAGGGTGATTACTCCCTTCTTTTTATGGTCCGCTGGCGAGCATGAAACGTGTGAAATCCAGTTATGTTTAATAAAAGCTGCATCTTCCCTAGACAATTTCGTTTCTTGTAATAGTATAATATCCCCTTTAGTTTTAACTAGGTAATTAAAAAATTTCCGGCGTTTGATTGGGTGGTTAAGCCCTTTCACATTTAGGGAGACGACGTTAAGATCGTCTGTAAGATTATATGTCCTAGTTTGAGTCATGACATACGTAAGCGAAGGTAGAGAGGTCTGGTCTTATGTAGGGTATGTATGGTATGACAAGTGACAGGCGTACCAGGAAGACTGTCCCTGTATGAACCGCAGATGTATGTACCTACCCTAGGGAAAGACATAATCCCAACGACTTAAACGTATTAGAAAAAATATACTGACAGGAAATATACCTTGTGCTAGAGAGACTGACCTGTGCTAGAAAGACTGATCTTATTAGCTCACACTTGTACATAGTTGGTTTTGTACCTGCTGTAATAATGCATAGGAATAAAGACCGCATGCTAGTCGGCGTAATAAACACAAGGCATTTAGGTAATAAACAACAATTGCGACAAGATATGGTTCATCTAGCTGTAAGCAAATAACAATAAAAAGCAAGCTTTATGACCAAGCAGTAGTGGAGACACATGAAATTGTATGAGCGTACATAAGAGGCGAGTGTAATAGGCTTAAATAAGATATGGAAAAGGATATCATGACTTCCTTTTGTTAGAGAAGGAGTTAGTGTGGTCCATGTCTTGAGTGGCCGGACTGTCTAAAAATGTTGACAAGTCTTTGGGATCCGTAAAGTAGCGATGTCTACCATTGTCTATGATTCTAAATTTAGCAGGGCCAGCAAAAGAGAACTGAATATTTGTATCTCTTAATTTGTCTCTTAGAAGGAGGAAGCCTTTTCTTGTATCCACTGTGGGTTTAGAGTAGTCCTGTGTGAAAATTATTTTCTGACCGTTCCAAGTGATCTGGCGGTTTTTACGGGCAACGTTGAGGATGGCTTCTGTATGCTGATATCTCAATGGTTTGCAGATGATAGGACGAGTTGTTTGCCCTGTTGAAGAATTGTATGCCGGAATTCTGTGTGCTCGGTCCAACTCCAAGTTTTTGAGGAATTTTATGCCCGTGATCTGAGGGATCCAGTTCTCCAGGAAGGCTATGCATGACTCCGCAGAGTCCTCTGAGCCCTCCGGAATACCAAGGATTCTTATGTTGCCTCTTCTGTTTCGGTCTTCAAGTTCGGCAGCTTGTTTCTTTAAGTTGGAAGTAATGTCTATTAGAGATTTTATCTCTTTGCTGGCCTGTAATGATGAGTCCTCGACATCACTAATTCTTTGTTCTGCGGCGTCTATTTTAGAGTTGATTGTATTCATGTCCGCCCGTATGGCAGTTAGTTCTAGCTGCATAGCGTCCGTGTTTTGTTTGGTAGATTTAGCTAGATCGTGAACGTCAGCTAGCTTTTTGAGAATCATTTCCATCGTGCTGTTTATATCCGCGTTGGCTTTAATAGGTGAGTCAGACGGCGAAGGGTCACCTTTATTTCTTTTGTATTGAATTTTGGACTCCTTTTCAGCCCTAGTGAGGATCTTGGTAGGATAGGATGTACCCCTTATGACGTTGGTAATGTTAGTAATAGCCCTGGTGTTAGGAGCTAACCGCCGGTACTATCCAAAGAATGTGGGCAAATGTAGGCGCACTTGGTCGGTCCTGAATGAAGGGAATGTTAGTACAGGCCCGGATTCTGTTGCCCGCAGTGAAGCGTCTCTCAAGATTGTTATGATATTACTCTAGGAAATGACTGTCCCATTGGATGTTCATCTTATGACCTTCCTATAAACAATGGTGTGGATGTCTGCACAGCCTACTTTGCACAAAGGAATACACTACTTACACAGCGTGTACCGAGTCACGATAACAGAGAAGTAATTCCATTTTAGGATCAGGCATCAAGGACAGGCAATCCAGGAGGTTAAAGTTTTGCTATGCAGAAGCAGCTATATTGCAAACAATGTTGTATAACCAAAGCGTTAGGCAATGAAGTCCCTCAGGAAATTGACTGGCTGTCTGATGATTAGTTTGATATTTCTAAAGGCTAGAGTCTGTCCTATTAGAAGCTGGGCGCCATTTAAGTTGCCGTGGGCACCGGCACAATGCAGGGCAGACTGATAGTTGGCTGATCTTATTGGTATTGTGCCCCCCAGCGTGATGGAGCAGATAAGGGTTGAAGCTATCCTTGCACTACTGCAGCGTCAGATGGCTAAATCGCTAGGTGAATCTGCTACGATTAAATCACGGGCGCCATCTTGGGGTCAGGCCATATACGGTGAGAGGTCGCTGTGGTGATAAAATAGACTTTGCATGAGAGCGCTCCGTGCATTCAGCGGCCGCTGCGCTAATAATGCATGCCCACTTGCTTAAATATTGAAGCGCGGCTCCTTGGGCGAAGGGTAACTCATAAACGGCCGCCATCTTAGGGTCAGGCCGCGTCATCAAATATATCACCGCAATATTAAAATCCGCTTTCGTTGCCGCAAAGGTGATTTTACCTTAGCGGAGGTTGAGGCCGTTCAGTTCTGCGTGAGATGAATGCTCGGTTGTACAATCAGGCCTGATTCCGATCAATCGTAGTGCCGATATGGGTGTTACTCGTCCGCCATTTTGAGGTGCCGCATTTCCCCGATTGGTGAAACGTACGGGCTGTGATTGTTCTGAAAGCAGCGCTTTTCAGCGGACACCGGTGGTATCCTCAGGAGCAGCTCTCCATCAGGATCCTAATCCTGGTGTTCTGGTACACTAACGGTCCCAGGAACTCTGGATTTCAAGCGTGCATTCTCCGAGTCAGTCAGAGAGACGGGATCAGGCAGCCATCGGCTCTGCCGTCCAAGCCACGCCCCTCAAAATGGTGCATTTTTTTTAGCAGAAACTTGGCCAAAAATCCGTAGGCTTAACAGCCTCTTCTACATTTTACTTTATTTCATTTTTTCAACCGGCCATTTGTACGAAGATGATCATTCGTATGATGTTGCTAAGAGTCTAATTGCAAAACACAAGGTGGAAAACTTAAAAGTTACACAAACCTTTCAATCACAGTCCATATACAGCAGAGTTAGAAAGATCACACAGGCTCAGACAGCAGTTTTTTTCTCCCAGGTTACAAAGGTATGGCAGGTTTAGAAAGCAGAAATGTAACATCAGTTTTACCTGCTGGGGCCTCTAACGGCAGTAGTAGTATTTTGTCAAAAGCTTCATCCATGCAAATGATAAAGTGCCTTCACAGGAGCATGAAGTAACATTCAAAGCAGCAAGGAGCTTTTCAACATCGTGAAGGAACTCTCCAACCCCAGCTCCAACACCAACGACATCCCGCCGTCGCAACCCCTGTGCGATTCCCTCGCCACCTTCTTTCACCGCAAGATCGCTGACATCCACGACAGCTTCGACACCCAGACAACCCCAACTAAGATCGACCTGCCACACACCATCGACCACGACCCCCTGCCAGCCTGGGCCAGCGTGAACATCGAGGACACCATCAAGACCATGAGCACAATACACTCCGGCTCCCCGTCAGACCCTTTCCCGAACCACATCTTCAACAAAGCCAGCAGCTCCATCGCACCCCACCTGTGCAACATCATCAACCTCTCCTTCGAGACCGCGACCTTCCCAGAGAGCTGGAAACACGCAGAGATCAACGCCCTACTCAAAAAACCCAAGGCGGACCCGAGAGACCTCAAGAACTTCCGGCCCATCTCTCTGCTTCCGTTCCCAGCCAAGGTCATCGAGAAGATCGTCAACAAACAGCTAACCCGATACCTCGAAGAAAACAGCATCCTGGACCCATCCCAATCAGGGTTCCGCAGCAACCACAGCACTGAGACTGCCCTCATCGCCGCCACCGACGACATCAGGATCCTGCTGGACAATGGTGAGACCGCAGCCCTCATCCTGCTGGACCTCTCCGCCGCCTTCGACACTGTCTGCCATCGCACTCTACGCGCACGCCTCCACGACGCAGGGATCCGAAACAAGGCCCTGGAATGGACCATCTCCTTCCTCGACGGCAGAACCCAGAGAGTCCGCCTCCCACCCTTCCGATCCGAAGCCTCCGAGATCATCTGCGGCGTACCCCAGGGATCGTCCCTCAGCCCAACACTGTTCAACATCTACATGGCCCCGCTCGCATGCATCGCCAGACAACACGACCTCAACATTATCTCCTACGCCGACGACACTCAACTGATCCTCTCCCTCACCAAGGACCCCCTCGCCGCCAAAGCCAAACTCCATGAAGGAATGAAGGCCGTCGCCGATTGGATGAAGATCAGCCGACTAAAGCTGAACACGGACAAAACGGAGGTCCTCATCCTCGGCTCCAACACCTCAGCCTGGGACGACTCCTGGTGGCCAACGACGCTGGGAGCAGCCCCGACACCCACCGACCACGCACGCAACCTGGGAGTCATCCTCGACTCAATGCTCTCCATGACCAAGCAAGTCAACGCAGTCTCCTCCTCCTGCTTCAACACCCTCCGCATGCTTCGCAAGATCTACAGGTGGATCCCGACAGATACAAGAAGAACAGTCACCCAGGCCCTCGTCAGTAGCAGACTGGACTATGGGAACGCCCTCTACGCGGGAGCCCCGGCCAAGCTCATCAAGCGACTGCAACGCATACAAAACGCCTCTGCACGACTGATCCTCGACGTACCACGCCACAGCCACATCACCTCCCACTTGAGGAACCTGCACTGGCTCCCCGTCGACAGGAGGATCACCTTCAAACTCCTCACCCACGCACACAAGGCACTCCACAAAACTGGCCCAGCCTACCTCAACAGACGGCTCTTCTTCTACGTCCCCAACCGCCAGCTCCGCTCCGCTCCGCCGACCTCTCCCTCGCCACCGTCCCCCGCATTCGAAGAACAACCACCGGCGGCAGATCCTTCTCACACCTCGCCGCCAAGACCTGGAACACCCTTCCACTAAGCCTACGAAAGACCCAAGACCTGCTGACCTTCAGGAGGCTGCTCAAGACCAGGCTGTTCGACCAGTAGCAGCATCCCCCCCCCCCTTCCCTCTCCCCAGCGCCTTGAGACCCTCGCGGGTAAGTAGTGCGCTCTACAAATTCTGTGATTGATTGATTGATTATGTACCCCACAGGCACTCCGGAAACAACATCAGCAACAAGTATTTTGAACTCTGCATAAATTACTCAAATATCAGCTTTAACTATAATCATTGAAATGCAAGACTGTTTCTGACATCATAGACATTTAGCTATCAATTAAAACATTATTATTTTAAATAAATCAATTGTGCTACATACAATCTTGTCATTTTCATGAAAACATACTAGTTTACCCTGAAGTGCCAGATTTTCATTCTTCGTAATAAATACATGTTTTTTTCTCTTCAGGTAGTCACTATTACCACTGCAACCATTATGCCAGGACTAGCCAAACTTTACTCACAAATGCCCACAATATGCTAATGATTACCATCAATATGTCCAGCCATCATTGTGCTAGAAATAGGCTCAATAGTGCCAACGATGCCCACAACATGCATGGCACAACCACTAATATGCCAGGGGCAGCATTATACAAGCGGTAAGAGAAATCATGACACCGATGTCCATAATATTTGATGAATGACCACCATTATGTCAGGGCCTGCATTATCGCAGGAAAATGCAGCAACTTACCAGAGATGCCTACACACTGTCAGGAATGGCCATAGGCTTCATCATTTAAGGATGCTCAAAAAATGCAAAGAATGGGAACCCGTTACATAGCTTGTGGGACCAGTTGTGTTAGAAATGCCCACAGTATGCCATGGGTTTGAGCAACCTTGTCAAAAAAGGACAAATCTCTATGGGTGGTGACAGACATCACAAAAGGCACTTGCACACTTAATTTCTTTCTCATACTCACAATGGTATTTGGACTCAGCTCTTCCATAACAAGAGCAGTTTATTTTTATTTTACTTACTTCACATCATCGAAGCTCTCTCTCTGATTCCCACTGTAACATCCTCTTCAATACATAGCACTCACCATCCGAGCATCAGTTCCAGATGGAAAGCCCCTACCCTCCCACTCACCACATACTCACCACATGAATGACAGTATGCAGACAACTCTTGAACCTCTGAATGATGACTGGAAAATTCTCAAATGACATATGGGCTAAGAGAGGGAAAGTAAAATTAACCTCAATCCGGCTCAAGGCATGCATGTATTCTGGCTGCAGCATGGGCAGCTGGGCATGCCTCGTTTTCAAAACACTGATTGCTTAGTGCTTGCATTTTCTGTAATATCATTCCCCGACAAAAAAATTGAAATTCTTGGATATGTTTTTAAGGAGTGTGGAGTAATTCACATAAAAGGAGGAAAGGGTTTCTGGGGGGATCCATTATATTTTGGGAGTTGTAGGAATGTTGAGGGAGTACAGGAACAATGGTAGGATGGTCACACACAGGTCTGACCAGTCTTGGTTGCCAGGACAGCAGACTATTGATGCTCCTAGTCTCACTCTGTCTTGTGTGGGGTAGCAATCCAGCTGAGATGTGGCATTACCAGGCACATGTTCATGCAACTGATGATTGTCACCACTGGAAGCCTTCAGAAGCACCATATCTATAATTGGAATGTTGAGCATTTCTATAGTAAGAACTCCTCAAAACTTATTTTTGTTTTCTTTTGTTCTCGATAATTTATTTAAACAGAAAATATGTTACTGATTAATTTGGTCCAAGGCTTGACAGCATCATTAAGCATGTAGTTTTGTGGATAGAATGCATCTCTAAAATGCAAGTTTCCCATCAAAATCAATTTAACTGCAACAATGTACAGACGGGCATCAACTATTGGTTTACCAAATGCAATACGTGTCAAACAATTCAAAGATTTATCAAACAAAAAAATAAAAGAAATGCCACGCATCATAATTCCTAGGCGGTAATATCTATGAAAAGGTATTGCGTGGGGATGAGTTTCCTGGTATAAACTATGTCAGCTAATTATCAAGGTAAATAAACCTATTGAATATTAAAAATAAACATCTGTGTACATAAAAATATTCATAGAAACAGCTGCAAGAATATTTTTGTGGTGAATCGGCTTGCAGTTTGGAGTGAACTTAAAAATTTGCATCAAATAGTTTACACATTAAAAAGGTAACATTTGGGTTTATGTTAAATAATCCCATCTGCCCAACACTTTCAATTGGCAGTGTTGGAATTAAAAAAAAACAGTGGAATAAGAAAAGTGGTAACAGTAATACCCAATAGTCACAATGTAATACTTTAAAAAATGTGAGCCAAGTATAAAGTACCTGACAAGGTAACAGAGAAAAGACTCGCACACAAACATTTCAAAATGTCAAATTCGATGTTCCGTTTTATTGTTTACATCAGATTCTGTTAGGTTGTTGACTACGACGAAATCGATTATTACAGCATTTCTTGCGGATCAGATTCAACCTCCAAACGAGTATGGTGGGATTCCCTTTACGCCAAGACCAGTTATCTGTAAATTAAATAATAGCAATTTCAAATTTCCGACCACTACATGTTGGTGTCCCCCCTCGCCCACCCACCACTATTAATGACAGTGTTCTGTTTGGGTATAAATGGTGTATGGTTCTTATTACTTGTCTGCAATTTTTTTTAATTTAATTTAATTTTTGAGTGTAAATACCCATCATTCAATACACCTTCAACAAAATCACAAAATGTATCCATCCAAGCCGATCATGACCTTTTGTATATTACTTTAGTATGTAGAGGGCTTCTTGAAGAAATGCAATTGGTGCTTGAAAATAAAATACATTTTTTTTAAAATACCTAGATCCCACTAGAGTATTTTACAAAATAACCCTTGACTCTCAAGTAGTTTTATAATTCCATGTACAGTATTAGGCAGCAGAACAATTACTGAATGTCCATACTGCCAGCTGGAGTTACGCGATGATCACACTGCAGAATCTTTCACGGATTTGTAAACTGTTTACGTGGTTGATAAATAATGTCCCATTGCAACCATAATGGGTGATCAGTGGTAACCTTAAGTTGTAACTTTTAGGATTTAACTTCAATCAATGATCCTGGATAAGCTGCAGCCTCAAAAGTAATGTGTTGTCACTTCCTGTGATGTCAGCAGGGTCATAAGGCATACGTTGATGTTTCCATTCTCCCCATGATTTTGTTGAAAAAACGCCTCTGGTTGCCTGTTATCCAACACATAGTGAATATATTGAATTGGCAAAGAGTTTAGAGGTTTTATTTATTTAATTGAGTTGAGGAGTTTATTATAGCACCAAATACGTCAAACTTGGCATAGAAAAAGATGATAGATCTGCATGTAAAATTTGATCCTAATTCATTAGAGAAAATATCTCATAGTTTAGTCGGCAGAAATGTCACGAACGCAGAAGTCTGCACAATATGAAGATTTTTAATGGAATGTCACCTATGGGAGAACTAGGGGGCCGTACATGGCACCGGTGGCGCAAGGGTTCTTGTAAAAAAGCCCCTCAGTCCCCCGCACATGAACCAGGTGTATGTTGTGCAGGCAAGTGTACAGATCACCTCTGATGGCCTGGAGAAAGAGGTGGATGGCAGGGAAGTGAAATGTAAACTTCCCTCACTTAGGCCGGTCCTATGGTAATCAGTTAAAGACTGTAAATATTCCCGATGTGAAGGTGTACGCCTAGGCATGTGAACAGCCATTATGAATCAGGTCCTTGTTTTGTGGTCTGGGTTTTGCAGCACAGCTGTCAAACAGACCTATTACTTACACTATACACAGAGAGGACTTTAGGCCCGCCTCTTTTAACCTTTGACTTTCTTTGACCAGCCTATTTCAGGCATTGGCTTGATACTTTGTTAATCACATCTTTGCTTAGTCCAGTGGAGTATTCATGTCTAATGTAATGCTATTGGCTGTTTGCACCTATTAATACACCCACTAAGAGAATGATTGATCTCCACGAGGGATTACTTTACAAGTATAGGCCTCTCTATGCTCCTGCAGACTCCCTCCCATGTGTCTCAATCCAATGCGCTAAAGGTGCGAGCGTTAACACATTAAAAGTAGATCAATTGGCTTTGCCAACCCTTGTTAAATTGTGTAAACAATGGGGTTCAGACTAGTCCATGTGCTATTGTGTCATCTATGGCTGAAATGTTTCCAACAGAGAAGCGTCTCTCGCTTCTATTACCATTAGGTCAAATCTTGGTCCTCCTACTGCTGCGAGGGGACCCTGTGTGAATTTCAATGGTCAATTCAATGTTGTGTACATTCGCAGTAGGGCTAAGTGGGCTACTCTGCATGCACTCTCTAAACCATACCCTCTGCATGCCAGCTTTAGTGGGCGGTTCAGTCTGGCATTTCTCTTCGGTCTGTTTATTTGAAGCCTGGTCACTATAGTCCCAACTAAAGCCTCAGCTCCAAGCCTACCTATTCATGGTAATTGGAACCTCTAAATTGGAAAGCTGGGAATAACAAGAAATAAGATATATAAGTAGGAAAATTATGCCAACCATAATAACTTCAGTACTTCTTTTTTGTGAATAATATATTATAGCACTACAGCCTACTGTCAAGGTCGATAAGGTGAATGAGGGCCCTTAACCTAATGTATAGCCCAAGACAAAAGGGCAATAATGCTGTTAGAACATTCCACCCATTAAGGGTAGAATGTTCTAAATTAAAAAAGGAAGAAACAAAAAGACAAGCGTTGAAATCTTGAAGCAGCAGGTCTGTGTCAGCCATTATTGACCCTGAGGCACTTAATTGTCATCAAGAGAGCTCCCTGCATTCCAGAATGCTAATATATAACCTTAGAGTCCGTCGAAGCAGACTCTACCAGCCATTAAAGGCCTGCTCCAGTGTTAAAGGCCCTAATTTGTAAAACAAAGGCCTCACGGAGCCCGCAGGGGTTTAAATCCCCTCAGGCTCCGTGAGGCCTTTGTTCACAGCTGTTGCTCAACATTCCAATGTTCTAATATAGCCCGATAGAGCACTGTAGCAAGCTATATCAGCCACAAAAGGCCCACTCGCGTGTTCGGAGATGGCCTATAACAAAAGAGCAGGGCCTTAAAATGGCCAGTATTACCTGCTATGGCAGGATATAAGAACTTTCCAGGCTATGAGGGCTGAATGTTCTAATTAAAAACAAAGGCCCCCAAAAGACACAGGGGTTTAAAAACCCCCTACAGTCCTGAAACTTCCAAGCTTTTGTTTTACAGCTCCTGGTGTGTACATTGAACAATTACTGCTGCATGCAGGGTCATGGCAGTAAGTATCAAAAGTAGACAGGAAGAGCTGTGAATGGAGGGTGAAGTTAGTCCTGACTCTCCTTCAGCTCTGCCAAACTGCCTTAATTCGACTGGCAAAGTCTACGGAGACCGAGGACCATAGGAGAATTCCCCCTCCTTTCCGAGCTTTGTTTCACTGCTTCTTCTGTGTATGTTTAACAATTACTGCAGAGTCATGGCAGTAACTGTCAAACATGGACAATAGGGCTGTGAAAGGAGTTGAGGTCGACCCATGTTGTGTTTCTCCCTAGGCTCTGACAAACACCTTTTTCCGTTTGGCAGAGTCAAGGAAGACACAGGAATTGATGGGATGTTTCCTCTCCCTTCTTCCACGCCTCCAGTGCCACTGTGAAGCAAGGGTGACGGAGAGAAAAAAGCTCACTGTGTGTCTTCGGTCACATGCTCTGTCTCCCTCTTTCCCCTGCAAGCCACAAATCTTGGAGAGGCAGGAGACAGGGATACTCGGAGGCTCTTAAATTAGGGCATTGAAATGTTTGCAGCATCACGCTGATATGAGTGTTGATAGTTCACTGCTGCTTCATTGTCCGCAATGGAGCTGTCAACATTCCAATGTTCTAACAAAGTGTGAAAGTAGATAGCACCACTAAAAGAGATGTCAAGCAACAAAAATAAGTTTAAAGTAAAGATAGAAACAATGCCAGGGCAACCATTGGGGTAACAGAGGGCTTTATAAGTACTCAATGAATCAATCAATTAACAAAGTATGACAACCCATTTTCATAACTGATTCCTACCAGGCACATGACATTATAAGGATATACCAACTCACTACGGAAAAACACACTACAAGGCAACATATAATACTGCTGTTGCACAGAAAGGCATTATTCTTCATATAGCTCATTAAGCCCACACTAAATTTCTTCATAAACAAACAAACCTTCATGAGTATCCCCTCAGCTGAGCCACAAGTCCAACAAGCTCTTATATCTGATAGTTGCAGTTGGACCAATGCTGATTTGCATGTGACTGGGTGTAATGTCAAGTGGCATGGTGAGCAACGAAAACATAGGTTGGAATGGTACACCGAACGATTGCCAGTGGTTAGACAAACTGCAAGGATTCCTCCCATCACATTTTGTGAGTTTGATGTAACTCCCTAAGTGGACAAGGTTATGAGGTTATGGCCAGATGTGGGTCCCGTGCTCACTGTGCCACTGGAATTAAGCTGCACCCGATTGAAGACACCAAACTAGGCCAAATCCCATCTTGAGTTGCTTGTGTTCCGATTTGGAGAGGAACTGGCTTGGCTGCTAAAACTGGACTATTCCTATTGGAACACTGCCAAGGCTGATTTGCAAATGGGTGGGTCTAATCTGAAGTGGCATGGAAAGCAAAACAACGAAGGGCTGGAATGCTACACAGAGCGAGTGCCACTGGTTAGACAATTGCAAGCATTCCTCCCATCACATTTTGTGTGCTAGTTGAAGCTCTTCCCACGCAATCTAGTGACCAATATAACCTGAATAGTAATTGTTATTGGATAAGCGTCCAATTAAGATATAATTCCCTTTTAGCCAAAACTTCAGTACTTCTAACTCCTGAAAGCCTTCAGTTGAACAATTCCATGCCACCAACTTCAGATATTTTAATGGATGGAGCTGTAGGTAAGAGGGACTTCAGAGGTGCAGGCAAATGTAGGGCCATTGGGTACATATTCCTCTTTCTGACTACAGTTTGGTCATATAAATGAGCTTATGGTCCAATAACATTTGTTTAAGGTCAATGACGAGTCCATCAAGTAATAATAGGAATTACTTAATCATGCTTTGGCGATTGTTGTATTTCTGAGTTCTGATATAGGCTGTTTGATCACATACATGTTGTCTGTCTTTACTTTCAACTCTAGACAGGAAATAATGCTAACTTTCTGCATGTGCCGCCTTTTTCCTGGAAAAGGTGCTTTACCGTCTCATCTTGCTGGAGTACTCGTCAAAGATACCTGATATCTAAAACATTTATCATGGAACAATTTAACCCGTATGTAAGTAGCGAATTACAACATTTACCTTAAAAATGCCCCCTGATTGAGGCTGCCGAGCCCTCATTGCTTCGTCCATGCCATCGGTGGCAGAGGTCACGTACATCTCAGAATAATCTTTCCCGCCAAAACAGCATGACGTCGTCTTATCCACGGGCAACTTCACAGTCTGAATTCTTTTTCCTGCAGTAGGTTAAAATCTTTCTGAATGACATTCATGTTTTTAATATAAATCTAGTGACACAAAAAAATCACATCACATGTCATGGGTATGCCAAAGAAATGTAGCTAACTCAAGCAACACCTTCCAGTGTGATACTGCTAACAAGGCTGAGAGACGTTCATTTTTAACATCTCTGGAAGAGTCAATGTCCTAATAAGCACAATGTTATAGTCAATTGCTGCCATCTACTGGCTATTCTTTGGTAATACTGCCTGTATGTAACTCATTCGTGTTCTCTACCACCAGACTCTGGGGTTGTTGCTTCATTAAACATCCTATTCTATACTTACTCCATCTTTATGAGATTTCTGGCAACAGCCCTGGAAGAAATAAATGGGATTGGCAACCAGCAAGCAAAGCTTAATTTTGGCGCATGCAGATTTGAAAATGTAGGTCAGGCTCGAGAACAGACATCTTCTGCTAAAGCCATAGCGCAGTTCCTCCCAAGATAGCACATATAAAACAAGGGTTGGCTGAGCTGAAGGCAGGCAAAGATGGAATCGAATCTGAACTGGATAATTTCCACTATTAAACTGAACACACGCAAACCAGGCCGGATAAATATTCTGGGACGTTGGGTGAAGCTGGAAAACAAATATTAGGAACTGAAAGGCAAGAGCTTACTATTCTGCAGATGGTGATGTGCACTCTGCTCCAAGTTCAGGGTAAAAAGAGTTAGAACAGTGCTTAATTTGAGCCAGTGGTTGCAGGCGGGGCACTCATTTTTGGGGACAGGCACTTTTTTTCCCTCATCAGACTTTGACTCAGAATAAGAGAGAGAAAAACACACAAGCGGAAAGAAGAACGAAGAGAAAGACGGAAAAACTGTGGCAAAGGTAGACAGCACCAACCCGCAAAAGTGAGATAAAGAGGGAGAGATTGTCTGGTGGTGGATTTAAGAAGCATGGGATGGATTTAAAACTACGTAGCCTTGGTATTCGGCACACCCTCATTCAATAGAGTCAGCTAAAGGCTTCTGAGCAAAACTGTGGGCACCGTCACATATTTGTTTTTTTTTTATACAAATTTAGCACGGAGTTAGAAGTGTGCCCATGCAACAGTAAATAATATCAGGACGTAGATAACTGGGGTTACTGAGTCAGCCACAACCTCCGTAATACAAGTAACAACCTGCCTGGTACGTAAATAGAAGTAAAGTATCTCATCAACAATTTCAAAGTGCAATCAGTCGCAACACAGCCCAGTGATTCAATACATAGCAGATCTCAAAACCAGACTTGCAGCAAAAATGTACACGTCAAGTTTATTCACAATATCAAATGATTCTTATGGTACATTCACCAAGAATTAGGTATTTACAATATCTGTTCAAATACCAACACCACAATAGCAATATTCATACCGGTGTATATACACCCTGGAGATACCCAGGCTCCAACTCCCAACAACCACAGTCTGTCAATCGCACAACATACATACCATACAAATCACTCGTATCAGTAATCCATAAATATATATGTGGTTCTCTTCCCCTGCTTCCCTGTCACTTTATTCAGTATTACAAGGCCCCTCTTCAGGGGCGGCTCCTCCATTAGGGCGGAGGAGCGTCGCCCCACTGCTTTCTCGCAGTGCGAGAAGCAGAAACATAAAATGGTATTTTAAATACCATTTTATGTTTCTGCTTCTCGCACTGCGAGAAAGCAAAAGTGTATGCCTGGTTGGGGGCGGGCGGGTGGGCGGGTCGGGGAGGAGTGGCTTGGCCAATGCTGTGGGCTCTGACTGTTTGGTCATGCGCACTCTGGATTTTCTCTATGTTGGCTGCATGCAGCCTACATAGAGAAAATGGCCTCGCCATAGGCGCCCGGCTGGGCGCTGTCCTCACCAATTACAACGCTGCCATTGCAGCGTTGTGATTGGCTTAGGGGAGGGAAGCTGCCTTTTTCCTGTTCAGGACAGCAGGAAAACGCGGGACCCGGCCAGGAGCAGAGGCGGCACGGGACCCGGTAAGGTAAGTTTTATTTAATTTTAAACCCCCCCCCCCCGCGTGACCCCCCGCCCTCCCCCATCCGCGAGTCATGCCGGCCGCGACTGCCCCTCTTTCTTGTGATAGTCAGCCACAACATACAACTGGGAAGAATTTGAGGGAAATGGTTTCAGGCCTCTTTGAGGTTGCAGACCTTGCTCCCCAAATTTTTGTAGTGCTTGCTGACTTTATGCTTGTCTTTGACGCTGTACAGCGCTCTGCTGTCTTGTGGCAATTAGGGGCATCTAGGAGCAGCAGCTGCTACCCTTGGCTTGCCTTTTCATACCCCTGGTACTTGTTCTTCCTACTCTCGCATAAGGGGTCATGAAATCAGCAGCAGGAACAAACAAAAAACAAGACTCTTGTACATCCTCTCTGTCCTTTCCTTTAGCACCAATGGGGAGAACAAGAAGCTTTCTGAGGAGTGATCTACGCAATGATGTATGTTTCACCTGAGCAAACTATGTAATTTCACTTGAAAACGTGTGAGATGTCTCTTCTGATACTCCAGGCATTCTGGTGAATCCAGCTCCCTGCAAACATCCTTTGCAGCTGGGCTGACACAAGACCTTTCATTGAGAGACTGCTGAACTACGAGGATGGGGATATAATTCTACACCTGCCCAGAGAGAAGGGAGAGCTGATCTGTGAGCATGACTTCAAACAAGGGAGTACGCAGAAAAATAAAATACCCCCCCCACACTTTGAACTATATGATTGCCACAGAGAGCGTGAAGCATGCAATTCCAATCATTTCAAAGAAAGTTTCAAGGAATTGTTTTTCCCCAAGGAACATTTCCTACCTTCCTTCTTCCATTCCTTCTCTTTTCTCCTTTCTTTCCATTTTTTTTTCATTCCTGGCAAACTTCTTTCCCTTTTTCCCATTTTTCCTTCCATACTTCTTCGCATTCTTCTTTTACACTCTCCTTCCATTTCTTCACACAATTATGTTGCGATTTTCATCATTTGCATTTCTCTCTGTAACCATGTTTTGGCACACTTTGTCCACCAACCCACAACTGTTTCTTGGTATCTTTAATATGTTATTTATTAGTGTCTGCTTCTATCCTGTGTTCTGAGAGTCACAGTTCAAATTTACCAAGACCCATAAAAAACAATGTAATCTGTCCACTGACACCCCTGTTGGACTAGTGTCTGCTTCACTTTGACTTCAAGTTTAAGATTTTTCCAGATAATACCCAATTCCAATTAAGAAATGCCAGAGAGAGAGCAAGATCAAATGTGCAATGCTTTTTCAAGCAACATTACGTATTGTTCACAGGTGAATGATATTGTTCAACTTACTGCAGTTGATTTTGTGGCCCAGAATTTCCAGGCTAAATGCAATGAGAGATGAATAGAGTGAAAGGCATCTTGCTCAGGTTAGCTGGGGCTCGCTTATGCCACAAACTGATGAGACAGTATGGCTCAAAAGGTTCTGAATGCTTCAGTATCTGCTCTACACAAAACCGTGACATTTCTGATTTGTTTTGAACATCCTTTGAGATGGAATGGAGGCAGGGCCAGACTGGGAACTCAAAGCAGCCCCGGCAATTTTATAGGACCAGCCCTGGGGAGGGTGAGTGAGTGAGGGGTGCAAGAGTGAAGCACTGCTACTTTTGTTACTGGGGGCTGATATTGCAGCACCGCTGCAAAACTGGCACCCAGTAACAAAACTAGTCCCCACCACTGAAAAACCGGCCCCCACCTTTCCAGCCTCCCGGGGAAACGCCCGATGACCGGTACGGCCAGTCCAGCCCTGAATGGAGGGCGTGTGTATGAACAGTGGACCGAATTGGCTCGTTTCCGCTCCCTGAGAGTCTAACACATTTAAGGTTCAGGTTTATATGGGTATTTTGAGGATGGGTTCTATTTCATTGAGATGTGGGGATTTTCAGTGTAGGAGGAGAAGGGATCACAGATGTGGAAGATTTCACTGGAGTTCCAGCTTGCTTACAAGGCTGAGTCAGAGGAGTTACTGTGGTCATATATGGTGGTGTTTATGCAAGACATTTTTGAAGAATTTTTTTGGGGGGAACCTATGGAATATAATGCAAGCCATGAGCATCAGGGTAATCAGACTTATGACTTGAAACGTTAGAGGGCTGAACAGCTTTGTAAAAACCAGAAGAAAGATCCATCTAAGCAGGTGGGGAAATGTTGCAAGACAGATAACTTGTTTTAATGCGGGAAGGCACGTTTAGAATAACAGTTGGCCTCCCATCATTATTTTACCCCACCCCATTCTACACAATTATGTGAGTCAGTTACTGACATGTTAGTGGAATTTGTTGAGTGCATGGCTACCCCACAAGGGGCTTCCCAGGGTGCAAGACAACACAAAAAGACAGTAGTGCAGAAGTAAAGTTAAAACAGCCAAGTCTTGAGTAAGCAGATGAGTAATTGAATGTAACTTAGGCGGGAAGGTGTTCCAAAGCTTGGTGCCACGGATTCGGAAACAGCAGCCATCCTGTCTGACAGTTTGAGAAGTGATATAGCGGCCTAGATCTAAGGGTTCTAATGGGGCGGTAGAACTTCAGAAGGGGTTTGATGCAGGCTGGGCCAGTATCATTTAAAATTCGATGACTGACACAGAGTGCCTTAAACTGGATTTATTTCTCTATGGGGAGCCAGTGCAGGCTGCGTAGCTAATTGGATATCAACAGAGTTTTAGGAAGGTGTCCAAGCAAATGTGCCGCAGTGTTTTGGATCAGTTGGAGCCTATATCTGGCGGCCTTAGCTATGCCCAGAAATAAGATGTTGCCATAATCGAGGCAAGAAATAATGAGAACCTGAATGATTGTCCTCTGTGTCGAAGGGGGTAAACTTCACAGGATTTTTTCAGTCTCCTGAGCATGCCAAAATAGCAGGCATTAACTGTCTTTATTTGAGTGTCAAAAGATAGATTACTATTGATCGAGACACCTATGCTCTTTACCGGAGGCTTAGGGACAGGAAGATTCCCAAGCGCTTCTGGCCACAAGTGTGTACCCCACAGGTGAGTATGTTTACCCGCCACTACAACCTCTGTTTTACTGGTGTTGAGCTTAAGGCAGTTAAGGCTCATCCATCCTGCTGCTTGAGTCACACAGATCCTGAACTGGCATGATCCCGCATCCACAGCTTATGTAAGGGATAGAATAAATTGGGTGTCATCTGTATAAGAAGTCCAGCGAGAACCTGTGAGACTCTACAATATCCAGCAGAGGATGCATGTAAATATTGAATAGCGTGGGGCTCAAGGAAGAATCTTGAGGCACTCTAAACGCTAGTTCGCGTTTAGTAGAGGTGAAGGGGGACATTGCAACTTGGGAGAAGCGGCCTTCCAAGAAAGACATGCACCAATTTTGGCCCATATTTATCATAGTGTTGCATCGTCCTTGCGCCACGCAAAGGTGGCGCAACACTAAAGTCAGGTTTATCAAGCCACACAAGGCCACCTTGCATGGCCCTGCATGGCTTGATAAATATGGAGATTTACCATGAATGGTAGACCTGGGAATGCGTCAAAATGCTACGCCTCCCCAGGGGAGGCGTAACGAGGAGAAATATCTTTATTTCTCCTCGTTTTTGCCTCTTTTTTTTACCGCAGCACACGTAGAAAGAGGAAAATGCCTCAGGTGATTGTTTTTGTGCAGGAAGGTGCCCCTTCCTGCACAAAATCAATTCTGCCTACAATGCAGGCACCCTTGCACCATGACGCACGGGTGCCTGCATTGGCCCAAGGCAGCACATTGTGCACCACCACAAGGAAAGGACAGGAATGTACTGTATAATGTTTAAAAAAGGAGCATTCCTGCCCTTTCAGGCAGTGTAGCAAGGTGACTTGCTGCGTTGTGCTGCATGAAAGTATGATAAATCTGAGCCTTAGTGCTTTGTCACAGATTCCAAACTCTTAAACTCATGACTAGCATTTTGTGTGAGACTGAGTCAGCGTCTGCACTGAGATCTAGAAGCATCAGTGCAGCAGAGCCTCGTTTATCAACTCTCCAGCACATTTCTTCTGTTATGGTCAGAAGAGCAGTCTCCAAGCTATGGGAGGGCTGAAAACCTGTTTTGAGAGAGGTGTAACAGTTTATGATATTCCAAGTAGCCGAGAGCTGTCTATTAATGAATTTTTCAAGTACTTTTGCCAATAACGGCAAAAGTGAAGTTGGACGGTAGGTTTCAGGCAGCTTATGATCCAGAGACTTTTTTTCTAATAAAGGTACGACTGTTTTTGTGCTACCATCTGGAAGGCACCTTTGCAGTATCAATAGAAAGACTGAGAAGGTAAGAAAAGATAAGAAAGAATACTGATCCTACCATTTTTAGTATTATTGGAGGTGCTGGATCTGTAAGAGAGCCAGATTTGATGGTAAGAAGAGTGCTTTCAAAGGTTTTGAGAGTGATTGGGTTGAAAGCAGCCAGCCTGGGTCCAGCGAGCGTAGCCTGACACAATGAGCTAGTCTGTGTAGGCGTGGCTGTCAACTCCTTTTGTGCAAAGTTGGCATAAATGTCAGCCACTTTTTTTATTTTTGCAAAGTAGTCAGCCAGCAGGGTTGCATTTCCCCTTCGATATATTCGGAGTAGGGCTATTATCTGCTGAGTTGGTCAGTTCTTGCACAATAGAGGAAATCTCCTGCGTCACGTTCTCATAGTATTTTGTGGCAGCCAGATGCATTTTTTTTGCTTTATGATCATACGTTTTCCTCCAGGCACGTTCCAAAGTTTTTCAGGGTTTTTTTGTTCCACCAGTGTTGTCAAACCAAGGGACCTTTGGGGTGGCTATCACTTCGGGCATAAAAGTTTCCCGCGTCGAAGTAATCCTTCCTTTTATATACAAGAACGTCCATTTTAGTCTTGGTCAGGTTCTCATAGCTCTCAGTGGTATTTTTAGTGGGTTATGGGTGCATGAATGGTTTTAATGCTTGCCCTGATTTCATGAATAAGTAATACATTCTTGCAGTGAGTTCGTAGGTTCTCACTGCATGTAGGACGTGGAAGGTGATCTCAATACTGCCACCTGTTTGGAAATAGACAGATCCACATGCACTTATAGTAGACTCTACAGATCTGCTCCATCCGCTTCAAGATGTGCACAGTCTTGTAAATGTTATATTTTCATATGTTGCCTCTGTTGACTCACAATATATTTATTATATTTTACTCTTCCACAATAGGCCCGATTCTAACGTCGAAGTGATTGTTCTGTGGAGTAACTAATGTTGAAATTGTGCCTATAACTATATCCTTTCAGTGCAAGCTATAATAATGAGACAGATCTAGGTGAGTACAAGGCCCGGAGTAAAATGTGAGACCATGCATCTGCTATAAAACCAAGGGGGTCTTGCAATGCCAGATTTTAAGACATACCTCTTGGCTGTGAAGGCACATTACCCTCCTTAAGATTTACAGAGGGCATGGAACATCCTTACCTGCATATAGAACAAGACCTGTCTTTCCCAGCACCTCTGTAATCAAGTATATTGGGCTCCCTGAAGGGGCTAAACTCAGGTATCAATATATGGGATAAAGATGAGGCAGTCTGCAAAAGACTGGATAAATTAGATGTCCTGTGTGTATCATACCTCCCTCACGGAACTCCAAAGGAATCTCAAGACATGGCTCTTCCAGACCAAACAAGCATGACGACCTCCTCCCCCCTCAGGCCAGCTCTACTCAGAGCCTGGATACCCTCACAGGTGATTAGCCAAGCTCTACCAATTCACATAACATAAAGCACTCTCCTCTCTAGATTCAACATTCCAAGTCTCTTCATTATATTCAAGAAGCATTTCCAGGAAACTATGTTCAAAGTTGTGCTACAAAGTTTTGGGAATTTCCTTTCTGATAGTAAGCTCATAGCTACAGAACATCAAAACACAATGGTACCCTGAGATTTTCTAGAATAATATTATTACAGTTGTATAATTTCAATTCTTTATATGTATAATAAGTCAACCAAGCAAAAGCTTTCTAATTTAATAAGCTAGGCTGCACACAGGTGAGCTACTCAGAGGTAGCTGTAGAGCTACAGTAGCTCACGAGCTACTGGTTGGAGACCCATGTGCTAGATATATAATTTTGGGGGTGGCATAGGCTGGTATCAAACATATATTTTCAAACAGTTTGGCTGAACGATAATCACAATGATTATTCGGCCAGATCACACTTGGAAAAAGACTTTGGTACCCCAATAACGGTGAGCAGCGGGGTCTGTTTGCCACAAGAATAATACATTGTCCATGAGTTATGAATGCAAATTAATACAGTGTAAATGTATTCACCAATACCATCACACCTAAATTGTAGCTTAAAACAGCAGACCACTCATCTCACCGAAACACCCCCAAAGCTGACATGAAGGCATTTGCCATTGTTTACATCCATACATTTTGTGCTGAGATCTTTATAGCACTTGGTGAGATGATATTTTCAACACCAACTCTGCCACCAATGAGGGCATTTTTGGATTCACAAAACAATCCCTAAAACACTGAGATTGCCGTTCGTCTGACCAAATGATTACTTGCACTATCCTAGCCTACAGGCCACCCAGCCAAGGTGAAATACTGGTTGAGAGATAATACTGTCCTGATATGCAGATTATACCTTGGCATGTACCTGCTGGAAGTGTGTTGTGGTGACATCTAGTTAGCTAACTCAGCCACCTGATGTGGTCTTCTTCCAAGCTATAGGATGACAGCTTACTTATAATTCAAATGACTCAAATTCACAATACTTTTATTTGCGAGGCTTATAAAGTTATAGTTACACGAATCCTTGAGTAAAATAAGGAGAGGATTGTTCTGTCTAATCTGTTAAAGGTTGCCCAGCCGTCTCTGTGTACAGCAAAACGGCTAGAGCTCCATGACTGATGTACAGGAAAGTAGTGATTGGACACATTTTTAGAAACTCCAATCTATGGCCATACACCCACATTTTGGACACCCCTTCCAACTTTTTTAGTTCAAGATCTATTTTCAGGGGGACTTTTCTACCTCATCTCCCTAGTGGAAGCCATTTAACCTCCATACTATATTACTAGCCTCTCAAACCTTATAAGTCTCTCGGCATTCCTCAACTCTAGGGTGTCCCATAGCTAAATCACTAAAAAAGGTCTGGTACCAGAATTCCTAATCATGTTGTCAAAGGTTTGTCTGTTAACCATGAGTCCAGACTGGCCTTCATGTAAGATGCCTGGTAGCATCTGCCTCAGTCTTGTGGCCAATAACATGTTGTTTCTATTATGCAATAGACCTGTATAAGGTGCATTGTTGTATGTTTTCGCTCAATTTCGACAGCACCACTGTGTCTGCCATATTCATTGATTCTGTGACTTTGCCCTTTACACAATTGATTGGCTAAGGTGGGCACCAATTGAGTAGACCAACAAAAGTGAATTGAAATGCGCCCTTTATTCTTGCAAGCAATCCCCTTACACGACTGTTGAATAGGTGGATGACGTTAAGTTCAGTTTGTGGTGTGCCTATGGTCACACAGGACAGGTCCTGACTGTGTTACCACGAGTAAGTATCAATTTCAAAAGAAAAACTGCTACTTCAGATTTATTACATTTGAACAAATTAGTACAAGCCTACGAGGGTGTTGAAAGTGATGCCTGAGTTGAGCAAAGCACAGTTTATAAAGTTCACTGGGAAAAACATCAGGTCCCGGTGAGTTACACAATTTCATAAGGTTTATTGTGGGTTTAACTTTGTCTTCTGTAATCAGGGATACAAGTGACTGCTTTTGGGTATCTGTTAGTGTTGAAAAGTCATGTTTCACTAAAAATTCCCTTTGCTCCTCCTCATTTTCTTGCCTCTTAGATTATAAGCAACCATATAAGTCCCTAAATCGTGCTGCCTTGCTTGCAGGCCGATATACAATTTGTCCATCCTCAGTGGTGGCCAGTAGTTTTACCATCGAGAGGAGCGGAGGCGACACACGCACACATACACACTCACTCACACACGCGCACAAACACACACACACATGCCCATTCACAACTCTCAACAATAAATGTGCATAAATTCATACATAAAAGCACACATGCCCGCACCAAACATAAAAACAAAAACACATAAAACGTACATACACTATAGAGTAGGAAGTCTCAGAGGGCCCAGGAGGGTTGGGCCTGCTGCCTTCCCTCACTGGCTGACCTAAGGTCCTCATTCGTCACAGAGTGGGATGGGTTCAGTGAGACTGCTGATCCCGTCCTACTCTTTGATGAGTTGTCACTGATTGCGACTCAGCCCTGGGCATTTCAGGGCTTAAAACTGAAGCGCCCAAGTCTGAGGCAATTAGTAACAGTCCCCCTCGTCACGAGGGGGAGGACCTCGAGGCACTTTTGCCAGTCTTAGGCTGTCACGCCCACAGGACTGTAAAAACCTCAGCCTGGCAAAGTGCAGCTCAGGAAGTCAGGAGCATGCAAATTTTGCGCATGTCTAGCTACTGGCTGCCTGACCTGAACAAAGAGAGTGTAGTCAGACTGATCTTTGTTGAGCCTGACAGACACTTTTCTTGCCAGGAAAAAGATGGGGGTCATGGCCCCTCAGCCCATATGGCCAGGCCGCTGCTGTCCGTCTTCCTGCACTATGTATCATGTCCTGGTTCAATTTTGCCTTCAGCATATTGGCCTTAAGACTGTGTGGCTTGTTCCCCATCTCATATGTTTTACATTTGAGCGATAAGAGCATTTTTTTTACCTGTTTTTTCTGACCTGTTAACCAACCCAAACGAGACCAGCAGAGCTAACTAATGCTGCCATCATATCTCACATGTAAGTCGTATGCCTATCCCTCACTCTCCTATTACTCACCACACTACTAAGAACTGTGTCCCATAATACGATAATCGCACCTCGATAGTCATCGCCCATGGAAATGACATGGAAACACTTGAGATTAAGATTAAGACAGTAGTCTCCCAACCCCATACCCTACATGGTGAAGCATGCTCTCTGTGTGTGGAAGGCCTTCAGCACCCCAACTAAAGGTAGTAAGCACTATGTAAATGCTACAATACTATATCGTCTGACATAAACATTGTGTCCTAAATATCGTCCACAAAAATATTGCTGTATTGGAGTTAATAATAGAAAAACTACAGCCAATGGGACGATATTTTTGTAAACAATGTTCAGGACACAACATTTGTGAGACCGTATTTTTTCATCCGATATTCTGACATACAACCACTGAATAATGCCTATAATGTGCCATCACTGTTTTCTAATTTGCTAATCTATTTTGTTTTTTTTGCCATACACTACATAGTAAATTGTCTTTATGTGCCAAGCTTAAAACAATCACACTTGCAAATTACACACTGCCATTACACATCTTTATATTTATAAAATAATATGGGAAAAATAGAAGGTGCATATATGGTCGTAAGAAAGGCGTAGACGGGGTAGAAGTAGCTACCCCTGGTTTGTCCTTTGCTACCTCTAGCACCGCCCTTAATCCCAGGGGGAATAACATTCTTAACATGAACAGAAGGTAATCAGGACTCTGGCAGCCATACTCATTTTGTGTAGATTCCACTCCCTTCCCTTATGCTAGCCACTTAGCAGCAGATAGGAGGATGCTGAGGAGCTAATGGTGGCACAAGAAGTCAACCTTCTCATGTCATCATTGGGACAAAGTGTGCATGATATGACTTCTCCGACGCCTATTGTTGTGATGAAGTGGTGTCCATGGATACACATTGGAAAAAGTCTATTGAAAACCATGGCTGTGCTAAGGGCAAGATGTTTTTGTACCTACCTATAAGGATGTCAGGTGTTCTCAGCAGTGAGAGTAAGAAGAAAAATAAATACAGGCTTTCTCAGACCTCGCAAAGCAAGCTAAAGCTGTTAACACTGGCATCAAACAATGTGTTCAATCTTTATCACAAATATTCATTCTTGTGATTTTATAACAACAGGAGGTATGCCGGCCTTGAGCCTACTCAGCATATCCTAAGCAATCAAATCAATGCAACTTTTTAGGCAATTTTAACCACTATTAGAGAAAGGAGAAGATGGTTCAACTTTGGAAAAGTGCCTATGGTGTTAAATTGCTAATCCCTTTGAATGACATATGTGTTACTTTAACTTTTAGCGAAGTATTGCATCAATATGTATTTTTTTAGTGAAGTATTGCACCGATGCGTGAATTCGAGTTTGCGTTCCTCCAGTGGTTGCAATAAACTTTGGCTTTTTCTCACAGTATGAGGATAATACATTATTCACATGCAACAACATATCACATGGCCCTTTATATAGTAATTTGAATATCTATCTTAAACTATGATTTGGGTTCTCTTTAATGAGCACATACCTGTCTCAGGGTCTAAACGTATGACTCTTCCTCCACTGTAGCACGCCACCCAGAGTTTCCCCTCAGCGTCGATGCACATGCCGTCAGGGATACCTTCATCCTTCTCCAGCTTGTACATATGCCGGCGGTTTGCTGCCGAGGAGGATTAAGAGATCAGCATTTCAATCAAAGTGTACATACTAAATATTCTACGCATATCAAAGTAGGCTCTATCACTGACAATTCATTTTCTGTGAAAACAGTTGTGTAATCATACTGGTCTGCATAGCTCAAAGTGAACTATAGTTTAAGCAACACTCTTCCTTTGACTGTATTCTGGGATATCGAAGAAGGAATATCAAGTGGTCACAATATCATTACCAAAATATCGAAACCCAAAACATTCAGGAGGTAAGTGCATAGAGGGAGGTATAGATTTACTATTCTTATCTTTTTTTAGTAGCTAAGGCTTTGCATCAGAAACCTTGGGTGGTTGCACAGCCCACCCAATGTTAAGTCCCGTGATACAAAGTGGAACAAAGTATTGCACAGTGCTACTTTGCATTGCATAGGGCTACTTTCCAGTGCTAAACAACTTTTGTGCTGGAAAGGAAAGCCCAATGTAACAATTTGTGCCGGTTTGCATCACTTTTGGGACAAAAACATGACATGAAGTGTTAGTGAATCCGGGCCCAATTCTGCATGTCATGCCTCGTTTTCTTGTTGAGATCTCAGAAAAGTGGGTATTTACCACATATGGGAGAAACCTCTCCTCTGGGTTATAGTATTTATACCCCACCAAATTCTGACCAACTTGTAATGAGGGCTCTAGTGTCCGCTCACATTCCCACACCACTTTCCTCTCTCCTTCCCTTGAAACCGCGCAGGCACACCCTCCTTCTTAGCATTCCAGTATATTTAAGTATTACCTGGCCTCCTATCACCCTTCACCATCTCTTTGTTCCCTTCCTACCTTTCCCTCCCTGAATGCTCTGCACTCACTGTCTCTATTAATGGACAGTGCAGTGGGATGAAGAGACCATTCCTAACCTGTTATAGATACAGACATTGCAAGGCTGGAGAGGGGCTCATTCCCTGACTTAGGGCCATATTTATCATTAAGTGACACAGTGCAGCAAACCCCCGTAAACACAATACAATACGGCGCATTTCGGCCTTTTCCTGAGACCTGGTGTACAATGTGCTGCCTAGCACCAATGCAGACACTCTTGCATCATGGTGACTGCATTGTAAGCAGGATTGTTTTTGTGCAGGAAGGGGCACCTTGCTGCACAAAAACAATTCCCTGAGGCATTTTCATCTTTCTATGCAGCACACATACAAAGAGGAAAAAACGAGGAGAAATAAACATATTTCTCCTCGTTACACCTCCCCATGGAAGGCGTAGCATTTTGGCACATTCCCAGGTCTACCAGTTCTGGTAAATCTGGGAATGCACCAAAATCCATGGGTTTTTGCATGGGAACACCCATGCACCACCCACGGAATGCCTCCCTGGGGCAGAGTAACGCAACATAGCGATTTGCGCTGCATTGCATTACTCTGGATTTATCAAGCCACTCAGGGCCACGCAAGGTGGCCTTGCGTGGCTTGATAAATCACATCTTAAGGGTTGCGTCGCTTGTGCACCACGTTGCGTGGTGCAAAAGCGATGCAACCCCTTGATACATATGGCCCTTACAGTGTAAAAATGCCCAAGACTGGGCATGATTCGAAAGCACGATACAGGTACGGTTCAGACCGGGAAGCATTTTCTGATTGAAAAAACAGCCCCGAGTGCAGGCTGCAGCCATCTGATCTTATCCCTTATGTGCCTAAAATGTCACATTTAGCTGTGACTTCTTGATAACAACTTATACCATAAGTGGTCACTTTATGTTTATTGGTGTTTTGAAGAAGTGTTTTCTCAGCTATGTGCTGGCCAAACAAAATAGTTACACAGTCAGTACTACTTCTGCTCTGATTACAGCTAAAGGGGTACTTTGATGATAACTTCATGATAACTACAGCCTATATAGCACTAAATCATCAAAGTTTCTAATTGGGTTGTATGTCAGAATACTGTCTACAGAAATTCCCTCGGACAAAAATACTGGATCTTAAATATCATTTACAAAACTTCCTTTGGGATTAGATTTTCTATTATTAACTCAAATAGGGTGATATTTTTGTAATGATATTTCTGATACATTATTTGTCTTAGACAATATTCTAACAATCATATTCTATGTATTGTAATAACAATGGTTCTGTTAATTGGCAACATCATGGTACACTGTTTATCACCTTTGAAATCATAAAGTGCTAAGATAACCCAGTCAGGTTTCAAAGCTATAACCTAAGGGTGTCCATGTCTGCAGGTAAGCACCCCCACCTCTGTATTGATGGCCACATCTAGGCAATTTTGAATATCAATCTTAGTCTCCAACATGATATATGTTAACGTCTTCTAAAATTAATTTACAAGGCTCTCTTTATAAGAAAGTTGCATACAAATTTTGGCGGTTGTCACATCGTAGTCAAAGGCATCCACATTGTAGGAAAGGCTGTCTATGTAAAAGAAGGTCTTGTGGTCAAGGGACCAATCCAATCCATTGGAAATGTCCACTTGGTCAAAGTTTTTCCCCACTGAATGGTCGGCAAATAGGGTGTAGAGGGATCCCTGGTTTCTCTCAACCACAGCGGGTCGGATCTCCTGTGACATTGTACCTTAAAAGAGAACACAATGGATTACAATTGACTAAAAAGGTGTTGAGTCTATTAGAGATCTAGGATCCCATCCACTCATTATTTTCTGTGAGTAAGTTGATTTACTGCTGACTTTTGAGTGATGTACTCCTGAATTTCTGAGAATAAGTTACACTTATTCACAGAAGAAAAGCTTTATGAATCTACCCCCAGTTAGTACAATGTTAGTGCTTGTGAAATCATTAAGTGCATAGGACCTACAATAATCAGACTAACTAGTCAAATAAAAAAAAACAAATTCAAATAAGATGCATGAAACATGTTTGAAACAAGCACACAAATGCTAAACATGCTATTATAAATCAAAAAAATTAATTAAAAACTATAGGAACCAATTCCCAAAGCTGTGTCCTTGCTTCTGACACATGTTTGACTTAGCGGCGATTCACAAAAACATAAACGTGTAAGTTACACATGTATGTTACATATGTGGCGTTATCATCTAGGTGCATTCGGGTGCCTTCGACATGTGTGGAGGTTCCATAGGGAGGGTTAGAGAAGTGTTCAGCGATACATAAGGCAAATGAGATGAATTAAACATTCATAACTTTGTGGATATTCACAAGCATTTGAGGTGAATTTCTCATTTTTATCTTCACTTCTAAAACCAAACCTTATTGATTCAAGCGGAAGTGGTGGAGAAATTAGAGGAGAATGAACGCAGTCATGAAATTGACAAGGGCCAATGGCAAACTGCTAACACCACAAATCATAAAGGTGTAGGAGTGCTCAAAACACCACTTACCATACCAAAGCACACATCCTACATGCCAATAGGGAGAGGTACTTGGAATACTCCTACAGAAAGGAAGGAGTTCCAACAGTAATATACTCATGGGAGGATCCTAGGGGGTGGCCAGAACCAAGGCCCAGAGATGGAAGCTGGGGGTAGAACTATTAAGAGCTAAGACAGCCATCTGTTAGTGCTTTCTTTTTACTTTTTCCATTTACTCTAGTGTTCAATTATGTTGCCTCCTTCAGCACTACATAATTGCCAAATATTCACTTTGCTTATTTGTGATGTTTTCATATTTCCAGTTTGCTCATGTGTGAGGTTTTAATGCCTTCTATGCGAGGTCATTGACATTATATGGCAATGGAAAATCAAATTATGCAATATGGCAAGAAAAGGCAATTTAGACATCATATTGTGTACACGTTCTGTGGTAGGATTATTAATCCATTTTGTAATTTTAATATAGGTTAAGCAATATTTGATTGTAATTGCAATTACATAGCATTTCGTATAACTGATGAGGAGCCGAAGCACATAAGTGGATGGATAGTATGCTGCACAGTGTGGGAGTGCTTGATTGAAACAGTGGTCAATGGCCATGTGCCTTACGTGGGAAGCGTTTCTGTGTTCGGTTAGTGTGTGACCAGAGTAGTGCTCTCTCTCAGTGGTGTGTAAAATTCATGGTCAAAGGTGTGCTGATATCACTTCCTGTGATGCCACGGAGTCAAAGGCCATATGATGTCACTTCCGCTACCTAACATTTTTGTGAATCGTCGTCCATGTTTACGCAGAGGCTTTTAAATGTCACTGTGTCCTTGGAACCAACATATGAAAGCCTGTCACTTGATGACGTAACTCCATTACTATTGGCTGAAAAGACTCCTCGCTTGTCGTTTAAACTGGTGCTACGCTGAAGTCTAACCTGGTTGGAACGCTACGTATACACTGCTGGAACGCAACTGCTAATCGTTTTACTTTTGGGGCTGGTGTCACGTTGTAGCTGTATCCTGCAGCCGGGGCCTCCCACAGATCAGCCAAGCCTCACAGTCGGCAGATGCAATCGAAGAGCACAGGAAATGGCCCCAATATTCACACCGCATCCAGATACTGTCAGGTTCTTTTCAGTGCACATTACATAACATAACATTTGTATTTGTAAAGCGCACGTTCACCCAGAAGGGTATCTTGGCGCTGAATAACAGATGTTTATGGTTACCCAACTCAATGGTACTCATTTTAATAGAAGATGACTTTGGCCCTTGAAGATCCCACCGACTGCTAAACTCTTCAAATCAAAGCTGTAGCAGTGTTGAGGTTGAAAGATCTGATTTTCGCAGCTCGTTGCCAAAATGAGACGCATGCAGAAAACAGAGATCAACACAGATCGGAAAAGTTCAGAGTATGGTTTATTCTACCTCATCCACAACTGTCATCTCTGGAATCCTCCCTGATACCAGCAGTCATAGGGTTCTAGAAGACTGGTGATAAGTAAGGTGAACCAACAGCTCAGGACGCCAGATTAGAGGCCACACAGCCTAAGCATCTATGATAAGCCGCATGCCCATCCAAAGCATGTTGCAACACTCCTTTCTACCATTGCACAGCCACTGATCACAGACCACAGAAATAGTATGGATTCAGGAAAGTTAAATGCAGGGCAATTTATTAATTTTGTTTAAATTTGTGTTGAGAGTACACCAGGTCCCTTCAAGTGTAAGAGTGGTGTACGGTAGGTGCATAAGATTACAGATGGGAAGCGATCATGCTTACCTACAACCAACCTTAGATAGTGAGACATAGAAAAGGATATACGAAAGCCAGGAGTCAAAGTCATGAAAGAATGTAGAGTCAGATCATCAGGATGGGGTTTACATGACAAGTTGACTACCAAGGGGTAAAGGCAAATAAAGCTAGATTAAACTTTGGTACAACAGAATACGCCAACACATAATTGATTGTTTTCTTGGAATCAAATGGGGGATGGGTAGGTGGCTTAGCTAATCCCAGATCATCAAGACAGGATTCAATGAAAGCTAGTAATGGCTACAATGAAACAGCAGCAAGAATACCATTGAAACAGTTTGCTGGGGGACATTTCTCAGGATATTCGTGACAAGAGTAGTCACTTTGCTCAGTTTTTGGTCTGAAAGAAATGTTATGGATGGACAGCGTAGACTTTCAGGAGAACAGGCCTCTATCTTTGGAGTAGATGTTGCTGCTATCAGGTTTGTGTATATTAAAAATATGAACACCTGAAGAGATGTACTTAATTAATGCTGATATCATCAATAAACAGAAGAAAGAGGGGCATACATGGTGACTGCAGGTGTTTGGTAATCCTGTGGTGCAAGTAGTCGAGGCAAGGCACCACACCATGGATTTAAATAGGGCTAAGTAATAAAAAAAATCCAGCATTGGAGTTTTTAAGGCACTATATGGTAGTCAAAATGGTTAAACTACAAAAGCTAAAACACTCGTACAAGCTATCATTTCGTCATACAAAATGAATGACAGATAGGTGAAGCACTATAAGCAAGTGTGGTGCGGGGGAAATGTAACTGCTCCATTACCAACAGGTTTAGGACTACCTCCTCTCCCGGAATTGAGTGCTAAATGGCGATTATCTACTTTTGGAAGAACCCACGACTGGAAAACACCGACATGAAGTTACTTTGGTTTGAGATTGGTCTTGGCGACAATGTTGTCACTTAAGGTGTCAAAGTGGTAGTGACAGTAAGAAAGGTAGATGTTATCTTTGTGGAACTGTGTGTGTTTGTGTATAACACCACAAGGTATAAGTCCATTTGCAGAACTGCATCAACAAAATAATCATGACAAAGTGCAGCGCTATATCCGAATTGTACCTGCAAAAAACCTTCCCTGGGGGTCAACTTTTCCATCATTAAACCTGTTGTTGGGTTTATCCTCGTCAATGTTGGCAAGGGTGGTTATGGAATGGTCTTCCCAGCTGAGACTGCCAAACCGCCTCCCCACAGCGACAACATATCCTCCGGACTTCCGTAGGGCCACTGAGCCAATGGGAGCATCTACAGATAGAGTAAGAGAAAACATACAGTGTCATTACGCAATGCAGTATAAGCTCAGCCAATAGCGGTGCATATAAAAATATATATAATAAAATTAACATTTTCTTGTACGAAAGATATCATACTAGGTTATATTCCAGTGCTGCACGCAGAGATTGGCCAGTTGGCTATGGGTGGGTGGGCCTGGTAGACACTCGCCCTGAATAGCAGCCTGCAGCAGGCATACTCGGACTCCTCCATTGTACTGACATATCAAGGGTATCTCCCGCTGCGGAACAAGGGCATAAGGGACAGCTAGCTAAAGCACACGTACACATTTCTGGAGATCTTTTTATACAGTATATTTCTTAGCCTTGATCAGTTTAAAGGCAACGATGTTCTTAACTCAATATTCTGTGCATTCTGTCTTCACATTGGCAAACTGAATTTCGTGCCATACATGTTTTCCACATAATGTTTTCAATGATCTAGTCAGAAATTAGGTTATAGGCGTATGTGATTGATTTTACCCGTTGTATAAGAAGACTTCCCTTGGTATGCCTAATGCTATTCTGGACTACTCATGGATCAGTTTGGCATTTTTGTGCAACAAATATTTCTCAGACAAGGAAGCTGCATCTTTCTTTTGTAGGCTGTCTTATGCAGGAAATTAGGTACAAGTCCCTTTACTCGTTGCAGCTCTTCATCGCTGCACTATTCAGGTGCAGCGTGGTGATCACACAAATTGTTTTTTTGTGTTGGGTACAAAGCATTACTTGTGTTATTTAGCTGAACGTTATCATTAAAAGAATGATTAAAGTGCAGCATAATTGAATCCTTTCTGATACATTATTGGATTGAATAGCTGTGTTTTTCCAAACTTCACTTAAGAGCCATTCTACACCTCTTGAGAGCCTCCAGATATTTAGAAAAAATCTTATATATATTTTTTAATGTATACATGACTGAGTTCCGGATCTGGGCTGTCTGTATCTGAGAGCTCTGTAAAATCTGGGTCGTCAAGGAGAAGTGACCTAGATGATTGACTGGAATTCAGTGGAACAATTCTGCACTGATAATTTTCACGACAGCCTCATACTATTTCAGTACAATTTTCAGGTATGGGTGAAAGTTTTGTTTTCTGTTTATAAGAGGTGTAGTCAATATGTTTTTATTTATTTGCAGTTTTTATATAGCGCGAACCTGGCCCAAGGGCATTATTGCACTTTACATGAGCACCAGAATATGTTACACATTTTTTAGGCAATAGGAGATTAAGTAATTTGCCCAAAATCACAGGATGTTAAGCTGAGGCCGGAATTAGAACCTAAGACTGTATTAACATTAGGAATTGCAATTTTCAAATTGCGATTCTTATCGAATTTTAATTTGGAAATTGCAATTCTTATTTTACTAAAGAATTATTTTTAAAATTGCAATTCCTAGTGGGGTCGCAAATCAATCTACTTCATGAATATTAATGAGGCTGGTCGCAATTTGTGACCCACTAGGAATCCCAGCAATCACATTGATTGTGGCCTGCTGGGGTCATCAGACCACCCTGTCTGTGATTGCTTTTTAATAAAGCAAACTTTTTTTTTTAATGCAGCCCGTTATCTTTGAAGGAAAACAGGATGCATTTAAAAAAAAATGAAATTTTAAGTTTCATTTTTTAAGAGGCAGTGGTCAGTGGACTCAAAGGGTAAGTCTTCCCTTGAAACCCTTTCCCATTTGCGAATGGGTTACCACCTCCTTCAAGGTGTCGCTAAAATATTAATGTTTTGCGACCAGAATTCGGTTGCAAAACATTAATAAATACCAATGCGAATCGGTATTTGGAAGGGATGCCCTGAATACGCCCCTTTCAAATATAGAATTGCAAGACCAAATTGTGATTTGGTAACAAATTAAGTCATTTGCAACCTCAAACAAAGCTTCGTATATGTGGTCCCTTGTTCTCTAGTTTCTGCCAGCTCTGGCCGCAAGGCCACATCTCCTCCTCTGCTGAGACTTTCCTCAGCAGAAGACCTAGATTGAAATGTAGAAATGTAGGAAATGGGGCAGGTCAACTGACTGATACATTTTATGGTCATAATGGAGGCATCCCTTATTTCCACCGGGGTGGTTTTCCTTTTGACTGCACTACAACCAAACTCCATTACTTGGATTAGGTTGAGTCAAAGTGGCTTCTCCGCTGATGACACCAAATGTTGGAGAGCCATATGAACCTGGAGGATGGATTTAGGGAATATCTTTGGTGCAAAATGTGAGTACTCCGAAGAACAGTCTGCTCTGAAATGAATTATATCCCGCAATGACATCTGCGGATCACCTGATCATTTTCAAGATACTTTTTAGTCAATGCCCACCGAAATTAACTGAACTATTAAGGAAGAGCTAATCACTTCATTGCTAATTAAAAAAGAAAACTGGCAAACAGGAGAGATAACCAGCTCTTGGTGTGACTCGACAGAAGAAAAAGGAGGCAGGATTACGTGGGCAGCTGATAAACAGTGCATGGGAGTGTTGAAATAGCATTGCAATGATATATAGTATAGCTAAGTTGCTCTGTGAGGGGGAACAAAAGATTGCGGTGCCAGTGCCACTTACTAATCCAAAGGAGCCTATACCAATTAGGGCTTAGCAGTAGCGATCCGCTTCCTAACTTCATGTTTGAGAGCATCAGAGCAGGACCTTCATTAACATGTGGGTCACTTCAATGCATCAGCCATGTTTGTCTCTGAGCACCTTGAATGAGGCCATTACCAATAGCTCGCCCTCTGCAGAATTATCCACAGTCACGTGTGCACAGTATTCAGCTTTGCCCTGGAGGCACAGAATCTATCACTTCGTACAATTCAGGGAGGAGGGTTTCCTCTGTGATCAGGGCTCTATGCCCCTTCTATTTCTTGTTATAACTCGCTACCCTGGCTCTGACGTCCCTGGGCATCAGTTTTTGCATTGTGCGAGCTCTATAGTCCGCGTTGATGGGGAAGGGGCACATACACTTCATGATAACCTTGCTGTCTCCGGCCTCCCAGAAGAGTTCACCCCTCCACTGGGTGTTCAATGTAAGAGGACCTCTGTTCCCTCAGGCCTCTCCCATCCCCAGCTTGACACATCGCTGAGCCACAGAGCACTCTGCTAAGTTCAGTGGACTGCCTAGCATCTGGTCACATCTGTCCTAGTCACTCTGCTGGGACTCGTAGTCCATAGGCATCTTCAATGCCAGGTGGGCAGATGACCCCTGGCAGCCTCACCATGCAGCAGTGGATTTCTCCATCAATTTCAGGGCATCTCAGGTGTTCTCTCCAGACTGGGTGCTGGTGCCATTTTGGTTTTGTTGTTGCGGCGCGGGCATGTGAGAGCTCTTTCTGGGCAGCATAGACACTATTAAACGCACTTCCCAGCTCCTGTAGCACTAAGAGGAAACACACAGGGCCTCATTTATGAAAAGTGTTGCATCGCTGCGTTAAAACAGCGATGCAACACTTTTCAGTGCGCCTGCCTTGCGACACCATGGATGTGCCGTATTTACTGTACGGTGCTCCATGTCGTAAGGATTTACAAATCCGTCAGTATTCCTGACGTATCTGTAGGAGCAAAAGTGGCGCATTCCTGGGGTGTGTCTGAAAACAGACGCAACTCCAGCAATGTGTCCTTTCACATGGGGAAAGCCCCATGTGAAAGGGCCTGCGTCACTCCTTACACCTGCTGTGAGGCAGGCATAAGGATTTGACGCAGTGGCGTCCTAGAAGTGTTGCAGTGAAATCTTATAGATTTCAATGCGACACTTCTACAAGCCATTTCTGCGCCGGAACGCCCACCCTGCATACATTTACCTGTCACAGGTATAATGTAGCACAGGGGTTTAGAAAGTGACGCATCTGCCTAGATGTGTCACTTTGTAGATATGGCGCAGTGTGGTGCATTTTTTACGCCACCGCAGCGTCACAAAAAGTGCCGCAATGGCGGCGTAGGGACCTCATAAATAAGGGCCACAGTTTTTTGGATCAGGGTCTGTTCATTGCTCTCAATTTAATGTCAGTTGTATGGAGGCAGGATCATCCGAAGGCGTCCAGGAGCCCGAGATCTCTGAAGGTGCATCCTGCAGGAGCCTTGCCTAGGCCACTCCTCTTGCCATACTGCTCTATGTAATGCACCTCATGTTTAAAATGCTAGTGCCACAATGTAACCATTCTCTGTAAAGCATTCCACTGCTCCTTGCCATTAAATCTATCTGTACTTTATCAAACACCACAAATGTAACTGATGATGGTCTGACAGATGAATCATTAGGTGGGTGGTCTAATCTTTCCAACATTTTCTATATTCACAGCCCACAAACGTTTGGATCGAATGTTTCTTATTTGCAAACCCCTGGTTTAGTTGTAAGGCATATTTTAGAGGCCTGTCTTTGACAGGTACATTGTACATTTTGTACCCAACCCATGGCCACAGGCGATAGCTGCCTTTAATCAGTGTCCATAATGCATACCTGAAACAACACCAAAAGCAATCAGCAATATTGTTAATAGAACTCAAACTATAATTAAGATCTTGCACATCACCAATTACAAAAGACTTCTGCTTTTGTAAAAGATACCAGACAAAAGATTCAATATAGTAACAATCCACATTTTAAAAACAATCTTTATTTAAACGATGTTACAATGTGGAACCCTTTTTATAAACACTTACTGTATACAAAGAAGTCATCAAAATAGTGCAATTTCAAAACTGGGAACAAATCAAATTAATCATATTTGACTGATATGTAATAATTACCAAATGTATAAATTTCAGTTCAAGAATTAAAAATGCAGCAAAACTATTGCTCTGCCAATCCTTAGTTCTCACCGAATCGTCTCTCAAAGAAATAGGGAATGAAGGACAAATTATTGCTAAGATTAAATGATGCCCCTTGTTGCACACAGAGTACAAGTCGGCCACACATGTTTAAGTGTATCTGGCCTCTTCATTCATGGATCCGTTAGGGCCTGAAGATGCTCAAATGAAATCCTTTCTCAAGGAAAAGGTACACTCTATAAGATATCTAGGATTCCAATTTGAAATTTGGTGCTGGATACCAGGGGTCCCTAGGGTGCCTGTTTTCTTCTACAGCTGGACTGTTTTGCACCCATTGGCATTGTCAACCATGAGATCTTGTTGAACATCGGGAAAAAATGGGTGTGAATTTAGAGTGCTGGACTGGTTCATCTTATTTCAAATTCCTTTTCACCATTTGGTCAAGATGGGTTGTTCAGAGTTTCCGCCTTTTATTCATGTCCTTTGGAGTGCCCAGATTTCTGATAACTAGGGTGAAACTGGTCCTGGGTTGCTTGTGTTGTGGTTCATGGAGGACCTGGCCTGGCAGTTTGGGTGAACTGTTCCCACTGGATTAGGGTGAAGACTGAATTGCATTTGTCTGGGTCCATGAGGTGGCATGGTGTGCAAAATACCGATGGATTTGGATGTGGCCCGAGTAATTACCAGTGGCTGAGATTAATTCAAGCATTCAATTCATCACTTTTTTGTATACTTTAGTGTGTCACACTAAGTGGGACAGGTATGCCCAGATGTGGATCCCGTGCACACTGTGTCACTGAAACCACGTTATAACTGTCTGATGGCCCTAAATAAGGCAAAGATTGTCCTGGTTTCTTGTATTCTGGTTCAGGAAGGACCTGGCCTGGCAGTTCTGGCTGGACTGTTTCAATTAGAGCCGGGTCAAAACTGATTTGCGTATGGCTGGGTTCAAACTGAGGTGACATTGTGTGCAAAGTAACAAAGGATTGGGATGCGGCCCGAGCAATTACCAGTGGCTGAGATTAACTCAAGCATTCCATCCATCACTTATTTTTATACTTTAGTGTGTTGCCCTAAGTGAGATGGGTATGCACAGATGTGGGACAATACTTTTTGTTCCTGTTCTTGGTAGTTTGACCAACTTTATGAGCCCACCCAGTGTGATAACCTCATATAAGATGTTTAAGTTATTTCACAAATATTAACAACAGTTTTCTTTTGTGTTATTATGCTTTTCTTATAATAAAATATACAGGACTTATAGACATCACATCCATGTGGAAATAGTCTAAAATGAATTTCCCAAGTGAAGATGTTTATCATCTGAGTATAACATATCCGCTTCTCTTTGAAAGTGTTAATTCTCTGGGTTTTGGTGTTTACTAACTGGGGATTGCATTTCTTCCACTGGATGATTAATCTCTTATTCCTGGAAGATATCAAGGTACACATTTACTTTTTCACTTTTTTTGATGAAAAAGTGGTTGGTTTTAGTAAGGTGACACTTTTTTTTTCTTCTTTTTTTTACTTTATTTACCAGTTTCACAAGCATAACACCGGATCCATTAATGCTCGTTTTGTAATACATAACAATATCAAGGGTACGGAAATAAGGAAAATCACCACCACCATGCAGAATTGACAACAATTGCAGATTGGATTAATAATTAAAAAAAATAGTTCTTCTCCGACCATCTATCCCGCCCGACCAAACACACCATGCAAATTACATTGGTTCATACAGGACATCCATTATCTCAGGATTTTACATTTATTGTTGTGTCTACCAGCAGTAAATTAGACAGCCCGATTACCCCACTCCCGTTGGGACAATCCCATGTTCCTGTTGTGATGCAGATTGCGAGTGTGACGCTGCGACATAGCTTTTTAGGGGGCCCCAAATGTCTTTTGGACGGGACGACCTTGGTAAGGTGTTGATGTACAGATCAAAACCAAAGGGGATTTGCATATGGCCATGTCTGGACTGGGGTGGCGGAGTGAGCTAAAGAATGATGATGGATTAAACCCAGATCAGTTGACTGGGGGTGAGTGCTTGCAATGTTCAACACTCCGTCCATCATCCCCTTTGGTTTTGCTTTGTTTGCCCTAAGTTGGCAGGGTATGCCCAGACGTGGGTCCCTTGCTCACTTTGCCACTGGATTCAAGCTAGCCTGGCTGATGACGGCTGATTAGCCAGAAACCGGTCCCAGGATGCTTGCTTCCGGTCCAGGGAAGACATGGCTTGGCAGTTCGGGCTGGACTGTTCCCATGAGGCACAGGGTCAGACTGATTTGCATATGGCCATGTCTGAACTGGGGTGGCGGAGTGAGCTAAAGAATGATGGTGGATTAAACCCAGATCAGTTGACTGGGGGTGAGTGCTTGCAATGTTCAACACTCCGTCCATCATCCCCTTTGGTTTTGCTTTGTTTGCCCTAAGTTGGCAGGGTATGCCCAGACGTGGGTCCCTTGCTCACTTTGCCACTGGATTCAAGCTAGTCTGGCTGATGATGGCTGATTAGCCAGAAACCGGTCCCAGGATGCTTGTTTCCGGTCCAGGGAAGACATGGCTTGGCAGTTCGGGCTGGACTGTTCGCATGAGGCACAGGGTCAGACTGATTTGCATATGGCCATGTCTGAACTGGGGTGGCGGAGTGAGCTAAAGAATGATGATGGATTAAACCCAGATCAGTTGACTGGGGGTGAGTGCTTGCAATGTTCAACACTCCGTCCATCATCCCCTTTGGTTTTGCTTTGTTTGCCCTAAGTTGGCAGGGTATGCCCAGACGTGGGTCCCTTGCTCACTTTGCCACTGGATTCAAGCTAGCCTGGCTGATGATGGCTGATTAGCCAGAAACCGGTCCCAGGATGCTTGTTTCCGGTCCAGGGAAGACATGGCTTGGCAGTTCGGGCTGGACTGTTCCCATGAGGCACAGGGTCAGACTGATTTGCATATGGCCATGTCTGAACTGGGGTGGCGGAGTGAGCTAAAGAATGATGATGGATTAAACCCAGATCAGTTGACTGGGGGTGAGTACTTGCAGTGTTCAACACTCCGTCCATCATCCCCTTTGGTTTTGCGTTGATGTACAGATCGCTATTTGTGTTGCAATATGCTAAGCTTTTTAACCAGCTCTTCAGTGCCGGTGCAGTTTTTCGTCCCCATTTAATTGCAATTTCTCTCTTAGCCAACAATAACCCAATGGCAATAAATTTCTGAATCCCCTTCGGGAAATTAACCACATAACCCAATAATGCAACCTCAGGAGTGGGAGCGATGTCCATCTCGACCATTTCCCCTAATGTTCGAAAGATGGTAAGGTGACACTTCACCATATTGGAATACCCTATGGTTAAAGGAGGTGATATTTCTGGGATAAGATAATATCGCCTTTGTTTACCCATTTTTAAATATTGCCTAACATGCCTAAGTAGAGAGTAATCTGCAGTAATTCTAAAATGTTTTTGTATTTCTTTTTGCAGTTATTAACTTCAAACCTGCCCTGAATGCATAGCTGCCTAGATATGTACCATGTATGACTTTGTGATGGTCTGATCTCTTTTGGAAATAGGTTCTTGTGAATGCACATGAGAAAGATGAAACATTATTGCAAGTCTAAGTGTAAGCCTTACAACCGGCATGTTTTTTACAGGTGACATGGCAAACGTGTGTATGTTGATTACCACATAAGGGACCTGTTTTGAGAGGGTTTGAGTGTGATTTAGAGTTGTTTTATGTCTGTTCACATCTTTGCAGTGCAGATCACTCTTTCTATTTAGTCGATAAAGTTCCACTTCAAATGTCAAACTCTGATTTTTTGTTTAAATCTGTTCTATTGTTTTTCAAGTATTAGTAAGCACATTTATGGTACAAACAGAGTTAGCATCGATTGTACAATATGTTGATGACATTGCAGATCATATCCATATACATAAAGCTACCCACATTATCGTGAGGCAAAGTATAATAGTACAATGCTAGTATGTGTGCAATAATTTCAGTTGGTGAACATTGGCAAATGCTCCAAGCTTCAGTATGTTTTGATTACAGAGCTAAACAATTTGTTACTGCAAATCAACATTATACAACACACACTTTGTATACGGCTACCAAAGAAAACATCTTGTTCCAAGCAGTCAGTCACATCTCTCTAATGCTGCTTGCATTATACACGCTCGTGTAGGTGAGTATAGGCCCCCAAAGCGGTGGTTCAAATGTCAAACTCTGATATTACGTTTCAGACATTGCATAGTTTGTTTTCTTCATGGTGGAGCGCAATGAGCATCAAAAGCGATGGTGTCTTCAAAAAAACATTGATTGATGCTAATAAAGTGTGAACAAGATTCAATTAACCCACTGTACCTGGCCTCGCCAACGAGATCACTGCATCGGGTCCTTAATATCTTCAAAAACTTTGGCACCTACTCAGGGTACGCAATAAACTGGACTAAGTCGGTGGTATTCATACTGCATGGAGACCCTCGCTCCCTCCCCAGGGGCTGCCCAGTGGCGATTGCTGAAGATGGCTTTTAATATTTGGGGTTGTACATCACCAAGGATCCTAAATTGTTCTACACTGCCAACCTGCTCCTGCCGCTGCAGCGGCTGAGACGTGATGTAGAACACTGGAAGGCATTGCCGCTCTCCCTCTTGGGTAGAGCGACTTTATTCAAAATGATGTCGCTGCCTCGTTTCTTGTATATCCTACATAACACCCCAGATATGGTGCCAGCGGCCTATTTCAAGGCTGTGGAGAACGCACAGAGAGCACTGCTCTGGGGTAACAGCCCGCCCCGTATTCCAATCCCGAAATTGGTGCAGCACTGGTATGATGGGGGTATTGAGCTACCTAACATCAAAAAATATTATTGGGCGTCTCAATTATCCTTCATTAATCATTGGGTATATAAGCCGCATGACGATCCGGGATATGCGATGGACAGGTGACTATTGCCAGGTAGTAACTACACAAGAGCTTTATATTCTAACCCATCCAAGATGGGACTGACAGGACCCACGTACCATGCAGTCCAGATATGGCACATGGCGCAGAAGAGTATCGGATGGTCAAAGACAGTAACGCTGGCTACCTCACTATGGGGCGCAGAGCAGCTTGATCCCTTTGGAAATCTAAAGGATTTGCTGAGTGGGATACCATTGGGATATCACTGGTAGGAAATCTTTGGAAAAAGGGAGAGGTAGCAACCTTTGAGATGTTACAACAAGAGTATGAGCTTGCGGAGAGTGAGAGATTCAGATATTTACAGGTGCGGCAAGCATTAAAAACAGTACTGCCCCGGGAGGGATCGTTTCCAGAGGCCTTGCCTCTTGAGGACCGGCTTTTGGATGGGTACCTACCGCCCAGGGCGATCTCGTTAACTTATTCCAAACTGATTAATAACTCCCCGGATCCACTGCAACAGCTCCGGACAAAGTGGGAACACGAGTTACAGGAGTTAGATGAAGAGGAGTGGCGTGAGGCCTTAGAGTCACCCAGAGAGGTGGCGATCTCGTCGAAGTTAGTGCAACTGAAAGTGCTGCATAGAATATACTATACAGGACACACATTAGTTAAGATGGGCTAGAAGGAAGACGCTAGCTGTAGACGAAATTGGTGTCAAGAGGGTACGTTCCTACACATATTGTGGGAGTGCCCACTGATAGCGACATATTGGGAGGCAGTCCTCAATTGCATGGGAGACGTATTGGGAACTCACCTAGAACTGAATCCAAAGTTGTGCCTTTTGAATATTTGGGAACCAACGGACATAGGAGCTAAGGAGAAGACATGGGTGACCCTCGGGGGAATTGTGGCAAAAAGAAACATCGCAAAAAAGTGGGGAGCACAGGAAACACCAACAGTAAGGGAATGGGTGGAGGATATGGACTGGTGTATGTTCCGAGAGAAAACAGTGTATGTCTCCAGGGGATGCCCCAAAAAGTGGATACAAATATGGGGTAAGTGGAACTCCTACAGAGGGGATATATGTGCTCCGCCCAAGCTACCAGATCGCACCTCCTTGGAAGATGCGGAGATGTAGGTGGGCGTGCCCTACCAAAATATAGTCGACCTAATGATTGTACAGATAGTAATGAAATGTTACCAAAGCCCAAAATAGCAATGACGATTAAGCCTGTCAATCTGTATTGTTTATTGTTTGTATTCAATAAAAAGACTTTTAAAAAAAAAGATTCAATTAACCCTGTTTTCTTGTGCAACATTCTTTCTCTTGGTGCCTTCTTTTACCATTTTGCCTAATTTTAGGTACCCTGAAACGAGTCTCTCTAAAATGACCATAAGACCAACTAACAATGTAGGGAATTAATATCATTGTTTTCCTAAAGGACTTTCCATGCTTGCTTTGACCAATAAATTAACAATTGATGATGTTTCAAATATATTCCATTGACTTTTAAGAATGGTCAACATAAACTTACCCACTGTTATGCTCTGCACTTGGTTGGTTTGTGGGTTCCAGCGACAAACTTTCTGCCCTGTGATATCCACATACAGGAGTGCGCCTTCCTTCTCCTCCCAGACAGGGGACTCGCCGATGCGATACTTCTCGTGAACAACATGTTCAATTTTAATCGACGACATGGTCTGAAGGAAAATAATTGTGCATGAGTAAAACGCTATTAGGTATGCACTTTAAATCTTATAGAAGATCATTTTTTATGACGAAAATGAATGTGTTAAATGGCAACAGCTGATCAGCAATCAAGTTTCTTTAATACTAATATATGTTTAGTACACAATATATAATATATATTAAATCCTCTTCGTAATCTGTACAATCAAAAGTTTCAAGGTGCTATGGTGTAATGCCCTGACACGTCAATGTCGCAACTCCCATCAAATCCAAATATGAAACAACCTGGTATATTATCAGAGTGACACCATGCACTCATTCATTACCATTCGGATTTTAGATGCAAATTAATCAATATTCAATCAATAATGCCAAACGTTAATCAAACATATTTATTGATCTTCCAGATATAACCAAGTCCAACAGTTTCAACGTTTGAGTTTCTGTTGTTCACATATCGATCTTCATATCCAACAATGGACAAATCATGAAGCCATGGAAACCAAAGGAATGCGGTAGTTTACAGGACAGAGCACACTCGATGCATTACACACCATTGGGGAGCTTCTTCAGGAGTCACTTGCTCTCTCCACCTGAAGATCCAAAGAGACAGACCTACCATGATCACAAGGACTGGACTGGAGCTATCCTCCTCATCAGATCTCTGATCAGTGCATGATCACAAGAACTGGACTGGAGCTATCCTCCTCATCAGGTCTCTGATCAGTGCATGATCACAAGAACTGGACTGGAGCTATCCTCCTCATCAGGTCTCTGATCAGTGCATGATCACAAGAACTAGACTGGAGCTATCCTCCTCATCAGATCTCTGATCAGTGCATGATCACAAGGACTGGACTGGAGCTATCCTCCTCATCAGATCTCTGATCAGTGCATGATCACAAGAACTGCACTGGAGCTATCCTCCTCATCAGGTCTCTGATCAGTGCATGATCACAAGAACTGGACTGGAGCTATCCTCCTCATCAGGTCTCTGATCAGTGCATGATCACAAGAACTGGACTGGAGCTATCCTCCTCATCAGATCTCTGATCAGTGCATGATCACAAGGACTGGACTGGAGCTATCCTCCTCATCAGATCTCTGATCAGTGCATGATCACAAGAACTGGACTGGAGCTGTCCTCCTCATCAGGTCTCTGATCAGTGCATGATCACAAGGACTGGACTGGAGCTATCCTCCTCATCAGATCTCTGATCAGTGCATGATCACAAGAACTGGACTGGAGCTATCCTCCTCATCAGATCTCTGATCAGTGCATGATCACAAGGACTGGACTGGAGCTATCCTCCTCATCAGATCTCTGATCAGTGCATGATCACAAGAACTGGACTGGAGCTATCCTCCTCATCAGGTCTCTGATCAGTGCATGATCACAAGAACTGGACTGGAGCTATCCTCCTCATCAGGTCTCTGATCAGTGCATTATCACAAGGACTGGACTGGAGCTATCCTCCTCATCAGATCTCTGATCAGTGCATGATCACAAGGACTGGACTGGAGCTATCCTCCTCATCAGGTCTCTGATCAGTGCATGATCACAAGGACTGGACTGGAGCTATCCTCCTCATCAGATCTCTGATCAGTGCATGATCACAAGAACTGGACTGGAGCTATCCTCCTCATCAGATCTCTGATCAGTGCATGATCACAAGGACTGGACTGGAGCTATCCTCCTCATCAGATCTCTGATCAGTGCATGATCACAAGAACTGGACTGGAGCTATCCTCCTCATCAGGTCTCTGATCAGTGCATGATCACAAGAACTGGACTGGAGCTATCCTCCTCATCAGATCTCTGATCAGTGCATGATCACAAGAACTGGACTGGAGCTATCCTCCTCATCAGGTCTCTGATCAGTGCATGATCACAAGAACTGGACTGGAGCTATCCTCCTCATCAGGTCTCTGATCAGTGCATGATCACAAGAACTGGACTGGAGCTATCCTCCTCATCAGGTCTCTGATCAGTGCATGATCACAAGAACTGGACTGGAGCTATCCTCCTCATCAGGTCTCTGATCAGTGCTTGGGGACTTCTGATTATTCAGGTAGCGACTGTGGCTCTATCTGAAGTGTGCACGGAGTCGCTCTAGTAAGATAAGGGACATTAAATATATGAAAATGGGTGTTTCGCATAGGGTTGACGCATCACTCTATATTGTCTACTGTAGATTATTTTACGCTGCACCGTCCCTGAACAGTGCATAATAAATTCCAGTCCAGGCAGGATTAAGTCCCGGATGGTGGCTTCGAACTTAACTTATTAACTTTAATACAACAACTTTCACCAGATTTGCCTACGGCAGCAATTCTGTTTTTAATGGGAGAGCTTCGCAAGGTGGGTGTTGGAGACCACGTTTGAAAATGGCATGCACTTCAATTTATACATGTAAATATTACCAGTGCCCTACTTCAGCTGATGTCTGTCATTACTTTTCCCATGACTACTTCGATCACCATTATTTTTACTATCATTAGTTGAGTCCTGGGACCTATTATTTACTTTGAATTGGCTCATTTACTCGTCTAACCTCCAACCTTTAAAATGTGAGATCAAGACATGCAATGTCAAGGTTAGTCTAAGTAATCGTCGTCTAAACCTGTGTGGTCGAAGTTTAATGGGTGAGTGTAAGTCATGTGGGCGCAGTATCGCAACATGTGTTCTTCCTTTGTGTTAACTTTTACACTGATGCTAGTGATAGTTACTGTGTTTGCAAAGCAATTTTTTTCTTTTATCCTGTTTTATGTATGTATACTGTTTCATTGTTTTAATTAGCTGAAATAAAACACTTACGTACTTACTAAGTACTGTGGTGGCACAACTACAAACTGGATTTTTCACCAAGGAGTTACAGGTATGAAATTGGCAGTACCATCGTCCCTCAACCATTAATGGGCATCAAATCTAGCGAGGTCACCACCGTTGGCTTGAATGTGGGTTATTTACCAGACAGGTTTATTGACTAACTTTCAACTGAGACCACCAACACGTGAGCCAGTTTCTGTGTCACCAGGGAAGTAAAAAGCATGTGTAATGAAGACCACAATAAAGCACTCTGGTTATAGCTGAGTTTACTAGAATAGGCTTCCACTAGATTGCCAAAGCATTTAGCCGCTCCCCTGCTTTTCAAGCTCTCAATTCACGTTTTCACTGCTGCTAGACATTACTGATGTGACTGTGAGACCCAGTCAGAGATGAGCAGCAACATACACAGATTAGCCAGACAAATACTGACACCAAAACAGCGACTCCCAAAAACACGTATGTCTACACATGCGCAGACTCTTGGTCACACCGCGCCAGACATGATACACAGGTATAGAACGGAGCCCAAATACATTTAAACATACACAAAAAACAGGCAGACATTCATAGGGAACATTTGTTGACACTTTCCTTGTATGTCACTTTCTCCACTGGCTCAAGTGGTGTAGAGAGTCTGCTTGCCATAGAAAACTGACAACTCACATGCTCCGACTACTTGGACATCTGCAGAGCCCTCATCCCAAGTTCCTCTGATCTAATTTCGAAAGCAATTTATACCGGCCCTTTCTCCCCTCTTTGCTGCCTTTGTATTCCCTTTTTAAATATTCGCCAAGAAAAGATGTGGCCAATGTTACCAAGATCGACTAGCCACTACCTTCAGTACCTGGGAAGGTCACAGTCATGGAATGGACTTTAAGGTGACATTTTTGCCTTTCTATATTTCTAACCCTGTTGTCTCTCTCAAGAGCGCCTAGAAGAAATTAAGATTTACAGTGCACACGATACAAATAAAATACACATAAAAATACGAATTACCTCTTATTAAGATGACCAGATTTTGAAAACAAAAAGCCAGGACATTTCACAAACAGAGAAGTAGGTGTACAAGTCTGCATCAAGGGAGGGGCGCAAAATGGATTTTTTAACAACACTCACCAAAATCGACAACACAGACAATAAGGCAATAATCGTAATTAAATACAACGTTTAACATATGTGATAATGTGTATTTGTAAAGCATATGTAGACCCTTGAGTCTCTTGGCACTGAAATAAGAGCTGTATATTGTCAACCGGCTCAATGGTTCTCATTTAAACAACCTCTGAAGGATGAAAGGCTAAATGACTCTGCTTGGATTCAACCCTGCGACCATTAATTTGGTCAAATACAGATTCTTGGATGGAGTGGGAGCATTAGCCCAAGTTTTAAAGGCAGTATCATCTGGGCCAATTACATTGGTGTCTACTAATGTCTGACAGAGTCGGTCTTTGCTGTGAATGTGCCCCGAGCAGAAAGAAACGGGGCGCCCTCGCTGCTGCCCTGGACTAAAATGAGGGAGTAGGGGGAATTCACAGGTCCTGACTCCTGACTGCTAACATCACGGCAGTGACTGCCTCCGAACACAAACATCTCTGCACCTCCTCTAACTCACCTAAATCACTCATAGCTCAGGTCTTTCCCACTGGTTCCAGAGTGGCGGGGACACCAGTTATTATATGCAATCAAGTCTAACCTGACGGACATCCCTTTATTGGTGACCTGACGTCACCCGGAGCAAACCAAACAAATCAAACCCACAGGGTACACATGGCTCATACCATCTTTACAAACCTAGTATTGCATGCGCATTACTGCACTCTTCCCAAAAACACAACAAACAGAATTTCACACAAACGGTTCCCACATAATGTTCAAGCTTTGAGTACAAACGCCCTGACCCCAAACACCAACTGTTTCCTGCACAAATTCATGGTACTTCTGCGAAGGGGTTGGGTCTGCGCAGAGATGGCATCAGTGATTACCCTCTCTCTGGATCAGAACCACCTCTAAAGAGACCTCCCTCTGGGTGGGAACTTCCTGGCTGGAATCAGTTCATCCAGTCATCGCTCCAGCTTGCGAGTTGGTTGCCGGCAGCTCATTTTCTTCAGCAAACTCAGTACCACCACTGGGACACTCACTACCTCCTGCTGAGTTGTTGACCTCCTCTAACCCTGGCAAGTGACTCAGGAACCTTATCAAAACCATTAAGTTCCTTGCGATGTCCTCAGCCCTTCTCAGAGCAGATCATAATGCCCTGTATCTGAGTGACCCTCTATGAGGCTCATTGAATAGTGAATTTACTCCCTGGATATCTGTTTTGTACCCGCATCATCCCTCCTACCTTCAGTTCTCTACTTTTCTTTTGCTCGCCAGCGCCTGCTGACTGCAGCATTCTCTCTCCCCAGTGTCGGCAAGCCACGTCTCCTGACAGCCACTCTCGTAGCCTTTCCAGATGATGTGGGATTGTGTGTACAACCCTACGGCCCAGGCAGGCCAGACCTATGGTGTGGCCCATGGTCACATGCAGAGTCTGATGGCACTATATCAGGAAGGAACGAATGGCCCACTCTATATACTGGTTGCTGGCCTGAGCAATGTGGATGACGTTTGACAAAGTGCTCATAAACCTTTCTGTTTCACAGTTGGATTGGGACTACCGGGGTGTGATCTTGCGATGCTTGATCTGTACAAATCTGAAGTAGTCCACTAGTTCCTGCCCCTGGAACAGAGGACCATTGTTTTTTTTGTCCCTATATCACCATTACTGCAACATAAGGCATCTTCTGTAAACACTTTCCGGCCCTTAGCCTGTTGCCTACAATCACTGGCCCATGCCACTCAGCCTAGACCAGATCCCTGGTTTATGGCTGTGCCCAGGTGTAATCATAGGACCGCTCATTAGATTGCCTATTCGACCCTCATATCGCCCCACCTTTGGTAATCAGCCCAGATTTTCTTTTCCTTAGCCCCTCCAGGTCTACCGACAATATCCATTCGACAATTATAGTTAACTGCTTGAAGCCAGCATCTCACTCTTGGGGGTATCGGGTCTGTCTATTGTTTACAAATCTCCCTCCTAGCCAAAAGCATCAGATAAAACAGCAACGCCTGCTGTGGCCTTGACTGCAATTTTCTGGGAGAAATTGTCCACCCCCATTAAGACCAAAGTTGGGCTCAAGATTATATTCATCCCGAGGATATCCCCAACCAGATCCTCAGCGTCCCCCCAGAAAGATTTCATCTCTGGGTATGTAAAAAAACATGTAAGTCATCCGCTTTTAGAAGGCCACACCTAGAACATCTGGGGGTATGTTCCTGTACAAACTTCGCAATCTTTTGAGGAGTCCAATACAGTCTATTAATAGTGAAGAAGTGCTTACGTTTCAGGTTGGCAGGCTTAACCACTGAGTAAAGTAATTTTAAAGATCTTTCCCAAACTTTTTGTGTCTCGGTCCCATGAATACCTTCTTCCCAGACTCAGTACAGGGCCTTCAATTTTCTATGCTTGCCGTCGTGCAGCCTCCAATACCACTGAGCCACCTCTTTAGCCTTCAGAGCTCCATCCTGCAATTCTGACTCAAAACCCTCACACTCCACCGATCTCCTCTAAATTGGCCGCGAACCAAGATGAGAGCTGAATATATTTAAATCTGGAAGGGGAGATCTGGGTCTTAGCTGCTAAAACTTCCCAAGGGAGAACGCCCTGTGTTGTTACTAGCTCCCCCCAAACCTTAACCCCTGCCCCCCTCAGGGGAGCTCTCAGCCCGTCCTTCCTACGGAACAGGGGACCATTGTTAATATGGATCTCCTGGATGAGTCCAAGGATAGCCAGGACTTTCTCAAATTTTGGGATTACCTCGCTGGCAGTAGTGGTAGAAATAATTTCCGCCTCAGGGTTCTTGGAGTGATCATGAATCACCACAAGCAAGTAGCATCCATTTGGCATGCTCCTGAAGTCAGTGCTGGCCCAGACCCATGATGACAGGGGAATTGCCTCTGTGATAATCGTGTGGAGGGGGCTCAGGGCTCTCCATGGCCTGGCAAATCTCTCATGGCTGAACAGTTTCTTCCACCATTTAGTTCTGTTGTGGAAGCCAACTTGGCTCCTGTAGCAAAGTAGGATCTGCTTCTAATGGTTACCCCCATTTTTTTGCTTGATGTGACACTGTTTTTGACTAGCCTGACTGGGATCCTGCTAATCAGGACCCCAGTGTATCTGCTTTCTCCTTAAACTGTTGTGTTATGTACTTGGGTACACCCCAGTATACTTGTCAGTCCCTAGTATGTGGTACCCATGTACCCAGGGCATAGGTACCCCAGAAGTCTCCCATGGGCTGCAGCATGTATTGTGCCACCCATGAGAGACCATTCAAAATGGACCTACAGGCCTGCCATTGCAGCCTGTGTAAGTTGATGCATGCACCACTTACGAAAGATATAGGTTACTATATCTAAGGGTCACTGCACTTAAAACCTATAAGTCACCCCTATAGCAGGCCTTTACAATCCTGAGGGCATGGTGCTTGGTTCTAAGTGAGAGGGTGCCCCTGCATGAGCAGGACACCCCTGCAGCCTACGGAGTCCATTCTCCCGGGTTGTCAGTGAAGCAACCATATACTAGTATAGAGGGGCAATACGTGATCGCGTGATGACCATCTCGAAAACGGCTGCAATGAACCCTATCGTGTTTGGTGTCAAACAAGTTGGAATCATACCCCCATACCGTTATCGGTATGATTCCACCCACCGGGAGAGCCCTCCGTTAGGCTCTCAGTGTTCCCGGTACCAGCCTTCTAGTCCCGGACAGCAAGCATGCATACTGGAGTACCCTTGTCAGTCCCTAGTTTATGGTACATCTGTACCCAGGGCATAGGTACCCCAGAGGCCTCCCATGGGCTGAAGCATGTATTATGCCACCCATGAGAGGCCATGCAAATTGGAACTACAGGCCTGACATTGCAGCATGTGTAAGTTGGTGCATGCACCACTTACTAAAGATATAGCTTTACTATATCTAAGGGTCACTGCACTTAAAACCTTTAAGTCACCCCTATAGCAGGCCTTTACAATCCTGAAGGCAGAGTGCTTGGTTCTAAGTGAGAGGGTGCCCCTGCATGAGCAGGACACCCCTGCAGCCTACGGAGTCCATTCTCTCGGGTTGTCAGTGAAGCAGCCATATACAATATATAGAGGGACATTACGCGACCGCGTGATGACCAACTCTAAAACGGCTGAAACAAACCCTATTGTGTTTGGTGTCAAACATGCTGGAATCATACCCCCACACCAATACCGGTTTGGGAGGTATGATTCCACCCCTCAGAAGCGTCCTTCGTGGGGTCCCTGGTGTTCCCGGTACCAGCCTTCTAACTCTGGAGAGCACAAAATGGTTGCTGCCGACCAGAGACACATTTCTGCCCTCCTGCTGCTGAGCCAAGCTCGAGCAGGGTAAGGCAGAACAATAGGCATCCTGCCACAGGGAGGTGTGACCACCTCCCAGACAGGATTTAATGTATTAGGCCTGTGAAAGTCTGCATGAGGGGCACATTTGGTGTCCCTGTGCATAGTCCAGTACAAACCAGTCGCTCTGGCGCGAAACTGGACAAAAGACATGGGAGTAACTTCCCCCCTGTCCAGACCCTCCCCTGGGAGGGTCCCCTGAATCTTTCCAACCCTTTCCTTAGGGTACTTAAGGGCTTACCTGGGTGTAGGTCCCTAGATTCGTCATGGACAAGATTCAGAACTGAAACCACTGCACTTCTACCGTCTGGGCACTCTGGACTTCGCTGGACTTCGTTTGGGCCTGACTTCGTCTCCCTTTCAGTCTGCTGCCTCGTCTGTGCCTGTGCACCATTCAGGATCCATGTAGGGCATGTGGAGCATCCAAGACACCTGAAGATAATCTCCCTTGGAGTGAAGGAGTCACTCCCCTGCATTCGCAGGCACTGCAACTCTGCTGACCGGTCTGCTGATCCCAAGCTCCTACGGACTCCGAAGGATTCAACAACACAGGAGGTGGGTTTCTATGTCCCTCGAGGCCCGAGCTGCCCTCTCACCCAGTTTGAGGCCAGAATCCCTCGTGGGGGCTGCAGTACCCGAACCCCTGTGCACCACGTACTTTTGCAAGTGCAAATGCTTGTTGGCAATTCTGCAGCAAGTGCATTGGGCTCCAAGTAGCCCCAACCTCTGGCAACTTCTCCTGCAAAGATCTTCAACCACATCGCACCATGTGCTCCATGGCCTGTTGTTTTGTAAAGCTGCACGAGGTAATCCTGCGACTCCAGTGTCTTCGACCTGTGGGTCCTGTGGAGGGTCAACTACGTCTTCTTTGGGCTTCCCTGATTACTCTAGGGCTTGCCGTGACTCCCCTGCTTGTGGGGAGTCCCCTGGGCCTTGCTGGTCCTCTTCCTGCAACTTCCTGACTTCCTGCGTGGGTTGCTTTTGCCAAGGCTTGTTGGTGCTCTCTTCGGACACGACCCCTCAGCACTTGACATCCTTCGTGGGACAGCTCGTATCCGGCTCCTGGTCGTCCTCAGCATCGCCACCACAGCTGTAGAGTCTAGGTCATCGACATCTATCCTGAAGCACCCGACATCAGTGGGCATTCGTCTACCAAGCCCCTGGTCACTCTTAAGTGAGCCAGACTCTGTCCCCTCTGCTTTCAGGTACTCTTCATCAAGAATCCACATTTGGATTCATCCGACACTTTCTCCCCTTTCAGCAGCGGCACTTTCCTGAAGTCCTCCATTGGGTTCGACAGCGGATTTCCAACGCCACTTCACACCTATGCACCCGGCTCTCCTGGGATAGGTAACTTGGGTACTACGGTATCCACGGGTGGGGTGGCTCTCCAACCTTCTGTCTTCCACGAGGTTTCATCAGGGTCCACTGGGAAGGGTCCCTAATCTTTAAAAATCCAACCGCGACTTACACGTAGAGTTGTATTGAGCCCGCAGTTGTGTTCTCACACTGCAAGCGCCCTCTGTGGGGTCCCCGTCTACTTACCTTGGGTGGTTCCTTGGATCCCCAGCGATTCTACAACCTCTCGACATTGTCCTGACTCGAGTCATGGTTCTTATACCAGTTTCTTAGTATATGGTTTGGTCCTCCTGTGGGGCCCACTGTGTATTAGTGCTATTTACTGTGATTTCTTTGCTATAGTGTTGTGTGCTTTGTGTATATATATGTGTGGGAGATACTGGAACGTACTAGAGAGTATTATATAATAAATACATATTATTATAAATACCTTGAGTGGTTCTTTTTCATTTAATCTATACTATAAGATTACATTCTGGTAAAACAAGCTGCTTTACACTCCTTTAAGACTAAGCCTGAAGGCTGCTCTCCACAGCTACCACTTGGATAGCTCTCTAAGGTTGTCTGAGACCTCTTAAATCACCATAAGGGTTGTCTGGACTGGTGCAAGGTGCCCACTTACCGTAGTGGACATCATGTACCAGGCCAGCTTCTCACAGCTCCTAATTGAGTTATTGGTCTTGAGCGTGCCCTAGTGCACTCAATGTGCCAGATGGATAATCTGCCTAGTCAGGCTGTGAAGAATCACCAGCCAAGGCCCTCAAAGGAGGCAACCTGCAGCAGGGACAGCCAGCTCATGTCGGACATGGTACATGGATGACAGAATTTGTTGAGCTTTTGGTGTCCAATGTGACACATTTGCCTTCAGGATCTTCCAGTCCCCTTTTCGGGTGTCTTCCACTGCCAATTATAGGAAACCATCGACCTCTGTGACTTTCAGGATCTCGCCAAGTGATATCTGCAGTGTCCAAGATGTTGCTGTAACCAGTGCACCTAGTCTTACACACACCTCTGTTTCCTGAGCTCTTGCTTTTTCTTCATGGGTGTCAAATAGTCTGTTGGGTTCTGAGCACCCAGCTTGTATTCAACTGAGTAAGAATACTCCTGTAGTTGTAATATCCATTTTTCTCTCCGTAGTGGCGGTTTGGACGCCGAACCTTTAAACAATGGGATGAGGGTTTATGGTCTGTGTAGACAATGAACGGATGTCTGTAGTTATATAAATGCAGACACCCCCAGTGAATGCCTGTGGTCTCTGTTACAATCAGCGAATACCGCTGTTCTATGGGGGTGAGGGCGCACCTGGCATGTGCTACTGGACCTTACTCATCGCAGGCCTCCTTTTGAGAAAGAACAGCTCTTAGCCCTATGGGGCTGCCATCCATTGCCAGGTCTGAGATTTTCCTGGGGTCAAAGTATGCCAGCATGGCAGTGCTTAATTTGAGCCGGTGCTTTCCGGTGCTCAGCACCAGGTACTTAATTGGTTTCCGGTGCTCGGCACCGGCACTTAATTGTCAACACCATACTTGGAACAGTCTACCACATGGTGGCGCTGCTCATCTAATTTAGAGATGAGCAGAAAAACGGTTGTTTAGGAATACAATGTATATTAAAATTGCTAATACCTGTCTCCCCAGCCATTCCTTTAGCTTTGGGGACCTGGAATATTCTGAACTGTCGCATTTACATGCGAGAGAGAGATGGTTAGTAGTTGTTTTGGCAGCGATGACAAGGGCGATGGGTGGTGCAAGCTGCAGTGGCCTCCTGGTCAGAGCCCTGGCACTTAATATTTTACAAATTAAGCACTGTTCCAGACTGATAGTCGGGGAGGCGGTGTTGGTGTGTGACATAGGGGCTGAGAGGGAAGGCCGAGGGAAAGGCCTGGTGGGGTGATGAAAAAGCACTTGCGGAGCGGGTACCAAATCATTAAAAGCACTTCAAACTGACTCACTAGAGGCAAGTGAGAGGACTATGCTGCTACTCGCATGACCGCTCTGTGCGCCTCTATGAACACTGGCACCCTGGGCCTGAGCCCAGCTCGCCCATGCCCAAAGCCGGCCCTGATGTTGCTAACTAATCCTGCACTGGAACTCAGAGAAACTTGCCTCCCTCTGCATTAGTTGACACTTTCTGAAAACCAGGACAAGTGCTAAATTTACTGAAATCTGCCGGGTCAGATTGTAAAAAAACACAGCTGTCTCACCTGGTTACCTTACCTCTGCTAAACACAAGGAAAAACACCTAGAAATGGCAGAGGCACACACAAGGCTTTAGATAAGTACAGACAGACCTTTTTACACCCTTACATCCAAACGAACCTCCCAATAATGAGAAATATTGGCTTAGGACACTCAACAAAGATCAGGAGGTAACCGTTTTAATGTAGCCTGCTCCTAGCTATCACCACCACTGCTCCACAATTTTTTTCACATTATTGTCTTTAGCACCACCATGACACAATGGGGCGCTTTGCTATCATTGCTACCTGATTTAAAGAAAGGTTTTATATCAAAAACCCATGCTCTCATCTTAATAAATTACTAACTACAAAGAAAATATATCTTACAACAACATTTTTGCTTTTAAAAAAGATATAGATTTATACTTGTCTAGATACACTCCTGTCAGGAACAAGAATGCCAGTTTTTCTCCTTAAAAATACTCACAACTCAAAACTAAGATGTAAAATGCTCGTAGTTAAACAATTTAGGGGGAGATTTACTAAGATTTTGCGCTGTGTTTGCGTCACAAAAGTGACACAAATCGGCGCAAAATCTTTTTCCCAATTTATTTTCCAGCGTGCTGGAAATAACAGAAAAGTAATGCGAAGCAGTGCTTAACGCTGCTTTGCATTACTTTGCGCCGTGGGGGCGTACCAAGGGTGGAGCATGGGCGTTCCCGTGCAACCACCCAAGGTTTCTCACGCTAAACCCAATTTACTAAGTACAGTAGATTGGGTTTAGCGTGAGAAAACTGCGCCCTTTTCAACTAGGCGCAAGGAAGGAGAAATGCTTTCATTTCTCCTTCCTTTTCCGACTTTGCTTGTGTGCTGCACTTTACAGCGCACATACAAAGTGGGTCAATGGTTAAAGTGAGTCTGTGCATAGTATTTTGTACTGGAAGGGTTCCTTCCAGTACAAAACCTATGCTAGACTCACAGAGACATCCTTGCACCATGGCGTAAAGGTGTCTCCGTGGAGTACGACAGCTGATTTCAGCGCCGGCGCTAGTGAGAGGGGAGGAGAGTGCCTTATTTTAGTAAATAGAGCGCTCTCCTCTTTCCTTTTCACGTAGCGCAGCATTTGCGGCTGCTTCGGTGCGCTACGTGAAAAAATAGTTAATCTGCCCCTTAGTGTTATCATTGCTGCTGTGATGAAGCGCCTCTCAGCAACAATGTGGTTGCTGGGCCCATAACGAGGGCCACAGGAAAAATGTGATGGACCGGCCCTGACATGTCCCGCATAATCATGAATCTGTCGCACTCGCCTCATAATCCACCACCTAAACATAGTTTGCAGATTCCAAAAAATACTTCTAGCTCAAGAGGATCAAAAGTTATCAACAATCGTGCACACTGTGCGCAACGTGACTCTTTGCAGAAGTTAACTGCTCACCTTTCAGCTGTTGATTGATGTAAATCTGGCATTAAATGACAATTTGTCTTGGTTAGCGTAAAACATTGTTAAACTGTCAACACAGTAACATAAAAATGCCACAGAAAGTGCCACATAATCCTGCACGATGTGCTCACTGCACAATGTTGTCCTCCACTGCCGCATAATTCCAGTCGCCTTGCCTATAACCTGCTGCCCTTCCTGTTTCCATGAGATTGCTCTCTGCTATTCAAGACGTCAGCAACTGCTGGACGTAGCTGATCGGTTTCGTGTCAAAATAGTCTCAGAAAATACTAGTCTTTCAAAATATGGACCTGTACACAAACGAACAGGTCAGCAGACTGCCCCTCGCCCATTTTTCTACTCTCGCCAGACCGTGTCCACACAGTCACGGGTTGAGCAAGGCTTACATTTCCAAAGAGGTATACATATTTTATTGCAGTTTTATATAGCGCGAACTCGCCCCGAAGGTATCACAGCGCTTTACATGAGCACCAGTTGCATTACAGAGGGACACATTCATTTTTTAGGCACGGGGAGATTAAGTGATTTGCCCAGAATCACAGGATGTTGGAGCCTCCCGCCAGACTCGGGGTTCCCCAGCTTCAAAGTCGGCCGCTCTAGCCGTTAAGCCACACCCTGGCCATAACACGACGGTTGTTTGCCACTTACAAGCACTTGGCTCGCGCACTTCGAGCGAAGGACCTCAAGGGAATGTTTGCAGATGAGAAGTGCATACCTTACCTGCTGCAGGGACGCCTTCCTCGTGTCACCCGAGACAAACGATCCCTGGCGGCGCTCGCGGTTTATACTCTGAACATTATTAATCTTTAACTCCAGGCTGGGAATGGAAGACAAACACTCACTGATTTATTAGGTGCTGCAGCTGAGTGAAAAGTTGACCTGTGCCAGCAGGAGGTCATGTGATTGGTAACAAAAACGGTATTCAGCACTTTATTCGGCGTACAGCCACCCAACGGCATAACTCACCCCATAGTAAAGTTGGTAATTCAGTGTTCCGTATTTCATTTGCCGTTACACACTTAAATTGAACTGAAACGGCACACTTGGAAATTATCGAGGGGGTAAGGGATAGTTGCACTCCTGCTACCCACTGCTGGCAGCTTTCTTCACTGTCTTTTCCGCTATTGCCCCTTCCATTCAGACACCAGTCACGCAACTCCCTTTCTCAGCACCCTATTCTAATGCCCTTTGTGCACTCAGAAATATCCCAAAACTTCCCAGCTGTCTTAATAATAATAGGTAACTCGACTCCAGGATTTGATGACTTGTGTCCTGATGTCCCTGAATGGAAGCTGGCGGAAGAGCGGCTTATGGTCAGAGTGATAAAAGTTATTAGAACGTTGGAATGTTGGGAGCGCCATTGAAAACAATGGAGTGCTTCGGGCTTCTAATGGCCGGTAGCAGCCCGGAGCTCCAACATTTCAATGTGTGTTCACAGCTGTTGCTGTGAACAAAGGCCTCATGTTTTAATTGTTAGAACATTCTGCCCTCTAGTGGCAGAATGTTCTAATAGCCTTATAGCCCTCCTAGCTGGACTATACCGGCATTAAAGTCCCACTCACTTGTTAGAGGCCCTCGCCTTCGACTGGGGCCTTTAACGCTGGAACGAGCCTTTAATATAGCCTTATAGCCCCGCCGTAGTGGGCTATACCGGCTATTAAAGGCCCGCTCCCGCGTTAAAGGCCCGAGCCGAAGGCGAGGGACTTTAACAAGGGTGAGGGACTTTAATAGCCGGTATAGCCCTGCTACGAAGGGCTATAAGGCTATTAGAACATTCTGCCACTAGAGGGCAGAATGTTCTAACAAATAAAACAAAGGCGTTTCGAAGCTCGAGGGGATTTAAATCCCCTCGAGCTCCGAGAGGCCTGTGTAAAACATTGGAATGTTGCTCTGCGGGCCTTTACCGGCCCGTAGAAGCAGGGAGCACTCCATTGTCTTCAATGGAGCTCCCAACATTCCAATGTTCTAATGGCCGGTATAGCCCGCTACGACAGGCTATAAGGCTATATTAGAACATTAGAACATTGGAATCTTGAGAGCTCCATTGAAGACAATGAAGTGACTCTGGGATTTTTATGGCAGGTATAAACCTTCTGCTCCAATGTTTGTATTTCTGTTTCTCCCTTTTTAAATTAGAACATTCTACCCTTAGTGGGTGGAATGTTCTAATAGCTTTATAGCCCTTCTGCATCGGGCTATACCCGTTGCTAAAGGCCCTCACCCTCGTTATAGGCCCGGGCTGCATGTGAGAATGGGCCCAGCTGATTGATAGTATGTTGTGCACTCCTGATGATGACAGCACTTCTTAATTAACTAATTGTGTCAATTATTATGTAACCTGTACAGAGGACTGAGCTGAGGAGGCGCTCCGGTAGAAGATGATGAGCTCCAGTGACACTCCCGCGGGCACTGTGACATTGGTACAAAAAAAACAGACAGCACAGAAGACCCCTTACATCCTGCTGAGTGGCAGCGGGAAGAGCCTGAATGCGGACACCATACAAACATGATTTGTTCTGGGAGAGGAGAGGTAGATGGCACCTCAGTGCAAAGTTGTCCGCTAAGTTTTATTTAATGTGTCCAGGATTTAGAACCCAGGAATGTTACTGTTGGATCCAGCACCACCAATAGAGAAAGTTCAAAAGCGGCCATGGGGTTTGTCAGACACCATCTTGAAGCGCTGACGCAAAACATCAAATTGCGTAAAACTTGTCATCACGGAATGCCTTGTGAGCCCGAGTGACTATTGCAGCCATGCTGTCTGAGCATCTCAGGGGTTAAAATATAGAGTGAGTTTTCTGGTGGTCTCATTGTTCAATTTCTCATTATAGTGCCCCTCAAAAGTTATGCTATGTGGGAATGTTGAGGCAGAGCATCTGCGGTATGGGGACTGCCAGTGGTCACAATAGGACCATAAACGGTAGTCAGAAATACTAAAATAGCCTCCAGCCTTTCTAAGCACTGTCAGCCTTTCATAAAACTGTGATAATTTGTAAAAGGTTTTGTCATACTTGGAGCAGTAACTTCTAATGTGATCATCTTTAGAGAGAGTACCTCCTAATGGCTGCTTTTCAATCAACCCTCATTCAGTATCAAAGCGGAGGACCATTTCACCATCACGTTTTTGTGTGTAAATAAAGAGTTTGTTAATAAAAAGCTACGTTTTAATGTAAAAAATAACCTCTATGTCTATGATGAAAAAAACACTAAAAATATTTCTAAGCATTGAAGCTTACTTATCCACAGACTGGGCCCACTATTGGGAACACAGTCCTCCACTAAAATAGCCATATTAATCAATTTAATTGGAAGACTGGAGGCTCCCATTCTTTACATTATGCTAGCAGCTAGGTATAACTCCAACACCACCACCCACCACCACAGAGAAATGAACTATCAATGAGAGAAAGATTAACCAATCAGACTGATACCAATCACACTAAACCCCCAATGGCTATCACCAGTATGTCCTCTTTACTTGCCAGGGGTAGCCAAGGCAATACCTTCTCTTTCTTAAATATTTCACAGGTATGCTCAATGGCAGTCTACTGCTTGGTAAAATAATTTCTGACTTAGTGTGTGGGCTGGTGATTTCTTTATCTATGTTTTCCTTCATGAAGCCCTCCTCAAGGCGCCTCGTGAGGATATCGTTTTGCCCACGGATCTGTTTTTCGACAGTGTGAGAGCTGAAAATATTTACGAAAATTTACCACATAGTAATATAGAAACGTACTTTAAAGCTAACATAGAAAATGTGTATTAAAGTAAGGGTTAGGAAAATGTGCCTTTATTAAACATCCAAAAAGTGAAAATGCTGTTTATTTCTGCAGAAAGCTTTCATTTCTATCATTCTCTCACAGCTAGGCCTTAATATTTCCTTTATTCTTCTCTATCCCTTTAAGAAAACAAATGCCTTTTCGAAAGTAATGATGTAATGTTATAACTGAACTGTAGAACTTGACATCTTCGTGGAATGTGCTGTTTCCTGCAAAAGGTATTCCTTTCTTCCTCACACCATATGATTTAATTGTATTTTAGAATGTTTCCTCTGTCACATGTCTATAGTGAATAAGTATATTAATGATTGAAAATGCTTGGTGAAGTTTAACATTCGTGATGTAACCAGGACATACCAGATTTTAATGTTTCATTTAATAGAGCAGCTCATTGTTACTCAATGGGACACCAAGTAGCTAATAGAGTAGGTTTGCAAAAGGTTCTCATGAGAACATTCGTAGATGTATCTTTTTGTAATACGTTGTAGCCACATCTGAATGACTTCATGTTGACATGGACGTTTACCATGGGAATTGAAGATGAAGGCGATGGACTATCGAAAGATCCATCCTCATTGGTTGAAGATGACATATTCACGTGCTTTTGCAACATGTTTTGCATTTTCTATATAGTACGTGTTCCTAGCTAGAGAGTTCATTAGCACTTTAGTGTGCTAGCCCAAATCGCCATTAGCTGTTGCTAACAGGGTTTACTCTTGGATTTTCCTTACGCTCCGTGAGGAGAATTTCTGTCTTTATGCCGATCATAACTACTGCTGTGATTCTTTCCTCCTACCTGTCTTAACGGTTGCGATTGCAGATTTTTGGGGGAACTCAGCTGAGTTTCCAGAACTACTCTTTATGAGGAGTTCGACCTTTCCTAGATATAAGTCTTATGCTCCAAAATTACTTGCTCTTTTCCAAAAGAACTCTTTATGGTTCTGGTTAGGGTAGATTAGGCCCTTTAGATTAGAATAGGGACTACATTCTGAAAGGAACACACTGTTATTTACTATACTTGTTTTAACTAAATTTTCTGACTATTTATGTAAATGGTTTTATTTGACTAATCTAAATAAAAAGAACAAAAATACTGGCTAATCTCTTAAAGAGAAAATAAACATTTGAAACTTCACCAACCCTCTCCTTATTGACTGAGCATCCAATGTTAAAAGTTATGTCTACTTCGTGTGATGCTCCATCCCAACATGGTGGCAAAGATTCATCGAATAGGAAAGGCATGGAAAATTGGAGGTTCACAAAGTAGGTTTTAAAGTGACGCTACTTGTGACATTTTTATGAGATTTCCGCGCTCGCAACAGTGCTCTATACCATTCTGCCTTCTTCCTTAAGGTCCTAATGCCTGATTGAGTGCAGAAGGTTGTTTTTTTGTCATTGGAAGTTCACATTTCTGGATGATAGGAAGTGCACTTTCTGTCAAATTTGGCTGCTCAAAAAATATATAGCTATATCAAGGAGGATACTATTCATCTCTATTTCTTCTACTGAAATCGAGACTTTCTTTAAATAACTAACTATCTATGAACATTTTCATTAAACACTATAACTTCTTCCAGGCTAAGCATTATTAATTTTAATCACTGCTGAAACACACAATACATTTCTAGCCAATCAAATGGATAACATCCTTCATAACTACAAAACCACCAACCTACAGGATGGAAGCATCACAAATAAATGGCAAAAGCATTAGGATGCCCAAACCAATAACTGCAGCAATACAAGGTACACCAACAATTTATGGTCATAGAACTTCCAAGAGTCCCAAATTAGATTCAATGACCAATCGGAAGATCTCTCAACCAGGAGCGCATCCACTTAAACAAAAAGTAGCCTGAAAGCCAGCCAACAATACATCATACTGACTAAAACCAAATCACATCAGCGAGAAGAAGAAAGCCCTGGAAACCAAAAAGATCTGGGAGGCGCAGACACAGCATAACAAGAAATACAAAGCCATCAGGGGCAGACCACAAGCCCCAGGAAGCATCGCGGCAGCAACCGCAGACCGCCGCCACCACTGTCACGTCCGCGCGCGGAGGAGCTTGGATAAATTGACCTGTGGGAGCCCGCAGTGAGGGAGTCCTTGCTGTGGCATCGGGGGCAGACCACAAGTCCTAGGGAGCATCACAGCAGCAGCCGCAGACCGCCGCCACGTCCGTGCCCGGAGGCGCTTGGATAAATTGACCTGTGGGCTCCCGCAGTGCGGGAGTTCTTGCTGTGGCCATCGGGGGCAGACCACAAGCCCCAGGGAGCATCGCGACAGCAGCCGCAGACCACCGCCACCTCCGTTACGTCCGCGCCGGAGGCGCTTGGATAAATTGACCTATGGGCTCCTGCAGCGCGGGACGCGCCCGGGTGCATGCCCAGGGGAAGACCGGGCCAAGACCTGGCCCGTCTTTGCCCGTCATCGACCCGGAGGAGGCCAGCCTTGGCCCACTTTTTTTCATTTAAGCTAAGATTACGCATACATCACAAGTAAGCCTGGCTTTTAAACTAAAAAATTATATTTTATTTGTTTCTTTATTTTTTCTTCTTGAGTTTCATTGGTTCCTTCGCTGTTGTTTTAAGTCCTCATTTTTTACAAATATGGGCAAACGTAAGGCAGGTGATCCTGCGAAAAGTGAAACCGATGCCAAGAAACCACGGAGACCAGGGAAAGCCAGACCTGAGCCCTCTTTATCTGATTCTAATACATTGGCTGATCTTGAGACCTTAATAGAGGAAGTGGAGTTGCTTCTGACTACAAATGAGAAAAAAGGGAAGGGTCAACTACCAAAAATTCAAGCCATGTTTAAAAGATCTAAAGTTCCTAATCAATCAATCAATCATATCATTTGTAAAGCGCACTACTCACCCGTGAGGGTCTCAAGGCGCTGGGGTGGGGAATGCTGCTACTGCTCGAAAAGCCAGGTCTTGAGGAGTTTTCTGAAGGTCAGCAGGTCTTGGGTCTGCCGTAGGTGGATGGGGAGGGTGTTCCAGGTCTTGGCGGCGAGGTGGGAGAACGATCTGCCACCGGAGGTCGCGCTTCGGAAGCGGGGGACAGTGGCGAGGGCGAGGTCGGCGGAGCGGAGCTGGCGGGTGGGGGTGTAGAAGCTGAGTCGTCTGTTGAGGTACGTTGGTCCGGTGTTGTGGAGTGCCTTGTGTGCGTGGGTGAGGAGTTTGAAGGTTATCCTCTTGTTGACCGGGAGCCAGTGCAGGTCTCTCAGGTGGGGTGTGATGTGGCTGCGGCGAGGGATGTCGAGGATCAGGCGTGCAGAGGCGTTCTGGATGCGTTGGAGCCGTCTCAGGAGTTTGGACGAGGCTCCTGCGTAGAGGGCGTTTCCGTAGTCCAACCTGCTGCTGACGAGGGCCTGGGTGACCGTTCTTCTTGTTTCAGTGGGGATCCACTTGTAGATCCTGCGGAGCGTGCGGAGGGTGTTGAAGCAGGCGGAGGAGACGGCGTTGACCTGTTTAGTCATGGAGAGGGTGGAGTCGAGGATGACCCCTAGGTTGCGAGCGTGGTCGGTGGGTGTTGGGGCGGTTCCCAGTGCGGTCGGCCACCAGGAGTCGTCCCAGGCCGAAAGGGTGGATCCGAGGATGAGGACCTCCGTCTTGTCCGAGTTCAGCTTCAGTCGGCTGTACCTCATCCATTCAGCGACGGCCTTCATTCCTTCATGAAGGTTGGTTTTGGCGGTGTGGGGGTCCTTGGTGAGGGAGTGGATCAGCTGAGTGTCATCGGCGTAGGAGATGATGTTGAGGTCGTGCCGACGGGCGACGTGGGCGAGCGGTGCCATGTAGATGTTAAACAGAGTTGGGCTGAGGGAAGAGCCCTGGGGTACGCCGCAGATGATCTCGGTGGCTTCGGAGCGGAAGGGGGGAAAGCGGACGCCCTGTGTTCTGCCGGAGAGGAAGGAGGTGGTCCAGTCCAGGGCCTTCTCTTGGATCCCGGCGTTGTGGAGGCATGTTCGTAGTGTGTGGTGGCAGACCGTGTCGAAGGCGGCTGACATGTCCAGGAGGATGAGGGCCGCCGTTTCTCCGTTGTCCAGCAGGGACTTGATGTCATCGGTGGCGGCGATGAGGGCAGTCTCGGTGCTGTGGTGCTGCGGAACCCGGACTGGGAAGGGTCCAGGATGTTGTTCTCCTCGAGGTAGCGGGTCAGTTGTTTGTTGACGGTCTTCTCGATGACCTTTGCCGGGAACGGGAGCAGGGAGATGGGCCGGAAGTTCTTGAGGTCCTTGGGGTCCGCCTTGGGTTTCTTGAGTAAGGCGTTGATCTCGGCGTGCTTCCAGCTCTCCGGGAAGGTTGCTGTCTCGAAGGAGGGGTTGATGACTTTCCGGAGATGGGGTGCGATGGCTGTGCTGGCTTTGTTGAAGATGTGGTGTGGGCATGGGTCTGACGGAGATCCGGAGTGGATGGTGTTCATGATCTTGATGGTGTCGTCGTCGTTGATGTTGGTCCAGGAGAGCAGGCGGTTGGTGCGGATGGTGGTCGTGGGGGCGGAGGTCTCAGTGGTTGTCGGGGCGGGCGTGGCGTTGAAGCTGTCGTGGATGTCTGCGATCTTGCGGTGGAAGAAGGTGGCCAGCGAGTCGCACAGGTCTTGCGAGGGTGGGACGTCGTTGGTGTTGGAGCTGGGGTTGGAGAGTTCCTTCACGATGTTGAAGAGCTCTTTGCTGTTGTGCGCGTTGTTGTCTAGGCGGTCTTTGAAGGAGGCCCTTTTGGCGGATCTGATGAGGTGATGGTGTCTGCAGGTGGCGTTCTTGTGGGCTGCGTGGCTGTCCGGTGTTCGTTCACGGAGCCAGATCTTCTCCAGCTTTCGGCAGGTTTGCTTGGAGGCCCGGAGGTCTTCAGTGAACCAGCTGGCTTTCTTGTTGGTGTGATACCAAAGGGGATGATGGACGGAGCGCTTGAGCAAATCAAACACTCACCCCCAGTCAACTGATCTGGGTTTAATCCATCATCATTCTTTAGCTCACTCCACCACCCCAGTTCAGACATGGCCATATGCAAATCAGTCTGACCCTGTGCCTCATGGGAACAGTCCAGCCCGAACTGCCAAGCCATGTCTTCCCTGGACCGGAAACAAGCATCCTGGGACCGGTTTCTGGCTATTCAGCCGTCATCAGCCAGGCTAGCTTGAATCCAGTGGCAAAGTGAACAAGGGACCCACGTCTGGGCATACCCTGCCAACTCGGGCGAACAAAGCGATACCAAAGGGGATGATGGACGGAGCGCTTGAGCAAATCAAACACCCACCCCAGTCAACTGATCTGGGTTTAATCCATCATCATTCTTTAGCTCACTCCACCACCCCAGTTCAGACATGGCCATATGCAAATCAGCCTGACCCTGTGCCTCATGGGAACAGTCCAGCCCGAACTGCCAAGCCATGTCTTCCCTGGACCGGAAACAAGCATCCTGGGACCGGTTGGGGTGGTGGAGTGAGCTAAAGAATGATGATGGATTAAACCCAGATCAGTTGACTGGGGGTGAGTGTTTGATTTGCTCTAACGCTCCGTCCATCATCCCCTTTGGTATCGCTTGTTCGCCCTAAGTTGGCAGGGTATGCCCAGACGTGGGTCCCTTGCTCACTTTGCCACTGGATTCAAGATAGCCTGGCTGATGAGGGTTTTGAACCCGAAACCGGTCCCAGGATGCTTGTTTCCGGTCCAGGGAAGACATGGCTTGGCAGTTCGGGCTGGACTGTTCCCATGAGGCACAGGGTCAGACTGATTTGCATATGGCCATGTCTGAACTGGGGTGGTGGAGTGAGCTAAAGAATGATGATGGATTAAACCCAGATCAGTTGACTGGGGGTGAGTGTTTGATTTGCTCTAACGCTCCGTCCATCATCCCCTTTGGTATCGCTTTCTTGTTGGTGTGACTGTTGGAGGGTTTCTTGATCGGGGCGAGGGTGTTGGCGCAGTCGTTGATCCACTGTCTGAGGTTGCGGGCGGCGGTGTCGGGGTCGGTGGGTGGGCTCTGGGCGAGGGTGGTGGTTAGCTGGTATTCGGTGACTTTGCTCCAGCAGCGGCGGGGCATCTGTTGGGTGCGGTGGTGCGTGGTGGGTTTCTTGAAGGTGAAGTGGATGCAGCGATGGTCGGTCCAGTGGAGTTCGGTGGTGTGGTTGAAGGAGACGTGGGGGCTTGCGGAGAAGATGGGGTCAAGCGTGTGACCGGCGGAGTGGGTGGGTGTTGTGACGAGTTGTCTGAGTCCGAGGTTGGCTAGGTTGTCGATCAGGGTGGTGGAATGGATGTCGTTGTTGTTCTCGAGGTGGAAGTTCAGGTCCCCGAGGAGGATGTAGTCCGTGGAGGCGAGGGCGTGTGTGTTGACGAAGTCGGCGATGGAGTCGCTGAACTGTGGTCGGGGTCCGGGGGGTCTGTAGACGAGGGTTCCTCTGAGAGTGGTGTTGGGATCGGTGTGGATCTGGAAGTGCAGGTGTTCGGCGGAGCTGAGGGTGTCGTCGGTGTTGGTCGAGACTCTGAGAGTGTTCCTGTGGACAATGGCGATTCCTCCTCCTGCTCCGTTGGTGCGGTCCCTGCGGGTGATCTTGTAGCCTTCCGGGACGGCTATGGCTATGTCGGGTGCCGAGGTGGGGTTCAGCCAGGTCTCTGTCAGGAAGGCGACGTCTGGGGAGGTTGAGTCGAGTAGGTCCCAGAGTTCAACGGCGTGTTTGCGGGCGGAGCGGGTGTTGAGAAGGATGCATCTGAGGTGGTTGGGTTCTTTCCTGGTTGGCGGCATGGTGGGGCGGATGCTTGTGAAGCTGCAGTTCCGGCAGGTGAAAGCTCCGTGGGTGCGCTTCGGGGCGGCCAGGAAGCAGTTGTGTGATCGTCCGGTGTTGAGTGCGTGGAGGGATCTGGCATCGTAGTGGTGTCGGGCGTCGTGGCATTCGCGGGGTCCAGGGGTCCTGGCGCTGGGCGCGGTCCAGGCGCGGACCGGCGCAGACGGGCTTGCCTTAGGCGTGCCTTCGGCGCGCCCGCTGCGCGGCCGCTGCGCGGCCTCCATATGAGGGGATGTGGGAGGGAGGAGCAGCTGGGAGGCGGGAGCGGGGCGGCGAATGGGATTGCAGGGGGGCGGGGCCGCAGGGACGCAGCGGCAGGAAAAACGGGCGGGGGCCGCAGGAGAACTGGGCACAGGAAGGAAAAACAAGTTTAGGCAAGAAAACAAGTACAGGCACAGAGGAATAAAAACAAGTCTGGGCAAGAAAGCAAGTTAGGCACAGGGGGATAAAAACAAGTCTGGGCAAGAAAGCAAGTACAGGCACAGAGGAATAAAAACAAGTCTGGGCAAGAAAGCAAGTTAGGCACAGGGGGATAAAAACAAGTCTGGGCAAGAAAGCAAGTTAGGCACAGGGGAATAAAAACAAGTCTGGGCAAGAAAGCAAGTTAGGCACAGGGGAATAAAAACAAGTCTGGGCAAGAAAGCAAGTTAGGCACAGGGGAATAAAAACAAGTTTGGGCAAGAAAGCAAGTTAGGCACAGGGGAATAAAAACAAATCTGGGCAAGAAAGCAAGTTAGGCACAGGGGGAAAAAAAACAAGTCTGGGCAAGAAAGCAAGTTAGGCACAGGGGAAAAGTACAGGATTAGGCAAAAACAATGCAGGCAGAGCCGTGCAGCAGCGTGGGGAGAGACCAGATGTGAGCAATGAGACTCCTGTGATAAGTGCAGAATCCCTTGAGCCCTTGGAATCCTCAGAGCAGGTTCTGTCCATTTTCGATGAATCCTGTTGTCCTGAAATGGCTGGTATAGCCCCGTGCTCTCTATATCCCAAAATAAATGTTGTCTCTAACGTGCCTTGTCATAATCGTTTCGATCCATTTCACTTAATTGGTCCAAATGAAGAAATTCTCGTACATAAGTTTCCTACATCTGAAAGAAATCTAATCTAGTCAACTGAAACGGCACATAAAGCTCATGGGGGAACAAGTAGTATTGATACATTGGACCTTAAATTGGATCATCTCAAAAGCTTAATTCTTTCCCTGTCCGCCCAGGTTACTAGCTTGCTAGCTAAAACATGATATTGTTGTCAAGATCATATGCGCACTAAAGGTATTCATGAGCCTCCCGTGAAAGACCAGTTAGGTACCAACTTAAATTCCGTAACTAGTGGAGAATCAATCTCGGACACACGACAAGTGGTTACTAGAAATCACAACAAATTACATCTAGAAAAAGTGGCTGAATCTGAAAGACCATCAAGTAAAATTAACAATTCTCATTTTTCTGCGGGTTCTCATAGATTCAACACACAGTGAATGCAAAACCATTTGAAATGCTTAAGCAATGAATCATTGCCTCTAGCTATTCCGTCGGATTGGAGGAATCGCCATAGTGATAAGCGCCTGTTCAGAGCGGCTAAAACTGGTCCACCTATCCTTCTTCAGTCAAGAAGTAGTTTTACAAAAGGCTACTCTAATTTGTCACAAGAGTCTTCGGTCATCTCCCCTATATGATCAATCTATATGGTCCAGGTCCCAAAATTGAAACCAGAATCCTTTGAGGACACAGACGCCTTAATTAACAAAGTGATCCATTGGTTCAGGGTGGAGCGGAATTGTCTTTGCGTGGTTAGATCGGATATTGTGCATGCAAAAAGATGTTCACTTAACCTATCTTCACATGATTATATACAAGTTATCTTATGTTCAAGGTATATGGTTGAAAATCTCATAAATGTTGAACTGCGCACATGCCATCTTCTGGGGGTTAAATCTCTGGGAATAAGGTTGAATACATCTCCCCCATCTATTGGGATACCAAGAGGACTTGTTAGGAATGCGTCCAGCCCCCCACCCTGTGATACCATAACTCCCTTGTCTGTTGTTTCCTCTAATCTGGAGGTTGATTGACTAATGTACAAATCTCAATCGAATCCTTGTCTGTCCATCGAGAACATACTTTGTGAAGTACCTGTTGTAAACCTCAAGGTGACAAAAATTGGTATTTTACCTGTGAATAAGGATGGGCCTTAGTCAGGTTGTTGCTAATGTGAGTAACCCTTCAACAAATTGTTGCATTATAAAAAATGCACTGGTGAATAAGGACGGGCTTAGTCCAGTTGTTGCTAACATGAACAACCTTTTGAGAAATTGTTGTACTGTAGAAAATGCATCAATCCAGTCATTTATGGTTAACTTAGATGACAACCAAGAAGTGGACAGACGTAAGATTACCTTGCACAACAAGATAGAGAGGAGTGAGAATGCACATTTAAATGGGATGCCAGGTTCACTCTTTGGACTTATGTCCAGCAGTATTAATTGTTCTCTACCTAGTATTAGGCTATTATTGTGGAATGTAGCTGGACAAGGCTCAAAGTTGATTGAACCAAATTGGGTGTCGTATATAGAAGAACACAACATTTGTAAATTTCAAGAAACTTGGGCCACAGAAAAAGTGCTTATTGATGGTTCACCACCTTTAGCGTAGAGGCAAAACCAGCAGAGCGATTTGGGAGAGGAATTGGGGGTCTTAGGATTTTAATTAGAAATGGATGGATGTATAAGTTCGCTCACATTAATGGGCATAGATAGCCCTGACTTAATGGGGATTATTGTAATTTTTGCAACAGGACTCCATTTGGCCCTTTTAAATATTTACGTTAGAACCATAAGGGTATCTGATAAATCACCTACACTATCTCTTTTGGAAGAAGTTTTAGACACCTTACAGATAATTACAAAATTATAGTGGCAGGGGATTTTAACACTTCTTATGAACCCTTGATTTATTTAAGTGACATTACTGGTGAGGAAGATGAAATTTGGGGTATCCCGTCACTATTAGGACAACCAAGGAAAAACCTTTTTAGTCTTCCACTCAAATTAGACTCTTTAACAGTTAGTAGGGGACTTAGGGCATGTAATGGGCGCACCATCTCTGATCCCGATAGAGCACCAACTTTTAAGAGAGGAGAGAGCACTGGTGTTATAGATTACATCCTTGTTGATGTGAGATTATGGTCACTTCTGACCTACAATGAAAGTGGTAACGCGATTCGATAGTGACCATAATTCTTTGGAAGTAACATTTATGGGGAATCTTTGAGGTTAGAAAATAATATTTGCACAACTATAGTACCAGCCCCTCTTGTAACCAACAATCACCGTTATGTTACTTGGCCAAATGTTATGTCTAATCTAAAATTACATTATCAGATTTACAGTCTTTATGTTAAACATTTGGTGGAATATGTGGGATTTAACAAAGTAGAAATTCCTATTTTAGGAGTACATTATCAGCTTTTTAGGGAGCTGCAAAAGGTTTTTTATAATTATGTATCTCATGCAAAATCCAACTCTGCTAAGGAGTCAAAGTGGTTCAAGTATGTAAATCAACTAAGATCTCACTAAGATTGGCTATCTTAGATGGTGATCGGACCAAAATTAGCAAAGCAAGGTGCACTTATAAGGCACTTTTGAAAAAGGCAAAAAGGAACTGGGCCGAAAAACTCTGGCAAGATTGGTTAGCCGCTAGCAAAACAAATTATACAAGGTTGTTCTGGCGTCTAGTGGCTCGAACCAAGTCTGATAAAGTTAAATCCCATCATTATAACATCTTGCCTGACAAATGGGTTGAGCACTTTCCTACCCTTTAGGCCACTGAAGACTGTATTGACCTACGGAGTAGTAGCAACCAAGACGCCATTGCAAAACTGGATATCACAACTCTTACAGAAGTTACTGCCCCTGTTGTCTTTAGCATTGATGATACAAATAGAGCCATTTATTCCTTAAAGTCTGCTAAGGCTCCAGGCCCGGATAAAATACCTGGAGGTTTATATAAAACAGAGCCCCAGATATGGACAACTTATTGGAATTTATTATCAAATGCAATAGCGGCTGGGGGTAAAGTGCCAGATTCCTGGCACGGGGCAGAAATTATAACAATATATAAAAAGGGCGATGCAAGCGATCCCTCAAACTATAGGCCGATCAGTTTGATTGATAACGCTCAAAAAATATTTGCAAAACAAATTTTAGAGAAACTGCATGACTGGGTTCATACAAACACAATTGTGTCCCCTCTCCAGCCAGGTTTTAGAGCAAAGGTTAGTACAATTGATCAGATTCTTAGGTTCACAATTTTATACTGGAAATATGTTTTACCACAAAACAAAAGCTTTATGTGGCTTTTGTAGATTTAAGAGCCGCGTTTGATCTTATCCCACGTTCAAACTTATGGCGAGTTTTGACAAATATGGGGGCCCCAGTTAATCTTGTCCACTTTATTAGTAAATTACATGACAAAAACTATGCTCAAGTTCGTTGGGGCCCAAATGGAGAACTGACTGACCGCATCCCATTGAGCGAGGTGTGCGTCAGGGCTGCGTTCTCGTGCCAACGCAGTTCTCTTTATATATGAATGATGTTGTGAATGCTCTGGAACAATGTAGAAATGATTCCCCTGTTTTGAATAACAGAGAGATACCAATTCTTCTTTTCGCCGACAATTCCCTTCTTATTTCCAAGACACCTATGGGGCTCCAAATCCTAATGAATACATTTGTATGCTTTTGCAATTTTAGTGGCTTGGAGCTAAACATGAATAAAACTAAATATAAGGTGCATGGAAAGGGTATGGGGAAAAATTCTATTGTTTTTGTTGGCAGCGAGATTTTAGAAAGAGTACACCACTTTGAGTATTTAGGTGTCAGACTTATGGCTAATTACAGGTGGAGAAGTCAATTGAATAAGAGTACTCTAGTAATAGAGCATAGATCGAATGCTATTATTAGATTTTATAAGCAAACAACATCGCGTGTAGTCTCACCAGCCTTGGAAATTTATTGTGCCAAAGCTCAGGGAGCGGCGCTTTATGGCGCCGAGATCTGGGGTTGTATTGACACTCACCTGCTAACTATAGCTGAAAACAATTTTATTAGGAAGCTGCTTTCTGTTCCATCCAGCTCACCCCTTACCCCATTATATTTTGATGTGGGTTTGAAAAGAATTGCTGATCTGGCTGTTTTAAAAATTTTAGTGTACTGGGTCCTTCTTTGGACTACACCGAGTTAGGAGTTCACAAAGACTCACTTATAGATCTACTAAAAGTCCCAAGAGCTAGGATTCTTTCTTGGGTTAAATTTGTTTGTGCTTGGAAGAGGAAATTGGGTTTACAGAGCTTCTGGGACGAGCCGGGACGAGCCAAATGTAATTTGCAAAGAAGACCTTAGGACCTTGAAGGCTCGCTATTGGGCTCATATAAATGATGGATATATAACAACTAGCTCAAATGGTTCTTTGACCAACTTGTTTTTAGATTTTAAGCCTTTTCTGGTCTTCGAGCAATTTTTAGATCTAATATCATCTCCTCTAGCTAGGAGCTTGAATATACGATATCGCCACAGGACCCTCCCTTTAAGATCTTTTACTTACAAATGGCGCTTGGAACAAGATTCTATTACTTGCCCAGCATGTGGTTCGAACGACGAGAATGGGATACATATAATGTTTTTCTGCCCTGAGTACTACAATTCCCGCCGTAAATGGATTCTGCCAATTTGCCGTGACATAGGTACATACAGACACTTGGGAGCTTTTAGAATTTTAAAAAGTGATACTACGCCAAAAGTAGTATTTGCAGTGAGCAGGTTCTTACAGGCAATCTGGTACAAGAGGAACACAATCTTAAAGGCCGTCATTTAATGCTTGTGCCTATTGTACAAATATTTATAAATGCCCTTTATAAATTCTTTTTTAAAGTTATTTAGGATGTTTATCATATTATATATTTGTATTGAGAGATTTTATTGGGAAATCGTGACTGTAAATCTTTTGCCCTTTTGCATATGACTGCTGGTCGCATCTTGCACTGTCTCCTGTGTGGAGTTACTTGCACTGATTTACCCCGTACTGCCTCTTCGGAAATGTTGTTTTAAGAATTGCTATGATGCTGCTGTGGATGTATTGTTACTTACGGGAATCAATGACGTGCTTGTACTTGATTTTATTATAAAACACAACAGGATTATTACTATTTCATATACATTCTCTCTCTGAAGTTGGATGAAGTATTTATGGATTGTTATTGTATATTTAATGTATATGTTTTATTGCTATTGTGTTTCTGTGTTATTGTATATTTAATGTATATGTTTTATTGCTATTGTGTTTCTGTCTGTGTACACTTTGATGGTTAATGATAACCGAATAAAGTATATATATATATATATATATTTCTACAAAGCAACTCACTGTATGCAGCCAGAGGCAGACACAGATCAAAACATAGTCCAGGCAGAAACACAGCCTCTGTCTTTAATTAAAAACACAGAACACATGTGAAGCAAGAATCCTGAACCTTCCTTCAGAACCAGAGGCAACCTCTGTGCTCCTCAGTGACAACACCAGCAATAGTGAGAAGGCTACTGAATAACAGATAAAATAAGACCCACACTTTCATAGTGAGAATAAAATAATCTTGTCACATCTGCCACAAAAAGAACACTAACAGACTACATGAGGGGAACATTCTAGGCACCAAATCCAGAGAGAGGAAATGTGGATTTGAGGAAACACCACTATCTGAGGATAAACACTCACTGTTTCTGACAATGCACTACCTAAAATCAAGGAGTATGAGGGGAGTAAGCCAAAGCATCTGATTGGGCCCAGGCAGAAAATCTGACAACAGGAAACTCATACCTATAAGAGAAGAAACATGGGGACGCAGGAATGTATGAAATAGGATACACTGATGCTAGGAGCGCACATCTCGATTTACAGAGGTGCAGAAATAGACAGTCACAAACGTGTGCAACCCATCTAGGAAGTATAATATGCCACTACTAGCAGTAGATAACGATATCTTAGCAGTGATCCTATACACATTCATCCAGATGTGGAGAGTAGTAGAGTTTAATACTACTACAAGGAAAAGAAGACTTTTCTCCACATGAAAAAAGAGTTTCAATGTACAGAAAAAAAATGGAAAAAAGTTGGATGTGCAAATGACGGTTTTCAATAATACTCACTCCAGCAGATTTAATCTATACGTACAATCAACATGGGTAATTGTAGGACAGAGGTTGAAGTGGGCGGGATCTATTAGGAATGACGTTCCCCAGCTTTTTAACTTCTATCTGACAGTTCCCATACTTTCTGTTAAAGAATATCTGTTCCTGCACTATTAATGACAACCTTGAGGTGCATCAGGTTAAAAAGAAAGAAAGAAAGGGGTCTCTACTGCACAGAGTAGATTAGTTTAACTTGCATTTGTATTTCATTTAAGGTGCGTGCGTTGTATTCTATCCGCAGTCCCTTCTATGTGACATTCGAACAATATGGATAGAAAATATTTTTTCTTTTTTAGCAATTAGCGTTACTCTACCCCCACAATCAGTGACCAATGGACATCAATTAAGGGTCGCCAGGGGTCGCAACTGCGACTCCTAAGCCACCCGTTGCGACCCCTAACATTTTGGTTGCGACCCCCGGCTGTTTGTCAGCCTTGGCAAGCGCTCTGGTGGCATAAAATCAGCCACAGTGTGAGCAGTGCTTAATTGCACTGCTGTGCTGAAGCTCTGCCTGCCGAGACATCATGATGGCCTGCTAGCTGGGCCTTGGTAGGGGAAAGAACTCATCTCACTTGTTGCTATGGTGACCCCAGGCCGGGCCGGCAGGCGCAGTCCTTGATTTGATACATTGTATGTATCTGCTGTGGGCCTGGGCCAAGAAGTGCAGTGAATGAGCACAAAGCACGTGCAGCATGGCTGGGCATGATTGGACAGTGACTTAATACACATGCTGCAGCTAGCAGCACATGTGTGTAAGTACAAGCACGCACCTGCTGCCCCATACCCTAGCTGAGGACTGGTGCGGTATGTGTACCATCATGTTTGGGACTGTCGACGGAGTCCCAGGGCCGTCAATCTGGTAGCGCGCAAAAGCGCTACTAATGATGACGGCCCTACCAAAAATGATTGACCAGCCCCCGTGCAGCAGTAAAAGCTGAGTTGACGCGGCACGGCCTCGGAGTCGAGTCGGACTCGTGCCTGGGTGTCAAGATGAATCAACACAAGTTCGGGACTGGGCCGTGAGTGACTTGCTTCACTTAATTGTCACTCTCTGACTGAGTTAGACGGTCGGACCTCAGGCAGGCCACGGGGTAGGTGAGGTCGTGTGAGAGTGAGACTGACTGAGCCATCACATTGACTCAATTAGAGTTTCGACTCTCCGACTCCCCTTGTGATGGTGATGGCCGTTGTGACTCCTGTAAGCTGCGGGCCCTGGGCAAACCTCTTAACAGAAGCAACAAGTAAAGTAAGATAAGATTATCTGTTTTTTTAGTTGACACAAGATTTTCAAATGCCCTGCAAAACTTCGGAAATGATTGTTAAAGAGCACACATTTCAGGTTCAACCCTTCTAGCGGTCTAGTTTTATGTCGAACACTGGATCCGTATAGCCACAGCATGCGCACGCCGGTCAGTGAGTGTTGGTGGATTGGCCAACAAGACATTGTCTGTTTTGAACACCACCAAGGCTGGAATGGCCGTACCGGGCATTGGGCGATGGGTGGGCGTTTCCGCAGGAGGCTGGAAAGATGGGGGGCATGTTTTGTTAGTGGGGCCGGTTTGGTGCAGTGCAGTAGTTTTAAAAGCACTGCAAAGTTCCTTGTATATTCACCAGTTTTCAGGCAACAATACAAGTGTCAAGTTAACTCTGGTGATTTATTAATGTACCTGCTGGAGAGAGATGGAAGTTTATCTAGTGGCAGTTTTTACTTATCTAAGGTAGCCAGAGGGTTAATATGCTTGCTGCAAAGAACGTGTAACATGCATATCAAAGAACAATATTTTATATGCATAGCACAGTGGGTTACTGTTTTTGTCACAGAGATTCTGTTGTTACTGTGCAGTTCATAATATTAAATTCGTAATCTAGCACAGCGAGCTATGAACTGCCATCTAAGAGCTGCATGCAAGCTGTTTGGTACAGGTTAGAAAGTTATGTTTTGTTCCCAGTCTGTCTATCCTGATGTTGCTTAGAAAGGTTTGTTTGGGTAGAATTACATTCTTATTATTAAAGTCAACCCTAACCACTGCGTTATGTTCTGAATCCTGAGTTTGTGCTTCTCCAGACCAAGCACTCTTAAAAGGTGCCTACCTGTATGGATGACATGTGAATCATACACCTTGTAGTCTCATCTGCCTTATGTAACATTTTTTTTACACTGATTTACACACATATGATTCATTGTCTCTAACATCTGCATTTGTAAAGCAAGCATTCATGTCTTTGGGCATTCTGGCTGTTAGATGTTTGTTGCTGGTAAGGTATGCTAATGCAGAAAAAACATATTATTGATCAGCACAAGTACTGTACCAGTGATGTGCATATTTTCTGTAGAAGAAATTAATGATAGTAAACCTGGAAAGGTTCAAAGGCTCCACAGTTTTAGAAGTATGTATACCATGTCCTGGAAAGGAGGGTTGCTGGGAGAACTTGACCTGAATTAAATAGCACTGTTACCTATGTTCCAAGACTGAGATTTAATTCCATGATACTCTTAGTTTCTAAAGTAAATGATAAAGTGAACTTGTTTTGAACATTATAGGCCAATCAACCTTCCCATTGTATGTTATTTGATATTGATAATGGCTGATTTGAATTTGACTAGCGTATTTTCCATTGTTGTACACTATCTGATAGGTTCTTTACCATTGCTACATTATCTTAATTGTATAGCTGAAGATACTACCTGAAACAATGTATTTAGCTGCATTTGTAATAGGATTTGAAGTATGTCTGTTTATAGGGTACTTCTTTTGTATCTGTAGAGATTTTCCAGCCTCTGTGTGTGATGTAAGTAACCAAAAGTTAGGTGCATCACTTCCTGTGATAGCACCAAGTCAAAGGTCATACAATGTTGCTTCCTTTGATTTCATGGGGTCCAAAGGTCACGTGATGTCACTTCCTGTGATGGCATCAGGTCAAATGTTTTACGATGTCACTTCCTGTGACATCACTGGGGTGGGTCAAAGGGCAGGTGATGTCACTTCCTGGGATGTAACCAGGTCAACGTTCGTGTGATTTCACTTCCTGTGACATCAGATGGCACTTCCGATACCCCAGACATTTTGATGAATCGATGTCCATGCATTGACCCTATCCCCAGATGTGCTCAGTATCACAGTTCCCATACCTTTTTATGCAATTTGACTACTGAGTATAGCTGAAAAGGCTTGTGCTCTCACTAGGGTTTTGTGAATTTAGAAAAAGGAGAATATCTATACAGAGTGTAGGCAAAAATCTGCAATGCACAGTTCTTGTCAAGTTTTTGTGATTTCAGCCCTTATTAATCAGTCTATCCCGTTTCCAGCTTATTGCAATATTGCAGTCCGCTTGTTTCCTTTTACGTCATTTTAATATCACTCAAAGGCGTCTTTAATATTGTACCTGGTGCGTTTCCTGTGAATAATTTACCTCTGTCGCCATGAGCTTTACACAGCATGCAGGCTTCTTCACCTGGACTGCTGCCTCACTGCTGAGTTGGCGATTAGTCCAATCCACTGCACACCAGAAATGAAGGGTCAGGATATTGGTTAATGTGAAATGGTATTAGCTGGGAGAAAAGGAGGTAAGAGGTCAGTCTGCTATCATGGGAAAACTCAGTGGCTTATGCCAAATTATAAATGTTAACATGCCTGGTAAGTGCATGTTAGCGGCATGAGTATTCAAAGTGCTGAGTTAATAAAAACTTGCCTACCTCGATGTAATCTGTTCTACAGCAATGTAAACCGGTCCATCTCAATGTAATGTGCCTATTGCAATGAAAAGCAGCCTCTCTCAGTGTAAAGTGCCTAGCTCAGTGTAAAGTGCCTATTGTAATGTGAAATGCCTATCACAATGTAAAGTGAACTATCTCAATGTAAAGTGGCCTATCCTAATGTAAAGTGCCTATCTCAGTTTAAATTGCCTAGTTCAGTGTAAAGTGGACTATCTTTAGGTAAAGTGACCTATTTCAATGTAGTGTGCATTTCGCGCAATGTAAAGTGGACTATCTGAATGTAAAGTAGCCTATCTCAATGTAAAGTGCAGTATCTCAATGTAAAGTGCCCTATCACAATGTATAGTGGACTATTTCAATGTAAAGTGGCCTATTCAAAGGAAAATTGCCCTCTCAATGAAATCCAGCCTATCTCAACATAAAGCGGTCTATCTCACTTAACAACCAATTTCAATGTAGATCTGCGTATCTAAATATAAACCGGCCTATCTCAAAATAAACAACCCATTCAAATATAAGCAGGTATATCTCTGTGTAACCCAGCGTGTCTCTAAGTAAAGCAACCTATATAAACATAAACTAGCCTATCTGACTGAAAATAACGCTATGTCTTTACAAACTGGCACACATAACTCAGCTGACTATCTTCAATATAAACTATGCTATTTCCATGAAAACAGACCTATCTTAAAATAAACTGGCTTATGTCAATATAAACTGATGCACCTTATGAAATACATGCCTATCTGGATTTCTTTAAACATTTTATTGAGTTTTCATTTGCAGAACATAAAACATTTGGTAAGTACACCGTTTGTGCCTTACTTTCTCCGTTACAGGTATTTCAGGTGACTTGTAAATAGAATATACAGGTGCGCATTTATTGTTCCGTCAACAGGACCTTAGAACAAGATTGTTGGCATTACCGTATTTTATTTACTAACTAACTAACTTTTATTAACACTGTCATGTGCTCGCCCTTAAGTCAATAATTGGCTTTTTTATGTGAACTAAAACATTCCTATCTCGATTTAAGCTTGCATATCTCTCTAAAAACCAGCTTCTCTGTAGCAGAAAAAAACAATAGAGTTAAATGTCCACAGACAGGGACTAACATTCAACTGCTGCCGCGGTTTAAAAACTCAACCAACAAATCGTAAAGAAAAGTGTTTAAACAAGCACATAAGAACAGTAATGTTTAAATACGACCACCACTCCCACTTATTCATCAATGAAAGGCAAGCCCAGGCAAAAATAATTTAAACTCTAGGCAAGGTCAGGCTTTACCAATGTTTGACTTGGTAAGGAATGCAGTTTGAGGAGAATACTACACTTGTAAAACTATAGTAGACTGTATTTATATCTTATCTGGAAGGAAACCACTTAAAAATGCAGGATCCTTATCCAGCACTACTTTGAGCTCGAGCTTAGAAGGTGTGCATCCCATCCATCATACCTTGCAAACCCATTTCAAGCCAAAAATATTTAAAATAATTACTTCAGGCTGACGATGGTCAAAGAGGCCTGAACTGACAAATTCAGTTCAGCCACCTAACAGGAAGTGCTTAATTTGTGCCGGTTATTGCAAGTGGTGGGCACCGGCACTTATTTTGAGGAGAAAAGACTGGCTTTTCATTATCAGACGTTGAATCTAGAGCAAGATAGAGACAAACAGAAGTTGGAGTAAGATGGAGAAAGAGAATCAAGGAAAACAATTAAAAGGATTAGAGCAGGACAGAAAAAGATCCTGCTCGAATGAGTTAAAGCAAACACACATGCAGTGCCGGGTGTCGGAAGAAAAAGGCATGAGGTATAATTAATAGTAGGTAGCCTTGATATTCAGAAACCCTGGGATGGGCTCCTAAGAACATCTTGGAACCTTGCACGTATTTTTTTTATTATTAATTTATTTTTCAACAAATCATCCACTGACTGAACGCTTATCTAAGAAAGCTCGTTTGGGACAGGTTTTCTTTGAATGTAGGAGAGTTTACTTTGGCACAAGTCCCATTCTAAAATATGTAATGTACTCCGGCCTTGAAGAAAGATAGGCTGATTCTGTTTAGTGTCTGTAAGATGTTTTTTGTGGTTGCGAACTCAAGGGAGTACAGAACAGTCATGCTGCTGCTACAGCCATTTCCCAACTATATCTAGCAATTTTGCAAATATTATGGGAAAAGGCACAGCCTCTTAGAATACTGTGTTTTTCCTGTCTAATTCCACAGCAGTATTTGTTTACTACGAAGATTTCAGAAATATGGCCAGACAGAAGTAGATAAGGCAAAGTGCCTCATTGCCTCTCAATTTATCTGTCGAAAGGGATGGAGGACATCCGCGTGTCACCGATGTGGACAGTGCTTTTGCGTATGTTTTGCACGGATAGGCTGTTCCCAAGGGTGGGTAGCCTGGATATCGAAACCAGAATATTGATGACAAAGAATAAGGAGGACAAAATATCAAATCCAAAATATCGACAGGCAAGCAAATATAGATTTTTAATACTTAGCTCCACATATATGTACAATCGCAAGCTTCAAAGATGTTGAGTTGAGAATGGTAAATCTATACTTACCTTTCAATATCTTGTCCCTCAATATTCTGTCCTCAATAATCTTGTACCACGATGTTCTGGGGGGGGGGGTCAACATTTAGTACTACAACACCCACCCACCAAGCAGCGGCATTTCAATTGAATACACTGAAAGCAGAAGAGGAGAGTGACTTGTGACATAAGATGGCAGCTGGTTGTTATTGTGTACAATGAAGCTTTGCAGTGGAGCAGTGCACAGAGAACAAGCAGCTAGAAGTGTTAACATATCAATGCAAGTACAAAGGGTTCCCCTGCTAACCATTAGTTCCTAAGGCAGGGATCATGCAAACAAATGTACGAAGATTCTTAGGCAACTTTTCATTTACAACATGAACACTATATCATAACGATACTGAGAGCACATGATACAAAAACCGGGAGACATAAATATACATATCAAAATGGATGTATTTATTATAAAAAAAATTGAGGTTATATTCTATTTATGTTTACAAATGAAAAAATAACTTCAAGAATTTACATCACAAACATTACATGTCATAAATATACCAACCTTACACTCTTTCATACCTTCTCATTCGTCCACAACATACAATAAAGCAAAAAACACACTAAATGTTTTAGGTGACCAAGTTCATCTCATAGTCATGATGAATACATATAATGTATGGTACGTCTGAACTGGGCAACAATCAAAGAACACATTTCTTTTTAACAGTAGAACTAATTATTGATCTGATTCTAATGTTGGGTGTGATGTGGCATGCACCCAGGTGGCTACCTTAGAGGTTGCCCACCTGGTTGCCCCAGCCTTTCCTGTGCTCTGACTGGCAGCCTGCAGCTTACTGTAGCAATCAAAGGTACCTCGTGAAGTGAAATCATATAGGTCTATGTTATTGGCAGGCAACAAGCATATATTAAAGAACAGAAAAGCAGGCCAGATTCCATTTGATTGTTATAAAAAGAGTGCACTGTCAGGTTGTTATGAAATAGACAGTTTTACTGAAGTAAAAGTTTTTTTTTAATGAATTTTTTATATAAGAATACATTCACAGTTCAGTGACCATCAACACCTCACGAATTGCCATAGTGAAGTAAAGGTTGACCATACCGACCAGCTTTTCAATCAAAAATTATTTCAGAATGTCACTACTAATATGTCCTATTAGGGATTTGTTTTAAAAGGAACATAAAAATGATGACTGAGTGATAATATAATTAATGGCCAATTGGACTAGGTAACCTAGGAACTATTATTTTTTGTAATTATTTTTTTTAATTATTTTTGTTAAGTTTTTTTTTTTCACAGTACAGCAGATAAATCACATATTTATAAAAAACAAGGTTTAGCTTAATTCAAAATATACTTTACAATGCTGTTATCATAAACTCATATTGCAGCAACATACATCACTTTGGCTAATTAACAGAAAAACCCAGAATAAACCAGAGGAGGGCACCTACAATGAAACTTACTCTACTAAGCATTATCCTTCAGTCTATATATAGGGCCCCAGATACATCTACCACGTTGCCTACCCTTTTTCCCCTTTCTTTCGTATATATTTTTTTCCAAATTAAAGGTAGATAGCAATTTGTTAAGCCACTGTTGAAACACTGGAGGATCTCTATCAAGCCAGGCTGTTGCTATACAAATTCTCAACACCGACATTGCAACAAACAAAAAACTCCCATTCGTATTAAGCCTATCCCCACTTATAACTCCCAGCAAAATCAATGATGGCGTCAGGGAGACATTGATACCCAAATGGAAGCCCAAAAACTCTGAGATATCTTTCCTTAATTTTTGCAGCTGGGGACAAGTTGCAAACATATGTACAATCTCAGCTTCTAAACTATTACACCGTGGACATCTAATTCCTGATTGTCCCCCCCACTGCGCAATCCTTGCCGGTGTGTGATACAAAGAGAATACAGTCTTGTAGTGCTGAGCTTGTAAGGCGGCTGAACATAGTAGTGTCTGACCCATTTCTAGAGAGTCCATTACCATGGATTGCTCTATATCCAGCTTGACTGCCCATTTTCCACCATGTTTCTCAAGATCATCCGTTTTCAGAGAAGATAGCTCCGTATATAGCCTCCGTATAGTGCAGTTTTCCCCTGCCCTAATGATATCAATAATTTTATTATCCTTAAATTCAGCACTCCCCCTGTCTTACTACTAAAAAGCTACGAATTTGGAGGTACTTAAAAAAATTGCTACGACCTATACCGTAGGTCTTCTGTAAATCGGTAAATTGTGCTATACCACTGGGTCCCATTAGATCCCCCACCCTCTGTATCCCCGATCTTTCCCACTCTGCCATCGTTGAGTCTGCAAATATTTCCCCTGGTAATGTCGGGTTTTTATATAATCTCGTGTAGGCATTCAAACGGCCCAGACCAATTTTTTTACGAAATATTCCCCAAATTTTATATGCTGCTTGTAGTGTCTTGAAACGTGTTCTTTTGAAATAGTTTGGGTCAGTAAATTTCACCAAACAGCTCCGAGCATTTTCTCCAATAAGATATGTATACAGATTCATTGAGCCGTCCCCAGGCCCTTCCGCTATACCCTCTCCTCCCAGTAATCCCCGCATGTGTTGGAAAGCAGTGGCCCAGTAATATAGTTTAAAATCCGGAATGGCCCAACCCCCTCGTTCCCTGGGTAGTGACATGAACCTTGCTGCCCTTCTAGTTTTCCCGTGAGCCCAAATAAATTTATTCACTAGGTTCTCTAATGCACTAAACCACTTTTTCTCGACCTCTAGTGGGATACCCCTGAATAGATAAAGAATTTTTGGGAGAAAAACCATTTTTACAACATTACATCGCCCTACTAATGATAAATGGAGATTGTGTACCCTATCAAAGTCTTTCCTGGCTTTGTTGATTATTGGTGTCATATTTTTCTCCACTATGTGCCCCAGATCAGCTGTAATTTCTATCCCTAAATACACCGCAGAGTCAGTGACTCGAGTATCTACACAAACTACCACCGTGTTCTTAACTATTTGGGTTTTTTGTTTGTTCAGAGCGTAACCTGACACCCGACCGAAATTCTGCGCTTCTGTCGCCATTGCTCTCAAAGCCATAACCGGGTTTGGGGTGACTAACGCGATGTCGTCTGCATATGCTAAGGTTTTACATTCAAGTGCATGAAATCTCATAGGGGGAATGTACTTTTTTGCCTCCATCTTCCGAATAAGAGGATCAATATAAATTGCGAAGAGTAATGGGGAGCAAGAGCAACCCTGTCGGGTGCCACGCCTAATATCTAATAAGGCCGTATATCCTCCATTAATCTTCAGTCGAGCTGATGGAGAGTCATACATAACCTGTACCGCTCTTATAAACCCCTCCCCTAAACCATACCGTCTCATAGCGGCCCAGAGGTAGCCCCAGGAGACCCGATCAAAGGCCTTTTCTGCATCTATAAATAGCACCGCCATGGGGTCTCCAGAGGCTGCCGCGGCATCGAAGAGCGTTATGACCTGACGGATATGTTGTATCGTCCCCCCGCCCGGGAATAAAACCGTGTTGAGTCGGACTAACCATTCTAGAAACTATCTTTCCTAACCTAGAAGCCAGAATCTTAGAGAAGATTTTTGCATCCCCATTCATCAGTGTGATGGGTCTATAGGACCCGGGCTGCCTAGGGGGTTTCCCCTTTTTAAGAAAGACCACAATGTCTGCCCCCGCCCAAGAGTTTGGAGCCCGGCCCCCGGTCTGTACTTGCTTAATCATCTCAATAAGTTGAGACCCTATGGCGTCATTAAAGACCTTATAAAATTCTAAGGGTATTTGATCGGGGCCAGCCGCTTTGCCCGATGGAAGACTAAATAAAGCCTCAGAGATCTCCTCCGACGTAAATAGGGCATCTAATGCCTCTCTATCAATTACATCTAACGGATCTATGATGATCTCGTCTAAATAACTTTGAATGTCCAAGGAGTCCTTATCCTGATCTTCATAGTACAGTTTGCTGTAGTAACTCCTAAAAGCCTCCTGAATCCCCACTGCATCATTAATCAGTTCCCCATTTCCATCTTCAATCTCCCTGATCTCTGCAGCGGCCTCCTTTTGCCTTATACGTATCGCCAAGGTGTGCCCTACCCTTTCGCTGAATTCGTGACACTGCTCCCTTTTAACCAGAAAGGTCGTGGCCGCTTTGGCTGCCAATCGGTCCTGTGCTTCTGCTTTAGCGAGGGCCAATCTAAGTAAGATACCATCTAGGTCTACTCCAAAGGTAATTGCCTGGCAAAGCTCCTCCTCTACCTCTCTTACTTTATTACTTTTTATAGAATCTAGCAATCGGTCTTGTTTCTGTCGATGCAGACCATAACTTAAAGTTTCCCCTCTTACTCCTGCTTTAAAGGTATCCCATACTATCCCCACACTAGCGGTACCTCTATTGATCTCCCAAAATTCACTCATCCAGTCTTTCATATATTTTATATATGTGTTGTCCTTCAAAAGTCCCCTCTCAAATGTCCAACATCTCACAGGCCTTCCCAATCCAGCCATATCTAATGTTAAAACTAAAGGGCTATGATCTGACATTACCCTGGGGAGTTTTTCTATCCTGCATCGAGAAACTAAAAACTTAGAAGCAAGAAAGTAGTCCAACCTGACTACTAATTTATGTGGGGCTGAATAAAATGTACTACCGGGATCATCCGGCTTCAAGGTATCCCAGATATCAACCAATGCGTTATTGCGTACCAGGCTAGAGAGTGCTCTAAATACTTTTTTCTTCCGGCCCCGATACGTATCTCCTCCTTCATCCCACAATCCTCCCAAGCCGTTAATGTTAAAGTCACCACACATGATAACCAAGGGAGACCAGGAGGCCAGCTCTGTATCCAGGAACTCAAAGATATCAGGGTCATCTTCCGTGGACCCATATACCGAACATATAGTAAAAATCTCAGCCGGCATCCCACACTCTACTAATACCCATCTGCCCCATTTATCCTCAAGTTTCTGTCTTACTGTTATATCCTTTCTTTTCGTCAGGATAGCCACCACACGGGTTTTGGTCCCCTGCCTAGTGCAAGCCAAAAGACGAAAACCTAGTTGCTCCAGGAGCCTGCCTTTCATCCCCTCTATGTGTGTTTCTTGCACACATAGAATGTCAAGCCGCATTGTTCGTAACATTAATGCGACTCGTTGTCTCTTACCTGGATCATTCAGTCCATTCACATTAATTGTAGCTATTCTCAACTCCTTTTATCCGGTTTGGGAATAAGACCCCTTACAGTACCCTCTCCGATCATCTTGCCGACTCTTTCTCCCAATTTTGCAAATTCCATCCTCTTGTATCCATTACACTGTTCCTTGTATCCACTAACCATTCTACTGTGCTGTGTTAGACCCCCCACCCTGACTGTCCCTACCACTCCCCCTGCCCAAACCCCAGGCCCACCCCCGCCCCCCACCCTTCTTATTGGCAAATAGGTCACGAATGACCTATGTGTGGCAGCAGAGATCCGAAGAGGGCAGCGCGCCGCAGCCGCCCCTTCCCTGCCTTTTCATATGTCATATTGCACATACTATTCATTTATCATAATACTAATCCATATATAGGCCATATCTATAATTTAAAATGATCCTAGCCTACCTATTTCTTATCAGATATTGCTCTAGCAAAACAACCATAATACCCTTTCGAGAGTGATCAGGGCATGTATTAGTATTAGAGCGCCAATCAGTGTATATTAACCTAAACTACCTTACATACCCCCCCACCGTTAGAACACCACCCAAAATTAACACCCCCTTTGTGACAACATTATTAGGAAGTCAGTTTCAAATATTTGATAACAGCTCAAGAAGTGCCATCTGCTCCTTTCTTAGGTAAAAGTTCAGTTAGATAGATTTGCGCTTTGATCTCAGAGAAGAACATACTGACTTGGCCATTGGTGATAACCTTTAGGCGGGCTGGGTATAGCAGATAAGCCTCACTTTTTGCCTCCTGAAACGATCTTATCATTTGCCTAAGACGCCACCTCCGCTCAACAGTGGCGTGGCAAAAATCGGGACGGGCGAAGAATGTATTCCCATCAAACGTGCGTTTGGCCTCTGGCTTTGCCTTATCCATAATAGCTTGCCTAAGGAGGTAGTTACCAATATACACAAGCATAGCCCTTGGGTACCCCCCCCCGAGTCCTCTGCCCCTCTTCTCTTTAGGGTCAGTGGGAACCGATGTACTCGCTGAACCTCCGCATCCCAATTCCACTCTGCAAGTTCCGGAAATGCCCCCTTCAAAAGGGCAACCACAAATGTTCTTGCATCCCTCCCTTCAACGTTTTCGACCAAGCCCAAAAGTCTGACATTATTTCTTCTCTGTCTATTTTCAAAGTCCTCAATCTTCCATAGCAGGTCCTCGGAGATCTTTTCTTGTGTATTCTTGAAAGTCTGCCATTCATTGGCCTGATCCTCCAGCCTCCCAGTCCGATCCTCCACCTGGGTAACCCTGCTCTCTAGGCCTTCGTAGAGTTTATTTATTTTCCGGAGTGAACCTTGCAATTTCTTTGTAGCCATTTGCGCCCTGCGAGACTCTGATCTAACTTCTCCCTGCATTTGCTTTAATGTAGTATATATCAGTTCCATCGTAGGGGCTGACGTAGGGCTGGTGGCAGTAGCTGTAGTGATTGCCTTCAGACCGGTATCCTCGTTAAAGTTAGAGTTGGGTGTCGTACCATCTTCAAGGTATAGTTGGGAGGAGGCTGAATAATCCCAGGTGAGTCTACGAGCTGCTGCTGCGCCCTCGGGGGCCGTCGGACTCCCTTTACCTTTGGACTTTGTTCTTAACCTGACTCTTGCCACTGTTGCCCTTGATGCCCTTGATGCCTTCTGCCCCGAGGAAGTCTCTCCCGAGTCTGTATAATCCGTAAGATTGTCTTCGCTTGTGTGAGGGATATCAGAGTCATCATTTAAAGAGAAAAAACACTCTCCATCTGGCGAACCAGTAATCTTTTCCGCCTCTCCACCCCCCGTGTAACTAACTTGAGTTTGTTCATAACCACTCAATTGACCAATACATGAGCCAGTGTCTATTATTTCACTATGATGACTCGCAGCAGGCCCAACAAGTTCAAAAACGCGGGGAGAAGGGATAGATTTAATTATCATTTTCGCTTCATCGCTACCGGTCTGTGTCGTTACCTGTGGGAATTGCTGTACACCACTGTCAGGCAAGATCGTGATCTCTTCGTTCGGCTTCTCACCCCTGCAGGCTGGCCCAGGGAATGCTTGCAGCGTTACCAGATTCGCCGTCAGTGTGAGAGCAGCTGACGGCTCTGTCAGCGGCTCTGTCAATGCGTCCTCTGTTATTGCCGTAGCTGGTGCCTGACTTCCCTCCAGCAGCGCTGAGGTTTCACCGGTAAGACTCGCGGCGTGTGTGAAGTGCTCTGCCAGTGTTGGTTGTCTGAGAGAGATACTGGTCCGAACAGTGTTAGCGGGGCCGAGGTCACCGCTGTTTCGCTGCGAGGCATTAAACCCGGCGTCCACTTGCTTCTGCGGTGCACGCCGCTGCTGCTGCCCGATGCCACGTCCCGATGCGGATCCCTGCAGTTTCAATGGCTCCCTGGGGTTATCTTTCGGATCCTTCTGACTTTTGGGATCCTTCTGTTTACAGGTCCGGGGGGCCATCCTGATCGCAAGCGCTACAATGTGGTGTTTAAGCGCTATGAGCTGCTTGCCGTTTCCGATGCTTCTGCGGTGTATGTGTGATGATCGGGTGATGCCGACAGCGCTCCTGCGCCTCTGTATTTCCCCCCAGCTCGGGGTGCGTGATGGATCTTGCTGTTGATAGAGATCGCTTGAAACTTGACAGTCCGCCAACAGTATGGCATTGGGACAATACTGACCCTGGTGATTTTGGCATATTGTGGGCATCCATGGTAAAAGATGGTGAAATAGGGGCATGTAAGACAGAAGTTATCCACTTGTAGAAGTAGCCCTTTTGAGTACAAGATGAAAATTTCGATTTGATGTTGCTCACTAAAAACGTATTTATTAAAAGTGAAAGCTTGGTATTCCAGCAAAACAAATCATGAAAATGTTAAGCTTTTGTTTGGAGGAACTGAGTTCTTTAGGAAAATAAAAAGCTTATATTTGAGAGAACAGTGTGCATATTTTCATAAACTGACAAGCTGATGTTTTTGCCAAACTGTTCACATTTGTAAAAACATGGTTAAAGATTATATCGGATGGATAATCACACCTAAATTCTGAGAAACTATTCTGTTAGATTGGTGCAACTCATATGACTGTAACTTGCCTTCTTAGATATTTTAGGGATATGTGCTCATGTTAAGAACAAAACGACAATCATGAACATTCTGCGCCATCTTGTCTGATGAAAGTTCCTACGTGCACATAAACTACAGTCATTCTGATTGACCACAGCCATTTTGTACTCTGTTGGTCACGTTCATTTCACCCTGTCCTCTAGCAGCCTTCTGACTCTCTGACCAAACCTGATATGTGTGCTGGGGGCTATAAACTATTTCCACGACAAACATCAACATCACCTGCTGCCTCAAACTCGTCTTTCCTCTCATCCCTGCACAAACAGGTTACAAATACCAAACAGACTCTTGCAAGCATGGTTTATTGCACTGCACACAGCAAGACTTGTTTTTTGCCAACAATGGGACCTGTTTTTATCAACAGAACGGACTCTTAGATCTGGCCGGTCTCACTTGTGTTTAGACCCTGAAGCAAGGTCCAGCTGCAATTAAATTGTCTGTTTTTGACCTGGGCGGGAGGAGAGTTAATGTTGGGCTTGTGCAACCATGTTGATGAAACAATGTTGGGCTTGTGTAACCATGCTGATGAAACAATGTCGGGCTTGTGTGACAACCTGCCCGGGGCGGAGACTCCAAGCTTGTAACCATGATAAATGAAACAAATACATTGTGTAAAACCTGTATAAAAGGAAGAGCCAAAAGCATTGCCAGTAGAACACCTCCCTGAAGACATCCTGGTGTCAGCAGTTGACGTGGTCTCCTCCAAGAGTAATAAACCTTTTTCTTGCCTTCCAGCTTCCAGCGCCTGCCTCGTTATTTTAGATAGCGAATCCAAAGTGGATTAAAGGTGACCTTGCGCCGGGCAGCATTGGGGATCTCAGGAGACTCGCTGCTTTTCACAAATTGGCGACCCAACGGGGGGCCCATCAGAGACACGTGGGTCCAGTAGAGAGGTCCTAACGACGGAGTGAACGACTAAATGATTGGAGTGCACCTGCCTGAAAGAGACCCTCGTCTGGCTGCCAATCGACTGAACTTCACCGGTTCCGAACGGACCTCTCTCGAGTGACCTGCGGTCCTGACTGGGGCCTTACAGGAACGCCGCATTGATTGTTGGAGTAAGAGGACAACCAGGCGCTGGAAGGGGAATACGAAGAACTGTCCATACGGTCCGGGTAAGGTCGTGAGAAAACATGACTTAAATTGATTGATTGATAGAAATACTAGTATTCCTTTTTGAGTTATTTGAGACATTTCCTGCTTGCAAACAACGTAGAATAGGAATATTCTCTCTTTGCAGACAGCGAAGGACAGGTAGTGCAGACTTTTGTCTAACATTAATTGAGATATTCATTTTGACCGCTAAATACGTCATGCCTGTTTTCTCTAGATTGTTTGATTGTTTTGGACCGGACCGTTTGTTAGAGGTCAGTCATCCGGCACCGCCGGAAGGCACCCCTAACAAGGACATGTACGTGAAATATGGATTAGCCACCGTAGCTTATAGCAAACTATGGCATAAGTACACTAGGAAGGACCGGGTAAATCAGTGGCCACTGACGGGATCTTTCGATCCCGCTAAAATAGAAACGTTAGAATTAGCTCTCCACAAAAAGAAAGCTAGACCAGCCATGTTTGATAGTTTTGGTTTATGGCGAAAAGAGGCAGCTCAACGAAAGAAAAGAGACGAAGCTAGACAAGATAAAGAAACGCGAAAATCAGCTTACCAAGCCTGTAAAAAGTTAGAAGAAGAACTAAAAGAAAAGGAAATCGATAAAAAGGAACAGGAATCAAAAATATCAGGTCAATGCCCTGTTAGAACGCCCTTAACTCTTTACCCCGAGTTACCAGCAAAACAGGGGGTAGATGATGATTTATTGTTAGGTCCCCCAATGATATACATGCCACCCCCTTACGCCCCTACTCATCCCATAGTACAACGCCAGGACCACCAAAGTATAGCCGGAGATGGCAAGATCGCCTCAGTCTCCACCGCCTCTGCTCCCACCGAGTCACCCACACCAAATGCCTCATCAAAGGATACAGTAGTAGAGGTAGGATCAAAAGAAAAAGGAGCGCCCAGGGTCCCGCGATTAAGTAAAAATGAGCGAGCAGGCATTGATAAAGTAGTTAAATCCCTCATAGATAGGAAGGAGACAGAAGAGCATGTAACTGACATATGCAACTCCTATGTTGAAAACCGCAAACGATACTTTATTGTACGTCTCTGTTACCACACCCTTACTGCATATGAAGAGAAGTACCAAGACGTAGGGCCCGAGCGATTAGTGGCTCTCTACAGGAAGGTAGACATCGGAGATGAAGGCGACAACGATGTTGCAGAACTATTTTCATCCACACTAGAAGTATTGCGTCACCTCATAGAACAAGGACAGATAGATAGGGACAGGACAACTAAGGTAGCAGGACCCCCAGTGGAAAAAACAGATAGCATGATGCCAATAAAAGAAGCTGCCCCTTACTGGATACCTCCTAGAGGACAAGGGACTAATGACGATATAAACCATCAAGACGCTAGAGGAAGGGTGGTCTACAATTGGGTGTATCAGCCATGGGACAGACAGGACATCCTGACCTTCCGTAAATCTTTGCCGGATTTACGAAAGAACCCCACCGCCTTTTACACCGAGCTAGGTACCGCTCTGGGATCAACAATAATGACACTTGCCGACATAGACTTGTTCTTCGGGTTATGTTTGCCAGCAGATGTGTGGAAACAGGTTAGGAAAGTAGACCATACCGAACTGTTTGGTCATACCTGGGAACAACTCGACACACTAGATAAACAGCGAAACCCTGGTCAAAAACCAGTTAAAGCAATATTAGACCTCCCTGACAAAATAGTGCAGAAAGTGAAAACGCTGATCCCAGAGAAAAAGATAGACTGGTCCATAGTAACCGCATGCCGCCAGAAACCACAAGAGGACGTCTCAGAGTACTTCTCCAGATTTGAAACTGTGTTCTCTGATTACAGTGGACAAGACATGTCCACCGCAACCGGACACCACTTATTTGTGCAGAACTACGTCAAAGGATTACTGCCAGATGTATCCCAGAAACTACAAGCCAGCGAAAGTAGTTGGGCAGCATCTAAACCGACGGCCATTCTCCAAATGGCCCAGTACTACGAGCATCAGAGAAACGAAAATGACAGGGCTACAGAAAGGAAAAAGAAGGACTTGAAGGAAAGGGTAATGATAGCACAACTCCAGGGGGCGAATACAGGAAGGGAGCAATATAGGGGAGGAAACCAGCAGAATACCCCTAGAGTACAGCCCCCTAGGAACAATCCATCTACATCATATGTAGGACGCCAAGACCTAGGACAGGATCAATGTGCATTTTGCAAAAAATATGGACACTGGAAATCCCAATGCCCGGCTTTGTTAGGAGCTGCTAGGGGCAGAGGGGCAGAGGGGCGAGGGAAATAGCAAGTGGACAGAGAGGAAGAGGACGTGGAAGAGGGTACGCGAGTGAAGCAAGCGAGGAAAGGCCAGGAAGAATGAACGCATTTGACCATCTCAGACAGAATCAGTACCAACAGACAGATGACAATACGTACGACTTTGCATAGGACAGCCAGGGGCAAGGAAGGGATCCAGTCGAGCTCTGCGTTGATCAGCAAGGCCCTTATGTTACCGCTGAGGTCCTGGGCACAAGGTCGCCATTTTTGGTAGACACAGGAGCAACACGTAGTGCACTATCCAAACGACTGATTCCAAAGGCACCCTTGTCAGGCTCACATGTGACCTCAATAGGATTTGACGGTACGCCCTCCACCAACCCTTTGTCCCGACCCATCCCTTTTAATCTTGACAGCAATGGCGTCGAAACGACATTCCTCCTCTCATCTAACACCCCAGACGCCATTATGGGCCTCGACCTTTTGAAACACTTCCATGCGACTATCAGATGCTCACCAGACGGAGTGCGTGTCATCCTGTATGACAACCCCCAACGCCATAGAGAACCCTTTTCAGCACATGTTTTCCATCTCTGAGACTGACACATCCCTACTGGACACTTTGCCATCACACTTATGGGCTAGGGCTGATTCAGACGTAGGACGAATGATGATTGACCCAGTACACGTAACAATACGACAGGACGCAACCCTACCGAAGGTACCGCAGTACAAAATATCGCCAGAGGGTGAGAAAGCACTAACAGAGATCATACACTCTTTGGTAGAGGCAGGGGTGGTAGAGGAAGTAGTGAGCAACATTTGTAACAGTCCCATACTACCGATTGTAAAGAGACAGGGAGAGGGAGATGGGAAAGCCTACCGCTTCATCATTGACTTGCGGGAGGTAAACAAAATCGTAGTACCACAATACCCAGTAGTTTCCGACATCACGACAATTTTGACTTTAATCCCTCCACAGCCACCACCTTCACTGTGATCGACCTCAAGAACGCCTTCTTTTCCATACCTATACACGAGGACAGCCGCTATCTTTTTGGATTTACCCTAAATTCCCGTTCGTATAGATTTTGTAGAGCACCTCAGGGGTACACTGAGAGCCCAAGTATCTATAGCCAGGCGCTTAAAAGACAGTTGGACGCCATACAATTGCCAGATGGAGTGGCACTAATACAATATGTAGACGACATCCTTCTAGCAGCAGACACCATACCAATAGCCGTCACAGCCACCATCAAACTACTCCATTTCCTTGCTGAGAATGGTCACAAGGTCTCCCGAAAGAAACTGCAGTTCTGTAAATCACAAGTGACCTATTTGGGTCACCTTTTATCAAAAGAAGGGAGAAAACTCACGCCTGACAGGATCCAGACAATTCTAGGCACCCCTGTCCCCAAAAATCAGAAGCAAGTCCGCTCTTTGATAGGCCTCACCTCGTTTTGCAGACAGTGGTTACCGAACTTTAGCCTCATTGTCAAACCCCTTCTCTCCCTCCTAGCTAAGGACATCCCCTCACCTCTCCCCTGGACCCCCGAATGCCAGACAGCCTTTAAAGAACTACGCTATACCCTTTGCTCAGCACCAGTCCTAGGAACCCCAGATTACTCCAAACCATTCTTCCTCTACACACACGAAAGGGAGGGATGTGCATTGTCTGTCCTAACACAATCAATTGGTCACAAACAACGCCCTTGTGCATATTTTTCTGCCACCCTCGATCCAGTAGCCAGAGCACTGCCAGCGTGCCTGCGCGCTGTGGCAGCTGCAGCAGTATCAATACGCCAGAGCGAAGGAATAGTGCTCTCCAATCCAGTCACTGTTTTAGTACCCCATGCAGTCGACACACTACTGAACCAGACCAAAACCCAACACTTGACTAGCGCCCGACTGACAGGATATGAGTTGACCCTGCTAGCACCGCACATTACCCTAAAGCGATGCACCACCCTCAATCCAGCCACGCTGTTACCCCTACCCGAGAACGATCCTAACGTGGCTCCACTACACGACTGTGTGACACTAACCGATGAACAAACAAAAAGTAGAGTAGACCTCAGAGACACCGCCTTTCTAGAGCCAGATGGAGAACTATGGGTGGATGGTTCGTGCATCAAACTCCCGACGGCACCACCTCAGCTGCATACGCTGTCACCACAGCCCGAACCATTCTAGAAACAGCCCGTATTGCCCAACGTTCCGCCCAGGCAGCAGAACTCATTGCCCTCACACGAGCATGTATTTTAGCAGCTGGCACGACAGTTAACATATACACCGACAGCCAATACGCCTTCGGGGTGGTTCACCATTTCGGGATTCTATGGAAAGAAAGAGGGTTCCTGACTTCACACGGTACACCCATCCTGCATGGAGATTTAGTCTCCGCCTTGACGGAAGCAGTCCTCCTCCCCAAAAAGCTAGCAGTGATAAAATGCCAAGCACATAGGAAAGTGGCAGATCTCATTGGACAGGGAAATGCGCTAGCAGACGTTACTGCCCGAGCCACGGCAGAAGACAGAACTATGACACGAATGTATGTGACCAGGTCACAAGCTGAACAATGGACTGATGCTAGGACCACTGTAAGGGACATACAGACTACAGGCACACAAGACGAATTGACCGAGTGGGAAAAGGTGGGACTAAAAGACGAGGAAGATTGCTGGAGAACTAAAGACGGAAATAAATGGCTGTTACCCAATGCCTACCTCATCCCCATATTGACCATGGCACATTTACCAGCACACATAGGCTCCACCCCCATGATTGAACTAATCACAAGAGTATGGCATAATGTCAAGATAACAGAATCTGCAAAGCGCCTAGTACAACAGTGTATAGTATGCCTACAACACAACCCAGGGAAAGGGACAGTAGTACCACGGGGAGGGTTTGGAGTCCCTGATCACCCCTTTGAAGTCCTTCAAATGGATTACATCCAACTAGAGAGATGCCATGGTCTAAAATATGTCCTGGTGGTTGTGTGCGCTTTTAGCAAATGGGTGGAGGCATATCCCACCCGCGACAATACTGCCATAGCCACTGCAAAAGTATTGTTGAAAGAATTCTTCCCCGGTACGGCCTTTGCAGAATTTTATGGAGCGACAACGGCCCACACTTCGTAGCCGAAGTGATACAGAACATACTGAAAGGGTTGGGGGTAAAACAAAAATTCCATGCCGTCTTCCACCCCCAATCAGCGGGCCTGGTAGAGAGACACAATGCAACATTGAAACTAAAGCTAGCCAAAATAGTTGCCACAACCGGGTTGAAATGGCCCGACGCCCTTCCATTGGCATTGCTATCAATGCGCTCCACCCCGACCAAACACAGACTGACCCCGTATGAAGTGGTCTTCGGCAGGCCTATGAACATTTGGGCGGCACCAAGACCCACCTCCATTAACGATGTCCCGAACATATTAATGTCAGACTATCTGCATAAATTGACAAACGAGCTAACAATTATCCACCAACAGGTGCAGCAAGCCTTGCCTGATGTATCCAGGGGCCCAGGACATGTGATAAAGCCTGGGGACTTCATCCTAGTTCGCAACTTCCAAAGAACGAAGAATCTGGAGCCCAGGTGGACGGGCCCCTGGCAAGTCTTGATCACCACTCGAACTGCCCTCCAAGTGGAAGGAAAAAGAAATTGGCTGCACGCCCACCACTGCAAGAAAGTCCCTCCAACGCTGGCAACCTGTGAAGAGGTGGAGGTGCAAGAGGAAGTACTCGCAAAAGACCGACCAGCTCTGAGTTGCTACCCACAAGAAGACACCCTCCAACTGTCTGAATTTCCTGACCCCACGGTGCCATCCAAGGAAGGGTACAACCTAAGATCGACAAAAGGGGAGCTCCAACAACCAGGCCACTAACTGAGTCAGAGTCTCAGATCGGTAGCACAGCCAAACAACGCTACCAAGAAAAACACCAGACAAAAGTCTGTGGTCCTAACAGTTGGTGAGCTCCTCGAAGATGATGGAAGAAACGGAACACCTGCAAAGCCACTGCAAAGACACCAAAACTTTTGAACTGCACAGTACAAAGACAATTGCACTTGTAGCTGCATTTCTCACCTGCCTCCTACTAATGGTCACACTCTGGATCATTGAAGAGAATGCACCTGCATACAGAACATTGTCACTGTAGGAGAGTAGGATCTGCTTCACATGGGTACCCCCACTTTTTGCTGATGCTTCACTGTTTTTCGACATTAGTCTGGCTGGGGCCCTGCTAATCAGAACCCCATCCTAGCTGCTTCCTCTCTAAAATGGTTTCCATGTGCCTTAGGCACATCACTGATTGGAATCTGGAGTGCCCTTATAAGTCCCTAGTATATGGTATACTATATACCAAGGGCATAGGTACCTCAGAGGCCTGCCAGGGGCTGCAGCATGTATTATGCCACCCCTGGAAGGCCATCCAAACTGACACCACAGGTCTGCTACTGCAGCCTGGGTAAGGTGGTGCATGCACCCCTTACTGTGATATAGGTTACCTATATCACTAAATACATACACACATATAAACCTATAAGTCACTCCTAAGGCAGGCCTTATCAATCCTGAAGGCAGAGTGCGTGGTTCCTATGTGAGAAGGTGCCCCTGCATGAGCAGGGCCCCTCTGCAGCGTTCGGAGACCCTTCTCTGATGCTGTTTGTAGTGCAGCCTGACCATATACTCTTAAGCGCATTATAACCTCGCGTTAAATGCTAACTTTGGAATGGCTGCACCTAAACATGTCGTGTTTGGTGTCAAACATCTTGGAATACTACCCCCCCGCCAATTCTGGCGGCGGGAGTAGCATTCCACCCTTCTAGAGGGAAAGACATGTTAACTCTGGCTAGCCCGGTAACTTCTTTCTAAAGCCCTGGCATCACAAAATGGATGCTGCTGCCACAGACACGAGTCTGGCCTCCTGCTGCTGGACGAAACTCCGGCAGGGGAGGCCTGGACAATAGGTTTCCTGTCCCAGGGAGGTGTGACCACCTCCCCAGACAGGATAATGTGTATTGGGGCTGGGCGGGAGCACTTTCGGGTGCTTTGAAGTCCTGCACTGGGGGCACATTTGGTGTCCCTGTGCATACCCCAGTTCAAACCGGATCAGGGGCTTGCAGCCCCTGCTTTGGCGCGAACTGGACAAAGGGAAAGGGGTGTAGCCACCCCTCTGCCCTGACCCACCCATAGGTGGGGCCACAGAGTAGTCCAACCCCTAAACTTAGTATAAGTATAGGAACCCAGTCCTTAGGACTTTAGATTATCCCTGGACGAAACTCTGAAACAGAATCCTGGACCTTCGACGCTCTACTCAAGATTAGAGGACAGAAGAATCTCCCTTGGGGTCAAGGAGTGACTCCCCTGCTTGGCAGGCACCAAAGACGCATCTGTCCGGTCTGCATTTCTGAAGCTCCCGTCGGACGCCGAAGTCTTCGTATCACCAGAGGTGGATTGTCAGACTTCCCCGAGGCTACCCTGAGTCCCCAGCAAAGCTGAGGCCCGTAGCTATCGTGGGTGACGTGAGACCGTGACCCCTGGACACCGAGCACATTTGCAAGTGCATCCTCTTCTGGGTCTCCCACGAAGTCGTGCTTTGGGCTCCGAGTAGCCCTAGCCTCCAGCACCAACTGCACCGAAGATCACTGGCCTCCACTCCACGAGTGTCCTGTGAGGCAGATCCACGTGCGACGTCTCGAGGCTCCTTCGCGGTCGCTAGCTCGTTGGCTAGTAGCCCTTAACGAAGGCCAATCTTTTTCTTCTTGGGTCTCCTGGTTGCTCCAGGCCTGCCCTCACTTACCCTCGCTGGGTGAGTTCCCCAGACCTTGCTGGTCTGCACCATCGACGATCTTCATCTTCACCGAGACTTGCCGTTGCCAAGGCTTGTTGGGTCCAATCCGGTCGCCGACACCTCAGCACTCGACAGACATCGTGTACCAGCCCGAATCCTGCTCCTGGTCGCCGACTACGCCTCCTGGACCTCGTGGCTGAAGAGTCAAGACGACCGTCAACGCACCTGAAGCACTCGACATCGGTGGGCATCTGTCCATCGCCTTCCTGGTCACTGGCTAGTGACCCAGACTCTGTCCCCTCTGCTTTCAGGTTCTTCAGATCTCCGATCCACTCTTGGATCCACCCGGACACTTTCCACTTGGTCGCCAGCAGCACTTTGCAGCAGATCGCCATTCAAATCGACGACGAAACCCGACCCCGAAAGGCACCTATGCACCCGGCTTCCCTGGGTGAGGTAACACGAGTACTCCGGTGCTCCCGTGGGTAGAGACTCTTCAAAGTACTAGTTCTCAAAGGGTTTGCTCCAAGTCCTCCTTTAAGTGTCCCTTTCTTTAATTTCCTGATCGCGACTTTCTCCATAGAAGTCAACGGCGTATCGCGGTTGTGTATTTACACTGCACGCGTCCCCCGTGGGTCCCCTGTGTCACTACCTTGGGTGGTTCCTTGTGGTCCAAGCACTTCTAGAGGCTCTAGGCCTAGTGTCTAGTTCAGTCGTGGTTCTTATACCACTTTATTGGTATATGGTTTGGTACGCCCCTAGGGCCCAAACGTGTATTTGTGCTATTACTGTGTTTAAATAACTTATAACTTATGTACTTCGAACTCTAGCCTCATAAAGAGACTAGAGGGGTGTGTTTAGCAATAAATACATATATTTTGAATATATACCTGGTGTGGTGCTCTTTCATTTGATCACTCAAGAGATTATAGACTGGTAAAACAAGCTGCTTTACATTCCTTCAAGACTTAGCCTGAAGGCTGCTCTCCATAGCTACCACTAGGATAGCTTTCAATAAGGTTGTCTTTAACCTATCTCCAATAAGGGGTTGTTTGGACTGGTGCAAGGTGCCCACTATAATTAGTGGACAGCATATACCAGGCCAACTTCTCACATTGGTGTGCAGCGTGTGGGATTCCAGCTTGCTATTGTTTTACCAGATAATCTCAATTGAATTGATCAACTGAAGACCACTAAAGGTACCTAAGGTACATATAATTTAAGCTTAGAATACAGTAAGTTCTACTGAACTTAGAGTTGTGTGTTAAGGGATAGCACAACCCTTTCTACAACTCAAGAGAGTTTAGTAGGCCACACTAGAGTAGGTAGTGCATACACCACACCACACTAGTAATGTCTTTAAGGGTAGGATCTAAAGAATCCTTGCAGGAAGCCACTGAGCTTCCACCCTCCAAGTATGATACACTCCCATTCTTGGAATTGAGAGCATTATGTAACTTGAGAAAAATAAGGACAGGCCAAAGTCCCACCACCCAACACCTTAAGGAGTTGTTGGTAGCTTATGACCTTAGTAAGCCCTTGGGGACTGAAGGGGTAGGAGCAGAGGGTGGGGCAGAAGAGGAGGATGGGGCCAGGGGTAGAAATACCCCCAACCCCCCCTCTGAAACTGGCCAGGAGGGTGACAATGACCCTGACCTGGATAACCCAATCCCTCCTGAGGAAGATGAAGAGGATGATCAGAATGATGCCCTCTTTGTCCCCCAGGAAGGATTAAGAGTGTGCCCAGAAAGTCTAGATCTCCTTCTCAGGAGTCTAACCACTCTGGCACCTCAATAGGGAGCTCTGTCTCATCTCATAGGAGGGAATCCTCTCATGAGAGGAGAACAAGGCTGATTCAATATGAGGAAGCTCAGCTTGAACTCAGAAGGAAGCAAGTAGCCTTAGACAGGGAGTCCCTAGATCTCTTTAGAGAGAAAAGAAAGTTGGGACTAGAGTCCCATGGTGGCAGCCATGTCCCTAGAGATAGGGAAAGGTCCTATGACCATAGGAACCTGAGCAAGATTGTCCCTCCCTATCAGAATGGGGATGACATCCACAAGTGGATAACTGCTCTAGAGAGGGCCTGTAAAGTACAGAAGGTCCCTCAGGAGCAGTGGGCAGCAATCTTGTGGCTCTCCTTTGCAGACAAAGGTAGAGATAAGCTCCTCACTGTTAGAGAGGAGGATGCTGATAATTACAAGGTCTTGAAGAGTGCTCTTATTGATGGGTTTGGCCTAACCACTGAACAGTACAGGTTGAAGTTCAGAGATACCCAAAAAGCACAGACTCAAGACTGGGTAGACTATGTGGATTGTTCTGCCAAGGCTCTGGAAGGCTGGTTGATGGGCAGTAAGGTGTGTGACTTCTCAGGATTGTACAATCTGATAATGAGGGAGCAGATTCTTAATAACTGTCAAAATCAGCTGTTGCATCAATACCTGGTGGACTCTGATCTGACCTCTCCCCAAGAATTGGGAAAGAAGGCAGACAAATGGGTCAGAACCAGGGTGAAGCAGAAGGTACAGAACCAAGGTGGGGAAACCAAGAAGCAAGATGCTAAGAACTCTGAAAAGGGTGGGGAGAAGGGTAAAGATCAAAAGTCTTCATCAGGCCCCCAAAAATCTTCTTCAGGTGGGGATTCACAGTCTACAAAAGGGAAAGGCCAAAGAAAACCATGGTGCAAGGTCTGTAAGCAAAAGACCCACTGGACCAGTGATTGCACCAAGTCCAAAGACTCAAGTCCAGCACCCACCAATGCCCCTAAGGCACCTGTTCCCCCTAGTACAGTTGGTGGGAGTGCTCCAGCCAAGGGTTTAGTAGGGTTCACCCTGGGTACTGAGTTGGGCTCTGACCTAGTCAGAGAACTGACTCAGGCTGTGTTAGTCTGTGATGGAGGCATGGATGTGACCTCCTCTGTGAGTCCCAGTAATCTGGGCAAGTACAGACAACAGCCTTTAATCAATGGACGAGAGGCTTTGGCATTTAGGGACACAGGGGCAAGTGTCACAATGGTGACACAAGACCTTGTGCATCCTGGGCAAGTTATACTTGGTGAGATGTACCAAGTGACCAATGCTAGCAATGTCAGAACAGACCATACTCTGGCAGTTGTTAACTTCTCCTGGGGAGGGGTAACTGGCCTTAAGAAGGTTGTGGTGAGTGCAAACCTACCAGTCGAATGCTTGCTTGGCAATGACTTAGAGACTTCTGCTTGGGCAGAAGTGGAGCTCAGGACCCATGCAGAAATGCTGGGGATCCCTGCAGATGTGTTTGCTGTGACCAGGTCACAAGCCAAAATGTCTAGCACTGAACAGGCCTTGGATTCTGGAAGAATGGACCAAGTGCCTTCCAAGAGGAGGAGTAGTAGGGGTAAGGCAGTGCCTTCCCCCTTGGCTCAGGAGGAAGATCAGTCCCTTGAGGGGGATGATCTCAGTCCTGAAGAAGGAACTGTCCCAGAGGAGTTTGAACCTGACCAGGTTGAGTTCTTGTGGACAGGGGGACCTTCTAGGGCAGATCTGAGCCAGGAGCAGCAGAGCTGCCCCTCCTTGAACCCCTCAGACAGCAAGCTGCTGCTGAGGCTGCTGGGAAAGCTAGTGGTCCCCATACAGTGTATTGGGATGATGGACTCCTGTACTCAGAGAGTAGAGACCCCAAGCCTGGTGCTACCAGGAGGTTGGTTATACCTCTGAAGTTCAGGGGCTTCCTATTGACCCTAGCCCATGATATTCCCTTGGCAGGTCACCTGGGCCAGAACAAGACTTGGGACAGAATTGTCCCTCACTTTCACTGGCCCCACATGTCTGAAGACACCAAGGAGTTTTGTCGCTCCTGTGTAACCTGCCTGGCCAGTGGCAAGGCAGGTGGCACTACAAAGGCCCCCTGATACCACTACCTGTGGTGGGGGTGCCCTTTGAAAGGGTAGGGATTGACATTGTTTGTCCCATGGATCCCCAAACAGCATCTGGGCACAGGTTTATCCTGGTGGTAGTGGATCATGCCACCAGGTACCCAGAAGCTATTCCCTCAGGACCACTACAGCACCTGTGGTGGCAAGGGCCCTCCTGGGAATTTTCTCAAGAGTGGGCTTTCCTAAGGAGGTAGTATCAGACAGGGGTGCTAACTTCATGTCTGGGTACTTAAAAGCAATGTGGAAGGAGTGTGGAGTGACTTATAAGTTCACCACACCCTATCACCCACAATGCAATGGTTTAGTTGAGAGATTCAACAAAACCTTGAAGGGCATGATTAAAGGGCTCCCAGAAAAGCTTAGGCGAAGATGGGACATACTCTTGCCCTGCCTTTTATTTGCATATAGGGAGGTGCCTCAGAAGGGGTTGGTTACAGCCCTTTTGAACTTCTGTTTGGCCACCCTGTGAGGGGTCCACTGTGCTTGGTGAAGGAAGGATGGGAGTTACCTCTCAAGCCCCCAAAGCAAGACATAGTGGACTATGTACTTGGTCTCCGCTCCCGGATGGCTGAGTATATGAAAAATGCAACCAAAAACCTTGAGGCTAGCCAGGAACTTCAAAAGGCCTGGCATGACCAAAAGGCTGTTCTGACTGTTTACCAGCCAGGACAGAAGGTGTGGGTGTTGGAGCCAGTGGCCCCAGCAGCTCTCCAAGACAAATGGAGTGGACCCCACACTATTGTTGAGCAGAAGGGTGAGGTTACCTACTTAGTAGACCTAGGAACACCCAGGAGTCCCCACAGGGTTCTCCATGTCAACAGGTTAAAACCATATGTGGACAGGGCAGACATGGGCTTGCTCATGGCTACTGATGAAGGGCAGGAGGAAGAGAGTGACCCACTCCCTGACCTGCTCTCACAGAACCCTGACGATGGGTCAGTAGATGGTGTAGCCTTGGCAGGCAGCCTCACTACCCAGCAACAAACTGATTGTAGACAGGTTCTCAATCAGTTTAGACACATGTTTTCACTGACACCCAGTCAGACCACCTGGTGCACTCATGAAGTGGACACTGGGGACAGTCTACCTATTAAAAATAAGATTTATAGGCAACCTGACCATGTCAGGGACTGTATCACGACTGAAGTCCAGAAAATGTTGGAGTTGGGAGTTATTGAACCCTCAGATAGCCCTTGGGCTAGTCCAGTGGTCTTTGTGCCAAAACCTCACACCAGTGGTGGAAAAAGAGAGATGAGGTTTTGTGTGGACTACAGGGGTCTCAATGCAGTCACTAGGACTGATGCCCATCCAATACCAAGGGCAGATGAGCTCATAGATACTTTGGCCTCAGCCAAATATCTCAGCACATTTGACTTGACAGCTGGCTACTGGCAGATCAGACTAGCTGATACTGCAAAGCCCAAAACAGCATTCTCAACCCCTAGTGGGCATTATCAATTTGTGGTGATGCCCTTTGGTCTGAAGAATGCACCTGCCACTTTCCAGAGGTTGGTGAATACAGTTCTCACAGGTCTGAAGCCTATAGTGCAGCATATCTAGATGATATTGCTGTCTTTAGCTCCACATGGGAGGATCACCTGGTCCACCTCAGGAATGTTTTACAGGCCCTGCAAAAGGCAGGCCTGACTATCAAGGCCACTAAGTGCCAGATAGGGCAGAGTCAGGTTGTGTACCTGGGCCACCTTGTGGGTGGAGGCCAGGTTCAACCTTTGCAGAGCAAGATCCAGACTATCATGGACTGGACTGCTCCCACTACCCAGACTCAGGTGAGAGCCTTCTTAGGCCTGACTGGGTACTATAGGAGATTTGTCAAGGGGTATGGATCAATAGTGACACCCCTGAATGACTTAACTTCTAAGAAAATGCCCAAAAAGGTTCAGTGGACAGTTAGCTGTCAAAAGGCATTTGATGACCTGAAGCAGGCCATGTGCACTGCTCCCATTATACAGAGTCCTGATTACTCCAAGAAGTTCATTGTTCAAACTGATGCATCTGAATTGGGGGTAGGGGCTGTATTGTCACAATTGAATGAAGAAGGTCAGGATCAGCCAGTAGCTTTCATTAGCAGAAGGCTGACCCCTAGAGAGAAACGTTGGTCAGCCATAGAGAGGAGGCCTTTGCTGTGGTCTGGGCTCTGAAGAAGTTGAGGCCATACTTGTTTGGTACCCACTTCCTGGTTCAGACAGACCATAAGCCCCTCTTATGGCTAAAACAAATGAAGGGTGAAAACCCCAAACTGCTTAGGTGGTCCATTTCCCTACAGGGGATGGACTTTACAGTGGAACATAGACCTGGGAGTAACCATGCCAATGCAGATGGACTCTCTAGGTACTTCCACTTAGAACATGAAGACTTAACTGGGCAAGGTTAGTTTAATGTCCCTACGTTTGGGGGGTTGTGTAGGAGAGAAGGATCTGCTTCACATGGGTACCCCCACTTTTTGCTGATGCTTCACTGTTTTTCGACATTAGTCTGGCTGGGGCCCTGCTAATCAGAACCCCAGCCTAGCTGCTTCCTCTCTAAAATGGTTTCCATGTGCCTTAGGCACATCACTGATTGGAATCTGGAGTGCCCTTATAAGTCCCTAGTATATGGTATACTATGTACCAAGGGCATAGGTACCTCAGAGGCCTGCCAGGGGCTGCAGCATGTATTATGCCACCCCTGGAAGGCCATCCAAACTGACACCACAGGTCTGCTACTGCAGCCTGGGTAAGGTGGTGCATGCACCCCTTCCTGTGATATAGGTTACCTATATCTCTAAATACATACACACATATAAACCTATAAGTCACTCCTAAGGCAGGCCTTATCAATCCTGAAGGCAGAGTGCGTGGTTCCTATGTGAGAGGGTGCCCCTGCATGAGCAGGGCCCCTCTGCAGCGTTCGGAGACCCTTCTCTGATGCTGTTTGTAGTGCAGCCTGACCATATACTCTTAAGCGCATTATAACCTCGCGTTAAATGCTAACTTTGGAATGGCTGCACCTAAACATGTCGTGTTTGGTGTCAAACATCTTGGAATACTACCCCCCCGCCAATTCTGGCGGCGGGAGTAGCATTCCACCCTTCTAGAGGGAAAGACATGTTAACTCTGGCTAGCCCGGTAACTTCTTTCTAAAGCCCTGGCATCACAAAATGGATGCTGCTGCCACAGACACGAGTCTGGCCTCCTGCTGCTGGACGAAACTCCGGCAGGGGAGGCCTGGACAATAGGTTTCCTGTCCCAGGGAGGTGTGACCACCTCCCCAGACAGGATAATGTGTATTGGGGCTGGGCGGGAGCACTTTCGGGTGCTTTGAAGTCCTGCACTGGGGGCACATTTGGTGTCCCTGTGCATACCCCAGTTCAAACCGGATCAGGGGCTTGCAGCCCCTGCTTTGGCGCGAACTGGACAAAGGGAAAGGGGTGTAGCCACCCCTCTGCCCTGACCCACCCATAGGTGGGGCCACAGAGTAGTCCAACCCCTAAACTTAGTATAAGTATAGGAACCCAGTCCTTAGGACTTTAGATTATCCCTGGACGAAACTCTGAAACAGAATCCTGGACCTTCGACGCTCTACTCAAGATTAGAGGACAGAAGAATCTCCCTTGGGGTCAAGGAGTGACTCCCCTGCTTGGCAGGCACCAAAGACGCATCTGTTCGGTCTGCATTTCTGAAGCTCCTGTCGGACGCCGAAGTCTTCGCATCACCAGAGGTGGATTCTCAGACTTCCCCGAGGCTACCCTGAGTCCCCAGCAAAGCTGAGGCCCGTAGCCATCGTGGGTGACGTGAGACCGTGACCCCTGGACACCGAGCACATTTGCAAGTGCATCCTCTTCTGGGTCTCCCACGAAGTCGTGCTTTGGGCTCCGAGTAGCCCTAGCCTCCAGCACCAACTGCACCAAAGATCACTGGCCTCCACTCCACGAGTGTCCTGTGAGCCAGATCCACGTGCGACGTCTCGAGGCTCCTTCGCGGTCGCTAGCCCGTTGGCTAGTAGCCCTTAACGAAGGCCAATCTTTTTCTTCTTGGGCCTACTGGTTGCTCCAGGCCTGCCCTCACTTACCCTCGCTGGGTGAGTTCCCCAGACCTTGCTGGTCTGCACCATCGACGATCTTCATCTTCACCGAGACTTGCCGTTGCCAAGGCTTGTTGGGTCCAATCCGGTCGCCGACACCTCAGCACTCGACAGACATCGTGTACCAGCCCGAATCCTGCTCCTGGTCGCCGACAACGCCTCTTGGACCACGTGGCTGAAGAGTCAAGACGACTGTCAACGCACCTGAAGCACTCGACATCGGTGGGCATCTGTCCATCGCCTTCCTGGTCACTGGCTAGTGACCCAGACTCTGTCCCCTCTGCTTTCAGGTTCTTCAGATCTCCGATCCACTCTTGGATCCACCCGGACACTTTCCACTTGGTCGCCAGCAGCACTTTGCAGCAGATCGCCATTCAAATCGACGACGAAACCCGACCCCGAAAGGCACCTATGCACCCGGCTTCCCTGGGTGAGGTAACACGAGTACTCCGGTGCTCCCGTGGGTAGAGACTCTTCAAAGTACTAGTTCTCAAAGGGTTTGCTCCAAGTCCTCCTTTAAGTGTCCCTTTTCTTTAATTTCCTGATCGCGACTTTCTCCATAGAAGTCAACGGTGTATCGCGGTTGTGTATTTACACTGCACGCGTCCCCGTGGGTCCCCTGTGTCACTACCTTGGGTGGTTCCTTGTGGTCCAAGCACTTCTAGAGGCTCTAGGCCTAGTGTCTAGTTCAGTCGTGGTTCTTATACCACTTTATTGGTATATGGTTTGGTACGCCCCTAGGGCCCAAACGTGTATTTGTGCTATTACTGTGTTTAAATAACTTATAACTTATGTACTTGAACTCTAGCCTCATAAAGAGACTAGAGGGGTGTGTTTAGCAATAAATACATATATTTTGAATATATACCTGGTGTGGTGCTCTTTCATTTGGTCACTCAAGAGATTATAGACTGGTAAAACAAGCTGCTTTACATTCCTTCAAGACTTAGCCTGAAGGCTGCTCTCCATAGCTACCACTAGGATAGCTTTCAATAAGGTTGTCTTTAACCTATCTCCAATAAGGGGTTGTTTGGACTGGTGCAAGGTGCCCACTATAATTAGTGGACAGCATATACCAGGCCAACTTCTCACAGTCACCAACCATGCAACCAATCACAAAGAAAGAACACTACCTGGTATCACTACCGCCACATCTCCGAGAACGACGCAAAGAATTCTGGAATAATTCTTTCGTACAGATGCTGCACCAGCACAATCTTGCCACCAATGCCACTAACTGTTGGGTCTGTGGGCTGCTACCACATGCCACTGAACATTCCATCCCTTTCATCCCTTCACCCTTTTCTGTTCATGGATCTTGCCTTGCCTGGATGATGCTCCTACAAGAAAGTTACAAAGACAATGCCACTTCCGATGGGACAATCGCTCAGTTCTACAACGAGTTCTGGCTAAACCAAACAGGAAGAACAGCAGCTCCCTTTGCCCTCACACCTCCAATACGACATTCCCAATGAATGTCCCCTCCAAAGAACGAGTGGAAATACAAGTGTTCAATAATCCTGTCAGAGCCACATTTTCCTACCTGAAGAAAAGAACTGCTGCAACACTGACTGTGGCCCTATCTGTGGTGAACTTCTCTGGCCTTGTATGCATTGAAGGCCGTGGGACTAAGAATGTGGGTCACAGCACTTGTAACATTGTAAGGACTTTGAACACTGCCAACCCTCCAGCATTTGTTGCATCACCCAATATGTACTTTGTCTGTGGAACCAAAGCCTACACCTGGCTCCCAAGAAACTGGGGGGCACGTGCTACATCGCTTTTGTTTTGCCACCGACCTACACAGCCCCTGCAGAGCATCATCGAGAAAAGCGTTCTAAAGACACTGATCAAGCAGACTCTGCCGCATCACAGTTCGTTGACGCAGCAAAAGGGCTCGTCCCGCTATGGGGTCCGATGGCAAACAGCCGAGCCATCAGACATCTGTCTCAAGCGGTAGAAACCGCCCTGATCGTCACAGCTGGCATCCTCACCAACAACACTGCCGAGCTTCAAGCGGTCCGTCTGGTGGCCCTACAAAACCGCATGGTCCTGGACGTGGTACTAGCGGATCGTGGAGGAGCATGTCGCATCATTGGTGCCAGTTGCTGCATATACATCCCTGATAATTCACCCTCTGTCTATGAAGCAATCGAACATCTCCACAGACTGTCTTCAGAAATTCATCAAGGATCAGAGACTTGGACAATTGGAAGTTGGCTTTGGGGCATCTTGAAGGACTGGGGTTGGAAAATATCAATGTTTCTCTTGGTCCCAGTATTGGCAATATGTGGTTGCTGTTTGGGTGTACACTGTATACCACCTTTGTGTTCTCTTTGCATAAGTGCCTTGCGCCCTAAGAATATGGACACTCAGTTAACAAAAATGAGAGTAATGTATGAACAAGAAATACAGGACATTATGGAGATCGAAATAGACTGACGAGATGGCTAGTTATGTTCAAAGGGGCGACTGTTAAGAACAAAACGACAATCATGAACATTCTGCGCCATCTTGTCTGATGAAAGTTCCTACGTGCACATAAACTACAGTCATTCTGATTGACCACAGCCATTTTGTACTCTGTTGGTCACCTTCATTTCACCCTGTCCTCTAGCAGCCTTCTGACTCTCTGACCAAACCTGATATGTGTGCTGGGGGCTATAAACTATTTCCACGACAAACATCAACATCACCTGCTGCCTCAAACTCGTCTTTCCTCTCATCCCTGCACAAACAGGTTACAAATACCAAACAGACTCTTGCAAGCATGGTTTATTGCACTGCACACAGCAAGACTTGTTTTTTGCCAACAATGGGACCTGTTTTTATCAACAGAACGGACTCTTAGATCTGGCAGGTCTCACTTGTGTTTAGACCCTGAAGCAAGGTCCAGCTGCAATTAAATTGTCTGTTTTTGACCTGGGCGGGAGGAGAGTTAATGTTGGGCTTGTGTAACCATGTTGATGAAACAATGTTGGGCTTGTGTAACCATACTGATGAAACAATGTCGGGCTTGTGTGACAACCTGCCCGGGGCGGAGACTCCAAGCTTGTAACCATGATAAATGAAACAAATACATTGTGTAAAACCTGTATAAAAGGAAGAGCCAAAAGCATTGCCAGTAGAACACCTCCCTGAAGACATCCTGGTGTCAGCAGTTGACGTGGTCTCCTCTAAGAGTAATAAACCTTTTTCTTGCCTTCCAGCTTCCAGCGCCTGCCTCGTTATTTTAGATAGCGAATCCAAAGTGGATTAAAGGTGACCTTGCGCCGGGCAGCATTGGGGATCTCAGGAGACTCGCTGCTTTTCACACTCAGCATGCATCATTTTCTCAAAAACAATTTGGAGCGGGTGAGTCGTAATCACTCAAGGTACTCCATGAAAGTAGTGCAATATACCATGAGTAACCATTCAGAACCTCTGGATTTTACATTTATGTGACCATCTTGCTTCAAAATTCAATATTCGTTCCCCTTTTTAGGTCTCGCCTACGCAGCGCGCATGCGCTGCATAGGAGAGACCTTTAGCTATCGGCACAGCTTTGGGGGCAAAAACGTGCACGCGTTGCATTGCTTGCAATGGCAACGCGTGCACGTCTGGCGATTCCCTTGCGGGAGCACGCAGCGCCATATGGTGACGCCATATGGTCACAATCATCGCGCCTTGCTGCACGCTCCCGCAAAGGAATCGCGCAGGCCCCCTCCCCCTGCTGTCGCGCCGAGGCGCGCGCTTGTTTTTTGCTTGCATCCGCAACCACAAGGCACTTCATTTTCGAGCACTCGTGGGAGAAGGTGGCGTAGATCAATGTTGCCGCTTCCACTCCGTCGTACTGCTGTATCCAGGACACCCCTTTGTCATATCTGAACTTTCAAGATTCCGCAGACTTAGAGCTAATGGTCTCCAGAGAACTTTAGGATCAAATGGGGCTGGTCCTTTACACGCACTGGACAGAGCTACACATGACCAATCAGGCTCTTCTTCCTAGGTGATGGATGGTGTGTCCTGGATAAAAGGTGTTGTTAGCGTGTGGAAATAAGTGGGCTGTTCCCAGTAAGCACTAATGTGCTGGTCCATTGCAACTCCTTCGAGCGTATTACATAGAGATCAAAAACCTAGTTAGGTAAATATGAAACGTGTCAAATGCAAATGAGAAAACTAAGATCGCTTAGGATTAATACATTATTATTAGGTGATAAAAAAGAAAATAACATGTAATTTTCCATCAAAAGGTCCTATGGAAGTAGTATATGCACGTAGAGGTTACCGTTTAATATATACTGCAAACTCTGCCCAAGGGCATTGGTTTACCATGATCACCAAATTACTTTACACAAGATCAGATTTTTTTAGGTACAGGGAGATTAAGTGATTTGCCCAGAATCACACGATGTTGAGTCAACGCCGTGACTCGAACCTTGCTCCCCAGTTTCAAAGTCGGCAGCTCTGGCCGATAGACCACATCCCCTCCCGTTCTTTTTCCTGAAAAATTGCAGCGAGGAAAGAGAAGAAAGGTCGCTCACATAGGAAAAGATAAACCCGGTGGGGGAGAAAGGCAACCTGATCAGTTTAACTGCGTAAGTGGCATGAAAACACGCAGGATTTGGGAGAACGTTGTCTCAGTGTTTGCCATGCGTAAGGATCGCACAAATGTGTATTGCAGAATGTGCACGTTTCTTCTTTGCATGTAATGCAAGTGTTCAGTTTTCTGAAGATGGAGGCACAGGGACATCATGCGATCTCCACAAGATCACACAGTATTGCTGAAATGGTGAAGCCGGGATTATAACGCAAGTCTCCTTGTTCCAGGTTTGACAATTCAGCTACTATAACAAGTCTTCTCCCCGTGCCCCACCTGATCCTATGAAAAGTAACTAAATGCACAAACAGCCCAGAACGAGTCTTTAAATGGAGCCAAACGGGCAACTAAAACCCACGCGGCACAGCACCCCAGTAAAACCCACTGCCTTCTTACCCTGCCCCCAGCATAGTGGCAGCGACAGGACACCCTTTTAAATACAAGCCCCAGCTGTCCCGTGGGATGTGCAGGGAATGTGACCCCCACACTAGAGGTTAGCAGCAGCACTTAGTTTTATGTTCCTGCCTCCAGGAGGGCTAGGGTTAAGCTGCCCGGGTTCCACAGCTTGCACTTGTTTACACAGTTGTGCAGAATTTGGGGCCTACCTCGTGCTAGTGGCTCCTTTCTCCGGAGACAATCCCAAAGTACTGCACTTAATTAGCAATTAAGTGATTGTGGAATGTTGGGAATGTGGTGCCATTTCGTTAAAATAATAAACACCTCATTCCCGCTCTTCAAAGGCTTTGTGTTTTTCAGTAAACTAAAACACAGTGTGAACATGTGGCCAATGAATGCTGCTAGACTTATTTAAGAGTCATTTCATTTAAAAATTCCCAATTTTAAAGAGCTTTTGCATAGTGAATGTTTTAAAAGACCAGTTGCTGTTCAGTCTTCCATTTGGCATGTCGTGTGCATTCTCCCTGTAAGCCACTGTAGTGATCCCATGTCTGAAGGGGTTACTTGTTGGGTTAAGCTCTCCACATTTGTTTAGTGAGTTTTGTCCTTATGGCCTGGTGTAGCTCAGGGCAGTCTTGGCCCTTCTCATCGGTTCTGGGGTTTTGCGTTGACTGTAGTCCCAGTGGCAAGGTGTCACTGTGTGAAGTTTGTGAGGGGGGGTCTCAAACTTCTACTTAGTGAACATTTCTTTTGGTTGTACCGAATAACCTCTGTGTGGGCCTAGTTGGAACCTTTGGGGTCTGCGCACCATAAGGTGTACCCCTAGTCACAGTGATGCTCGTTTCCACCCTTTGCTTCGTTGGTTCTGGTGCTGTTTGTGTAACTAACATGGTACCTTGGGAGTGAATGTGTGAGCAATGGGATGTGCTGTTAGTCCAGCTTCACTTTGCCATCTGTATGACTGGTGTGTCATTTTAGGCTAAGTGTGGTGCATATTGAAGTTCTTATCTGTTGTGTAGCTGTTGCTCGTGTGTGTAAGGAGTTGTCTCTAAAGGCTTTATTTTCTTTTTTTTCCAGTTTTATATAGCACAAACCCAACCCAAAGGTATCAGAGCACGTTACATGAGCACCAGTTGCATAAGAGACAGGCACATTCATTTTTAGGCACGGGGAGATTAAGTGATGTGCCCAGAATCGGAGGTGCTCAATTCAAGGTGTTATCCAGGCCTTCCCTTGAGAAAGCCTTATGTCTGCAAGTTCATCCTTTCAATTTTGCGACTGAGAGCGGGCCAATGCTGAGGATCTATAGTTGTGACTACGTTTAAATCAAATGAATCTCCTTCACTAGACCTACATTGGGAGGAGGTGTGACATTGTGTGCACGAATAATGAAAGTGTATTTTTGTTCTCACAATGTCAAAATCTCACCACATGCTTTCGTGGTTTGTTAGTGGTTAACTCTATTCACAGTAAACATAGTGCTTGCTAAACGACCCCTGTCACAAGTTGGTGAACCAGAATGAGTGAATTCTTGGAAAGTCACATAGATACACAGCGGCAAACCAAAACGGTTATCGAATTTCACCCCAGGTTCTAAAAGCTTTTCAGTACAAGCTATGATTTAACCATTGATTATTTGACTTCATTGGCTTAATATAAACTAGCAGGACTGCCACAGGTGTGGCTGCAAAAGGAGGAAGGTAACTCCATGCATGTATCTCAGTTATGCGTAAGTCTGTGAGCTAGAGCCTTATGTGACTGAAATTAAATGCGCAAGATCGCCAGTGTAATTTATTTCAGATGGACAGTTGGATGAAAGATTCTCCCGATCACTCATGCCACCATCTCCTGCAAAGTTAATTATTCCAGGAGTTCACACCAGAGTTGTGGCCAGAACAGCACAAGTGCTTATTTCCATTGAAAGTTTCAAGCAGAACCTCCGAGCACTGTCCAACCAGGGACTAGACTATGAGGGGGACCACCAGAAGAAACCACCTGGTAAAGAAGGAGCACAAAGTCAACCGTCTTTAGATCCCTCAAGGGTCTATCTAGGTTAACCTGCTATCCAGGAAATGTAGTCAGCCGAGAGCCTATGGGCTGTAGTAACTGGGATATGTTTAGAAGTATTGTCTAATTTAATTTAACGTGGTTTATCTGATCAGTATAACCTAATTGTAGCTGCAAAATAACAGAGCGCTGTTCAGACTGAGGTCTTATTGTGCATGTGTTGAAGAGGTGAGAGGGCGCAAAGAGAGCAGGCAGGAGGACGAAAAAGTAGCAATTATAACAAGCATTGGCATAGCCAATAGGTCTCGCCTTTGGGACCTTATAAGTATTTAGTTATGCAGCACAATATCCTTGGTGCAACAACATCAACTGTTGCATGGCTAAAAACTTATAAGGTCCCAAAGGCGAGACCTATTGGCTATGCCAATGCTTGTTTTTCTTTGGGTGGGGAAGAAATTCCTCTTGAATGGCCTTGAAAGGGGTCGGGCTTGCTCTTGCCCACGTGCAGAGGTGGGTGTTAATGTACTACCACTTTCAAAGATCACCAGCCATCACTGTAGCTTTCCCAGAAATATTATAATGAAGTTTTATATAACTTAAGTTTGCGTAATCTATGGCTGAGTTAATCATTTCTGCTTCGAAGGAGTTATTATATAACTCTGTGTCACCACGGGCACCACATTTCAGTCCTGGGAATTTCTTTTACAAGCCACTGCAATATGCTATGTTAGGAACCTTATTTATATGTCCATCACATGTTAGATATTTATAAGGTATGCATAAGAAAAATAAAGCTTTTCATAATCAATTAAAATTAGTTGAGACCATTCTAAATTATTTTTAAAGCAGTTTCCTCTTGTACATTATGTTTCAAATTTATATTTGGAACGGAGAATAATACTAACTTAGGTTGAAACCATATGTTTTTTTGGTACCAAACTTCACATAAAATTATTGGCCATGTCTGTATAATACTGGCCAGGTGGTAACCGGATGTGGCAGGGCATTAGGACCATGCATACACTGCTCTGGACACTGATTCTGCTTAGGAAGGGGCGAAACAGGAACTGGGCACTTTTACTTGGGGCACGGACACGGTGGGACATGAGCCAGTGGGTATCCGACTGTGGAATAAAGAATCACCTCTACTACCTGCCTGTCTCTGTGTATTGCTTCCTGGGCCGGGGAGCGGGGACATGACATCTGGCAACATGTGGGCAAGTACCCTACACTGCAATTATCACTCCTGCGAAGCGCCCACCTGCAAGTCTCCATGCTCAGGGATAGAACGAGCTGCCACAGCAGGAAACGTGGCCACAGTACAGCACCAGCCGGCCCACTACATTCTGCCTCCATGGTCGAGAAAGAAAGACTTAGCATGGGCGAGGTCGCCTACATTTTCAGCGTGAACCAGAAGCCAGTGCGGCTGCACCAGACGACCGGAAAAGCTCGCAACATCTCGCAAGATTCCGCAGCGGCCATCTTCAAGTCAGGCAAGGCATCTACCTAATTGCATGGTAGAAGCCATAGTGGAGTCAGGCCAGTTGAGGGCTCCATAGACATCAGCAGAAGCTGCCATTTTGAAGTCAGACGGGTTCCCATTCAAGCGTATGAAAGCCACCATTTTAAGGTCAGGTCGCACTGCAGAACAGAGGCTTAGGGCCAATACAACAGACAAACACTCCACAACAGCTCAGAAGGCGTGACAAAGTAGGTGTAAACAGACTACTGGTGCCATGACTGACAACAACAAAGACATCCCTAGCTCCGTCTTTCAACGCCCTCCTCCCTTTGACCTCTCAGACTCTCAAATGAAGGGCGCTCAGTGGGAAAAACGGATTTGGCGTTTCGAACACTATTTGTGAGCTACTTGCAAAAAAATCACTTGGATGAGCAGGTCAGAGATTTGTTCCTCAATCTTGTAGGGGATGAAGTTGAAGACTTGCTTGTAACTTTCCCGTCTGAATTGGTTGCCACCTACAAAGGTCTAGTCAAAAATCTCATTGACAGTTTCTACCCTCAGCGGAACGTTGACTTTGAACAGTACACATTGAACATGGCGATGCCAAAGAGAGTATGAATCCCTCGATGATTTTGCAACCCGATTAGTTTAACAAATTCAACAATGAGGAAGACATTAGGCTGTGTATCATTGAAGGGGGTCAGTTAACTGGGTTTTGAACAAAAATTCTAAAAGAGACGTACACGCTAGACAAAATACTAGCCATGGCATGGTCAGAAGCCAGGGCCACGACGCACGCCATCAACATGGAAAGTGGGAGAATGCGAACGCTGGAACAAGTTCAGCGCATGGCTGGGGACAACATCAGACGTAACAAGCAGACACCGACATCATCTTGTAGGAAATTAGAGAAAACATGCTATCGATGCAGACTGCGATACCCCAACGTTGGCACCTGCCCGGCACTGGGACAGACATGTCGCAAGTGCAACAGGAACAATCATTTTGCGAATGTCTGCATGGGCGGGCACATCCAGTCGGAACGGGGTCGGTTTGGCAAGCCGAGACCACTATCGATTCGCCATGCAAGGCACATAGAAGCACACAACTGCAGCTCCTCCACTGGCTCTGATTCTACTTTGGTACAAGGGTCCGGTGAATGCCTATACCTCATGACAGAAATGGCGGCCTCAGATAGGCGCTCAGAGCATATCGAGCTAGCTGACAAAAAAGAAATACAGAAGACGGCCACAGTGGATCTCAGGGTAGGAAGTCATACAGTGCGTTTCGTGCTTGACAGCGGAGTCACGTGTAACATTATGTGTGCGTCGGAATACGACAGGATGCAAAGCAAGCCCCCATTATTGCCCTCCAATGTTGATGTTTTCACATGGGGCGCAAAATGCCCGGTAACTAATCTGGGCAAATTTATGGAGACGCTCACATACAAGGATACGTCTGTGCAAGAAGAGGTGCATGTCCTACGAGGAGACATTCCAGCACCAAGCTTGTTCAGCAATGTCACGGCACCACTTATGGGCCTACTGGCCATGACATATCATTTGTCTGAACATCACAGCATCTTGAAGGAATACCCAAGACACGCAAGTCACCCTTCACATCAGCAATGCCATAAAACCTGTGGCTCAGAATCACCGTCGAGTTCCAGTGCACCTTCAACCACAAGTGGAGGAAGAATTCAAGTGCCTACTAGCACAGGACAGCTCTACAAACGCCTAAGGTTCGGGGTGTCATCTGAGATATTTCAAGAAATGGTGCAGAGAGTGATAAGGCTCATAAAGAACTGTCTAAACTACAGACACGACATTCTGGTGTTTAGTCGCACAAATGAAGAGCACAGCAAGGCCCTAAGGGATGTATGCAGTCAGCTGGAGAAAGCTGGAATAACACTGAATGAAGACAAATGTGAACTGGGGAAGGAGGAACTCATCTTTTTTTAACACATCTTCTCCTGGAAGGGAATGCAGCCCAAACCAAGCAAAGTCAAAACACTGCACAAGACACGGGTCCCAGTGGATGTTGCAGAAGTACGGTCATTTGTAGGGCTGGCAAGCTACTATGCTTGCTATATCAAAGACTTTGCCACAGTAAGCACTCCCCTACGAGAACTAACCAAACATGGGCAAACGTTCCTCTAGACCTCAGAGTGGGGAAAGGCATTTGCATACATCTGGCATGCGGTTACATCAGTGGATCACCTTGCCTACTGTGAAGCTTCGCTAAGCACTGAACTGACAGTGCATGCTAGAGAGGTGGGGGATATGGTTGATGGATTATGACTTCAAAATTGTCCACAAACCAGGGAAGGAACACAATCCTGCTGATTACCTGTCGAGACACCCTCTGCCGAGTGCAAAACAGACCCGTTCCATGGCTGAAGAGTACCTCAATTTTGTGCTGCGACACAACACCCCAACTCAGGTTACGATGGAAGAACTGACACAAGAAACAATGAAAGACGTCACGCTGGAAGCAGTGAAAAACATCACAAGGCAACAGAGGTGGAGACACACGAACAACCGCAGCCCGGTCAGCGAAGGGGTCAAGAGAGATCAAATACTTGCATTCAAACACATGCAGGTAGAACTGTCCGAAATGGAGCGAGAGATACTCCTTCGAGGTACTTGGATAGTCATACCACAGACTCTTCTCGGCAGGTAGTCAGCCTAGCATATGAAAGCCACAGAGGAATGGTGGCAACAAAAAGAAATGCTGAGGGAAAAGGTGTGGTTCCTAGCCCTTGACCGCCTGGTGGAGGACATGGTCATGAACTGCCATCTCTGTCAGATCACAGGGAGGCTGTCCAAGCCGGAACAATTACACATGTCTGACCTCACTGAGGCTGTGTGGTCGAAACTGGCAGCGAACTTCTATGGGCCATTGGACACTGGGGTATACCCATTAGTCGTCATTGATGAGTACTCTCATTTCCCCATAGTGCGCCAAGTGTCATCCACATCATCAGCAGCCAAACTACTCATCCTAGATGAGATATTTGCAGCCTGGGGTGCTCTTCTCTTGCTTAAAACGGACAATGGACCCCATTTTTCAGGAGAAGAATTTTGTAGGTTCATGGGCTACCCAGGTATACACCATAGGAAAATATTGCCACTATAGCCACAAGCCAATGGCATGGTGGAGCAGTTCATGGGCAACATCAAATGGCTGTCCAACAAGCCAAGCTGATGCAAATTTCAGTTGGTCAAGCCCTGGCCAAGTACTGCAAGACTATCACAATACCCCACACAGCTCCACGGGGCGCTGCCCATCGGAGCTAGAACTAGGACGAAAGAGCAGAACTCGTCTGCCTCAGATGGACAACAATGCCCACCAGGACATGGTGTCATTGCCGCGCCTCACCAGGAGGCCAAGGTAAAGATGAAAAGGCAGGCCGACACACAACGTCGTTCAACCAACTCCAAGCTGAAGTCCGGAGACTTGATCCTTATGGGCCAACATCAGACATGAAAGTCAGATAGTCCTTTCTCCAGCCAGCCACTGAAGGTAACAGATGTCAAAGGGGCAATGATCACAGCAGTGGCAGAACCTTACACCATCACCCAGAATAGCTCCCACTTCAAAGAGTTTCAGTTGTCAGATGATGATTGTTAGAAATGGGATTGCTGGTTGGCTAGGACAAGCGCCTAAGCCAGGCAGAAACCACCACTCTAGTCAGGGCAAGGGAGTTACACACTGAAGATAACCCCTGCTCACCCCCTTCTTAGCTTGGCACGAGCAGTCAGGCTTATCCCAGAGGCAATGTGTAAAGCGTTTGCGCAACACACACACACACACACATCAGCAACACACTAGGCACACCACAAAAGAAACTCCACACAAGGTTATGTAAAAATAGCCTTTGTATTACTCATAAAACACATTAGATTATAATCACAAATGGACTGTGCACCTGGCACTAGGTTATACTTTACAGGGGACTATATACAGGACAGGGCCAATCGGGCCGCTGTCAGAACCATCATAGCACATAAGTAATAAACCCACCAGTAACTACTGGTACAGACACTTTGCGTAAACCACATTAGACATAAGCATGAGGCAAAAGTATTAGGCATAAACACATTATGCACAATCACATTAGGCAGAAACCATATTATGAATTATCACATTAGGGCCTTGCGCCCCACCAGCACATCAGGTGCTCACAGGCCAACTGGCCTTCCTCAGGGGCCCATCTGGGACTTCCCCGCAATGCCCTATGTCCATCAAAAGTCAGGCTCTAGGCTGCCACTGCAGCAGGGTACAGGCCCAACAGGCCGGTACCAACAATAGGGGTGCAGGGTGTAACTCACCCTGGTCTCTCTTGGGACCCAAAATGCCCCCAATGTTGCAGATGCCGCGAACTGGCGGTATAGCTGTGTGTAAAACACTAGGCATCAACAGTGCCTTGGGAGCCCCTCCTTCCCGGGGCTCCTCTCTCAGGGAAATCGCGCAAGTGCTCCCTTGCAGGCCCCACTCACGGGCCTTGTGAGCCCCTCTCCTCGGGATTCCCCTTTGGAGGATGCGGCCCCCCAGGGCTCTGACCCACTGCGTCGGGCCGGGTACTCCGTGGAGGCTTCCGTCCAGTCCGGGAAGACACCCAAAACGCTACTTCGAGGTAGGGGAGACTCCGACTTGGTCGCCCCCTCACGAAAAAAAAACCAGCCCTATGGCCCAAGGCAGCTTCACAACAAGGGCGGTAGAGGTGAGGGCTCCGTGCTCACTCACCCACCTTGATTTGCACCGACACCGTGCAGTGCTGCGGTGTCAGCCGAGTCTTCCTGCGGCTTCTCCCCTCTTCAACACGTGGGACTTCTCTACTTTCTCCGGTCCCCTCGCCACCTCTGGGGATGGCTTGTAGGAGTCCGCGAGGCGCCGGCTCCACCTTACGCCGGGCCCCGCCCATGACCAGGCGCCGTCATGCCTGACTTCCTCTTGGAGGCAGGAAGAGCCAACGAGGCTCCGTCTCTCCTGCCGGCCGGCCCCGCCCACAGTCAGGCTCTGCCTGACTTTCGCCTCCTTCGTGTTTGCGGGGAATTGCGGAGCGAGGTCTCCGCCAATTTCGCCACTCTCTAGCCCCTGTGCCCACCGCAACTTGGCGGATGGAGCCCACTCCTTGGGCTCAAACACCAGGTACCCACTACCCTGCTTCACGGAGCAGCGTCTCCGTAGTTTCTCGGGCTCAGGAGAACAAATCCAAAAATGCCCACCACGCGCTCCTGGCACACAGGCAAAGTTGGAGTCCCACCCTTTGGGCTTAGGCCATAAAGATGTAGCGCTCACGAGGCGCTAAGTCCAAACCTCCCTAAGGCAGAGCTGGGCACAGGCAGGCCAGCACGTAGGGACCCCCAGGAGATAGCAGCTGGGTCCCACGGCGGTTCCTCCTGATGCCCAGCAGTCCTTCGACCCCAAAACAGGTACAAGTAAGCACACATACATGGGGTCACAGCCCCAATATTTATATTAGCCAGGTCTTTGTTCTGCCCTGGCACAGGGCTTGGGGATCCAGTCCCAACCAGTTCTGGGGGGCACTCAATATCTTATTTACAGTGCACAACAGTCCCCTTTGATAGAGTAGGTCCTGGCCCCAGACACACCACAGAAGGGCGGAGCCAGCATTGTCCCAGGCAGGCACAGACCTATTCAGGGTCAGGGGCTACTCCTCCCACTACTCCAAATGCAGATCTGCCTATTCAGCCTAGCGCTGACTCACCCAGCCCCTCTGGAGCCACGGCACCTCCCCAGTCCCTGTCACTCCAGAGCCAGACATCCAATACACATCAGGCAGGCACAAAGACACATAGCACACAGAAATACCAACTTCTAAAAGTGCCATTTCTAAAATAGTGATAATAAATCTGCGCACACCATTATGCAGCATTTATTACCACTATTCCAAACATACCAAACTTGATCACGCTGCCCCTCTCATATCAGGAATTACCACTGAAACACTTATCAGGGAATCCCCAATGCATTCCTATTAGAGGGCAGCCTCACAGTAGTGAGAAACCAAACAAGCATTGGCATAGCCAATAGGTCTCGCCTTTGGGACCTTATAAGTGTTTAGCCATGCAGCACATTATCCCGGCTGCTGTGCCCTCTAAGCTATCTCAGGAGGAGTGAAGCCTGGGAGTGGGGGACAGGGCAGTAACAACAGGCAAGCAGCAAGGAGGGTGAGGGGCAGGGCAGGCAACTTCAATTGGAAAGCAATGATGCAAGGGGGAGAACAAGCAGCGACAACGGGGAATCAACAAGTGAGGAGAGAAAATGAGGATCAGGGGGGAGCACTGAGGTGTGTTGAAAAAAGAAGGGCTGTGAACCCAGGCAACACACAACAAAATGTAGACACCTAAATGACTAGGCTTGAATATTGAAATGCTTATTTTGAAATGTACCCTGGTGAGGACTTTTTTCATCCTATGCATTTATTTAAAATCACATCATCTCCCTGGGAGCTATCGGATTCGGTGTGTCGGTGCTTTACCTGATTCGTTGATTCATGTAGTACATGTCCATGGTCAATTTTTGTTACCACTTTAAACTTTTGTGGTCACATTTTACACAATCACATGTACTGGGGAAATAGTTGTAAGCTTTGAGAAAGGCTTGGGAAGAGAACGTGAGGACTGGGGTAAGTGTACAAGGTTCGTAGCAGTGTGTTAAGAAGTGTTACACACCAGCAACATAAAGAAAAAATGCACGATTATGCATGTAAATATTGTTCACTGTCTGGGTGAACAGTAAACCCCCTTCTGTCCTCTATACATTTCTTGAGCCCTAATAGTGCTCGTTGTGGTGCTGTATCCAGCAGTAGACAGTACTGCCTGTCATATTAATGAATCAACTGCATTAACGCCAACAATCGGTAAAAAAGAAAACAGCAAGCCACTCATGCCAGCACACACCTATTTGCATAGAAAAACGCAGACACACACAGAACACGCCCACAGACACACAGAAAAACATACACACAGCTAAACATATAGAAATATTCACATAGGCACACACACAAACAAGACACAAAAACACAGAGGCATGAGCATATACAACCAAATACACAGACACACGGAAAGAGGGACATTTATATATATATATTTTTAAAAGTCCCAGTGTAAATGTTTAATGCAATCATTGAACACACATTAAATATATTCATTTGGTTTATATTTTATGGGTACTGCTCCTCTTACAAGTGGAATATATGTGAAGGGCGCCTTCACCCTTTGGGGTGGTGTACTCTATATAAAATTACTAATAAATGAGGTAATGGCCAGGGCTTTAAGTGGGATGAAAAAACTGGGGAGGGTCTCTCAAGGGTGTGTGGCCAATGTAATTAAGGTTGTGGCTTAAAACACATAAGCTAAAAATCAGTGCTTAGCATAGTGTGCCGCCCGACTTGTATTTTGCTGTTTCTGTCATTGCATCCAGATATATGATACAACAAGTAACATCATACCTACAACAAGTCAGGCCTATTGGCTTTGTCAATGGTTGTTAGTTGCATAAGATAAATAAGCAGCAACTAAGGCTTGTATATAATATTGAAAAAGCTTCCACTTAAAGCCCTGGTGACACCACGACAATGTTGCTGCTCCTGAGTTTCAAAAAGAGAAGGGAAATCCAGAGAGAAAATGACTCTCTTTAAAGGATTTCCCTTCCCCCTAACAACGCTCACCTGGCATGACGTCTTGAAGTAACCTCTTTACAGTGAGACGTGAGCAGTGTGAGCAGCGCACATCGATGTGCCTGCTGTCACTGCAGTCCACGAAAAAACAGACCGCCTGTGCAAGGGCACAAAACAGAGCCCGATAGAGACTCGTTTCGAGGCCCCCTTTAAAAAAACTGCTGGTGCTCAGCACCAGTGAGACCCGGCCCACTTAAAGCCCTGCGAATGCCAGAGAAAGAAATATTCTTTGCTCTACGAGAGTATTAACCCCTTCCCTCACTCATAACATCAGTGCCTACTGATGGAGAACTCCAATTGAATGTTTTTCTTTTTCAAACAGGCAGTTTACCTTTCATGTTGTAAATGCCAGCTCCTAAGTCTTCCACAGTCTTCACCCCATGTCAATCTCAAGTGTTATCAAACAGAAAATGACTGTATATAGCAGGTCCTGACTGCTGCTTCTGTGCGCTGAACAGACACCTTTAATGGCAATTATGTATGTAAAAGACAAACATGGCGGCACGGGTGTCTCTTGTAGGAGGTTTGGTAGGAAATGCTAAGACACACATCATGAAGCTGACATTTTTTGTGCAATGTGATATGCGGCTTCCAGTGACGGACAGCGCAAGAGAAGCTGCATGACTCTTTCCTTTCAGAAATACATTAACACACTGCATGGAAGGCCTCTTGTGAGCTGGGGCCGGTGGAGGCTGAGGTGAAGGGGGAGGCGGCTGTTATGTTCATGTTATATGATGAGCTCCACTGTAAACATGCAATGACGGACGGAGTGGGCGGTCAAGCAGCAACGTTTTTACCTGTCTGTAAGTTGGCTGCCGTTCGTGACTCAGTCACCATGCATGTGCAGTCCACTTTGGCTGTCCAGTTTGAGGTCCTGTGCGTGAGAGTGCCAGTGTTTAACACCTGTTGATGACGTCGACGTACTGAGGTAAAGGAAACAAGCTTACCTGACAAACAAGCATGCTTTACCTATGCCGTTGTTTTATCCCACTACATTGTCTCTTCACTAATAAATGTTGTGCATAACATTAGGCTATATGTTAAACAAGCAAATGTGCAGATTAGCACGAGACTGACAGTCTTCTACGTAGAAGAAGGGGAAGGCCGGTGTGCGACGGCATTTGTGAGAGAGCACATAGTGCCGGCTGTGTTTTGTAGCGCTGACGTGGCAGCGCTCAGAGGCACTTGTATTTAGGGAGCTGTGCTGTAATCTGAGACTTGCCAGTCTGCTGAAAGGGCAAGTCACTTCTGTGACACAAGTGTCCCACGGAGGAGAAATGAAAAGTTACGCTGAAGTGTGACTCGGAGCCTGGCGGTCATGCATTAAAAGTGACGGCTGTTACGAGCTCCATTGGGTGGGGGATAATTCTTAAATATGAGTAGCACCTTGAGAGCAGGTATCGCGGGAGGCGGTAAACCGCACGTGTAAATAACAGGTCACTGTTGACGTCGATTCATTACATCTACTTTTCTGCTCGTTAAGCCATTCTGCCTCCTAGGAAGTGATGCTGCTCATGAATATTGAACAGCAGCTCCAATTCAGTTTAAACCCGGCATTTGTGAGAGCGCACATAGTGCCGGCTGTGTTTTGTAGAGCTAACGTGGCAGCACTCAGAGGCACTTGTATTCAGGGAGCTGCGCTGTAAAAGTTGGTTCCTTAAGGAGACGGATAAAGATAGCCATAAACATTTAGGGCCACGCTAATTAATAATAAGCCAGACAGCCGCATGTCATGTGTAATGCATTGAGGCAGCCAGTTTCAGTTCGATAGGCAAAGCGATTTTATTTTGGAAACTGTTGAAAGCCCACACGCATTAGTCTAAACACCAGCTCTGTCCAAAAATAGGCGGCGAAAGTGAAAGCTCCGCCTTTGGACCAAAAGTGCACCAGGGCCATCGCGACCGCCATCTGTTTCCAATTAACGCGACCGCGAGACGCAGGCGCGATAATTGGAAACAGATGGCGCTGCTGCTCGCTCCCGACCTCCCTAGGCCAGGGGAGAGAGAATGCGGGACATGCACCCGCCTTTGGCCAATTGCGTGCTGTCTTTCTTAGAAAGACGCATGCAAAGGCCAATAGCAGGTGATGGAAAAAAAAAAGCACACGCACGAGCGTCTGTTCAGAGTTTAAAGCCCTTACTAAAAGCCTCGCAGAGCAACGCATGCGCGCTGGCTCAGGCGAGACCTAAAAATGGCTGTTTGTCTCTACCAGGACATGCCACACAGTTAAGGCACATGTCCTACCTTTTACCTACATTGCACCCTGCCCATAGGGATAGCTAGGGCCTACCTTAGGGGTGACTGATATTTAGTAAAAGGAAGTCACAGACGTGGCAACCATTTTATGTGCCATGTCACAGCGGCAGTAAACTGTGCGCGCAGGCCCTGCAATGGCAGAGGCCTCACACAGGTTTGAAAGGCTACTTTGGTGGGTGGCGCAATCAGCGCTGCAAGCCCACCAGTAGCATTTAATTTACTGGCCCTGGGTATCTGAGATACCGCTTTACAAGGGACTGACAGGAAAATTAAATACGCCAAACAGGTGTAGACCAATCTTTCCATGTTTACCACAGAGAGCACACGCACTTTACACTGGACAGCAGTGCTAAAGTGCCCAGAGTCCTAAAACCACCAACACTAGGTCAGAAAAAAGACTAGGAGGAAGGCAAAAAGTTCAGGGATGACCCTGCAAAAAGGGCTAAGTCCAACAATGATGAAGAAGAAAGGAGCACGGGCACTGAAATGCGAACGTTAGGAGCGAAAGAGTTAGCTCCTCCCAATGGGGATGGATCCCTTTGTGACGAGGCAGAAAGGAGGGGAGCCGGGTGGCAGGCGCCACCTAGGCAAAGAGAGCCCGCACCCAACGAGAGTAACTCGGAAGCCCAAACGACTCATTGAAGAACTGTGATGCATGGTTACAAGGCATAGCTGTCTTTGGTATCAGCCATTGTATCTCTATCTCTCCCTTTTTTTTCCTTTCTCTTTTTTTGTACTCTTTCTTTCTTTCTTTCTCTCTCTCTCCCATTACATGGGAAATGTGTTTATTTTGTTAACAATGAGGGAAGATATCGCAGTGACATGATGTGGCAGGGCATTAGGACCATGCATACGATGGTCACTGCCCTGGACACTGCTTCCGGTTAGGAAGGGGCGAGGCAGAAACTGGACACTTATACTTGGGGCACGGACACAGTGGAACGTGAGACTGTGGGCATCCGACTGCGGAATAAAGAATCACCTCTACATACCTGCCTGTCTCCGTGTATTGCTTCCTGGGCCAGGGAACAGGGACACAACACTAGGGGCCAGTGTTTGCTGCAAAATTAGTGATGTACTCTTATGATCATCTGGTGTTACTTTTAAAAACTACACCTGTTGCTGTGAACATGACAGTCAAGTGTATCCATCTTACACCCCATAAAAAAACAGTTTACGGTACATGGCCTTTAAAAGACAAATACTTGTTATCATGTGTATTAGTCTGATTACTTCAAGAGATGCAAGCAAAGAAGATTACAACACCCAGATTGGATTAGGTTTTCACATTAAAGCTTTAGTGTCTGCGTTGATATGTCCATGCATTGTAGGGGTGGGTGGAACTCGCAGGGCTTCACTTTGCAGAATTCCGGAGAGTTACAGAAAAACTCTACGAGATTCCACAGAGTACCGTCAACAAGCGGAAAATATGCAACTTGTGCTGCTCATGTTGCAATTTAGCGCCGGTAGCGCGAGCAGCGCTGAAAATCAGCACAAACAGCACCATGCATTGCACAAGAGAGCACGGCCATTTGAGTTGATTTTGCTGCCGCTCGAGTAAAATCTACTTGAGCGCCATCAAATATGCTCGAATGGCAGCTCTCTGACCGCGACCGCTCGCAAACGCTGGCATTAGAATGTCGCGCTAGGTGACGCCAAATCTCACTCGCATATTTTGGAGTCTTGCAGGAGAAAAATTCCAACATGCGACAATTGGCGGAATGTCGCGTTAAAGAGTAACGCGGAGTGGCAAGCGGAACGGAATATTTTGCCCACCCCTTCATGCATGCCAATAGACCCGATTCTGTTGGGAGACTCGATTTTTGAAGCCAAAAATTGCCTCATTTTGTCTTTCTCCTGCTGAAATTGCCTCTGCTTCGATAGAAGTCAATGTGGGAAAATAAATTCCCGCTATTTTTTTCCAAAATCTCCCACTTTCTTGTTCTAAAATGTTAGCATTTATGTATCCCGTTGATGGCCAGCCTAGCCGATTTCTTTTTTGCTTTCTCAAAACAAATGTCAGGTATGTATCATGTAAATCTACAACTGAAGAGCCCATTTTGAAACGAATTTCCAGAACAACCCCTGCATGGAATCAAACTAATTAAACAGTAAAACACTTACATCTTGGTTGTACGCTGCTTGCACATTAGGTTGCTGTCTATGAAATGCACTGCCTCTTTAAATACTGTTGGTCACATGACGTTCTCTCGCTGCGGGACCTGTTTATTTATTATTCGTGTCCCCGTTTTCAACTGTTTGTTATTGCTATTCCGGTTTTCTGTATAACCTTTTAACTTCCTTTACGCTGCATGCAGTTCGAGCTGCCAAGTAATGACTTATAAGTTATGACACATTAAGTGACTTTCTGAAACACCTGCAGCTAAACACAGACTGTCTGTCCCGCTTCGTACTTTCACTTAAGTTTTGTTTCTTTTTCATACTTACCACGTTGAGGCTGGCATGGATGGCGCAGAGATTTGAAGACTTTTGATTCCGTGGGACGGTTATCCAAAGAAGGGGGGACGGAAAAGAATTTTAGCAAATTCCACCGGATATCAACTTGTCATGTGCCTTCTTAACAGGAAACAGACAATTAACTCTTAACAGCCCAACACTATTTTCGCCCACTGGTTTCAGAGTAAGGTTCTATGATGGGAACATGTTATGAACCTATCTATGGATGTCAAGGTAAAATAGCCACGTGACTCCACAACGTGTGAAGTTTGCAATCAGTCTTTACTCAAAGCAAGTTGCATTCCGGGACTTCTAGTTCTAGCTTTTAACATTGTAACTGTGGGCTTAAACACGTAGCAGGCAGAGTACTGTTTGCTGGGGAAAAAAGCAATGAATGTTTAAATGGGGTACACATGATATAAGCCTTCTTGGCTGCTATGAAGAGGGAGTGTGGAACATGGAAAAGTTACAGTGACACATTTGGAGGAGTAAACTCAGTTCAAAAGGCAGGTAGAAAAGAAATTATTAATCTAGAGGGCACTTTTTTCTAATAAAAATATATTTAAGTGACCCTGAAGAGCATCCTGGCGCATTAGAGAGTATAAGTTGAGGAACAAAAGTGAGTTTTTAGGAACACTTGTTTATGAACCCTCAACACGAGGTCAGACCCTCATTTACAGGCATGTTACAGAGATCTGTATAGTACTGTTGTGTCTGTAGTGAGCCAGCCAGGCCTATCAGCGGAGGCCTTCACCCAGATACACCACCAAGTACATCCTCTGGCCAAGTGTAGCCAGAGGCTATAAACTAAAGGGGAGTAGACCACACATGGTCTTACTGCCCGCACAGTACACTTGTGAGTGGGTTCTTGTGGAGCTTGGGGTCTACACAAGGCCTAGTCTGCAAGGCCCCTCACCCATACCAGGGAGCCTTGTAACACTGGCAATGAGGGTGTCCCCCCTCCCACGCTTGGTAGCACCTGTTGTCTGCCACCACCAATCTGGATAGCTCCAGCACCCAGAGACCGCGGCTGCTGCGTGACCCTGCCCCCGCTCATTGTCTGCTGTCACCACTGCTCACCCTGCAACCCACCTGCACGTCGATCCGTGCCACTGCTCTGTTCCTGCAGTCGGCAGTGAACTCGAGTCCTGTCCACGGACCTGCTTTCAGTGGAGACGATGCCCGCTGCCGGTGTGCTCTGCCATGTGGCCTACTTCACGGATGCACGCCGAGCAAGTGTCACGCCCGCCTTCCCGTAAGTCGTGCTCTTCTCCAGCAGCAGCAGTCCCTGGTCCCGCACCAGCCCACTCTGCACATTCTGCATGTCTCGTTCCTTGCCTGCCATGCTCCCGCAGAGAATGCTTTTTGTTTTCTTTGGGGCTCATCTCTGGCGAGTTCGGTCTGGACTGTTCCCATGAGGCACAGGGTCAAGACTGATTTGCATATAGCTATGTCTGAACTGGGGTGGCAAAGTGAGCTAAAGAATGATGATGGATTCAACCCAGATCTGTGACTGGGGGTGAGTGTTTGAAAAGTTTCAGCACTCCGTCCATTATCTCCTTGTTTTTGCTTTGTTCGCCCTAAGTTGGCAGGGTATGCCCAGACGTGGGTCCCTTGCTCACTTTGCCATTGGAGTCAAGCTAGCCTGGCTGATGAGGGCTGTTAGCCTGAAACCAGTCCCAGGATGTTTGATTCTGGTCCAGGGAAGACATGGCTTGGCAGTTCGGTCTGGACTGTTCCCATGAGGCACAGGGTCAAGACTGATTTGCATATAGTTATGTCTGAACTGGGGTGGCAAAGTGAGCTAAAAAATGATGGATTCAACCCAGATCTGTGACTGGGGGTGAGTGTTTGAAAAGTTTCAGCACTTAGTCCATTATCTCCTTGTGTTTGCTCATCTCCTTGCATAACACCATCTACTTGGAGAACTGTGGAAGAGCTCCTGTGTCTTGCACTGCCCCCATTTACCTGCTGCAATTAGCAGGCTTCCTTCACATCAGGAGGCAGTGGGAATTACCGCTGACAAAGGGCACATGAACAGTTATACCTCACTGGGGTACACCACATCGATATTAAGAGTGCAACAATGCTGGGAACTGCAAGACAGGCCTGAACCCCATTGCCATGGCAGATGATGCCAACGCGGTCCCAACTCACGGGCAGCACCCACCACAGCATGAAATTGTGGAGGTACTTCAACCTTCAGTGATCTTGCTGACCCTGCCACAGCATCGCCTCACTGGAAAACCTGGATAGGAAGACTAGAGAACTATTTTGTGGCCACATGTGAGACTGACCGGGCTGTCAAACACTCCCTCCTGCTTCACTATGCAGGTGAGGAAATTTACAAACTGCTTGAGCATCTGCCCAACACCAGCCATGCCACCGATTATGATGCTGCGGTCAGAGCGCTCAAAGCTCACTTCAACCCCCAGCGAAATCTTGATTTCGGACGATTTAAACTCCACCAAGCTTGCCAGCGCGAAGGTGAATCTATTGACACATTCTACACACGGCTGTGCGAACTAGCCAGCATCTGTACAGCGGATGACCAACTAGAAGATAATCCAAGGATGTCTCAATAAGACCCTGAGAGGCCTCATCCTAAGGCAACCCAATATAAGCCTGGACAATATCTTAATCCTAGCACAGTCCCGTGACCTGTCTGCTGCAAGAGCAAATGAAATGGACATCCCTATCACATAAGCACCTGAGAAGTCTACCGTCATCAAGACAGAACGGGCTGACGCCATACGCACAAAGGGGAGAACTGACGCAACCAAGACACGCCGGCCCCCACTGGCGAAGCCTCACTGTGGTTAATGCAACCACGAAGAACACCCCCTGGATGATTGCCCTGCCCAAGGCCGCATGTGCTCAAACTGCGGAAAGAGTAACCACTATGCATCTGTTTGCAAAGGAAGAGCCAGGAGAAGAGGGTCCAGAGGTGGAAGATTGCCATCTGAAACGGTCCAGCAGCTATCCCTGATTGATCCAGTGCTGTCAGACACTTCGAAGAGCATGTCATACCAAAATCGGTGGTTAGAAGATTCATCACTCGATGACGAAGAGGTGGAACAATTCCTCATCTTTTTCACAGTAAATGTCATGGGGATCCTGCAATGCAATAACCTCCAGCCCAGACCAACACTCACCCTGTCCCATACCAAGATCTTCATGTATGGTAGCCGAACACCTTTACCCCTGCAAGGACGCATGTCCGTCCAGCTGAAGTCCATTCACCAGGAAGTCACCACGACATTTCACCTAGTAGACAAAGAAGCCGACACGCTGCTGTGGAGCCACACCGCCGAAGAGCTGGGCCTTGTGTTGTTTGCCAGAAACGTGAAAGCGCTCCAAATTGACGACTTACTTCACCAATTCCCTGGTCTGTTTGACAGCTTAGGATGTTTAAAAGTGCCCCCAGTCAAATTACACATCGACCAATCTGTCAAGCCCATGGCGCTCTGCCACCACCGAGTCCCGTTCCACCTGCGACCACTAGTTGAGCAAGAACTCGAAAAGCTGGAGAAGCAGGGCGTAATTGAGAAAGTGTCAGGGCTGACGCTTTGGGTGTCCCAAATGGTAATCTCCAAAAAGCCAAAGCAAACCGGCAAATATACCTTTGCATTGACATGTGTCTCCCGAACCATGCCATCAAGTGGGAACGCCATAGAACATCCACGATGGACGATATCATAACCGACCTAAACAGCTCAAGGTGTTTCTCAAAGCTCGACTTAAATGCCGGCTACCATCGGCTGCTCCTCTCTGAGGAAAGCAGATACATCACAGCCTTCACTACTCATCTAGGGCTTGCTTCATTACAAGTGACTGAATTTCCGCATATCTTCGGCTGCCGAAGTATTGCAGGATGCCATAAGAGAGACTTTTTCGGGACTGCAAGGCGTCATGAACATAAGTGACGACATCCTCATCCACTGAGCGATGCCCTAAGAACATCACAAACTCTTAAGAGCTGCCCTGAAGCGCCTCTGGAAACATGGGTTCACGTTACATCTAGAAATGTGCTTCTTTTTCAAACCCTCAATCGAGTTCTTTGGCTACAGCTTCAGCCAAGATAGAGTGCAAGTTGTCTCCTGGAAATCGCAAGCCATCAAGCATGCCCCGGCGCCATCTACAGTCTCTGAAGTGCGCAGTATTCTCAGCATGGCCACGTATTGCGGCCGCTTCATTTCCATTCTCGTAACCGTAGAGGAACCACTTAGGGCCTTGACGAGGGCTGATGCCAGCTGGATATGGGGGTCAGAAGCAGGAATACGCATTACAAAGAATAAAAGACACTGTCCTGAACAATACGGCAATGGCAAATTTCAATCCTGAAAAACAAACAGAACTGCCCGTAGATGCAAGTCCTGTGGGACTGAGGGCAATCCTCACTCAAGAGATTGAGCCTGGCAAGTGGGCACCGCTAGCCTTCACCAGCAAGGTGCTGTCAACTGTCACGGTCCCCCGCTAACCTAAATGGTTAGTTTCCCAAACTTGAAAGCCCGTCCTCCAACCCGTGCACCAGCACATGTATGTGAGTGCGGGTATCGTTTACTGAGCATATATGGTAATCAGAGCAATCTTTGTATTTGTATTCCTTTTCATGTTCCCATTGGTGTGTAAATTCGTATCATATTTCGGACACCATAGCATTTGCATGAGTGCTGCGGAACTTGCTAATTGGTATGCGCATTACGGGACTCACCGCAACAACGCAGCGCAACATGTTTACAGATGCATCTGTTGACCCGTGTGTACATTGCAGGAAAAATGGCGGAAATTGCAGACCTCACGCGAGACCACGACAACTCTCGGCGGCCAACTTGGGTGTGGTTTTCTCACATAAACCACACCCAACAGTCTAGAACTTGCTTTGCCTTGAGACCCTCGGTGAGGCAACACCTCAGTGCACCGGAGGATTCCGACTCTGTACTTACCAGTGATAACGTCTTCCAGCAGCCTTCCTGATTCATCATGACAGCTTCCCTGATACATCGCGAGTAAGGTAACACTGCTCGGCATTCCTGAATCCTGGGAAAGAAAAGAAAACCAACATAAACAAAGGTATCCAATGCAAGCAAGCCCACACAGCACAACAAGGCGTCTAATCTCCACATAAGAGTTTTGCTCTCACAGAAGCAGCACTTGTTTATGTATTACGCTACCAAGTGTGACTATATTGAATATTTGAATTCCAAGTGGGGAATACTAGTGAACTGAATGTGTCGTAAGAATTACAAGCAAACTGAACTTGTAGTAAGGGCATAAGTGAACAGAACTTGGTGCCTGAGAACCTAGATAGAGCGCAACAGTTCTCTGCATTGAACTATTAATCGCCTGGACCATTCGTCGTGGCAGAAAGTCTGAGACAGCAGCTAACCCCGGAAGATAATTTCATCAACCTACAGGCATAGTAGTGCTTAAAACCATTCCAGTATGTGCGGCTCTGTCATCTTGTGTCACAGTAATACTTGTATTGCACAAGCTATATATAAACAACTGCAGTTTGGAACACGTATACTTGTTTCCTCTTAGACCCAACCCTATCATACCTAATGTCATCCAGAAACAAATCTGAGTGGATAGCATCCAGTTCTATGACTAAAACCACGGACATCATGACTGACATAGTTGATCGAAGCTAGGTGTGGAACTACTCACACTACAGACAACACACCAGGGAGAGGGTACACACAACTATGTTAGTGGGCAGGACCCCTTACTATTGTTATTGTTTTAGGTTCAACAATTGTACCTGGATAACCTAGACGACATCCATTCCCGGCCCACTCTCCTAGACTCTACCCCATCTTCCTTGTGGGAATTCATAGCACAGGCAGTAAGGTAGGGTGTACTGAGCTGGGTCCCTAACGTCTCTGCGAAGCACATCAGTGCAGGCTAGCAGGTAAGCGCCGCATTGTTGTAACCTGACAGGCGCTGACCCCGACGGAGACACACTATGCCCAGATTGAAAGGGAGGCATTGGCCATCAAGTGGGCTTGCAGGCATTTTCACCTATACCTGAGTGGCAGACCTTTCCAAGTAATCACTGACCAACAGCCTCTCATCCCACACGTCCGAGGCTCAGCACCACATCCACCACCGCAAATCGAGAGGTGGGCCATCCAGTTACAGCATTACCACATGGAAGTGATATATCGGCCGGGATCCAAGAGCCCTGCAGACTTCCTCTTCCATCACCTCCCTCAGGCAGGTGACGCTGGTGCTGACTATGTCAAGATAGCCACTCACCTAAAATCCAGGCGGTTCCACTTGGGCGAGGACTATTCCCAAATAGCTCTGAAAGTACGCAAAAAATGATGATTTTATTACGCATCAAACTGTTAGGATCTCCCAGGGGGAAGGGGGATATGGATGAAGAAACAAAACAAGAGAAATAAAACAAGGCTGCCAGCTGCTTCAGGATAGAAACTGGAATCTTCTGGGAACTCGAACTGGCTGTTAGTGGGGTTTACGATTGTTCAATTACTGACTTCTGAAGTGTCACCAAATATGTTAAAGTACCTTTTGCTCATGTTTGCTGAATAAAAGAAACATCATTAAACACCATGAGTCTCAGCTATTGTATGCTGTTGTACAAAATATATACATGCAACTGAGAGTCTAACAATTACCTTAACATCAAGGCATTAACATAGGTATACATGTGTTTTGCTGCTATTAGCTAGGTAGAAATCTGTGTACAATGTTCAATTAACAAGAGATCTGTGAGTGAATAAATAATAATAATTAGAAGTTATGTCCTTTCACTTGTAACTGTTACACTATTATAATAAAGGGAAAAATCCATTATACCATTCAATAATAGAATGACGTTAACCACTAAAGGAAGTTATAAAATATTTCCAAAACGACTTATCTCTGTAGCGTCTCTTAGTCTATTTTCTTGATCTTAGAACAGTTCACTGAATGTCCCAGAATTATCTCAAAATGAAAGTTTTCAAATATTTCCAAGTGCTTTATCTCTTTTCAGATATTTCCAAGCTCTTTGTCTCAGTAACTTTTCTAAGTTTCAAAACAGTTCTCACACAGTAATAGTTTGTCGACAGCTTGGTTCAACTAAATAAAGCCTCATCAAAATACAATGGTTCGCCTTTACCATAAACGTTGTCCTCTTTTTCTTTTCTGCAGGTATGTGGCCAATGAGAGCGGCTGAGAAGAATGAACGCCTCTGGAAAGAGATGCGCTGAGTCAGAGAGACGTCGCCGAGAGCCGAATGCCACAGGAAACACATCCGAAGTCGGAAACCAGAGCAGGAAGCAAGATGGCTCGGGATCGCAGGACCAGAGACTTCAGGTAAGTGGAATCTCTTCTGGAAACGAAGCTAAGCAATGTTCAGTTGTATGCTTGAGCTTTAAATAGGTTGAGGGCACATGTGCTGGAGACTCATTTGCTTAACCACCGGCAGGTGCTTGATGGCTGCAATCGCTTGTGCAGGAGGTACCTAATTAGAATACACATGCTGGAGGGAGTGTGTGTATAACCGTTAAATCTTCATTTAAATACACATGGCAGTCTTTGTGACTAACTGCTTTTCTAAGCCATGTGCATTCTCATTTAAATACACATGACTGTTCTTGTGAATGCTTCATTTTCAAAGTCATGTGCAGTAAGGCTTTCCAACTGACGATTTACAAACACAAGAGTTCTTGATAATTATACCTGTTTATACATGTCTTCAGAGTTAAAACTTGCTATGTTTATGCAGCCATCTGTGCATGATAGCACAAACGAGAAGTGTGTGAACAAACAATTATGACATGTGGCGTGGAGCACATGACAGACTAAGCCAATGCTGCGGAAGGATACATCCACATGTTCTCACAGGCTGCCTGCCCAAGAGCGCTTAGCCTCACAGGAAGTCACGAAAGAAGACACTGTGATTATGAGGGTGAAGGCAGCTGTCCAGGGGGATCCTGGAAAAACTTCCTGTGAGACGCCAACGAATGGAGCAGTCACGAAGAGCTGTCACGAAAGGCTGGTCAAAATGTGGAGGGTGCGCAACGAATTCAGCATTACCCAAAACGGCATTCTGCTGAGGGGACGCAGGCTTGCAATACCAGCCACACTACAACACCAAGTGACAATGCTGGCTCACGGCAGACATCAAGGAACTGTAGTAGTGAGCCTCAGCAAGGCCTACCAGTGCTTAGGGGTTCACCCTTCTCTGCACAGAGTCCTCAGACACTTAGGAAGAAGTTGGCACAGAAACTGAAATAGAAAAGACAGAGTTTATTAAACCTCATGAGGTGGAGCTACATTTACACACCACCCTTCGGTAATGCATGAAGTAGCACACTGAATGGAAGGACCATGGTCCTTTTATACCGACACAGGGGCTCAAATAAAGGCGGTACAAACACAAATGCTGGTTTTAGATACATATAAGGTCATACAGAAAATGCACAGTCGACAAGTGGGTGGAGCTAACAGTTTCTACTTCTAGTAGACACATCCTGACATTTATAAACTCGGAACAGCTGCAAGCTCAACTGAGCATGTGCAAAGCAAAAGAGAACTAAATATAGCTTGTCTCTAGGCAGATTTCAAGAGCAGTTAACAGGAAGGTAGGACAGAGCACATGGTGAGCACATGGCAGCACATGGCAACCAAAATGGCTGCCAGAAATACAAAATGGATTCCACAAAGTGGACAATTTAGCCTCTGAATACAGGCTGTCTTCAGCTAATGCTTAACTTAGGTGCTGCCAAATTACAACAGACGACCCTTTCAGCATTGGCTGAAGACATTCGTTTATCTGGGGTAATCTAGATATTCATCCCGTACATCTATTAACATTATTTCGGCCACCTCTTTATTCAACATTTGTTGGGCCTTTGTTTCAGCAACGTTCCCTTTGGCAGGTATACAAGCAGAGATGCAAATGGAGCAAAGCATTGGACCACATTGGATACATACACAGCATGTAAAAAGTATCAATCATTACATACAGGATAGTCAGTAGCTTCCAGCCCCAAGCAGAAACAAGAGTCCAAAACCATCCAGTAAAAGTCCAAGTACCAGTCTCTGGATGAATTTCTGCAGCAATCTTATGCAGTTCTGATATTGCGCCACATACTGAAGGTGAGTGATCCGGTATGAATACGCAACAGCTGCTACCGATGATGCGACATGCACCACCTCGATCAGCCAAAATCACGTCTAGCACCATCCTATTCTGGAGTGCTACAATCCTTGCAATCTGTAGTTCCTCTGTAATGTTCCCAAGTGCCATAGCTGTCTGATTGGTAACAGCTTCCACAACACGAGTTAGTCGCCTAATCTTCCTGCTATTTAATGCAGCACCCACAAAGAAAAATAAGCCCAAGTTGAAATCAACATATTGTTGTAGGGTAGTGTCGGTTTGGTCAACTTCATCCATACTTAGTGTCCTCTTATTTCTGTTTTTGGAAATATCAGTGTACAGTTTAAAATCACGGTGATACAATGCAGGTGCCAGAAACACAGGGGGCAACAGAAAAGATACATAACAGATTCCTGACCACCCAACAGGTAATTGATAATATCCGTTATTTCCACACACAAAATACGTGTTATGCGAGGCTGTGAAAGTGCTGTTATTGGTACCTTTAATGGTCAGGATTACAGTACACTCGCTCCTCCCCACTGGAATTCTTCCAACACTACAGATACACAAATCTGCTTTAGCTTTTGTCACAGAAATCACAAAAGGTCCAATGTTCTCTATTATTCTCACATTTGTGAAGACATATGGTGTTGAAATATTGTCACTTTTCCCATTCCCATTTAGTCCCTTTGGCTTGTGGATAACCTTCTTTATTTTGATAACACACTTTATTAAGTTGATCCCCCTCAAAAATGGGACGATCAAAGGGGTACATTACTAACAAAAAAAGAGTCCTTGGGAAATTGTAGCCGCTGTACAACCAGCCAGAGGGAGTCTTCTCCCTGTGTCCGTTTGAGCCTCACAGGCAGGCTCTTGTTGTTCCCACGGTGGAGCTGCACAACTCGCAACTCAAGAATCACGGCCCAGTTTGAGAAGAAAAAGTCTTTCTTTCAGAATAGGGCAATCACCCCCCAGGGCAAATACCCTCAACGATCCTGTCCAGTGTCTCAGGCAGTGCACCAGTTTTCTTCACTTTAATCTAACAGGCACCAAGGGCACAGCACCTGTACCCTAAACTCAAGTCCTTCCCTAACTCCTGTATTGTTCCGCTGGCGCACTGCTCTTTTGTTGGGGTCACTGATTGTAGCCAATATGCTCAGGCATCCCTTGATCAACAAACAAAGGCGCAGACTTGCATTCACTTGGGGCCAGGACTCAAAAGGCCTGATGCTGGGATATGTGAAGCAACCCTTGTTTCAAAGGGGGTCACCTCAAGTAAAAGCCTCCTTGCCGTCCTTATCGGTCTGTGACTCTCTCAGCTGGGCATCAAAAACTGGATCCACAGAAAGATTTCTTCATCCTGATTTGTGACCCCGTCTTTCGCCCAAGACAGTGGCAGGGGTACACACTTCACGTCCCAGTGCTTCCGGCCTTCACTGAGGTCCTAGTTGCCAGCAACGCCTGTGCTGGTTCCCTTTATCTTGGCTCCAAGCTGGACTGGTGCTGACTCCCAGGCTGGATCTGATGTCCGGGCCCCTCTGGCAATGGTTGTAGGGCAGCAAATATCTATTGGTGGGCAGAACAAAAGGGTCTTTAGACAAGGCACAGAAATAATCTATCAACAGAGAGGATAGTCTCAGAATACTTCCTTAGTCTTGGGGTGCCCCATATATTAGCAAGGCACCCAAGAACCACTTCATCTATCTGAGAATAAAAAAAAACACCCTAGACCTATTGGCAAGTATAAAAGGAACTTTTTGGTGAATTGACAAGAGTAATACGTCACCCAATCCCAAGCAACCAAGGAAGTCTGTGTTCATTTACTAAATTCTGAGGAAAAAGAGAAAAACAATACAGACATACTCCAAATCCTTATATTTGTGCATTCCTATATTATTCATCTGAAGAACCTCAAGAAAAAGGAACTTTTCCTACATTTCTACTTATGAACCTTGCATTACTTTTACAGGACTGCAGACACTTCTAAAATAATTTCTCTTAATAAAAACACCTACATTTTACACTTAAGGCCATGCTTTCATGTTATAGGCGCAGCAGGAAAAATCTAAAACTGCTAATTTAACAGGGATTCTTATTGCAAAAAGAACTAAAAAAACTCAACATAGTGGGTACATAAATTTCTCCAGCAGAACATGTCGTGACAAACAAACTCCTATAAAACAATATTTTCCTTCAAAGTGTTTGCTAAGGATCACATGAGCGTCTTTCCTGCATTCTACTTTTCACGATCCGGACTATGCAACATTATTTTCAAAAGCAAAAACTCTATTCTCTAGCTCTAATAAGGGCTGTCAGCTCAATTACACAGACTAGCTAATAAAAGACTAGCAATGCCCTTGCAAAACTGTATAGAACATGAGAATAACAAACAATAATGGTATTGCCACCTGAGATTTTTGAACAGAAACCCCCACTATATAGTTCCGTTTAAAGGTCAAATAAGGGAACCTCAATCTGTTCTACTCATTCTTTCATACAGGATGGGCAGTAACATAGCATATATTTTAATCATTTTATTAATTCTAACAATTTTAAAACAGTATTACAGAATAGCCAATAACTGTCTCATGGCCATTTCCTAGACAGCTTAAACAGACTCAAGAAAGAGTGAGAAAAAGAGAGAGAAAACATAATTTTGCCTACCCTTAATTTGCCCAGGAGCTAACCTCCTTCCCCCATTTTGACAGTAGGAAACCCTGAAAACAGGTTTACCTTCTGTCAACACTATTTACCCCTATTTGTGGCACATGGGCACAAACAAACTTGTAGGAGATATCTTAGAAAGTGGCTATTCTCTGATTCAGCCTAACACAAGCACATTGAGTACTGTAGAAAGCGTTAATAACCAATTTACCAATTCCTTGAGCAATTGTACTAGATTAACATGAGGGCGCATGAATGCAAACTAAAATCCATTTCCTCCTTATCTCAGCCCTTGCACAGTAATCTTTAAGCTAAAACCATTATTTTTATATACATGGCAGAGCTATGCTTTACTCAAGGCTTTTCCGTCTTTTCAGATGACTGCGCAAAACTTGCGTTTGCCAAAAATAGGAATCAAAGCTTCTCTTCCTTTCTCTGCGCTGTCACCTCGTCTTTCAAAAAGTTTCAGAGGTCAAAACGTCAAAGCAAACCTTGCTCTGGGCCCTGGTAGGCTTCTAAATGTAGAACTCGACCTTTGACCCTTTCAGCAGCTGTCCATTTTTTTTTGTGCAAGGCTTTCCATGCGGTCTTTGCAAGTCAAAGCAACTCTGGAGAATCACGGCTGAAAGGCAGTCCTGTCCGGTGTGTTTGCCAATAATTTGAAAGGTAGGATAATAACTTCTGCTGTGTTTTTTATTTTTTTTCAATACCTGTCTCTAACTGTGTACAATGTATGGTGTGCAGTCTAGCAGGTTAAAGGTCAGCTGTTTGGTCTGTACTTGCATGTATACATTATTGAAGCCTGAGATCAGTTTAAAAATTGCCCTGAGTGGCAGAATTGCTTTTAAATAGTGACTTTTTCCCAAATTCGACTTTGGTGGTAGGGGCACTTAAAAATGAATAACCTACAATATTTTGGCATATTAGGGATCCCCAGGGTGTCCTCTAGATATCCCAGAGATGGGGGATCAGAAATGTATAAGGTATACCCTTATAATAATGAGTTTTGTACGGCTGGGTAAAGTGACATTTCACATTTAAGTTTCCTCCTATTGCGGTACAGCACTGCTTAAATTCAACTTTGATGCTAGGAATTCACAGTATGATGATTAGGCTTTATAAAGATGAAAAAACGAATTTAAAGCATTTATTTTTAATAATATATATTTTTTCATATAATTAATTTTTTTTTTTTAATAAAACCAACCATTTTGATGATTCCACATTTGAAAAGCAAGCTTCATTCGTAGCCTATCATATTTAAACGCATTCATTTATAACCCTAAGCACAGAAGCCTTACTTGAAACATGAAAAGTCTGCGCCACTTTTTAAAGGACAGTTATTATTTAACATCAGAAACACAGATGTACTTATGTAAAAAGGCAGTAAGAAAGGAAATCCCTACTTTCAATTTTGTTCTCTGTTATCCAAAATAATGAAACTGGTTTTTTTGAAACTTTTAAAATAATGCAGGCCTTTATACCAGTTTTACACTGACTTAAAATTTTGCTGACTCAGCATTCCTGTCTGTGGCCGTGATCAGGAATAGCCATATGCTATTTATGCGGCTGTTGTTTGTCAGCAGGCGTCGAATTTTCACGCCTTTCTCAGGAAAAAAACCTTTGTTATTTGTAATACCCTGACAGAGTTAAATCCCCATTTGCTGTGTCAAACAGCTTCTTTTCAGTTAGTCAGTTTAAACACAGCTGTTGGAAAGCTTTTTTCTCTGGTGCTGAAAGAAAGCATGTCACAGTCTATTTAAAAACTGAGGCATTTCAATGCAGTCAAATCTATCTTTCTATAATGTGTATTTAGTTCAGCAACGACCAAATTCACTCAGATGATGTGAATGCCTTTTAATGTCTAATACAATGTATCTAAGGAAAATGCTGTAACATTTTTCATTTTAGTCCTAATTGTGTGAAAGCACACAAATTCGTTTTTTTCCTACCTTTCTATGAGGCCTATTTTATTCCTATTGAATGTAAATTCTGATTTATCTGTACCAGTGTGGCAATTTGCACATATCTATAATTTCTTACTTTATCAATTTTAATGGTAGCGTGCAGCTATTTAACATATGTTACATTATTCATTCCCGAATTTAAAAAAAATGTAGTTTTTTTAAAATGACATTTGCATAACAGAATGACAACAAAAACCAATTTTAGCTCATTCCAGACATTTTCAGAAGGGGTCATACACTCATAACACACAACACAGCGCGCTTAATGCTAGCCATTCTTACACAAAGAGCGCAATCGCTATTTACTCACACAAATATCACCAATGTCAAACCACAAACCACATAGACATTTAAACACACATTTAACCCACAAATCAACATTTAGGGCAAAAACAAGAGACAGCCTACAGACTGTACGCAAAACCAAACTATTTGTAAATACTAATTGTAAGTCATATTTACAAGAAGAGCTCTCAAAAGTAGTCCAAAAGACTTCCATGTTCAAGAAGCCAAAATACACCAAATTCGCCAGTTTTGGCTGGTAGAACACTCAAAAAGCGCTCTGCATATCACCACTTATGAATGTTACTAAGTGCACAGATCAGGATCCGTTTTATGTACATATTTAGTTCCATGGGGTACATAGTCACCAAGAAAGAAATATCTTTTTACTATATCTAAACCTATTTAGGTATCCCCTCTGAGGGAGTCAACTGAGTACTTACTAAATCCCTATTGGTACCTCCAAAACAGCAACACTTTCTGCGAAGTGTGCTAGAAACAGGCATGCCAAAAATAGTGCAGAATATGCAGTATTATAATCAAAGTAGCGCTTAAGGTACTCTTCGTACGTTGCGCTGTTCAAACAACTTAAAATAGAGAAAAATCTCCTCATTACCTGCCTATATGTATTGCAATACATATATAATTACCAAACAGATTCCAAAATTGGCCAATCATACAAACAAAGCCACAGTAAGTGTTACTAAAACTACCTTACCAATCAAAGGCATCAAACCAACAGCAAGTGCCGCAAAACGGCTCTTACCAATCAAATGGTGTCCAGGTTCCAACTGCCAAGTTCTCAAATCGACCAAATGGTCACTGCACGGCGAATCAACAGAAGAGATCTCAGTCGAGGACCGGCGCCGCCGGGATGGTCAGATCAGAAAGAAAGGAAAAACGCCATGGGTGCCAAGACTCGGGTCTCCTCAGGCAGCGATCGCGTCCAAGAGCGAGATTCCAATCCTTCATCTTGACCAGTCCTTCGGGCATCCGAGTCGCCGATGAGCCCCGTGTTGGAAGCGCCAATTTGTAGTAGTGAGCCTCAGCAAGGCCTACCAGTGCTTAGGGGTTCACCCTTCTCTGCACAGAGTCCTCAGACACTTAGGAAGAAGTTGGCACAGAAACTGAAATAGAAAAGATAGAGTTTATTAAACCTCATGAGGTGGAGCTACATTTACACACCACCCTTCGGTAATGCATGAAGTAGCACACTGAATGGAAGGACCATGGTCCTTTTATACCCACACAGGGGCTCAAATAAAGGCGGTACAAACACAAATGCTGGTTTTAGATACATATAAGGTCATACAGAAAATGCACAGTCGACAAGTGGGTGGAGCTAACAGTTTCTACTTCTAGTAGACACATCCTGACATTTATAAACTCGGAACAGCTGCAAGCTCAACTGAGCATGTGCAAAGCAAAAGAGAACTAAATATAGCTTGTCTCTAGGCAGATTTCAAGAGCAGTTAACAGGAAGGTAGGACAGAGCACATGGTGAGCACATGGCAGCACATGGCAACCAAAATGGCTGCCAGAAATACAAAATGGATTCCACAAAGTGGACAATTTAGCCTCTGAATACAGGCTGTCTTCAGCTAATGCTTAACTTAAGTGCTGCCAAATTACAACAGAACCACACAGATGAAATTCCGCATGCGAGAAACGGTGTGGTTCCCTGACCTTGAATCCATGGTGGATGAAGTGGTGCGACAATGCTCAGTGTGCCAAATCATGAGCTCTTCAGAAAGCCCGGCGCCCAACATCATGGAATAATCATGCACCACCCTGTGGTCCAAGTTAAACCTTGACTTTGGAAGCTTCCCCGACGGAAGAATCACAATGGTCCTAATCGACAGCTACTCCAAGTATCCTGTTGGTGTAGTGATTGACTTGTCCGCCTTTGTGCATGTGGCACCAATTCTGGAAAAAACATTCACGATGTTTGGCCTACCAACTGAGATCAAAATTGATAACAGCCCACCCTTTCAAGGATCAGAGATTCAAGGACCTGCTCAATCACCTAGGGATAATCCACTGTCACATCACTCCCCAATGGCCACAGGTCAACGGCGAGGCCGAAAGATTTATGCGCATGTTGAACAAAACACTCAGGATTGCTGTTGCGGAGAACACCAACCCCGAGATTTGCCTCCAGAAGTTGCTCCGCAAGTATCGTGGAACACCGCACTGTACCACCCAACAAGCTCCATGAACTTTGATGTTCAACGCCCCCTGGCAGGACATGATCCCGACATACATGAGGTTGACCCCGCCACTTTATGATCCCCAAGAGGCTCAATCCCTGTGCACCTGGTGCAACATGCGTATGAGCCAGATGCGGCGAGAGAAGAGTCAGTCGATCGTACCCGGAGACAAAGTCATCATCAAGGATCGCACACCTGGGCGAAAATTCAGGACACCCTTCGAACCAGGGCTGTGGACAGTGCTGAGAGTCGATGGCACCATGATCACAGTGAGAAAAGGCAGCTAGACAGTGGCAAGAAATATCTCTTGGTTCAAGAAGGTGGACACAATCAACCAGCAAACCCCTGCTGAAGATGACACCGAGGAAGACAGCTGGCAGCAGGAGGAGAACCGCAATCAGACTGTCCCTAGCCAAGGGAGTTCCAACAGCACGGTCGAGGAAAACAGGGTGACCGAAGATACTCAGACCACCAAAGTTGCGAGAGAGACGCCAGACCGCTCACAACATCAGGTGTATCACCTCCTACCTAACCCGCAGCTGAGCCAGCGCCTCAGAGACTTTGTATTGTATGACTTTGTATGGCAATTTGTGACTGAGTTGGGAAGGGATGTAGTGAGCCACCTGGGACTATCCGAGGAGGGCCTCACCCGGATACACCACCAATTACATCCTCTGGCCAGGCGTGGCCAGAGGCTATAAAATAAAGGGGCGTAGACTGCACACGGTCTTACTGCCCGCACAGTATACTCATGTGTGTGTGTGTGTGTGTGTGTTCTTGTGGGCTTAGGGTCTACACGAGGCATAGTCTGCAAGGCCCCTCACCCATACCAGAACACCTTGTAACAGTGCCATTAATATGGCCTCACAGTGCTGCTGGAGTTTTGTTTTCACATCCAGGTCTTGAGGATTCCGTCACAATCCACAGTTTGAACTTATTTCTCATCTTAAAAAACTCTAATGAGTGTGCAACAGTGGGCACACTGTACAGTAGAAATGCTGCGTCTGGCACAGGAGGAGCCTGCGTTATGGTTCTCAGTTTAATGATATGACCACTTACCCGAAACACAAGCATTGAGGAAGAAGTAATGACAGGGAAAACACGAGCAGTGAGGAAACACAGATATGCAGCATGGCTTTGGGCAGGTCTTTACAGAGCTGCATGCCAAGTGTATTGTTGCCTTTTGTGGGTGGGCTGCAGCGAACTACTCGAGCATAGGGAATCGACCGGCTTTACTTGTTGCAGCAGCATCAAGAGGGAAGTGGAGAGTCTGCCTTTGAGCCCGTGAAAAGGTAGGCGGGACTTCCTTTTAGCCAATCCCCGCTCCAGGTCAGACTTACAAGAGTATGGGCCATTCAGGTTAGAAATCCTAACTCAACTGACCAAAGACAAGTCCTAGAGACCAATCTGGAGCAAAGGGGCAGGGCAAGATGAAGGCACGCCCATTTCCTACTACACTATGTAAAGACAACACAGAGAGGATGCAGCAGAATGTTTCTAGAAATTCAGAAGGGATCCTTGCTGCTGTCTTTTACTCTTCCTGACAGGGTTGAAGGAGGAAAGGGAATAGAAATGCAGGGATATAATTTTTAGGTCGAGCCTGGGCAGCGCATACGCTGCTCTGCAAGGCATGCTGTATTTGAGTACGGACAGGAAGCCCCGCCAACTCTCCACCCATGTTTGTCATTGCATTGTGTCATTGTCCTTCGTAAATGCTGGCTTCTGACTTGTTAATAGGCTTGTTAGTCCCTCCTTAGTACCACCTTGTCTTCATTTGTAACCTCCCATGAGGACTGCCCCTATTACTTCTGTTGTTACACGGTAGGTCTTAATTAGTCATTAAGCACTATTTTCTTTAATGAGTTTCTCCTACTGCAGGCACGACATGCTTTCCTGCAATATTCAGCGTGCTATGTGCGCTTTCACTTACCAAACAGCCCAGGACAATGGCGGCCGCTTCTTTGAAATTAAATAGGTCTCGCATTTGCAAAAGTTTGAGCTAGTGGCATTGTAAATGACAATGCCTTTTATTTATATGTTAATTATCAAAACAGATAAATAAAAGGCATTGTCATTTACAATGCCAATAGCTTAAACTCTCGCAAATGCGAGACCTATTGCATTGCAAATGCTTGTTAGGGAATGGAAATGAGATGGGTATGGAGATTCACAAAACATCCAGATTTCTGCCTTCATCTCTTCCCAGGAGAAGGACCAAGGAGTCCAATCCAATTCAAAAGACTTTATTCGGATAACACCATATCCATAAAAGTATGACACATACAAGAATTAAAATCAAAATAAAAACAATTACAATAGCGGGATCAAAAAAGAAAATTCATAGTGTTAAGAACAAGGTACAGATGGACTTCAGAATAAGAACAATTACAGTAGCATGATCAAAAAATCTTAATGTTAAAAACAAGATACAGATGGACTTCATGGGTTACACATCGTTTTGCGAGCCCCTGTAGCTATTCGCAAAAAAGTGCCAACGCGGAGAACCAATTAATCATTTTCCAGTTTAAGTATATTTCTAAGCGCATCAGCTAATTGGATAGGTAGCAATTTTTTTAAAAATGGTATTAACAGCCATTGTGCGTATTTTGTGTAGTACTTGCAAAAGAATAAAAAGTGTAATAGTGTTTGTCCACTCTGTCCATCACATGGGCATGGCAGGGAATCAAGTTTTGCATTATACCCAAGGGGAAAACAAAGCAGATATTTTACAGTGCCAGCCCTTAAGCGAAAAAGAAGTCCCCTCTCCCAATGGGACATAGGTAATGTAATGTAGCAAGGCAAGCAATGTTCAGTTCGCTCAATGGGTATGAAATTAGCAACAGTAGATTTCTTAGATTCCCTCTCTAATCTTTCCGCGCTATAAAGTGCATAGAGTGCTGACCTAAGAGCTTTTTTGTCTACAGTCTCGGCTGTGTTTGGGTATAAAAAGAGCCCATCAAAGTTAACGCTTTTCAGGCTCTTATTTACCCCAGCAAGTCATGGGATAGCCATCCCTTTCTCACAACTAATGCAATCATCTATTATCTCCCTGGTGAGGGATGCTGCAGGGTTTTTCATTATAGCCAGCCAGAACAGTGCCGGGCATGCCCTTATAAAATCTTCAATGTAACTTAATTTTAATTCGCTATGGCATATGTACTGAGGAGTGGAGATTGGTGCGCCCAAAAGTTTTCTGCAAAATCTATTTTCCTCTTATTGGACAATAAGGCTTTTAGCAATACCCCAAACCTCTGCGCCATAGGTAGCTATGGGCATGCACTGTGATTTAAAAATCTTTAAAATCGCTAAAATTGCCCCAGATCTTTTTGGGCAGGGAAGACTGAGGATAGAATTGGTGGCCTTTGAGAACTGGTTCTTACAGGACACCACATGTTCAGACCAGGTGCCGTTCGCAGCAAAGACCAACCCCAAGTATGGAAAAGTGCTGGTGCTAGTTAATTTTTGATCGCCCACAGATATGGAGCTTAGGGGGTATTTCCTTGGCCCGCAGGACATTATAAATGATTTCCTAAAATTAGTGCATAAATCTAGACGGGTCATAAAGTCCGTGAATCCCCGTTCTAAAGTGCGTAGTGCATTGGGTGTACGTCCAATTAAAACCGCATCATCTGCGTATAAAAGCACAGGAAGGGTTTTACCTTTAACTCTGGGCACATCGTCGGTGAGTGTGATCAATGATTTGTGCAGATTATTAATATAAATAATAAAAAGAAGGGGGGCTAAAACACACCCTTGCCTGACCCCTCTGCTTACATTAATATCATTAGACACCTCACCCCCGCCGCCAATCCTGACCCGTGCCTTCAGGTCTGTGTGCACGTAGGCCAAAAAGTGCACAAGGGCCTCATCCAAGCCATATGCTAAAAGAATAGACCATAGGCGTGACCTATTGACGAAGTCGAAGGCGGAGGTCAGGTCCATAAAAGCTAAGTAAAGTGGCGAGCGCTGTGCTATGGTATATTTCCCAATGATCAAATTAAGATTTAAACACTGTTCGTTCGTGTCTACTTTGCTCCTAAACCCTAGTTGACATTGCTCTAAAATATAATTATCCTCAGCCCAAGTTAAAATTTTGTTATATAAAACTCTACCTAAAATTTTGAGGGTGTTATCTATTAAAGAAATTGGCCTGTAACAGCTCGGTTGCGAACGGTCGCCCTTTTTAAAAATTGGGACAATAATACTGGTGGACCATGAGTTCGGTAATAGAGCGTTAGTTAAATTATTAAAAACATTTAACAGTAGTGAGGCCCAGAAATCAGGTTTATGTTTGATGAGGTCAATGGGTAGCCCATCCGGACCTGGTGCTTTATTGCCCACACTCTGACGGATGACCTCCTCAACCTCTGTTAACGATATTGGGACCCTAGATGGAGTCCTATGCTTGAAGGGATCGGGTTCTAGTGCGTGTGCTAGGTAGGTCGTAAAAAAATAACTTTGCCAGGTTGCACCTGTTATGTTGCATCTTATAGGGGTTAACGGCTGTCCCATTGTTCTTAGATTTTTAACCGTAGTCCAAAATGTATTGCCGTTTTTTAGGCCGGCAGCATTAACAAGTGCGTCCCAATGATCTTTTAATAGTTCTTCCTTTCTTTTAGCAATAACTGTCTTATACTTCTGCCTTAACTGCTTAACCAGTGAATTACACCTCGGGCTGTGTGACAGGGCCTTGCGTAACTGCCTATTGGCCTCTGAACATTCACGATTAAACCATCTAGGTTCGCATTGCGCTGTGGTGGTGGGTTTTGACAGTGACCAAAGAGTCATTGCTTATGGAATATGCCAGTTAAAAAAGACTGAGACCAGAATGATCAATGTGGATGAAAGAATTTCCAGAAAAGTCTGATTGTGATATCAACCTCTTCATGATAAATGAAGAAATTATATAATAATAAGACAAGACAGAATTATATGCAATTAAAACCACAGGGATTTCCACTTTCAAATCAAAGGAAAGTTGCAAAATTCTTGACAGAGAGGTTGCCAGCTAGCAGGAAGGTGAAAGTGGACACTACTGTCTTGTTCCTTGTTGCAACACAAAAAGATCTGGGGCCAACCCATTCCTCTTGACTCTTGTACTAGGGCTCCATTTGAGTGACATGACACTTCCCACAAAAGAGCCACGTAGGCAGCGGCGTCACTAGGGGGGTGCGGGGGGTGTGGACCTCACCGGGTGACACCATCACATGGGGTGACACCGTGAGCCTCTGCTTTAAATCGCTTAAAGCAGAGGCTCACGGTGTCACCCTATGTGATGGTGTCACCTGCCCTGGTGCGGTCCGCACCCCCCGCACCCCCGGACCCGCACTGGGTGACACCAACCCTAGTGACGCCACTGCACGTAGGTCAGCATTTTCCGTTGCTGCCTTAAAGGGCCATGCCACTCTGTCAAACACCTGTTCCGCATCCAGTGTAGCTGCTGCTGATAGCATTTTTGAGTATTCCACGTGATTTATGTTGTAGTCAAATAGCCTATTGTTAATATTTGATTATCTATTTTTCAGAAATCTGCTGTTTTGCAATTTGTTTTTATGTCTAATAGCCAAAATCTTTGCAAATAAATTACCTTCAGTCTTTAACAAAGAAATTGTGTAATAACTTGCTGGGTCTTGGAGATTCTTCTCTTCTTTGTGAATAAGAACAATTGAGGCCCTCTTATTGCACCCATATTCATGAAAAAGAAGGCTTTTATAGAAAATATTTGCTAGCCCTCCTGGATCACATGGCTGTGAATAGAGTGGCAGTTGGCCTTTGTGTATTATTCTCAGACATTGAGATAAATGGGGATCCTGCCAGGATGTGAGGAGCAGAGCTGTTCCCTGTCTCACTTACATTTCAAAGGGGCTGTCTCCAACATACTCACAAAGAACTTGACACCAGTCTTTTGTCACCCTAGACCTTTTAGAGCCTAGGCAGGGGAGGAAGGAAATTTCCAGAACCAGATGTGTTGGTAGTTTTTTTTAATTTTTTTAGAAACTTAATTTTTTCGATTTTTCACAAAAACAATACATCGGCATCAAATAAATACGTATGCATACATTTCGTTGATAGCAATTATAGTCGCATGAGACACAAGGCCGCACCAAAGAGGGAAGGGACAAGGGGGACAGGAGAATCATCCACAAACATGTCCCTGCGGGGAGGGGCGGCAGAGAAGGCACCCCTACCCAATGCGGACCCTATCAGAACTAAGCGTCGCGTTCCCCACTAGAAACAGACCCCCCGGGTATATCTGCATCACTCAGCTCACTAGCACTAACATCCCGTGAGGACGGCTCCCCCTCCGCTAACCCAGTGGCACACAGGACCCGCCAAGCCATCAGGTCATCCTGCAATTTCTCATCCCGTCGGGTATATTTCATGTGTGCCTCTTCAGCCAGCGACCACTCTCGAACATCTTTGAGCCAAGCAGGAAGTTCAGGGGCCCTCTGCCCCATCCAAGTTATTGCCACCCTGCGCCTGGCAAGCACCAACATTAACTGTAAGAGTTTATAGGGGAGTTTCTTCCTCTTGGGCCTGCGAACCATCGCGAGTAGACATTGCAAGGGATCGAGAGCCACTCGAAGCCCCGTGGCGCTTACAACCCTAGTCACCACCCCATCGTCCAGAACTGCGCAACCAATGGGCATTCCCATGCCAAATGCAAAAAGCCTGCATTCTCTGCGGCACATCTAGGACAGCCAGCGCCCCTGCTACTGTCAATGCGTCTCAGAGAGACCGGGGTAAGGTAGGTGCGGTGTAGGTAATTAAAGTGTGTTAGCTTAAATCTGGCATTGCATGAAACAGTGTGTGTAAGGGAGCCTAAGCGTGCCCACTATGCCTCCTCCAGCGGGGCAGCAAGGTCCCTCTCCCAGGCAACCCTAGACGGTGGGACCGGGGGGGTGGAATCCTGTTTCATCGCTTTATATAGGAGGGAGATCAAGCCGCGCCCCCTGCCGCACGTGAGCATAACATCCAGTGTATGTGTCAGTGTCAGTGGTGGAATATCTGGGTACTGGGGCCAGGTGATTTTCACTACATCTTGCATACCGCTGAAATGCAAAAATTGGCCTTGTCCAAGGCCAAAGTTCTCCACCGCCTGCTCGTAGGTGATAAAGATTTCATTAGGATATAGATCGGCCAGAACCTCGCACCCTCCCTCCCTCCAAAGTCGGAAGGACATGTGACGTGCCATAGCTATAAATGGAGCCAGTATCCAGAGCGAGAGCTCCCTGTGAAAGGGCGCCCTTCGAAGGACCCTCTCAACAAAGCGCTGCCATATGCCAGCTGTATGTCGCACAGTATAGGGGAGATACACATCTGATCCCGCACCCTGCATCAGCGCCTCCTGCAGTGTCTGGGTGTCTGCCCCATCAAGCAAAAGGCGCTTCTCCCAGTTGTCAGTGTCGGTGAACCAACGGGCCGCATGTTGGAGCTGGGCGGCATAATAGTATAGGTCAAATCGAGGGGCTTCGAGACCGCCCTCCTCGTAACTGCGGACAATGGTGCGAAGGGCTACCCTACTGCGCCGACCCGCCCAGAGCAGAGATGTGAGCAATGTGTTGAGAGTTTTAAAAACTCGAGGTGGCAAAGGGCAAAGTGAGTTCTGTAGCACATAGAGTATCACCATTTTCGAGATGGCGAGACGGCCCATCAGTGAAAGTGGGAGAGTATTCCAGAAAAGCACGGACAGCCGCAATGCCGTAGTGACGCGGTCCACATTCCGGGCCAGCGCTTGTTCGTCCGTCAGGGTCACCTGAATACCCAGGTAACGGAACGCCGTCCGCTCCCAACGCAGTTCCAGATCTGGCAAATCCTCCGGAGGCACCGCCGATAGTCCTGCCAATGGGAAAACGAGGGATTTACCACGATTCAGCCGCAATCCAGAGACCTCCCCAAACCGATCTAGGTGGTGCAACAGCACCGGCAGGGCATCGCGGGGAGAGGCCAAGTAAAACAAGGCGTCGTCCGCGTATAAAGAAATGACGTGAGTCATGTCCCCCAGCTTAATACCCCACTGCGCCATATCCGCTCTAATCCGGACCTGCAAGGGCTCTATAGCCAGGGCAAACAAGAGTGGGGAGAGGGGACACCCCTGTCGTGTACCCCTCCCGAGTTGCCACTCTTCGGACCGCGCAAACCCGAGCTTAACTCTAGCGCATGGGGCCGTGTATAAGATACGAACCCAGCGACAAAATTGGGGACCCATCCCCACAGCACGCAAGTCCTCGAGAAGATATCCCCAATCCACCGTGTCAAAAGCTTTGGCAAGGTCAATGGAGACCAAAACCATCTGCTCCTCCCTGTCCCGCACCTCATGCAAAATGTGAGTCAGTCGCCGTAGGTTCATAGCCGTGTTTCGTCCCGGTATGAACCCACATTGATCCTCGTGGATTAGGCGGGCCATATGCGGCGCTAAGCGAGATGCCAAGAGTTTGCAAAGGATTTTTATATCCGTATTGATCATCGTAATCGGCCGATACGATGAGGGCTCGTGTGCATCTCCCCCTGGTTTCAAGATCATACAGATTTTCCCCTGTGTCATACTTGGCGGGAGGATTCCTCGTTTAAAGGCCTCATTGTAAACTTGCAGGAGGAGGGGGGGCAGAATATCGGGGAATGCTTGGTAGAACTCGGGCGGAAAGCCATCACTACCCGGAGATTTGGCCCGCGGGAGATGCTTCAACGCGGATTGAACCTCACATAGCGTCAGTGGCTCATCAAGTTCCTGCCGCGCCTGTTCAGACATGGTACTCAGGGTCAACCCATGTAGATACGGGAGATAAGACGCCTCCCCTACCACGGGATCCGCGGTATACACCGCCTGAAGATGCGATTGAAGGACCCGCAATAATCCCACCTGTGAATGCACCAGGCCCCCAGTGGAGTCCCGCAAGGCCTCAATCGCAGCAGGAGCGTGTTCTCGGCGGAGGATCCAGGCCAAGAGACAACCTGATTTATCCCCTTCTCTGTAAAAGCGTTGTCTGTATTGCGTGAGGGTATATTTATCAAGCCTGTCTAAGATGTCATGGATGCGCTCCTGGATCCCTCGTTCCCCATCCCTCTCGGCTGCGTCAGTAACTATCGAAGTCTGAACCTTCAACAGGCGGCCTTCCTAGTCTTGCAGCTCTTGTTGGAGCTACTTCCGAACCCCATACGTCACACTCAGACATGCCCCTCTCACTCCCGCTTTCAGGGCCTCCCATTGGGTGGCCTGCAATAGGTCTGTCCCAGCCCAATTTAGATCGACGTAATCAGTAAGGGCAGTTTCCACATGGTGCCTCCCCACCTGATCCTCAAGAATCTGTGCCTGCAACCTCCAAGTCCGCGGGCGGCACCTCGGGGCTCCCCATTCCATCACACATGCTACAGGGGCATGATCAGATAGGAATCGCGCTAGATGGGTCACCTCCAGAGACATGTTGGGATCGGGATTCGCGACTAAGACCCTGTCGAGGCGGCTATATGTGTTATGAGTAGATGAGAAGCAGGTGTATACTTTCTGGGTTGGGTGTCTTTGGCGCCATATGTCTTGGGCCCCTAGATTCCCCATGACCTCCCGGAGTTTCAGTCATTCTGGGTTTCATGCCAGTGCGGGGGGAAATCTATCCAGGACAGGATCGAGAACACAATTAAAATCTCCCATCCAAAGCAGTGGAACCTCTAGTTCCGATACCAGGACCTCCTGCAGGGACTGATAAAAGCCCGGGTCATCAGTGTTCGGCGCATAGGTGTTCACTATGGCAACGTCTCGACCATCTAGCTTGGCTCTGAGGAGCAGGTACCGCCCCTGGATATCAGCTTCCACATATTGGACGGCTAGAGGAACCCCGGGCGCCACCCACACAAGGACCCCTCTAGCATAGCTTGAAAAGGAGGAGTGAAAGAGCTGGCCCCGCCACTTCTTTGCCATTTGTTGGGCCCCTTCGTCCGTGAGATGGGTCTCCTGGAGGCATGCTAATGAGACCTGATGTCTACGAAGGAAAGACAGGACCCTGTACCTCTTGGTGCATGTACCCAGCCCCCTCACATTCCAGCTTAAAAATTTAAACCCCATAGTGGTTGTAACGCCCAATCCCCAGGCAGACCATGCCCCACGCAGCGACCTACATGCTGTGCCTCAACTGTGATGCATACGATGCCAACAAAAACCCAACAAAACCCCCTTAAAGCCCCCCTCCCCCCACCCACGAGCAATTTACTGACAACCAAACATGCAGCAATGCCCTTCCCGTGCTGGTGCCAGGACGTGCACAGCGATCCCATGAGCCCAACAGGGCCTAACTTCGTTTATGAATGAAAGAAAAACCCCCTCCCCAAAAGCCGACCCCGACCCGTACCAACCGCTCATGTCATGAATTTGTGTCCCGGGCCACCCAACGAAAATCTGATACACATAGTGCAGAACAAAGCAAGCAGCGGAGCCCAATAGACACAGCCATCATCATCTCTGTGATCTCGGCGAAATCACTGAAACCCCCAATGTGCCATAATCCCCGATCCCTCACAGCCCAGCCCCAACCAACCCAACTTTGGGAAGAACAACAGGATAACAGCCAGGGGGGCCCGCAAGGAGCCCATGTCTGAAGCAGGAAGTGCACAGGCAATGTACAGGTGCGGGACCGGCAGCGGATCCCCCCGAGCCACATCCACAACCACTGAGCCACCACGGACCAACTGCCTGCGTTACAAAAGTGAAGCAGAGGGCCACTGTGTACTCAGGGTGGGTCTGCAGCAGCAGGAGGCAGATCCATAATGGTTTCTGGGATCACTTGATTAGTGGGTAGAAGGGTGTCCGGCACTAAGCTCTCCCCAGGCGGTCCCGCCATCGTCCGCGGGGAAGAAGCATCCGAGTCCGAGGAGTCCACACGCAGAGCACCATCATTCCCCACCGTGATCCGCTGTCGTTCCTCCCTGGCGCCGGCCATGGCCCGGCCCCCGCGTCTGCTTCTGCGTCTTCTCCTGGGTCTGGTCCCCCAGGTACTCCGGGAGTCCCCCTGCTCACCCTCGGTGAGGGCCTCTCCCCGGACCTCGAGCCACTCCCATACTTCCTCCGGAGAATCAAAAACTGGAGCCTTTCCCTGGGAGATCACCTTGAGGTGCGCGGGGTACAATAGCATGTACTGCAGACCAAGTTCACAGAGCTTTTGTTTAACACCCAGATAGGATTTTCGCTGTTCCTGAACGTGGCGGGTGTAATCAGGATAAATGGATATTCTAGCGCTATCATAAGTGAGGTCCGTTGCCTCCCTAGCGACTTTCAGGATACAATCCCTGTCCCTGTAGTTCAGGATTTTAGCAATGAGGGCCCTAGGAGGGGCCCCGGGCGGAGGTGGAGGGGTCAACGCCCTATGGGCCCGCTCCACCACAAAGACCGCAGACAGTCCCATGGGGCACAGCTTCGTTCGGATCCATTCCTCTAAGAAGCGCTCCGCATTGCCCTGCTCCGCGCGTTCCGGGATACCCAGGACCCTGATGTTACTGCGTCGGGCCCTGCCTTCCGCCTCCTCTGCTCTGCGCTCCAACGCACCGGTCGTGGTGGTGAGCTGAGTAACCTGGTGTTTCAAGGAGGCCACCTCCCCCTGCAGCTGGACGATGTCCCCCTCTGCCGTAGAGACCTTATCTGCCACCTTCCGCAGATCCGCCCGCAGTAGGTTCACATCAATGGACACTGTCTCTATTTGCTTTCCCAGGGCGGTGTGAGAGCCCCGTATAGCCTCCAGCAATTCGGCTCGGGACGGTTCGGTAGGGGTGTTGCCCTCGCTGTCGAGGCCTGTCTGGCGAGTGATCCTCTGCGTGGGGAGGCGCTGCGTGGTGTACTGTGTGATCGTATTGGGGTTAGAGGCGCGTGGGGGCTTATCCTTACCCATGGTGCAGAACTCAGGCCGTCAAGTGTGGTGTTCACCTGGCCCGGTCCGGCCTTGTAGGGTAGTCTCTCCCCCTCCGCCGTCACAGGGTACACAGCAGAACAATCCGGAGTCCAGGGGACCAGTGTCACTCCCCAGGACACCCACTCTGGGATGGCGTCAACCACGGGAGATCAGGCCGGCCAATCCGGCTCCCCAAGGCCACTTCACCACTACATCGGTGCCAGGACGACGACGCGGGCCCTCTGCGCACCCACCGCCGGGGTCCACGCCACCCCTCCCGGTTCCAGGATCACTGTTCGGAGTGCCCCGAAAGAAGGGCCAGACACCTCCGCCGTGACTCAGGAGGGCACTCCGCGACCAAGGGTGGGCCGGACAGGAACCCCCACTCCACTCGCGCTGCTCACCGTGGCTGGCCGGCCCTCACCTCCACGGTCGCCACTCACCGGGGTCAGCGCCGCCAAATAGCCGCGGCCCACGCGCAGCGCTCACCGTCACAGGAGCTCAAGCCGGCGGGAGGAGCGCGCGACTCCAGCGCCCCCCAGACGGTCGTCGCGCGTCGTCGCAGGCCTCGCAGCTCAGGACCTCTCCGCAGGGCCCCAATCACAGTCCACTGCTTAATGCGGAACCAGGCAGGTAGGCACCGCCAGGCCCCGAGGCCCCCGTAGGTTAAGGCCCGGCGCCCGTCAGCGCGCTGCGCAGGCCTCCAGCCCGCAGGGCCGTGTCACGGGGATCAGGGCCAGCACCCCACCGGGAGCCACCGGCGGACAGGATTGTCATCCGGGCCGGTCCGATGGCCACTGCACGATGTTAGGGGGATCTCCCCCACTCAGGGCCAGAATCCCGCTCACGCGAGCATAGGCCGCATCCCCGGCCTCTCGTAGGTGCGGCCTGCCGGGGCACCTGCCGCCGGGACGATTCCGCCGGTCCCCAGGTCGGATTTGGTTCCGAGACGGGTCCGGAGCACCGCCGCTCGATTCAGGGCTCCAGGCGCTCAGAGAGTGCTGTTGTCGGCACCCGTAGTAGGGTTTTAGCAGGATTTTTTGCGGCTGGCAGGTCGGGAGCCGAAGGAGCTTATGTCCTGTCGGCCATGTTGCTTGGCCACGCCCCGTTGGTAGGTCTAGAAGTTTCTCCCACTTCAAAGGCTGGCACAAGGTATAAATGTTGGAGATTCAGACCAACTCTTCAGTTCACTCCGAAGGACTGTCTTGTATTTCAGAGGACTGCCCTGCTGCTTGAGTCCTGCTTTGTACTTCAGAGGACTACGCTACTGCTACCAGAGGACTGCCCTGCTGCTTGATGCCTTCCCTGTACCCGTTGAACTACGTTCTCCTCAAGTTCAAGTTTATTTTATTCATGCTCAGCTAATAAAATCCATTGCAAGTTTGTAATGAGACCGTTACATAAATTTATAAAACATAAAACTGGGAAAGGGAGAGACCCACTTAGGTCTGGTGCCCAGGCAGTTATAAAATATTCAAGTGAGTGATAATGCAGATTTCAAATGCATCTCACTAATAAAAAAAAGAACAAACAGGGTGGTAAACACTGCCATGGCATGATTATAAAAGCATAGAAAATTCATTGTTATTAAAAAATAGTTCAGACAGACTTCAGTCAATATGTTACCCCAAACATTTTAAGTCAGTGTAATGTATTGAGCTATGGGCAATTTCGTGCATTTGGAACTCAATCAGCCATTTCTTCTGTTATTGGAGAAGTTAAAGTGCCGGTACATTGACCCATAAGGTCGTTCCATACTAAAACAATTTTGCTCTCGTCTTTCCTAGGTTTTTAAACATGTAGCCCTTGAGGGCACATTTGGAACCTTCAGATGATAAATTGCACTTTTTGTGGGCACACATCGTTGTTACGTGTAAAGTAGTGCTTCGTGCATTTATACATTATAATGCAGAGGGATCTACAAAATATAATTTTAAGGTCCAGAACTGACCGGTGGAGTGACGGCTCTTAGCATTTTGTCAACTTTGCTCAAGAATTTGACCAGGCCACAGATCTTGTTTGATCCATACTTGACGGAGGAGTTTCCGGCGATCGTCAATTAAAGCTGGGCACATACAGAGAAGGTGAGTTAAATTTTCTCATGATTGCCCACATAGTCGACACTCATTTGACGCTGGGTGCAAGGACCAAGACGGTAAAAGGTCCAGGGATGAAAAAATTCCCATCCTGATGTGGCAATACTTGATTTTGAAATGCCCCGCAAAAGTGTCTGAGATATTTTTGCATCTTGCTTTTGTTATAACTTCTCTGTACGAGACAGGCATGCTTTCTAGCCATCAGGGTCACACGGTCTTGCAGAAATGAAGCGTTTAGATTTGCTGTTTAACACCTTCTTAAAGTCTTGGTGTGGAAGATTTTGGATCCAAAGTGCTGTGGCTGTTTTCAATTTTTAGTGCTTTGTGCATGGTGACGGACCAAGTGTTTTCAAAGACTGAGAGAGGATCAGATGCCTCTTGCCAGATTAGATATTTCTTCTCTGCAGCAGCAAATCCTGTTCAGTGACTCTTCTTTGGAAGGGTATCTGGCCTTGTGGAGCCCTCGGTGGCTGCAGCCTGGAGCTTCGTCCCGCTGGAGATTTTCAACTTTAGAAATAATGACAAAGTCTGTACATAGAAATATTCAATGTGACTTTTTCAACGACCCCGGACGACAACACCTCCTCCTCAGACCCGGCCGGCTGCCTTGCCCCGCTGAACTTAACTTTCTCAGCCATAGCTCTTAAAAAAATTCTTCTAAGTCTGAAGGTAAGCTGGGACCGGGCCCAAACCACTTCTTATATCAGAACTGCGATCCATCGTGGTTGGCCTTATTTTTCGGCTTTACCCCAGTCTCGCACGGCTAGATGCCTGTAGGTGCCGCTTTAATCTTTTAGGTGCTATTTTTCACTAAAAACTTAAAAATTCATAACTCTGGTTCTACTGATTGTATTTAATTCATTTTTGTTTCATATCATTTATTACATTATGTTTCTATTTTCAGAAATTGTTTTTTTTTTTTTCTTGAGTTGTGTTTTCATTTTATTACTGTTTGTTTACTGCATAAATACAGTGCCTCTAAATTAAGCCTGACTGCTTTTGCGCCAAGCTTCCAGTGGGTTAAGCACAGGTTAATTTAGTGACTTTTATGGATCACCATGATAGGGATTGTGATTGTTGCTTGAGAAGGGTTAACACCCTCCTCAACCTAAAACCCTAATTTCTTACAGATGGGGTGCCCAATCAAATGATACAAAATACATGCCTTCTCCTGGAGACAGGGGACCCATATCGCTTTCTTGCAAGAGATCAACCTCACATCACAAGAGGGAGACAAGCTACTCAAATATGGTGTGGTCATCTAGTTTATACAAGCTCCTCTGCAATTGCTGGGGGCATAGCGATCCAGGTCTGTCCATGGTTACCCTTTAGAACCGTCAAGTCACACATCAAGAAGGAAAGTAGGTGCGTGATAGTTTGGGTGCAACTGGATGGGATGGATGTAACCCTGGTGAATGTTTCTGTACCTAAAGCGGATCAGCTGGCCTCGTATCTGGCACCTCTGGTCCTCATACCCATAATAATAGGAGAGTAATTTAGCAAACTTTTACAAAAACCAGCATTTGTTTGTCAAGTTGACAAACAAATGGTTTTTTGTGTAAAATCGCCCCATGCCACGCCTTTACTTTAATGGTGGCCACGCCCCTTTCTTTAGACGCGGCTCGTCTAAAGAAAGGGGCGCTGCCGCCATTAAAGTGAACTGGAAGTCATTTAAAAGGACCAAGAAAACAATAGTGTAAATCACTGCGGGGGGGGGGAACAAAAGGAAGGGAGACCACAATAGGTAGAAATAGGGGTCAAAGAGTTATTATTTGTAAGTAGTTATAACAGCACTACAGTACGCTTTAATATACAATGACCATTAACACACAAAGTGAGCACTGGACGTGCTAGTGATAGTGAACGACGCAGTGACACAGGGGTGAGAATAACAGCGTGAACGGCGGCAGAAATAGTTACAATAATGTGGTCAAAAAATGAGGATATTATGTACAATGTTGATATATGGGATTCAAGACAAATAAATTGACCACAACAGCGCCAACGTATTTAGCTGGGTAGTCGACGGCGTTTCAACCTGTTTGATTTCAGGTCATCATCAGGACAATGGTCATTACTTTGAGGTAGTGCTCCGATGGACGTGGGATGGGTCAGCCGTGCCGGTCTGTTCAGTCAAGGATCTCAATGAGGGAGCAACATCGGGCAATCGTGGTTTCACTGGAGATTTGAAGGTTTGATGTTGCTCCCCCATTGAGATCCTTGACTCAACAGACCGGCACGGATCTCAATGGGGGAGCAACATCAAACCTTCAAATCTCCAACACCCTCAAGAAGCATACCTATCATCTTCAGTGAAACCACGATTGTTTTCTTGGTACTTTTAAATGACTTACAGTTGAGACATTGTTGTATGTTGCAACTTCTACCTGGTCTCACCTGGGTTAACGGGTTATACTCCTGTAATTTGTCTCTTTGTCATTAAAGTGAAAGCTCGGCATGGGGAGTTTTTACAAAAAAAAAGCATTTGTTTCTCAAGTTGACAAACAAATGCTTTTTTTTTTTGTAAAAGCACCCCATTCGTTTTTGAAATGAATACGGCGAGCCGCGTCTAAAAAAGGGGCGCAGCCGCCATTAACGTGAAAGTGCATCATGGTGCACTTTAAAACAAAAAAGTTAATCAATAGAAAAAAAAACATGCCATGCGTTTGGCGCCGCAAATACCAAACCAGAGGCACCGCCGCCATTATATCAGTTGAGGCGTGCTGTGCGATGAAAAAATAAAAGTGTTGCAAGAGAGCATGTCCTGCCTGCAACAGTACAAGGAGGACTAAGGGGAAGGGTTTCCTTATTATGTTTCAGCGGCTAGCCAGAAATATTCCTCCTATTACAGCTTTTAGTGTTTTCTAGATGAGGGGGAATGGGGTTTCTGGCGTGTCATTGTTTTGGAAAAAGTGTTAAATGACGTTCTGTAACTCTTTTTTAGTGGAGTCATATGTGAGCAGTTTATCATTAAGTCGCCGTGGGCGGCATGGGTAAACATAACCAGGGATATGGAGGTGTGATGGGGGGTGGTCGGACAGCGCCGCCACTCTTATGTCTACCTTTCCCACGGACGTGAGAATGTGCGGGGAGACCAGGAAGTAATTGTATATCCCCTAGACGAGGGGTCTTAAATTGTTAGGGATTTGTCAGGCCTACTTCTGCAAGACATTGTAACCCAGTGTCTGTGAGCGCACCAGATTGGTCTATTCTCTGGGGCAACCTGTCTTGTGAGTTGTCACAGACAAGGTTGAAGCCACCCCCCCACCACCATCCCTGAGTCAGGAATAGTGGCAACAGAGGCCTACGGCGTTATGTACAAATTGTTTTTGGTGGTCGTTGGGGGAGTACAATGTGGCGAGGGTGAAGGTGTAGGTGTTCATGGATATGCATAGGGAGAGAAGCCTCCTCAGTATTTCTGCTTGTGTGTGGATTATTTGGTCCTGATAGGTGCTAGCTAGCAGTATCACCACTTCTTCTTTTTGGTGGGTCCTGAGAAGAAGCCCTGTCTATCAAACCAGAGGGAGCGGAGCCTTACCCAGTCTTTTTTAATGAGGCGTGTCTCCTGTAGGAGAGCGATATCACATTTGGAGTCCTTTAAATGGGTTAGGAGGACCAGTCGCTTGGAGGGGGAGTTAAGGCTCCTGACATTGAGGCTCAGTAGCCTAACCATCTTGGGGACACAGTAGGATTCGAGTCATGGTAACCCAAGGGATGGGCCATGTGCACGGTCTGTAGAGAGAGTGGGTCCACTCTGAGTTGTCAGAAGTATAGGCAAGCTGGGTGTGCTCCTGACTCCCCCCACCCATCTCAGTAGCAGATATAGATATGGCTGCAGCATTGGCCCCCCAACCGGCATGGAGACCAATGCTCAGAGTGCTGGACAGCCCGGGATGTTCCTATCTTTAGGCCGGTGAGTGGGAGCTAGTCTAAGGCTTATCTTGGGTGGTGTCTTGGCTTTGGATTTGCTGGATGAGCGCTGTGTTCTCTCAGTGTCTTTCATCTAGAGTTGGTTTGAGGGAGCCTCTTTATGTGAGGCGCTGCCATCTGTTGCAGGGCGCTATATGTTTCAAGAGGGCTTGTTGATGCATTTCATGATCCGGAGTCTCCCTTGGCGCATTCAGCCCAAGGATGTAGTTGGCCTCGCCTACCATGCAGACAGTTTGCGTTTCTTTGTTCCACATGAACATCAGGCGGCAGGGGTGCCCCTATTTGTATTTAATCGAATGCTCCCTATGGTAGGTGATGACTGTCTTGAAGAGGCATCGTTGTTTTAGTTTTATGGGGGAACAGGTCTTGGTAGACCCAGAGTTTGGAGTCTTCAAACATTATAGGCCCTTGGTATCTTGCCGCTGTCATTATGGCTTCATTTAGGCAGTAGTTGTGGGTGCAGGTTAGGATATCTTTTGGTTGACCAGGCACAGTAGAGAGGCAACCTGCCCTGTGGGTGTGTTTGAGAATCATCTCTTTCTCTGCCTGTTCTGGAAGCACCTGGTGGAATAGGCGTATGACGTAGCTCTCCAGTTCTCCCGAATCCGCTTGGAGAGGGGCCCCTTTCATTCTAATGTTGGAACGGAAAGACCTGTTCTCTAGATCCTTAACCTGAAGTTGCAGGTCTGCGTTTTGTTCATGCAGGTTCATCAGTTCACATCTGTGGGCCTCCAATTTTTCCTCTCTGGCGTCTCCGCCAGTTTTAAGGGTCACAACCGTTGGCATGGTTCAGCCACCTCCTTCTTGATATCTTTAATATCTGTGGTAATGTTTTCTCGAAGTGCAGCTATGTCCTCTTGAAGCGTGTCAAAAAGGGCTTCCATTAACGGTCTGGTGACAGGGGCCAGAGCGTCCCCAGGGTTAGGAGCGGCCTCCTGCATGGCCGGAGCCAGGCGTTCTGAGTTGGTTGTTGTTTTCTTGGGAAGTCAAGCTTTTTGGTGGTGGCTTTCAAGAGCATGTCCTTCAGCGTGGAGTCCTTCTTGGCTCTGTGTGCTTCCATGTTACATGTGTATGTGCCCTGTTCCGGAGATGTCTAGGCCAAAGGGCCAGCCCCACTGGGACCTCTGGTGCGCTGGTTATTGTCAGCAAGGGTTCATTAATGCAGTGCGCTGTGCTACTGCTTCCAGGCTCCCTGTTGTAGTGTCTTCCTGGCATTGAGTGCCCCCCGCCCCTGCAGAGGCAGCTGCCACTTGCCACCAGAGACTGCTTGCCGTGGCCCCTGGGGTCCCCAGGCCCATGCGTCTCCCCAGCATCAAGCACCTACCAGCCCCCGTGCAATGGGCTCAGACTGTCGCCAGAGATCGCGGGGCTCGCTGCAAGAATCCGTGTGGCAGGTGAACAGGGTCAGGCGGGTTGCCCTGAGAAGTGTTCCCTGTGTTTGATGGGGGCCCTCGGGGTGCTAGGTGGATCTGGCGGGGTACCTGGCACCGATGGCCTGAGGACACAAAGGTATCCAGGGTAGATGAGGGCAGGGGGTGGGAGGCCCCTGCGATTTCTGTGCATGCAGGGCCCTCTCCTGACCCACCGGTACTCTGCCGTACGAGTGTGCTGTGTCGGATCAGCGGTGGGGACCTCACTTCAGCAGGAGTCTGTCTTGCTCGTTCCTGGGCCCGGCTCCTCTGGGGCCCCCACCAGCGCCACAGTCGTGACCGGTGCAGGCAGAGCAGTAGGGGTTCGCCTAACGGCTGGTGTCTGTCAACTGGACCCCCAGTGGGGCCCAGGTGCTGCTGAAGAAGAGTCACTGGTGGGGGCCCAGGTGACAGCGGCATTGAGCCTCACCTCTGGTCGGCCGAGCCCCATCGGGACACTGTCAGTGTGCCAATGGTTTGTCTGGAAGCCTGGCCACTGAAACTCTAGGCCCAGCTCCTCGCAGCCTGCAGGGTAGGCCTCATGGGGTGGGGCTGTAGTCCACTGGCCGTGCTTTCTCCCTTGTCTCCTTGCAGATCACCAAGGGATCCGGACTACATTTAGGGATCCTGGAGGGTGTCCTCTTCTCTGAGGGCCGCCTCAAAAGATGAAACCTTGTGGGGGCATACAATGCTGGCCGCTGGTGTTGCCAGGCGGTGGAGCTTCACAAACGTGCTTCTAGCAACCGCCATCTTGGCCACACCCCGAGTGCCATATTTGAAATACTTCTAGAGCAACCCCAAAGCAGCAGATGATAGTGTATATTGATGGCAGTAATCAAGATTGTTGGCACCCTAACAGGAGCGCGTCTCTCATAGATTGTGTGTGTCATAAGAAATAAGTAATCAAAAACACAAGAACAACCCATATGTCCATGTGAACTGGGTAATAGCTATTTAGCTAGGAACAATTGTTCACAAGGAACTCATTTCACGAAAAAGTTTATCACTGTTGCAAGTGTATGAGTTTTTGCAATGACTCTCTCATGAGCCTCAAAAGACCAGTAATACAGTCTGAATGTCTAAATTAATTTCAACATTGTGATATTTACCTAATACTTATTAAGGAAGCAGCCCAGAAGGTGTATTGGTTAATACTCACTTAAGCAGAAGTGAGTAATATTTGTTTATAAATACAGAAATCTGTATAAAAATACATACTCACAAAACACAACATACATTGATAATGCTAACGCAAATATTGAAGAATAGAAAAAAGGTGAGTTATGTGGCCCCAGTGAAGTGACCATAACCAGCTTGTATTAAAACACGTAGTGACTGTATTGAGTTAAAAAACAGGTTATTGGAGTAAGAAGGATGTCTTTTGTGATTCTGATTCAATATTTCATATCAAGGACCAGAGTCTTTTCTAGTGCTCTCAAGACTATCCTTATTGGTTGCCGACGACGTTTCGACTCCTTTATGGGTCTCTTCAGGATCGAAATAAGAAATAAGATAGCACTCTTTTCAGTTCTACATGCACGTCAAGCAAATTATGAGGATTTTTGTTCTTTCTGTTTATTATATATCAACAGGTGGAGCATAACATTGTATATATCATATTCTGCATTAAAACTTTTGCTCAGTTAGATCTTATCTAACAACAGTATTACAACAGCAACCAGCTCCAATCACAGCTTAGATGTTATGTTATGTTTGTTATGTTAATAAATTTGTAAAGCGCATGGCTGTCCCGGCAAAAGGACATCCCAGCGCTGATTGCCAGGAAAGGGGGTGAGAGAGGAAGCTACTGATCAACCAAAAAGCCAGGTCTTCACTGCTCTTCTAAAGGATAAAAGGTTGGGGGTGCTTCTGATGGAAAGAGGCAGAGAATTCCAGAGGGTCAGCACAAGCACCTTGAATGAACACCCTCCTGCTCTGGTTCTATGGGACCGAGGAACACGTGCCAGATGGAGGTCGGCCGAGCGTAGGACACGCGTCGGGATCTAGGGACGGCAAAGATCGCTCAGAATCGATGGGCCTGAGCCTGCAAGAATTTTGTGCGTAAAGCAAAGCGCTTTCTTTGCTCTATAGGCAGCCAGTAAAGGCGATGCAGAAGGCCGGAGACCAAGCAGTGCCTAGGTAGGGCAAACAGCATGCGGGCTGCAGCGTTCATAGTGCGCTGCAGCCTTTTAATCACAGACTTATTGGAGCCAAGCAGCAGACCATTGCAATAGTCCAGCCTGGCCAGAACAGTAGCTTGAACAATCAGCTGGTGGGTGTGAGGGTAAAAAAAAAACAGTATGGGTTTAAGGCCGCGCAGCATGCCAAAACATGTCCCTGCAACAGACTTGGCGTGGTCCTCGAAAGAAAGGGCGCTATCAACCCAAATGCCTAGATTTTTTACAACGGTGTTTGGCAGAGGGGGTGCGCCAAGCTTCGGAGGCCACCAGTTGCTGCCCCAAAGATGTGAGTCTCTACCTAGTAGGAGGATCTCAGATTTAGTGGTGTTCAGTTGGAGGCAATTAGCCTCCATCTAGGCTGAGATGACGGTCAGGTCCTCCTGAAATTTAGCGGCATCCTGGCTAGGGTCCTTGGTAAAGGAAAGTATTTGTATGGGATTTATAAAGCGCCGGAATCGCCCCCGAAGGAGTATCTCCGCGCTGCAGAAGGGGCAAAAGACAGGTCAGAAGGGGGGCGTGGCTAGCAGCCAGGCATGGCGGACGTCTTCTAGACGAGCTCCGGACCTGGGCCGCTAAATCCTGAAATATCCTGATGTAGACTGCAGGACGGGGGCTGTAAGTGAGCGGGCGGCTGGCCGGGTGTGTTACGAAGACTCGGAGCTGCGTGGATGTTGAGGAACGCAGATACGGGCGGAGGTGTCGACCCCGGTGCCTGACTGCGCAGACGATAGCGGATAGACGCTTGGGGCCCGGTGCGGGCAGGCCTGGACGCCTCCGGTAAGCGGAATTGCTGCCTGCTCCCCTGCGGTCCGGAGTTGTGAGCGACGAGCGCTGGGGCAGGACTGTGTTCACGGAGGAGGTGGCGCCGCGAGATCCGCATGCGACGCCATTGTGGAGCGGGAGTGCCTGCGACTGGGGGAAGTCAGATTAATTGAGCCCGGGGATGAGTTGCGGCCTATCCCCCTCCTGGGTCTGCGCGTTGGAGGTGGTGGAGCTGGGCGACGGCAACCGACCCTCAACAGTGCCTGAAGCAGGGGACAGTGACGTGCAATAGTGAATCCGTCTGCACGGAGGAGGTGGGGGCGGTGGATGGGGGACACGCAGCAGTTGCGGCACACCTTGGGACGACTGGCGGCCGGGTGGGCCCCGCTGGTCGCCGGTTTCCTTTCCTTCCTGATTGACTTTGGTTTCGCTGTGGAGCCCTCACATGGGCAATGAGGAGCGGGGCTTGGCACACCTCGCGCTGCGGATGTGCAAGTTATAGGCCCCCCCCCCAAGCTGAAGGTGTGGATTGCCTGCGGTCCCCTGCCCCCCCCCTGCTGCTGTACCGCCCTGCCATAACTAGACCCTGACCCGGAGGTACAGTGGTGGTGCCACGAGTTGTGCAGAGGCCGACACTAGACTGTGCTGTAACGAACAGCGACTGGGCTGCTGTGTGGCGCTACTGGAAGTGGACGGAGGTGTCTGCTGGACCACACGACTTGCGCACTGCTCCTGAAGTGTCCGGTAATTGTTATTGCTGCCAGTTGTATTGACTATCTCTCTCCTGTCTCACATGATGGGGCGTAACAGAGCAAAGCAACAAGATCTGGGAGGCCCAGACTCTGTCCCGGACACCGCGGAGAACGTGGATGCCTCGCTCACGTCTGGGTGTGTCCCGTCTACTGTTGTACCTGCACCTGTGGACAAGTTAGATCTGATCTTACAGGAGGTGAGGGACTCCAGGAGGGCGATCGAGATGCAAATTGGGACGCTGACCACTGGCCTTACTTTGCTACGGGCGGACCACACGAAACTTGTGGACAAGGTGAAGGATAACGCTACGTCGCTGGAAGGCTTAGCACCGCGCCAGGCACAGAGTGAGACCCATATTAAACAACTGCAGGACCAGGTTGTTACCCTGCTAGACCATGTGGAGGATGCGGAAGGCAGAGCTAGACGGAGCAACATTCGCGTCATTGGCTTGCCAGAAAGGAGCGAAGGGAATGATGCAACACGCTATATGGAACAATGGTTCAAAGACCACGTCACGACGGAGGGACTTACCACGCAATACTGTATTGAACGAGCGCACAGAATACCCACCGGGCGACCAAAACCAGGGGCTCCCCACGACCTCTTATAGTAAAATTGTTAAACTTTCGCGACAGAGACACTCTACTGCAAAAGGCTCGCGAACTGCCTCAGATACAATTTGAGAATGCCAGGATATCACTTTATCCTGACTACACGGTTCTGGTGCAAAGACGGCGCTCTTCCTTCATGGCGGTTAAGAAAAGACTTAGAGCTTTAAACCTGAAATATGCGCTTCTTTTTCCGGCCCGATTAAAAATTTTGCACGACCAAAAGGCTTACTTTTTTGAGAGTCCCGGAGACGTGGACGACTGGCTGGAGGTGATGGAATTGACCAATGCTGCAACATCTGCCTCTCACTCCACTGCAAAGACTCGGAACAGTCCTGTTGCACCCACTGGTCGCGGCAGCAGACGATCGCGCAGGATCCCTGCGCGGACATATCTCACTTCGCAACAGATACAGAGGAACAAATCGCAGGCGATTGTCGCAGCTGCCACCTTTACACATGCCGCGAGAGCTGAGGCCAAGACCTCCTCCGAAGAAGAAGAAACGCACGACACAGACTCGGAGGGCAGTATGGCCCTTTTTCCTTCTGCAACCACACAGTTAATTAATGATCTATACGGCTAAAGTAGCCGCTGCTCGCATTGTGCCTCCGACTGCAGGATGACTCTGTAACGAGTGTTGGAAATATGTGTATGATTATTTGTGAAGTAACATGTTTGTATGGCCCAGGTTCCGTGGTAGCTTACATGTACTGTTGTAGCGAAGGTCGCACCACATGGAGAGCGCTAGCGATGTCCCCCACATGGCGAATGCGCTTTACGTAACCATTATGTTTTTTCTTGTTCAGTGGGGTTATATGGTCCGGTATTGTTTTTTGACCAGACCGAGTATTGGGGTTTTTGGGGGGAGGGTTGGTCCCAGGATAGCTATAGTTCTAGATAGGCTATGCAGCTTGAGCACTACGCTAGTTTTTAAGCGAGTACTACCTACACCACGATGCATACGCTGGGTAAATATATCATACTGACATGGAATATTCGGGGCATGGGTTCGGTGCAAAAACGCCATAGAGTGCATGCGCAACTGCAACGCCGCAAGGCGCAGATCGTATATCTACAAGAGTCGCATATGGTGGACAGTGAGATGGTGAAACTCCGCAAGAAATGGAGAGGGCAAATTTATTCTACTACGTACTCCAGCTATGCGAGGGGTACTACAATTTGGGTGAGGCATGGAGTGCCATTCTTAGCTTTGGAACAGAGGATAGACAAACAAGGGCGGTACATATTTGTGAGAGGAACGCTAGATGGTCAACCTGTGGTGCTTGGCAATGTCTATGCCCCGAATTTTGATCAAGATAAATATTGGGATATGTTAAATATTGCATTGGCTGGGTGGGAATCGCATGCATGGATTGTAGGAGGTGATTGTAATGCAGTAATGGATGTCTCTCTGGACAGGTCGCACCCGCCCCTGCATGGAGCGGGAGTTTTTAAACAGACTGAGGTGCTGGGCAGATGGGCAGATGGGTGGGAACTGTGTGATGTCTGGAGGATGCTACACCCAACACACAGGGAATATTCCTTCTATTCCCCCGTCCACGTACTCCACACGAGGATAGATAGAATATATTGTTCCAACAGGATTGCTATGCAGGTGCCCCAAGCTACATATTTACCAAAGACGTTCTCGGATCATAACCCGTTGGAGATTGTTCTTACCTGGGGTAGGGTACCCACTCCGGTTCCCACGTGGCGTATGTGGCCGCAGATATTGGAAGACTCTGTCTCCCGCACTGATCTGCTAGATACCATTGAGAATTATTTTGCAGAAAATAGTAACACAGCGTCGACTAGACTGATTGAATGGGACGCTTCAAGGTCGTGGTTCGGGGGAGAGCAATTAGCACGACTGTGGGAGCCAGGCAGGAACTTCACAAGTCCCTACTGGAGGTGGAACATGCTATGGGTAGGTTGGAACAAGACGCAGTGACTGATGAAACCAAACGGGCCCCACTTCAGGAGGCTAGAATTAAACACGCAGAGCTATTAGACTCTCTGCGTGTCATTGATTATCAGACATATTCGCGGCGAACTCACACCGAAGCGGATAAGTCTGGAACTCTGCTTGCCAGGTTGATCCGAGATACCCCTCCAGCGGTGGTTATAAATGAAATACATACCTCAGAAGGGGTTAGCGCCGTTACTCAAGGGGATATCAATGCCGCCTTCAGTCAATACTATGCCACCCTATATAGTTCATCGGATAACAACGCGATGACCCACTCGGAGACTTTCTTGTCCAACCTCACATACCCGCAACTCACGGCGGCAGCCCAGAAAGGATTGACGGGGCCCATCACCCAATCTGAGATTAGGGTTGCTATGAAGGGACTCCTGCGCAACAAAACCCCAGGGCTGGACTGTCTTTCAATTGAATTTTATGCTACGTATGCAGATTCACTAGTGCCTCAATTGGAAATACTGTATAACACAGCACTGGAAAGGGGCTCTCTACCACTCACCACGGCGCAAGCATTGGTAATATCACTCCCAAAAGCAGGTAGGGATCCCACAGATATGGCCAGCTATCGTCCGTTGTCCTTATTAACCACGGAGTATAAAATACTGAGTAAGATGTTGGCCAATAGACTACTGCCCTATCTGTCCCAGCTCATCCATGTAGACCAAACCGGCTTTTTACCTGCACGCAGCACATCACTGAACACTAGAAAGCTCCACTATCTCATGACTGAAGCGCCGAAACGGTACCCTCATGCGGGTTGCATTTCCCTGGATCTGCGGCAAGCATTTGTCTCCATTAGATGGGACTATATGTTTCAGGCGCTGGGGAAATTTGGGATTCCGGAAGGCTATATTTCCTGGTTGCGCCTCTTGTATGATGCCCCCACAGCGCGTGCCCGTACTGGTAACCACATCTCAGCGGAGTACTCTATACACAGGGGGACTAGACAGGGCTGCCCTCTATCGCCTCTTGTCTTTATACTGGCATTAGAACCACAGGCCATAAGGATGCGCCAAGATCTCCTTGACAGGGGTATACCGCTAGGGAATACGACGCATCTGTTCTCTGCGTATGCAGACGATATTATTCTATACTTGCGCGATCTCCGTCTACCCTTGGATCCGATCTATGAGGTATTTCGCCATTTCGAAATTATTTCAGGCTTGGCCATTAATGTTGCAAAATCACACGCTTTTTTCTTCATAGACCATGCAGAAATCACTGAAGTAGAATTTGGAGATACCAGGCTCCAGGTGGCGCCGCACACATTTAAATACCTAGGTATTCAGGTCTACCGGACCCATACTGATATGCTGGACGGTAACCTAGACCGTGCGCTTAGAGCCTTGCGGTCCAGCATCACTTTCTGGACCTCATTGCCGCTGTCTGTCATGGGTAGGGCGGCTTTGGCAAAAATGGTGGTTCTACCGAGACTGATATACTATTTTACTAACTTACCATTGATGGTGCCACATTCTACGTTTGGTTTGATGAACACTTTGCTTATTGATCTTATCTGGGGCGCTGGCAGAAGACGTATTAGTCTGAAGAAGTTGCAATTGGATACAAATAGAGGGGGCCTGGGCGTTCCGGACTTGCGTGCATATTACTACGCATGCCAATTACAATGGCTGTCATATTGGACAGCGGGGCGTAATTTACAGGAGATAGGATACACCGAGGTGGACATAGATCGTGGTGCGTTACATACCTTGCTGTTACCTGGTGGAGTGGTCCCGAAGGATCCCCCCCCCTCTGCTGCGCACGGCGCTCCAATGTTGGAAAGCAGCTCTGCAATATACGCATGCACCCCAAGCATATGCGGGTAACATCCCGCTACTGGGTATTCCACTGAGGGACGGCAGGCTTACTAAGCGCAAGATAGCACCGTGGCTAGATGCAGGGATTAGCACAGTAGCGGATCTGTTTGAGGCGGGAACGCTACTAGATCATGACACATTTGTTAATGAAACGGGTGCCCCAGCGCACTTATATTTATTGCATGCTGCACTGTTCCAATATATAAAGAAGCACTGGGCTCCGCAGAGACAGGAACCCCCCACTCACGACTTGGTAAAAATGCTTTACTATATGGGCAGAGGCAGACACCTTATTAGATGGCTTTACACTGGTTTGCGCTCACATACGATGGTAGCTCTGGATTCATTGAGGGCGGCATGGAGTGAGGACATAGACAGAGACTTGGCAGATAAGGAATGGATGAGTGTACTTGAACACCCCAAAAAGGTCTCTAGAAATGCTAAATTCAAATTTATTCAAACTATGATACTTCATCGAGCTTACCTTACGCCACATAAACTGGATAAAATGTTTCCACAGACGCAGCATCACTGTCCGAGATGTCTGTTAGAAGGGGTGGACCTGCCTCATATGGTATGGACTTGCCCGAAAGTGCGGGGGTACTGGGACCATGTTCGTAACATGATTAACGGGGCTGCACACCGTGAAATACTAAACACTATGGAAGAATGCATACTAGGCCTACACAAACAAGTCTCCAAACATAAGGTACAATATCGATTTATAGACCTGGCGCTTATTTTAGCAATACGTGCCATCACTATGCGCTGGAAATCGCGGACCCCTCCCTCTGTGCTCACGTGGCATAGTGAGATGCTGCGTTGGGGCAATGCAGAAAGTGCTGCTTTGCGCAGAGAGGAACTCCGAGGCCTACGCAAGACCCCTATAGCGCTGGAATGGGATGTGATGCTTGAGGCTTTCAAATCAGTTGATGTTCATCAATATGCCACTGAACTCCCACAGTTGACTGCACATTAGGATGCCTACTCCCCGTATGTCGTGTTACACGTAGTGGTTTTTACTGATTATTGATACATACCTTTTATATGTAGCCTACAATGTCTATCACACGATATTTTTAATATACTGTATATTCATGGGACCAAAAGGACAGGGGAGGGGGGATTTGGAGATTAGTTTGTTGGGTAATTATTTATAAATATGGCTATAGACACGAGATGTGCTTCTGCAGCAAGGTACTGTTGGGCGTTTATATTATGGCAAACATCACTAGAAATGTTGGTTCCATAAGCTATATATGATGTTTTTACCTATATGTTGTCTGACAAAAGTGGTACTCCTTAGGGTCATAATGTAATAGCACCAACTTATCAGTGCATGATACCTGAAGCATGTATATGGTCATATATGCCGTGCAATGCAGTAATGTATTGTATATGTTCTACGAAAATCAATAAAATTATGTTTAAAAAAAAAAAAAAGACAGGTCAGAAAGATCAGTAACGGAATAGTTCAGTCTTCAGGAGTTTCCTGAACCAAAAAAGATTGGAGCATTTACGCAAGTCCACCAGCAGAGAGTTCCAATATTTTGGAGCCAGATAGGCAAAAATTCTGCCTCCTGTTCGTAGTTTCCTGTAATGGGGGACCACAAGCAGCCCTTTACCCTCAGATCGGAGCAGTCTGCTCGGGTGGTAGAACGTGAGTTTTTCCACCAAGTAGCTCGGGCTCACACCATAGAGAGCCTTGTGGGCTAGGCAGCAAAGTTTAAACTTAATTCTCTGGCGGATTGGAAGCCAGTGAAGCTGCTTCAGCAAAGGCCGGGAAGAGGTTCGAGGAGGCATCTTGAGAGCCTGCCGCGGGGCAACGTTCTGGACTATCTGCATTACAATAATCGAGTCGGCTAATGACCAGGGCTTGAATCAGAGTTCTTCGAACTGATAAGGGTAGCCACTGGAACACTCTACGCAGGAGACTCAGAGTGTGGTAGCAGGCCCCTGAGGTGGCCATGACTTGGTCTCTCATAGATAGAGAGTTGTCCAGTCGGACCCCCAAATTTTTCGCCATGGGTGTCGTGGTAGGGGTGGGGCCTAACATAGCAGGCCACCAATTTGGGGACCAACTTGTTTGAGCGGTGCCGAATAACAGGATCTCGGTCTTGGCAGCATTCAGCTGGAGGAAAATTTCTGTCATCCAACCAGATACGGCTTGCATGCCCTCAGCAAAACGATGTTTAGATAAGTCTGTGTCCTTGTCAAAAGATAAAAGAAGTTGGGTGTCGTCTGCATAGGCATAGGTAGTAAATCCATATTCTCTAATAATCTTGGCAAGGGGGGCCACATACACATTAAACAGGGTGGGGCTAAGGCAAGAGTCCTGGGGCACCCCCTTAGTAAGCTTCAAGGTCTGAGAACGAAAGGGGCCCAGATTGATCATTTGAGTGCGCTGGTCCAGAAAGCTTGCAAGCCAATTTAATGCCCTGCATACCAGTCTCTCTCAATCGGTGAATCAGCTTCTGGTGAGAGACAGTATCAAAGGCTGCTGTCAGATCCAATAAAACCAGCAGTACTGCCTTGTTGTCCAGTGCCAGTTTGATGTAATCTGTAACACTGATGAGGGTGGTTTCAGTAGAGCGGTTAGGTCTGAAACCAGACTGGGAAGGATCGAGGATGCCTTGAGATTCAAGCTATCCCATCAGCTGTGTGTTGACATACCCTTCCACCAGTTTGCTCATAAGTGGCAGAAGCGAAGGGGGGCGTGGCCTGACAGCATGGCCGGCTAGACGCATAACGGCGTAGCTCCTGCCCCACCAGACGGAATCCTTCTATCATCCTGGCGGAATTGTGTCCCATTGTACAACATCCGGCATCGGAGTACCCCTCGGCCCCGAGGATCCCGGTTGGGGCGTGTGAGAAAGGCCCGCAGCCGGAGAAAATGACTTTTGTCCCCCGGAGGCCTGATGGAATCCTACTCACCAAGATGGCGGCCCCGACCTAGCCCAGGGGATAGCGGGCCACTGTAAGCTGCTCCGGAGTGCGGCGGGGGTGAGGGCTCATGCCCGGGACATCACCGGAGCTTTAACCTGTGCTGCCACGACTGGGGGCGATATAGACGGATCCGGTGGCGTGGGGGCTGCCGCGGACCGCCGGACTGAGGGGACGCCGGCGGCCCGGGTCCTTGATATACGTGAGCCCGGGGCTGCGCGAGTGCCACGTCCGGCCCTCTCGGCTCCCTGCCGCGCGCGCCCAATCCTGACACTGGTTATGGCGCGGTGTCGGTACTGAGTGGTGGGCACTTGAGGGGTGGGGCCGAGGCCCGGAGAAACCAGCTTTGGACCCCCGGAGTCCCGGTGGTGTGCTGAACACCAAGATGGCTGCCCTGGCCTGTCCCAAATACTAACAGCTCACTGAAGGCTGATCCGGATTGCAGGGGAGACGAGAACTGAGGTCCTGGACTTGACCGGAGCCTCTACCTTTGCTGATATGCTTGAAGATCGATAGAGGTGCAGCCTGTGGCGCGTCCGGCTCTACATAGCCCCTGTAACGCACGCCTGACCTCGTCACTGGGGGACATCAGCACAGCCTGGCAGACATTTGGAGGAGAGGACTGAGGCCCCGGTTCTGGAGGTGAGTCTGCCCCCCCCCCCCCTGTGAGGACATCAACTGGGGCGGCTGGCCGCGCGGCCTGGGCGGTGAACGGCGGCTGGGGCATTTGCTCCACAGTTCGGTGGAGGTACTGACCAGCTGTGGACCTGAGGAGCCGGTCTGACGGTCTGAGACGCAGACAAGGGGCCCATAGCAGAGAACGGGCTGGGGGTGCGGCTGGTGGACGTCGGGCGTTGAGTGAGGTGGACTGAGAGGCATACAACCTTCCTGTGACAGATTGTCCCGACCCGGGGATTGCGCAGGGCGAGTGTGCGGATATCCCCAGGTTCCGGGTGGACCTTGGGCCGGTCCTTGCACCATTGGCACGCAAGGGAGAAGACACCAGAGACAACCTTGCAACTTTTTCACCGGCAATGGGGAGAGATAGACCCCTTAGAGGCGCCCAATCAAACAAAATCATGCAGTACACAGTGCCAGGCCCAACCTCCGCTGACCGCATTAGACCAGACCCGGAGCAAGCGCCTCGTCAAGGCTCAGCGGCCCGCGACACGTCCGACATTTTGCGGCTATAAGAGAATCGCGAGCGGCACTGGAGTCGAAAATGGATGGGATGGCCATGGACATCAACCATCTGCGCCTGGATTTAAGAAAAGTGGCGGACCGAGTTACCACCACGGAAGGAGACCTGGGCACACTACAGACCGAAGTCCAACAACTACGTGCGACAGTATCTGCGGTCCAGGAACACACAGCGCGTCTGGAAGACAGGGCGGACGACGCGGAGGGGCGATCAAAGAGGAACAACCTCCGCTTTTTGGGTTTTCCAGAAAAATCAGAGGGGCCGGCGGCGGATTTATTTCTGGAAGAATGGATTGGCTCTGCACTCCCAAACCTCAGGCTCTCTAAGATGTTCGCGATAGAGAGGGCCCATCGCTCCCTCGGCCCCCTACCAAAACCGGGATCCCCACCCAGAGCGCTGATAGCACGCTTGTTTAACTTCAGCGACCGGGACACGATCCTGCAATTTATTCGCACCAACGGTCCACCCAGGTTCGAAAATCGGGATATCCACATCTACCCGGACTACACCAAAAAGGTACAAGACCTGAGGAACGACTTCCTAGGAGTTAAGCGACGACTGCGGAACCTCCATGTCAAATACAGCCTAATGTTTCCGGCCAGGCTCCGCGTACAATATGAGGACAGGGTTCACTTTTTTGGTACTCCGCAGGAGGTGACGGACTGGATGGACTCGTTGGGCCTGGCTGGACAGGACCACAACCACGGCTGGCAGGAACAGAAGAGGAGAAGGGGACGGCAACGGAGCCAACAACGCCCCACTGGAGAACAACGACTCAGACAACGGGACCTATCGGACGGAGGTCGCATCATGGTAGGGCCGGATGGCACACTACTAACGGAGAGGGAGGCGATCCCGACACAGAACCAGTTTTCCCCGTTGTGTCTGGTGCAGGAGACTCAGTCGGAGCAGGGGAGTGCCGCCAGCCCAGTCGATGGGGATTCATGAGACATTTGAAGGCCAGCTAACGAACTGAAGCATGGAGGTAAATGGTCACTGAAACTGTAAGTACGGGACTTGGCCCGGATGGGTTTGAACCTGGCCATGGAGCACCAACTTGGGGGGCCCCGAGCCCAAGGGACGTCAGGGGGAGGCGGAAACGTTATTGAGGGGATGGGCACCATTTCGCCACTCTACAGTTCAGACACTCCAACTGTAGTGCGCTGAGGCGGCCTAGCTAGACCACTGGTCTGGCGGGGACGCGCGGTGCCAGACAGCTTGGCTGTATATCTGCGATTGGGAGGGTTATGTTTTTAGTGCACGTTTTTTGTGGATCGTACTAGTTGAGTCAAGTTGGGGGGTGAGTTAAGGGGAGGGTGACAGCTGTGGGGCGGAGTCCTGAGTCCTCAGACCATGGTTGGGTTGTGAGAATGCAGTACTGCTGCCTGTGGGAGGGGGGCGGAGGGATTGGGAGTTCGCACTGTACTTTTTCACAGTTTCATGCCGGGAATGTACTATGCCGCATCACTGCAGGTCCTAAGAGGTTTCAGCGCAAGGGGTCACACTGCATCACTAATGGGTTCCTCAATACGAACGACGGGTGTCACCGCACCAACAGATATCAAACTCATGCTAGGCGACAATCCAGAAATATAAATTCATAACGTGGAATGTTAGGGGGCTTAACAATATGGTTAAATGGATTCAGGTGGCGACGTATCTTAGAAGATACGGGATCAGTATTGCCTTTCTCCAGGAGATGCACTTATGGGGAGACTCTCTTAAATACGTCCAACGCAGGTAGAGAGGCCAGTTTTTGCGACTTCCTACTCGGGGTTTGCTAGAGGAGCGCTTATATGGGTAGCACCTGGAGTCCCTTTTAAGGCGGTGAACACCAGACTAGATCCAGACGGGAGGTTTGTGGTGGTGAAGGGGACATTAGATGGACGATGCATATGTTTGGTAAATATCTACGCCCCAAATAGTGACGATGGGGAGTTTCTGGGACAAGTCCTGGGTCAGTTAGATCTGGATCCAGATGTAGAGCTGATTATCGCAGGAGATTTTAATTGTGCCCTTGACGGAGAGCTGGACAGACACCCCCCTCAGACCGGACGCCAAACCTAAAGCGAGGGAGGCCATACGCCAGCTATCACCACAGATATCACCTGTTGGACGTATGGCGACACCGCAATCCCCGCTGTCAAGTGTACTCGTGCCACACACCTGGTGCCAACACATACAGTAGACTTGATTATTTTTTTATTCAGATGACATCGGCTCCCCAGGTAGAGGAGACGCAGTATCTGGCCCGCTATCTGTCCGACCACTCCCCCCTGATGATATCGTACACTCTAGGCCGGCCACGATCTAAGGTACCGTTATGGAGACTAAACACCGAGGCCTTTACGGACCCGACATACCAAGATGCGATAACGAAAGGGTTAGATGACTATTTTGACCTGAATTGGGGTACGGCTGGCACCAGGGCGCTTGAATGGGATGCGATGAAGGTTGTGTTGCGAGGGGTGTGTATGTCCACGGAGGTGGGGGTGAGGAGAGTGCTGGAACGGGATTTACACCGCCAAGAGGAGCGCTTGGCAGTTCTAGAAAGAGAGCTTCCCACTGATGAGGAAGGGCCGGCCAAGTGGGCGGAACTACGATGGAGGATAGGGGACATCTGGGACTCACTGGGCAAATACAATAGAACCACAAGTAGACGCCGTTGGTACATAGAGGGGAATAAGGCGGGATGCCTATTGGCGCGCCTGATTAGGATGGAGACACAGCCTCACCCGATTTTGTCAATCAAAACGGAGCATGACCATATGGTGTATACACAACACGAGATCAACAGAGCGTTTACCTCCCATTTACAAAAGATATATTCCGAACCCCGGCCCCCCACTGTACCTCGGGTAGTGGAGACCTACCTTGCCGAGCTGGAACTGCTCTGTCTTGACCCAGAGAGTCAGGAGTCACTGGGGGCCCCCTTTAGAGGGGAGGAGATTAGAGCGGCAATCGCCCATTTGAAGACCGCGAAGTCCCCTGGGATGGACGGCCTGGCAGCTGAGCTCTACAAGGAGTATGGGGGGGGTCTTAATTCCTAAACTCCTGGAAATCACGGTGGAAGCCAGTGATATTGGTAAGCTCCCAGACTCCATGCGCGAAGCACTGATCGTTATGATCCCCAAACCAGGGAAGGACCCCCTGCTCCCCAGTTCGTATCGGCCAATCTCAATGCTGAATGTGGATCTTAAAATTATCAGCCAAGTGTTGGCCAGCAGGCTCCTTCCGTATCTTAGGCAGTTGCTACATGATGACCAGTCCGGTTTTATGCCTGGCAGGAATGCGTTGAGGAACATCCGTCGTCTCGCTCACGTTATGCAATCATTGGAGGGTACGGCCCACCAGAGTACCCTAGTATTCCTTGATATCGAACAAGCGTTCGACTCGATCCGTTGGGAATACTTGTGGCAGGTGCTTCTAAAAATGGGGTTGGGGGAGGGCTTCGTGAAATGGGTGAAATTACTATATGCTCACCCTATGGCAAGGGTTCGCACGGGTCGATACGTGTCGGATCCAATCACAATAGAAAGAGGGACGCGACAGGGGTGCCCGCTCTCCCCCTTGCTGTTTGCCCTGGCAATGGAGCCATTGGCTTGTCATCTCCGTGGGGTGCTTCAGGGGCAGGGCGTTCGAGTGGGTGGAACGGAACATATTGTATCATTGTACGCCGACGATGCATTGGTGTACCTGCACCATCCGACCCAGTCCATGCAGATGCTATTTGCGGTTTTGGAGCAATTCGCTGGGGCCTCCGGACTTTACATTAATAAATTAAAATCACAACTATACGCGATCGGGCCGTTAGACGAAAGGGATGATGCCCGGCTCCCGGAGATAGGGCTCCCCTGGGTATCGGACACACTACGCTATCTCGGGATATGGATAGCCAGAGATAAGGACATCTTCTACCACTACAATATGGGGCGAATTATTAGGGTTCTTCAGGGCAGTATTACCTTCTGGAACACACTCAAGCTCTCACTGATGGGGAAAATTGCCTTGATAAAAATGGTTGTTTTGCCTAGATGCCTCTTTACGATGCAGGGCTCCTTCTTTGAAATCCCACATCGGGTATTTAAGGAAATAGACGCACTGCTCATACAACTGCTATGGAACGGGAAACGGTGTCGGGTCAGCCTGGAGGTCATGAAACGCAAGTGGGGCAAAGGCGGTTTAGAAATTCCAGACTTAGAACTTTATTATTTTGCATCTCAATTACAACATGCCATAGCATGGTTGGACACAGACCCTTCCTGGGAGAGAGCCCTACTGGCGGACACGTATGGAGGCCGGCAGCTGGGTGCACTCCTTTGGCGGGCGGTGGGGTGTCGGGAGCCATGTCCTCCATTGGTACGGCTACTAGCGGCGATATGGAATCGTGTGATCAAGAGACTTATCAGAGAGTGGCCGTTCGCCCCGGAGGTAGATCTCTGGCTTATGCCACCCTTCGCTCAAATTGAGCGGGTTATGTCGACTGACAAATGGAAGGAAGGGGGCTGCCTAATGTTGTCTGACCTATACCCGGAAAATAGGTTCATTACCTATCAGGAGGCGGTAGCTACCTTTGAGTTGGGACCAGGGAAATTTCTGCAATATGTTATGTTATATAAACTTCTAACGCGCACAGATACTCCAAGGAGTGTCCCGGCGCGAGCCTGAAAAGGGTCAGAGTCAGAATCAAAAGACAGAGCTAGAAGAGAAAAGATTTCAGCTTTTTCTTAAAGATCATAGGATCTTTGACACCCCGTAAGGCCAGTGGCAGAGCATTCCATGCCAGCGCAGCTATCCGGATAAAGGAGCTCCCACCAAGCCTCTGGCGATTAAACCGCGGGGTCTGTGCCAAAAGTTGGGAGGAGGAACGCAGCTGTCTCACCGGAGAATAGAAAGCAATCCTCTTCTGCAGATAGATGGGTCCCAGACCATGGAGGGCCTTATGAGCAATAGATAACATTTTAAATTTTATTCGCACCTCCACCGGGAGCCAATGCAGGGAACGCAAATGAGAACGCACACTGCACCTGCTGGAGAGACCCAGCAGGAGTCTAGTGGCCGAGTTTTGAATCACCTGTAACTTATTCAGAAGGTAACCTGGAATGCCAGCATACAGTGCATTGCCGTAGTCCAAGCGGGAAAGAATTAGAGCACGGACAACAGTTTCCTTTGCAGAATTAGGCAAAAGAGGAAGAAACTTCCTCAAGGTCTTCAAAATGCCAAAGCAAGTGCCGGCCAACTTCTTGACCTGCGATGAGAAAAGCAAGTTCTCATTGAACCAGACCCCCAGATTCTTGACAGTCTCCCTTAAAGCTAGGTAGGGAGAAACCTGGGGGCCATAGCTTCTCTCTGAAGTCGACAGGAAATGTGCCGTACAAGAGGATCTCTGATTTCTCCTCGTTGCACTTAAGCTGTGCCTGAGCAAGCCAGTGAATATGCCAAGATTGCGGCAACAGCACGGCAGTTATGGCCCTCGTTCCCTGAGGCCCCGGAACACACCCATATCCTGGTCACGATGATCGCTATGGCTGGAGGGCGGAAATTTGTCACCCATCTATATAGGGCGCTGCGGGAAGATAAAAAACCTGGACCCTTAAAAGTTCAAGAGAAATGGCAGCGGGTGTGTCTGCAGGAAATTACACCGCGGGCCTGGGAGAAAATCCACGAGAGCGTACGCAAGGTGTCGGTCTGTAATAGATTCAAGCAAATACAGTACAACGTAGTACATATGACCTACCTCTCACCTAGGCGGCTCCACGCCATTGATAGTTCTAGGGATCCAACATGCCCCAGATGTCGCCATGTTCAGGCGGACTTCCCACATATGGTATGGACCTGTCCAACAATTCAGACGTACTGGACGGAGGTCCTAGAGGACCTACATAGAATAACGGGATGGACGATCGCCATGGATGCGCGCTCGTGTCTCCTCGGTCTAATCCCCCGTGATCCTAAACGTAAGACGAGTAGACGGTTCCTGGTGTTGGGGCTCATGATAGCTAGGCGGCGTATAGCGATACATTGGTTGGCTCAGCAGGGGCCACAGTTAGCAACCTGGAGAACAGACCTGAGAGAGTGGGCACTGGCTGAGGAGGGGCATATGCGCAGCACTAGAAGAGATGACAAATTGCCTGAGGTACTGCTGGCATGGGGGATGATGGTACGGGAGATAGAGGGGCAGGCCCCACATTCCACACAGGTATCATCTGATGAGACGCACTCCACTAGGACGGTGACCCACAGTCAGGAGGGGAGACAGGAGGAGACCCAGGACGGTTCTTAAGATAATTGGACCTCAAGTGGCATGGACCCGGCAAGGGGGGGGGAGGGGAGTTGGGGGGGATGGAGGTGGGGGGGAGTTCGGGGGTGGGTTTAGTTAAAGTTTTGTTACCGCACATCAAAAACCTTGTCTGATTGGGAAACCTCTCTGGAGGAGAGTATAAGTCTACAATCCTGAGTCTACAATTGGAATGTTCATTTATCAGTTGTCGTATGAGAGAAATGTAATTGTATATGAACATGGTCTATACCTACGAAAGAACAAAAACTAATAAAGAAATTTATTTTTAAAAAAAAGTGGCAGAAGCGAAATGGGGCGATAATTAGCCAGCACATCAGCGGGTACCTGTGCTTTTTTCCTGATTGGTAGCACTTGCGCTGCCTTCCATTCGAGTGGGAGTGCCCCTTCACTCAATGAGGCGTTTAAGATGTTGCAGACGGAAGGGGCCAGAAGAGGGGCAAGTGAGGCAAACAAATAGGTTGGCATAATATCTAGAGGAGAGCCAGATTTCACTGTTCTTAACATAGCTTCGGCTTGAGGTGTCTGCAGCGCAGAAAAATACTCAAGGCAGGAATCAGTCCTTCTCAAGGTTGAGGGCGGCAGGTTTGGGGGATCCAAGGAATTAGAATCATTGGGAAATTGATCATAAATTAGATTGATTTTTTCATCAAAATATTTAGCTATGTTATCGCATAGCACCTGGGAGGGGGGAGTCTGTTCGGAGCAGGCAATAGGGGTAGTAAAAGTGTTAAGAACTTTATAAAGTTCCTTGGTAGAGTTGCCCGCCTGATTTAGTCTTGAGATAACATGGGCTTTCCGCGCCTTTTTTAATATTCTTGTGGTAACTAGCGAGTGGTTTTTTATAGGTACGTTTCTCATTCTCCATATGAGTTTCGCGCCAATTTTTTTCCAAATTTTTGCACATAGATTTTTCGTTACGCAAGTCAGGAGTGTACCAGACTGCATATTTCATATTAGTGTTAGTATTTTGGCGTTTGAAGGGTGCTACAGTGTCTACAACAGAAGTAATAGCTTCATTAAAGATCCTAAGCCTATTAGCAATATCCATATGTTCTTCAAATGTGGGAGGTACAACATTTTTACAAAAGGAATCAAGTGTGACTTTATGCCATTGTCTTCTAAGATTGTGTGTGGGGTAAGAGGGGACTCTATTCCTTTGAAAGCCACTAATCTGAAAATAAATCAGTGAGTGATCTGACCAGATCACTGGGCGAGGGGGCTCTGTAGATATATAGGGTGATTTGGTGAGAATGATGTCCAGAGTGTGGCCGGCCGAATGGGTAGGGCCTACATTGATCTTTACAAGGCCCAAGGAGGCCATATCAGTAAGAAAATTAGCAGCACCAGTGTTCTCACTATCCTCACTGTAAATGTTAAAATCCCCTAGTAACAGAAAGTGTTTGGTGGTAATCGTGTGAGGGGCAATTTTCTCCATCATTTTTAAATTAAAATCTTTAAGAGGCCCCGGAGGGCGGTAAACAAGTGCGCCCTTTAGGCAATCCTGAGGAGTAAATTCAATCCTAAAAATACATATTTCCATATCATTGTCAAAGGTGAAGTAAATAACGGAGACATTCAACGCCTCTTTGTATACAATAGCTATACCTCCCCCCACTTTACTTTCCCTATCCAGTCTGAGGATTCGGTACTTATCAGGAAGGGCGAGGGTAATGGCTGGTAGCGAGGAGGGTTTGAGCCAGGTCTCCATTAGGAAGCCTAAGTCAGGGGAGTCTGAATTCAACAGATCCCATAATTCAGTAGCGTGTTTAGGCAGAGATCGTACATTCGCTAAAAAACCTCTCCAGAAAGGAGTCAAGTTTTTTATTATTTATTTATTAGCTGCGTGTCATCCGCATATTACACCATAGAGATGTTGCGGGCTTTGGCCAGCAAAGCCAGCGGCCGAATGTAAACATTGAACAGGGTCGGGCTTAGTGCCGATCCCTGGGGGACGCCGCAGTGTAGGGAATGCGTCTGAGAGTGGAAGGGGGGGGGGGCGATGACTTGAAAGGACCTCTTGGTCTAAAACGATGTAAACCAGGTGAGGGCTTTGCCGGTGATGCCAATCTCCCGCAGCTGGAAAAGCAGGATGTCATGGGAGACTGTGTCGAAGGCGGCACTGAGATCAAGCAAGATCAGTGCCGACGTTCTGCCCTCATCCAAGGATGCTCTGAGTTGCTCAGTAACTGCCAATAGAGCTGACTCCGTGCTATGACGCGGCCTAAAGCCATTTTGAGAGGGATCTACTTCAGTACTGTAGTATCAGTACTTGACCTAGCTAATCTGACCGTGCCTAAATTAAGGTGCACCCTCAAGACACACCCTCTGGGAGGATCACTCTGTGGACACCTGCTCACTCCTACCTCACTGCCAAACCACGTATCCTAAGCTCTGTCCTCCACGACCACCCTTACACAGTGCAGTGTGGACTCCAGACTTGAAAAGTTTGGCACTAACAGCTACACAATTATCTATCCGACCAACCTCTCCAATAATGCGACTAAAACCCTGAAACATAGACTCCTCAAAGCCAACCCAGAAACCCTTATCTCTGACCCCTACCTCTGTCCAAAAAAAGGTACTATTACGAGCGACCTGATCTTTTACACTAAAAGAAGAGCTCAGTGGAGATCGACGTTACACTCCCTGTTCAGAATCACCTTGGCCAAAACATTCCCTCACGGTCTGCGACTTTTGGCTACGAAGTCTCCCACATTTAGAGCAAACGCCACTATATCCATCTACAACAATGGGACTATACTAATTCAGGCCACCGATCGCAACCTGGTCATCTTTGATGACAGATTTGCCCTCTTTAAAAGATCTTTGGTCACTAGCGACTCCCCTTTTCAATCTAGGTACGGACTTCCCCTTACCCTGTCTCAGGAGCTCCCTGATCCCTCGCTAACGGCCCACAACCTGAGGACTGCCTCACCTACCCCGATCAACACACACAGGACTATAGTTCCTCCAACCCCGGGCTCCCCTAACTCACCCATCCTGCCACGACCTGTCCAGACTATTGCCAGTAATCATGGAGCATTTGTTATCCCTCGCTCCGACCACCTCTCCGACACTTCCCCCACCCCCTCTCCCACTAGCCCTTGCCTACATAACTCCCTCACTCAACAGCTGGCCTGCCCACTTCCCAACAGGAACTCATCCAACCTCCCTTCCCCTACCCTCCCTTCCATCGCCCACTCTCCTTGCGCGCCCGTACATCGGAGAGGAAATTCTCCATTAGCGTATGTCCCCCATCCCCCCCGTCCGCCTGCCCTGGTCTCTCCTCCGCCCTCCCCACTGACCAACCCTCCGCCTCCCCTCCACGTGACCCATAATCCACACTCAGATACTGCTGACAAGCTCAAGAAAATAAACCAGGAACTTCTAACTCTCAAAACGTTCATCCAAAAACTCATTAAGTCCACCGAAGAGCTAGCCCTTGACCTCTCTTCCAACATGTCCACACATGAGATCCCTCATCTCTCTCCCAACAGGACATAACAGGAGATCCCGCATATGATCCAGCTGAAACCACCTGCCCAGAATTGGAATACCACTCCCTACCCCAATGCCCCATCTAGACCTGCCAGATCCAAAAATCGTTTTTCAGAACCTGATATTCTCTCCCTCCTCCTTGAGTACACCTCTCCTCAGTCGGCCATCTCAGCCCCTACTAGATCCTCACAAACAGCCCCACTAATTGCCCCTAGCTCGACACTCCCTAAACATGGTAATGCGGAACCCATCCAATGCATCACACCCAACCCTCATAGAGCTCCAAGACTCAACGCCAATTCCATAAACATTAATAACCTCATGCAGATCCCCACTACACAACCCGCGCTCACAGACACCCTGCACAAATCACACCTGAAATGCATGTTACTTAACTGTAGATCAGCGGTGAAACATGCCACAGACCTTGCTGATCTCATCCTTGCCCAAGAACTGGACCTCCTTATCCTCACAGAAACATGGCTCAACGACTCCTCTGGCCCTATCCTTGACTTATTAGTCCCTCCCAGTCACAACATTATCAGACTCGACCGAGTTAAGAAAACAGGAGGGGGCATAGCCTGTATCTTCCACAACTCTCTCACAGCAAAACAGTCCCCTTCAGCCAATCTCTCATCCTGTGAATACTTATGCATCGATATCACTAGCACACACAGACCCTTGTGCAGCCTTCACATCTTCTACCACCCCCCAGGTGATAACCTCCCTCTAACTGAACAAACTATGGAAACCATCTCCTCCAACCTGGGCCGACACTGCCCCCAGATCTTCCTTGGTGACTTCAATCTCCACTGGAATGACCCACATGATCAGGCGGTTACATCCCTCAAAAACTTCCTAACCGACCTCTCTCTGACCCAATTCTGTGACAGCCCCACACACAACTTAGGCTCGACACTGGATCTAATCATCTCCAACCCCAACTCCATCCACCTCGAATCCATTCTCCCCTGTGACTGGTCTGACCATCACTATATCAACTTCCTGATTCTTGAAATTTGGAACCACAAAAGTGCACAACCACTAAAACTAAAACACTGGAAAAGATCACTCCATAACACAAGCGTAAATGAACTCATAGAGCGATGCAATTTCTCCCTTCCACCACCTGCAAACCTGAACGACGTTCACGACCTCACTGAACACTATAACAACGCCATGATTTCTGCCTTGAATGCTACGGCCCCCCTTCAACTAAAAAGAATTCCCATAAAAGACTCCAAACCTTGGTTCAATGACAGACTAAATGCAGACAGACGCAGCCTAAGACTAGCGGAACGCACCTGGAGATCCACTCCCTCCCCGGATCTTCTAAAAACTCTAAGATTCAAAGGAAGTAGATACAACAAACTCATTAGAGCGGAGAAAACCAACTTCTTCAAATACCAGCTTGACAAAGCTAAAATCCCCCGAAATGACTTTTTGAGCTGACACCTCTACACAATCTCAGCACCTCTCTCGCCCGCAACCAAACTGCGATGCGGTTGCTGAATTCTTCCTCGAAAAGACGAACAAAATCGAATCAGATCTAAGGTCTGCTGCACTCAATCTCTCGCCCTCTCTTGACTCCTCTGTCTCCACACCCCTGACCCCGCCTCATGGTCTCTCCCTCAAAAACAATGCTTCATGGAGTCAATTCACTCCCATCAATGACATTACCATCCCCAATATTCTCTTGACCCTTAAACCCTCAAATCACTTCAATGACCCCCTCCCCCCAACTTCTTTAAAGAAATGACAGGATCACTAGCACCGCTCTGGTCCAAGATCATCAACGCCTCACTTCTTCAAGGTGAGATCCCGGACTGCTTGAAGGCTGGCCTAGTGCTCCCCATTCTCAAAAAACCCTCGGCTGACCCTGTTGACCTGAACAACTACCAACCAATCACAAACATACCCACCCTGGCAAAACTTCTGGAGAAATGTGTTCATGAACAACTACGCAACACATTGTGCAATTCCAGCTTCTCGACCTTCTCCAATCGGGCTTCCGCACTGGCCACAGCACTGAAACGGCCATCACTCACATAGTGGATGGCGCTCTCACTTTACTTAAAAAAATGAAGACTGCCTTTTAATCCTGCTCGATCTCTCATCTGCATTCGACACTGTCAAACATGACAATCTACTCTACCTCTTGGAACGCAGGATGGGGCTCTCAGGCACGGTCCATAAATGGTTTTCCTCTTTCCTCAACAGAACACAAAGAGTCAAATTCAACCAGTCTCTATCCAACCCTAGTCCATGCACACTGGGTGTCCCACAAGGATCGTCACTCTCCCCCACACTCTTTAACCTTTTCCTGGAACCATTGACTGTAATTCTTAAAGCCTCCAACATCCAATATCACATGTATGCTGACGACACCCAACTCTACATGAAAATCTCCTCCCCCGACAACATCAAATCTCTCAACGGAACCCTTCTCAAAACCCTAAAGTGGCTAACCTCCAACCATCTCAAATTAAACGCCCTCAAGACGGAATTCCTCTTCATTGCACCCGCTAGGCAAACCCCCACTGTTATGAAATATCTCTGTAATCTCACCGCCCTCAACTGCACACCACACATCATTGACTCCACTAAATCACTAGGAGTTGTGCTAGACAAAAACCTAAACATGCAAGACCACATCAGAGCATCGACCAAAGGAGCAAACTTCCAACTTTGCATCCTAAGAAAACTCAAACCCTACCTTCCCCAAGATGACTTTAAATCGGCGGTGCAAGCACTTGTCATCTCTAGACTAGAATACGGCAGTGCTACTCTATGCGGACTGCCGAAACTCAGTTTAGCCCCCATCAGAGCATCTCTAAATGCTGCTACTAGACTCATCACGGGTTCTAAGAAGACCAACCACATTTCGCCGGACCTGAAATCACTCAATTGGCTTCCCTTTGAGGCAAGGATCCAGCTAAAGATAGCTTGTATGACCCACAGAGCAGTACACTTCAACACCCCACTCTACCTGACAAACAAGCTGGAACTATCCGATGGCTCCAGGTCCACAAGGAGCACCGGCACACTGCTGCTCAAGCCAAAGAAATTTAATAAGCTTAAAACCTACAATCGTACATTCTCTGGCATTGCCCCGAGAATCTGGCACTCCCTTCCAGTGGAAACAAGACTGATTCCCTCTACACTTGCCTTCAAAAGGGAAGTTAAAGCTCTACTAATGAGCAATGCCTTGAACTAGATGCTTTGCTCCTCCTGCCTCTTGCTTACTGTATACATATCATTTGTTGCGACCCATTGTCGCCTGCCATATTGTCTTGTTTGCTCTTGATGTTTATCGCCCTTCTTTTCGTTCTCACCCAACCTGCCTCCTATGTACACCTTAATTTTATCCTGCTCCTGTTGTATATTGTCCCACTGTTACCTTGATTTTTCTCCCCGAGCAGTTTTCCTCTGTCTTACTCAACAGTATGTAAAGCGCTCTGATACCCACCTGGGTAATTTTCGCACTATACAAAACTTTAAATAAATAAAAAAATAAAAAAATCTAGTATGGAGCAAGATTCCAGATACTGAGTCAGAGTGGTGTTCACATGGAATTCCGTGATTTTAGCTAAAAAAGGAAGCAAAGAGATCGAGCGGTAATTCTCCAGTCTTGAAGCATCTAACGACGGCTGACTTTTGCATGTTTCCAGGATTGCGGGGACTCTGCCGACGATAAGGAGAGATTGATGAGTTCCAGACAACTAGGTAGGAGGTAGTCTTGGAACTTAAGGAAGAGTTCCGGTTTAAGGGGGTCATCTGGAGACCCAGATTTTATCTTAGTAAACAAGGCCTGGAGGCCTTCGGTGATTAAGGGGAGGACACGGAGGGAGTGGATCTCAGTGCCAGTAAGATCGCCTTCCAGGGGGTCCAGAACATCGCTCTTAGAACAGAAGCTGTCATAGATGCCCTCCACCTTGTTGATAAAATAGGTGGCCAATACCTCACATTGGGCATTGCATGTTATGGTGTTTTCTGGTGACAGAGGGTGTAGGAAAGTAGGATCTGCTTCTTATGGTTACCCCCACTTTTTGCTTGATGTGATGCTGTTTTTGACTAGTCTGACTGGGATCCTGCTAATCAGTATATCTGCTTTCTCCCTAAACTGTTATGTTATGTACTTAGGTACACACCAGATTGGATACTGGGGTACCCCAGCCAGTCCCTAGTATATGGTACCCATGTACCCAGGGCATAGGTACCCCAGAGGTCTCCCATGGGCTGCAGCATGTATTATGCCACCCATTAGAGACCTTGCAAAATTGAACCTCAGGCCTGCCATTACAGCCTGTGTAAGTTGGTGCATGCACCACTTACTAAAGATATAGGTTCACTAGATCTAAGGGTCACTGCACTTAAAACCTATAAGTCACCCCTATAGAAGGCCTTTACAATCCTGAGGGCAGGGTGCTTGGTTCTAAGTGAGAGGGACACCCCTGCAGCCTACGGAGTCCATTCTCCCGGGTTGTCAGTGAAGCAGCCATATAATAATTTGGAGGGGCATTACGTGACTGAGCGATGACCATCTCAAACGGCTGCACCAAACCCTATCATGTTTGGTGTCAAACATGTTGGAATCATACCCCCGCACCATTACCGGTGTGAGAAGTATGATTCCACCCACCGGGAGAGCCCTCCGTTAGGCTCTCAGTGTTCCCGGTACCAGCCTTCTAGTCCCGGACAGCACAAAATGGTTGCTGCCGACCAGAGACACACTTCTGCCCTCCTGCTGCTCAGCCATGCTCGAGCAGGGGAAGGCAGGACAATAGGCATCCTGTCACAGGGAGGTGTGATCACCTCCCAGACTAGATTTAGTGTATTAGGGCTGGGTGGGTGGGTGCGCTTACCAACGCCTGAAAGTCTGCATGAGGGGCACATTTGGTGTCCCTGTGCATGGTCCAGTTCAAACCAGTCCTGGGAGCCGTTGGCTCCCGCTCTGGCATGAAACTGGACAAAGGACATGGGAGTAACCTTCCCCCTGTCCAGAGCCTCCCCTGGGAGGGTCCCCTGAATCTTCCCAAACCTTTGCTTAGGGTACTTAAGGGCTTACCTGGCTGTAGGACCTTAGATTCGTTGTGGACAAGATTCCGAACTGAAACCACTGCACTTCGACCGTCTGGGCACTCTGGACTTCGCTGGACTTCGTTTGGGCCTGACTTCATCTCCCTCTCAGTCTGCTGCATCGTCTGTGCCTGTGCACCGTACAGGATCTGTGCATGACCTGTGGAGCATCCAAGACACCTGAAGATAATCTCCCCTGGTGTGAAGGAGTCACTCCCCTGCATTCGCAGGCACCACAACTCCACTGACCGGTCTGCTGATCCCAAGCTCCTACAGACTCCGAAGGGTTCAGCAACACAGGAGGTGGGTTCCTACGTCGCTCGAGGCCCGAGCTGCTCTCTCACTCACTTTGAGGCCAGAATCCCTTGTGGGGGCTGCAATATCCAAACCCCTGTGCACTGCGTACTTTTGCAAGTGCAAATGCTTGTTGGCAATTCTGCAACAAGAGCATTGGGCTCCGAGTAGCCCCAACCTCTGGCAACTTCTCTTGCAAAGATCTTCAACCACCTCGCACTGAGTGCTCCGTGGCCTGTTGTTTTGTAAAGCTGCTGGAGGTGCTCTCGCGACTCAAGTGCCTCCGGCCTGTGAGTCCACTTGAGGGTCAACTTTGCTTTCCTTGGGCTCCCGTGATTGCTCGGGGCCTGCCCTGACTCCCCTGCCTTTGGTGAGTCTCCTGGACCTTGCTGGTCCAAACTGTACACTTCCTTGACCGCCTGCGTGGGTTGCCTTTGCCAAGGCTTGTTGGTGCTCCTGCCGGACGCCATCCCCTCAGCACTCGACATCCTTCGTGGGACAGCTCGCATCCGGCTCCTGGTTGTCCTCGACATTGCCTGGTCCCCTCAGCTGCAGAGTCAAGGTCACCGTCAACTATCCTGAAGCACCCGACATCGGTGGGCATTCGTCTACCGAGCCCCTGGTCACTCCTAAGTAACCCATACTCTGTCCCCTCTGCTTTCAGGCACTCCTCGACAAGAATCCATGCTTGGATTCCAATGGACATTTTCTCCTCTTCCAGCAGCGGCACTTTCTCGAAGTCCTCCATTGGGTTCGACGGCGGTTTCCGACACCACTTCACACCTACGCACCCGGCTTCTCTGGGATAGGTAACTTGGGTACTTCGGTATCCACGCGTGCGGTGGCTCTCCATCCTTCTGTCTCCACGGGGTTTCTTCGAAGTCCACTGAGAAGGGTCCTTAAGCTTTAAAAAATCCAACCGCGACTTGCACATAGACTTGTACGGAGCACGCGGTAGTGTTCACACACTGCACACGCACTCCGTGGGGTCCCTATCTACTCCCCGTGGGTGGTTCCTTGGGGTCCAGCAATTCTACGTCCTCTCGACAATGTCCTGGCTCGAGTCGTGGTACTTATACCACTTTCTTAGTATATGGTTTGGTCCCCCCTGGAGCCCACTGTGTATTAGTGCTATTTACTGTTATTTCATTGCTTAAGTATTGTGTGCTTTGTGGCTATCTTCATGTAGGAGATACTGTAACGTACTAGATAGTGTTATATAATAAATACATATTTTTATAACTACTGTGTGGTTCTCTTTTAATTTAATCTATACTATAAGATTGCATTCTGGTAAAACAAGCTCCTTTACGCTCCTTCAAGACTAAGTCTGAAGGCTGCTCTCCACAGCTACCACTTGGATAGCTTTCTAAGGGTGTCTGAAACTTCTTAAATCACCATAAGGGTTGTCTGGACTGGTGCAAGGTGCCCACTTTAATTAGTGGACAGCATATGCCCAGATGTGGGTCCCTTGCTCACTACACCACTGGATTCAAGCTAGCTTGGCTGATGAAGGGTGATGCCCTGAAACCGGTCCCAGAATGCTTGTTTCCGGTCCAGGGAGGACCTGGCTTGGCAGTTCGAGATGGACTGTTCCCACAAGGAACAGGGTCAAGACTGATTTGCATATGGCTGGGTCCAAACTGGGGTGGTGTGGTGAGCAAAAGAATGATGGATTTAACCCAGATCCTTGTGACTGGGGGTGAATGTTTGCATTATCCAGCATTCCATCCATCCATCAATTGTTTCTTTTGCATATGTCGCCCTAAGTGGGAAGGGTATGCCCAGACGTGGGTCCCGTGCTTACTACCCCACTGGATTCAAGCTAGCCTGGCTGATGAAGGGTGATGCCCTGAAATCGGTCCCAGGATGCTTGTTTCCGGTCTAGGGAGGACCTGGCTTGGCAGTTCGGGCTGGACTGTTCCCACAAGGAACAGGGTCAAGACTGATTTGCATATGGCTGGGTCCAAACTGGGGTGGTGTGGTGAGCAAAAGAATGATGGATTTAACCCAGATCCTTGTGACTGGGGGTGAATGTTTGCATTGTCCAGCATCCCGTCCATCAATTGTCTCTTTTGCAAACTTTAATTAGTAGGCAGCATATACCAGGCCAACTTCTCACATTGGTGTGCAGTGGTTGGGATTGAAGCCTGCATTGTTTTACCAGATACATCTTTGTATTGATTAACTGAAAAACCACTAGTACTAGGCACATATAATACAAGCTTAGAATAAGTAGGTTCTACTGAACTTAGGGTTGGCTAAGTCAAGGGTCTAGCACACCCTTTCTCCAACCTCAGAGAGTGTAGTATCCACTAGGTTAGGTAGGTGCAACACCACACCACACTTAGTATGTCTGCTAAAGGAGATGCCAGTGGCTCTCTGCCTTCTAGATACAGTGAGCTTTCGTTCCAGGAACTGAAAGCCCTGTGTGCCTCTAGAAAGTTGAAGACAGGGAGAAGTGCCAACACTCAACGCCTGGTAGAGGTGTTACTGTTAGATGACTTAAGGAAAACCTCTGGGTCAGATGAACAGGACAGAGTGGGTGGGCCAGGGCATGAGGATAGGTCAGGAGGGGACACCCTCTATGATCTAGAATCTAACCCTGACCAGGGGGAACCTGATGGTTTCTACCTGGACAACTCAGATCTTCCAGAAGATAATGCAGAAGGCCCGAGGGCCCCCTCTTCATCCCTCCTGGAAGAGTGCAGAGTTTACCAAGGAGATCTAGGTCTCCCTCTGCAGAGTCTAATCACTGAGGACAGTCTGTAGGGACCTCTGTATCTAGCAAGAGGGAAAACTCTTTTGATAGGGAACACCAACTTCTTGAGCTTGAGAAAGCTAGGCTTAGGCTCAGGTAAGAGCAGTTGACCCTTGACAAACAGTCCCTGGAACTCCAGAGGGCTAGAAAAAAGTTGGGACTAGAGTCTCATGGTGGCAGCAACAGTGTCCCTAGAATTAAGGAACATTCCTTTGACCATATGAACCTGAGCAATATTGTCCGTCCCTGCCATGCTGGGGATGACATCCATAAATGGATAACTGCTTTAGAGAGGGCCTGTAAAGTTCAGAGGGTCCCTCAAGAGCAGTGGGCAGCTATCTTGTGGCTCTCCTTTGCTGACAAAGGTAGAGATAAGCTCCTTACTGTTAGAGAAGAGGATGCTGACAATTACTCAGTTTTGAAGAGTGCTCTCATTGATGGGTTTGGCTTAACCACTGAACAGTACATGATTAAGTTCAGAGACACCCAGAAGGCACAGAATCAGGATTGGGTAAACTTTGTGGATAGTGGTATTAAGGCTCTGGAAGGCTAGTTGCTTGGCAGCAAAGTACATGATTTTGATGGATTGTATAATTTGATTATGAGAGAGCAAATCCTTAATAATTGCCAAAATCAGTTATTGAATCAGTACCTGGGGGATTCTGATCTGACTTCTCCCCAAGAATTGGGAAAGAAGGCAGATAAGTGGGTCAAGACCAGGGTGAAGCAGAAAACCCAGAACACTGGTGGTGACCAGAAGAAGCAAGATTCTAAAACTCAAGATAAGAGTGGGGACAAAGGTAAAAACAAAAAGGAGTCTTCATCAGGACCCCAAAAACCTGCATCTGGGCGGGGGGGTCACAATCCAACAAGGGAAAAGGCAAAAAAAAACTTGGTGTTACTCTTGCAAGGTAAAGACCCATTGGACAAAAGATGCTGATTGTCCAAAAGCCAAGGAAACTACTCCTACCAGCACTGCCCCTAAGGTAACTGCTCCCCCTAGCACAAGCACAAGTGGTGGTACAGGGAACAAGGGATTAGTGGGGTTAACCTTGGGCTCTGAGATGGGTTCTGGCCTAGTCAGGACTCTAGCTCAGGCTGTGCTAGTCTGTGATGGTGGCATGGATCTTGCCACCTTGCTTGACAGTCCCAGTAACCTGGGGAAGTACAGACAACAGCCTTTGATAAATGGAACTGAGGACATGGCCTACAGGGACACAGGGGCCAGTGTCACAATGGTGACAGAGAAACTTGTGTCTCATGGACAGATCATACTTGGTGAGATGTACCAAGTGACCAATGCAAACAATGTCAGGACTGACCATTCCTTGGCAGTTGTTAATTTCAGTTGGGGAGGGGTAACTGGCCCTAAGAAAGTTGTGGTTAGCTCAGACCTACCAGTAGATTGTTTGTTGGGCAATGATTTGGATACATCAGCCTGGGCTGATGTAGAATTTAGGACTCATGCAGCAATGCTGGGCATCTCTGCAGATGTGTTTGCTGTGACCAGGTCACAGGCCAAACTGGCATCCACTGAACAGGCCCTGGATCCTGGAACAATGGACCAGGTGCTTTCCAAGAGGAGGAGCAGGAGGGGTAAGGCTGTGTCTTCCCCCCAAACTCAGAGTAAGGATTAGTCTCTTGAGGGAGATGATCTGAGTACCTGTGAAGGAACTGTCTCAGATTAACTTGAGCCTGATCAGGTTGAGTTCTTGGGGACAGGGGGCCCTTCCAGGGCAGACTTGAGTTTGGAGCAGCAAACATGCCCCTCTCTTAAACCCCTCAGACAGCAAGCTGCTGCTGAAGCTGCTGGGAGTGTCAGTGGGTCCCACAGGATCTATTGGGATGAGGGACTCCTTTACTCAGAGGGTAGAGACCCCAAGCCTGGTGCCACCAGGAGGTTGGTCATACCTCTGAAGTTTAAGGGCTTCCTACTCACCTTGGCACATGACATTCCCTTGGCAGGACACCTAGGCCAAAGTAAGACTTGGGACAGGCTTGTCTCTCACCGTCAGTGGCCTCACATGTCAGAGGACACCAAGGAGTTTTGTCGCTCCTGTGCCACTTGCCAAGCCGGTGGTAAGGCAAGTGGCACTACAAAGGCCCCCCTGATACCACTTCCAGTGGTGGGGGTTCCCTTTGAGAGGGTTGGGATTGACATTGTTGGTCCCATGGATCCTCCAACTGCATCTGGGCACAGATTTATACTGGTGGTGGTGGACCATGCCACTAGGTATCCAGAAGCAATTCCCCTTAGGACCACTATAGCACCTGTGGTGCCAAGGGCCCTCTTGGGAATTTATTCCAGGGTGGGCTTCCCTAAGGAAGGTACAAACTTCATGTCAAGTCACATCACTGCAATGTGGAAGGAGTGTGGAGTGAACTACAAGTTCACCACACCCTATCAGCCACAATGCAGTGGGTTAGTTGAGAGATTCAACAAAATCCTCAAGGGCATGATCATGGGCCTCCCAGAAAAGCTTAGGCGAAAATGGGATGTTCTTCTGCCCTGCCTTCTCTTTGCCTACAGAGAGGTCCCTCAGAAGGGGGTTGGCTACAGCCCTTTTGAACTTCTGTGTGGGCATCCAGTTAGGGGTCCCTTATGTTTAGTGAAGGAGGGATGAGAGTTACCTTTCAAACCTCCTAAACAAGACATAGTGGTCTATGTACTTGGTCTCCGCTCCAGGATGGCTGAATACATGAAGAAGGCAAGTAAAAACCTGAAGGCAAGTCAAGAATAACGGAAAGCGCGGCATGACCAAAAGGCTGTCCTGACTGTTTACCAGCCAGGGCAGAAGGTGTGGGTCCTGGAGCCTGTTGCCCCAGCAGCTCTCCAAGACAAATGGAGTAGACCCCATACTATAATTGAGCAGAAAAGTGAGGTCACCTACTTGGACCTTGGCACTCCCAGGAGCCTCCACAGGGTGCTCCATGTGAACAGACTCAAACCTTTTGTAGACAGGGCTGACATGGACTTGCTCATGGCAACTGATGAGGGACAGGAGGAAGAGAGTGACCCTCTCCCTGATCTCCTCTCACAAATCCCTGATGATGGGTCAGTTGATGGTGTAACTTTTGCAGGCAGCCTCACTGACCAACAGCAGATTGATTGCAGGAAGGTCCTCAATACTGGCACGTTTTCTTTGACTCCTAGTCAAACCACCTGGTGTACCCATGAAGCGGACACAGGTGAGAGCTTACCTGTTAAGAATAAAATCTACAGGCAGCCTGACCATGTCAGAGATTGCATAAGGACAGAGGTCCAAAAGATGCTAGAGTTGGGAGTAATTGAGCCCTCAGATAGCCCTTGGGCTGGTCCAGTGGTTTTGGTACCAAAACCTCACACCTAGGGTGGTAAGAGAGAGATGAGGTTTTGTGTTGACTACAGGGGACTCAATGCAGTCACTAGGACTGATGCGCACCCAATTCCAAGGGCAGATGAGCTTATTGACACCTTGGCCTCAGCCAAGTTCTTAAGCACATTTGACCTTACTGCTGGCTATTGGCAAATCAGACTAGCTGAGGATGCCAAACCAAAAACAGCATTTTCAACCCCTAGTGGGCATTATCAATTTATTGTGATACCCTTTGGTTTGACGAATGCACCTGCCATATTCCAAAGGCTGGTAAACAAAGTCCTTACAGGTCCGGAGGACTAAAGTGCAGCATACCTTGATGATATAGCTGTCTTTAGCTCCACCTAGGAGGAACACCTGGTCCACCTGAAGAATGTGTTGGAGGCTCTACAAAGGGCAGGCCTCACTATCAAGGCTACTAAGTGCCAGATAGGGCAGAGCAAGGTTGTGTACCTGGGCCACCTAGTGAGTGGAGGCCAGGTTCAACCACTTCAGAGCAAAATCCAGACCATAATGGACTGGGTTGCTCCAACTACCCAGACTCAGGTCAGAGCTTTCTTGGGCCTGACTGGGTATTACAGGAGATTTGTAAAAGGATATGGGTCTATAGTGACTCCCTTGAATGATCTCACTTCCAAGAAAATGCCCAAGAAAGTTCAGTGGACAGTTAGCTGTCAGAAGGCATTTGATGATCTCAAGCAGGCCATGTGCACTGCTCCCATTCTGCAGAGTCCTGACTACTCCAAGCAATTTATTGTCCAAACAGATGCATCTGAGTTGGGGGTAGGGGCTATGTTGTCACAACTTAATGCAGAGGGTCAGGATCAACCAGCAGATGGTTGACCCCCAGAGAGAAACGTTGGTCAGCTATAGAGAGGGAAGCCTTTGCTGTGGTCTGGGCCCTGAAGAAGCTGAGGCCATACCTGTATTGGCACTTACTTCATTGTTCAGACAGACCATAAGCCCCTCTTATGGCTAAAACAGATGAAGGGTGAAAACCCCAAACTTTTGAGGTGGTCCATTTCCCTACAGGTGATGGACTATATAGTGGAACATAGACCTGGGAGTAACCATGCCAATGCAGATGGACTCTCCAGATATTTCTACTTAGAAAATGAAGGCTCAACTGGGTATGATAAGTCTCATCTTCTTACGTTTGGGGGGGGGGTTGGGTAGGAAAGTAGGATCTGCTTCTTATGGTTACCCCCAGTTTCTGCTTGATGTGATGCTGTTTTTGACTAGTCTGACTGGGATCCTGCTAATCAGGACCCCAGTCTATCTGTTTTCTCCCTAAACTGTTATGTTATGTACTTGGGTACACTCCAGATTGGATATTGGGGTACCCCTGTCAGTCCCTAGTATATGGTACCCATGTACTCAGGGCATTGGTACCCCAGAGGTCTCACATGGGCTGCAGCATTTATTATGCCACCCATGAGAGACCATGCAAAATAGAACTACAGGCCTGCCATTGCAGCCTGTGTATGTTGGTGCATGCACCTCTTACTAAAGATATAGGTTCACTATATCTAAGGGTCACTGCACTTAAAACCTATAAGTCACCCCTATAGCAGGCCTTTACAATCTTGAGGGCAGGGTGCTTGGTTCTAAGTGATAGGGTGCCCCTGCATGAGCAGGACACCCCTGCAGCCTTTGGAGTCGATTCTCCCGGGTTGTCAGTGAAGCAGCCATAGACTAATATGGAGGGGCATTACGCGACCGCGTGATGACCATCTCGAAAACGGCTGCACCGAACCCTATCGTGTTTGGTGTCCAACATATTGGAATCATACCCCCGCACCTGTAACCGGTATGGGAGGTATGATTCCACCCATCAGAAGCGCCCTTCATGGGGCTCCTGGTGTTCCCGGTACCAGCCTTCTAGTCCCGGACAGCACAAAAAGGTTACTGCTGACCAGAGACACATTTCTGCACTCCTGCTCCTGAGCCAAGCTTGAGCAGGGGAAGGCAGGACAATAGGCATCCTGTCACAGGGAAGTGTGATCACCTCCCAGACAGGATTTAGTGTATTAGAACTGGGTGGGTGCGCTTGCCAGCGCCTGAAAGTCTGCATGAGGGGCACATTTGGTGTCCCTGTGCATAGTCCAGTTCAAACCAGTCCTGGGAGCCATTGGCTCCCTCTCTGGCGCGAAACTAGACAAAGAACATGGGAGTAACTTCACCCCTGTCCAGACCCTCCCCTGGGAGGGTCCCCTGAATCTCCCCAAGCCTTTCCTTAGGGTACTTAAGGGCTTACCTGGCTGTAGGACCTTAGATTCGTTGTGGACAAGATTCAGAACTGAAACCACTGCACTTCGACCGTCTGGGCACTCTGGACTTCGCTGGACTTCGTTTGGGCCTGACTTCATCTCCCTCTCAGTCTGCTGCATCCTCTGTGCCTGTGCACCGTACAGGATCCGTGCAGGACCTGTGGAGCATCCAAGACACCTGAAGATAATCTCCATTGGAGTGAAGGAGTCACTCCCCTGCATTCGCAAGCACCGCAACTCTGCTGACCGGTCTGCTAATCCCAAGCTCCTACAGACTCCGAAGGTTTCAGCAACACAGGAGAAAGGTTTCTACGTCCCTCGAGGCCCGAGCTGCCATCTCACTCAGTTTGAGGCCAGAATCCCTCGTGGGGGCTGCAATATCCGAACCCCTGTGCACCGCGTACTTTTGTAAGTGCAAATGCTTGTTGGCAATTCTGCAACAAGTGCATTGGGGTCTGAGTAGCCCCAACCTCTGGCAACTTCTCCTGCAAAGATCTTCAACCACCTTGCACTGAGTGCTCCGTGGCCTGTTTTGTAAAGCTGCTTGAGGTCCTCTCGCGACTCCTGTGCCTCCAGCCTGTGGGTCCACTTGAGGGTCAACTTTTCTTTTCTTGGGCTCCCCTGATTGCTCAGGGCCTGCCCTGACTCCCCTGCCTTTGGTGAGTCTCCTGGACCTTGCTGGTCCGAACCCTACACTTCCTTGACTTCCTGCGTGAGTTGCCTTTGCCAAGGCTTGTTGGTGCTCCCGCCGGACGCCGACCCCTCAGCACTCGACATCTTTCGTGTGACAGCTCACATCCGGCTCCTGGTTGTCCTCGACGTCGCCTGGTCCCCGCAGCTGCAGGGTCAAGTTCATCGTCAACAATCCTGAAGCACTCGACATCAGTGGACATTCGTCTACCGAGCCCCTGGTCACTCCTAAGTGACCCAGACTCTGTCCTCTCTGCTTTCAGGTACTCCTCGACAAGAATCCATGTTTGCAGTCCAACGGACATTTTCTCCTCTCCCAGCAGTGGCACTTTCTCGAAGTCCTCCATTGGGTTCGACGGCGGTTTCCGACACCACTCCACACCTATGCACCCGGCTTCCCTGGGATAGATAACTTGGGTACTTCAGTATCCACGGGTGGGGTGGCTCTGCAACCTTCTGTCTTCCACGGGGTTTCTTCGAAGTCCACTGGAAAGGGTCCTTAAACTTTAAAAATCCAACCGTGACGTGCACATAGACTTGTACGGAGCCCGCTGTCGTGTTCACACACTGCACAGGCACTCCGTGGGGTCCCTATCTACTCACCTTGGGTGGTTCCTTGGGGTTCCAGCAATTCTACGTCCTCTCGACATTGTCCTGACTCGAGTCGTGGTTCTTATACCACTTTCTTAGTCTATGGTTTGGTCCCCCCCTGGGACCCACTGTGTATTAGTGCTATTTACTGTCATTTCATTACTTAAGTAGTGTGTGGTTTGTGTCTATCTTCGTGTAGGAGATACTGTAATGTACTAGATAGTGTTATATAATAAATACATATTTTTATAACTACTGTGTGGTTCTCTTTTCATTTAATCTATACTATAAGATTGCATTCTGGTAAAACAAGCTGCTTTACACTCTTTCAAGACTAAGCCTGAAGGCTGCTCTCCACAGCTACCACTTGGATAGCTTTCTAAGGTTGTCTGAGACCTCTTAAATCACCATAAGGGTTGTCTGGACTGGTGCCAGGTGCCCACTTTAATTAGTGGACAGCATATACCAGGCCAACTTCTCACAGAGGGGATTTCACCATATCCTTTAGCAAAGAGAAAATCGTTTTAGAGGGGTTACTGCTAGTAATAATTTTATTGGCAAAGTACGAGGTGCAGGATTTCTGTATCAGTTTATGATAGGCTTTAATGGCCGTTTTATATTTAAGTTTATACTGGGACTATATGAGCGTCTCCAAGTGCGTTCTAACACTTTGCAGTTCTTCCTAGCTCTTGTGAGCGAATCATCAAACCATACATTGGCCCGAGCTTTCTTGGGATGAGTCCATTTGGCCGGTATACATTTGTGTTGTGCTTTCCAGATGATGATGTTGTGCTTTCCAGATGATTTTTATTTAAAATTTCTAGCGCAATGGGTCCCTAGGCAAAAAAGTCCAGGTTGTCAATCATGTCATAAATGGGCGCAAGGTAGATTTTGCAGTGGTGGACCATGATTAGCAAGAAAGCAGCCAACACCATTGCTACTGGAACTTTTTCAAGATTGATACTGTAGAAAAATAGACTGTGGTGTAATGCACCATCATGGATGGATTCCAATAAACAGACTGCATTAAATGCATGACACGCTTCATTAGAGTGACCACATGCTATTTTTTGTATGTGGCTTGATATGGCTTTTACTAAAGCCCTATTGCTCAGACTGCTTCTAGACACTGACTCAGGGATCACCTCTCACCTTGACTCCTTTTTTTTCCAAGACTTGGATGTTTAATTAGCAACATGACAACAGGTTTCCATTAAGTGTACATACATACATATGTTTTTGGACTGTCAAAGTGCAATCTGTAAATATATAAACAGTTGTATTGCTAATCAAAAAAAGGAGCTAAACTGACTAGCTTTCTGGAATGTGATATCCCTATTGCAATAGTTCAACTATTTTTCAATGATCGGTCTTGGAGGTGCCCCCAGGGCTGGGAGAGAAACTGCATCCCTGTGAGCCCTCCCTACTGAGAAATATTGGACAATCAGCCCTCAAGGAATAGGGCAGCACTAGGAATGTTCGCTCATTCTGGCAACCCTACTGCTCTGCTGTTGTTTCTGCAGGATCACCCTTCAGCATTCTCTGCCCGGAATTCTGAGAAACTGACCATATCATGTAGATACTTGACCTGATTGTGAAGATCATTAATCCCCGTGCCATTTCTGACAAGAGTAGGCTCAGTCGCTCTTTTTCTTTCAGTTTCTGTTGGTCAGCCTGTGGTAAACTGACATTGAGCGGCACTGTGTCTATTGTCATTACTGATGCTGTGTGGGACTCTTGTACGGCTAAGAGCCATCTATGCTGTCCTTGAGCTGAGCAGCAGCATCAGCTCCAGCAAGGATTGAGGTGGACAGTTTGCATGTGTCCCCCTGTTATGTACTTGTTGGTGTCCCCATCTGGGTTTAGCGTGACTGCTTTAGCTTGTGTATGGTCAATAGTAATATAGGCCACAGAAAGGCAATCTGTGAGTAGCTAAAGTACCCAATAGGCACAGCCCTTTCTCACTTGTAGGCCTCCCTGTTAAGATGTAAACATGAGTAGGCAGGCAGAAAGACTCACAGCTGAGGAGTATTTCCAGGAGGTTTTTGAGAAAGTCGCTGAGAAGCATGTGAGCAGGAACCCAGAGCCTGTCAGGGCAGTCTCTAAAATAGAACAGCCTGACTTGGATGTCCACACACTTCTCGGCCAGGTCCCCTATACAAAGCACTCCTGTGGGGAAGAGGGTGGCAATGCGCCAACAGGTCCTACATCCACTCTCATGCCTCCATCAACCAGGCTGGCAAAGAGACAGAGATGGAGGGGAGAGCAGCAGCACTTCACCCTTGGCTGCATCAGCACAAGCATGTTATGGATGGTTTCTGCTGCACCCTGGCCTCAAACATGGGTCAAATATATATATATATATTTAAGTGCCCCATTGCTTCCGCTTGTGAGATGTGGCACCGGTTTCCAAGGATGGTTGGCTTGTCTGCCAGATCTCAATGAATACCAGGGGTGGTCGTTCAGAGGGTTTGGTGGCTTATATCTCGCTGACCATATTGCCAGGCGTGCTTAAACTTAAGCAAACCAGCATAGCTCGCATCCATTATCATAATCAAAACACACTAATGTTAACACTAGGTCACGCCAGTGATCACTTTACATAAATGTTTGTGAACAGGATTTTTAATATAAAAACATATATATGTACAAAGGAGCCTGCACCTCTGGACTTCCATTTACATTTTAAGGCCACAGGGCAGCTCCTCTAGGTGCATCTGGGCACCCCAACAACTATAGAGATCAGCTGCCTCTAGCAAGAGCTTGGTTGAGGGCGATAAGGAGGCTATGCTCTTAGAACAAAGGGTGGGGAGACCAATGGGGTTATTTCCCCCTCTGGCACAACTAAGGGATAATCAAAACCAAAAGTCATATTGGAACTTCAGGAGACATGGAAACAATGGTGGGGTTGCCCACTCTACAGCTTGTCATGATCTTTCGTTCATGCTACAGGGTTTAATTGTATTGGATGCCAAGCGTAGATCAAAAACCACCAGCAGATCTACACGTATTTCATCCACCCACAGCAGTTACTCATGAACATCCAGCAACACTGGTTTGGTATACAAGCTGTGTAACTCCAGATGGTCAACCAGTTAAGATGTGACTAGCTTTTTGGATTATTGGCCAAAAAATGGCATCCAACAGATGTCTGATAGCTGGTCGAATCTTAGCCATCCAATATGGCAAGAGGATGATCCAGGTTCTTGTATGGCAATCTGGAATCATATAGGATGGTCTTACCATATGTGAGGCATGGAATCCCCTATGTGGGCTGGGCCAGTGGGTTGCTTTCAGGGCTAGACAAGCTGAAACAGCCTCATGAGTACTGTACTCAGGTATTGAATTTATGTGTTTCCCTTTCTAGCAGTCAGTGAAATGTGTGGGATTTTAGTCTGCATATTTGGCAAATTGTATTGTAGAAGGAATCTTTTAGACTTGTTTTTCAAAAACAGTTTTTGTAGAGGAGAAACCACTTAAATGGCTCTTGATAATGTTCTACTCTGCTTTATCTCTATCTCTCTTTCTCTCTACACTTGTTTGCTTTGTGTGAAGGGATCTAGATTTTAGTACATTTTGTAGACTGCCTTTGATCAAAGTGCAGCAATTGCCAAACTGTTTGTCAATATACGGGAAAAGAAGTCTAAAAGCTAAGCAGACGTTAGGGCACTGTGTGAGAAGGATTGTCTTCTAACAGGGCATGTTCAGGTGATGGTTCAATTTGCAGGGAACAAGAATTTGCTGATAGGGGAAGTTGGTCTTCAATATAGCTGAGGATTTGTAAGTGCATAGGTCTGTAGTTAAGAAAAAGCAGCCTGTTGTGAAAAATATTGCGCTATGAGAAGCCAGTGCAGTTTGATAAGTCTAAGGGTGATATGAATAAAATGAAACTTGCCTAAGGTCATCCTGGCTGCTACATGGCGCACTGCATTTAGAGGAGCTAGGTGGTCTTTTTTTTTTAATAACAAATTTTATTGGCATATTTTGAAATACGGAGGCAATCACTTCGTTACAGCGTATTTTTCAAAATGTATACACTTATTATCAAATTATATAGTTGATATGAACATAACTTAACAAAATAACTCCAATGCAGTTGTATATGACCATTACATATATAATAGATAGATATAAATCATAATTTCAAACATTTTCTCTTCATGGTATGTGTCTTTTCTGTGCATCGTAAGATCTGATTTCAGAGTCTATAATATCTGACAGCTAGGTGGTCTTTTAGTGGGCTCATAAGCCAGGTGAGCATATTACATAATCAGGTGTTGTCAGTACCAAAGTACCAACTACCATCGAGCATAGGTGACTTTCAAGGGTGAATTGTTTAGGTTCCTCAAAACTTGCAATTGATGTTGAGGTCCTTTAAAAATGTTTTTGATAGGAAGGTCAAGGTGTAGTAGTTCGTTGCCCAGGATGAACCGCAATGACTTAGCAGCTAAGAGAGGAAATGGTGAGAGCTATGCTGTAGAACCAGCAGCTGTCCAGCTGTGGATGGGCACAAGAAGAAGAGAAAAGGAAAAGTTCAGTTGTTACTGGGTTTAGTTTCAGGTGCTATAAAGACATCCAGTTGGAACTTCTTTTAGGCAGTCTGATAGAAACCAATATCATGCTTCATCATAACCTACAGATAAAGTTGTGTGTCTTCTGCATGTCGATGTATAGTCATGTTTTTGTTCTTTTCCAATGCATATAGGTCTACACAAGCGCCTCTGTAGTTAAACTCTTGGCTACAAGATTGACCTACATATACTTCATAAAAAGAAGCGCCCAGTCTGCCCACAATATGAGAATGGGCCAAAGATATCAAGGTAAGTGCCCCACAATGTTTGCACAGCCTCTGTGCAAAATTGGATAAAGAGTCTGGCACAATAGTGCACCGATACACAGACACTCAAGGGATTATGACTGACACCTCACACCATGGGAAATCCCATAGCTTCCCCTTTAATAACTTTGGCATTCCTTCACCAGTTTGCACCAAACTTGGAGAAAATAGATGTCAAACATCTACTATTCAGTGTACCAAATGTGGTGCTCATTAGTCAGTGCAATCAAACGTTATGAAAGGAGTCCTGTCTCACCCCTTTTCGGAGGGGGGGGACACAGGGCAAACAGGGGCTACTAGGCCGCAATCATTGGGGTTGAGGTTGTTTGGATCTGATGTTCCGGGGTCTCTCCTTCTATGGCTTTGCAAGTATAACTTGCTCAGCGCTTGATGTTTAGTGGTAGTGATGACGAACAGTCACAGGCTTCTCAGGGAGGTAATGTGAGGGTGCTTGAGCTCAGCACTCAACAAACACACATAAGTATAAAAACATAATTGTCCAATCCAGTGCTTCACTTGGAAGAAGAAAAGTACTTTAATGCACATTCAAACGAAATACTACACATATGAAAATGTATACAATGCAAATTAGTGTCTAGTTGATGGAGTAAGTCTACACCTCTCCTCACTATTGGCTCCAGTCCCCTCCTTACGACCCAGGAGGATCCTATCCTAGGTCAATACTTGGGGAGATTAGGCTCAAGTACAGATTACCCCCAATGCTACTATTGTAATTGCTCTCAGTCTCTTTTGCAGTCCCTGTTTCTCACCCAACAAGTTTCTCAGTCTGTGTTTGTTCTAGCGTGCTCAGCAGCAGCCCTACCAGTCATCAAATTATTTGCTCCCCCTTCTTCTGAGCTGAGTCGGCAGCTTTTGGCCATCATAGTAGTCACATCTCCAATGATGGGACTATTCCAGGCTGTCAACGGCTGCTATTTTTTTCACAATTAGTCCGGCGAGTTCTTGGTACATTCCCGCTTCGGATGTTTGTGTCCAGATCAGTGCGATAATGCAAAGGTTGGGCTTGAGCAGAGGGTAAGCCTAGCACAGGCCTCACTAGCTGGGTGGGGACTATGGCTCTGATCATGCTGTAATCTCAGATTGGGCAGACCCAGCTTTACACGTTAGGCACAACAGCTCAGGTTACACCAGCAGCTGCACAACTTGAGCACACTGGCTCAGGTGACACCACAACATCACGCTTTGGGCACAGCAGCTTAGATCATGTGGCAACTTCATGCTTTGGGCACAGCCATTTAGGTTGTGCTGCAACTTCATGATTCCCAATTGTAATCTCAGGGGAGAATCTGGGGGCTTGCCAACGGTGTGGCACATAGTTCGCTCTCCGTAGTCGTCCGCTTCTGCAGACCCACCACATTCGGTCAAACTGGACCTCGCGCCACCTGGACACTCACTCCTCCTTCAGAGTTAGCAGACTTCTTGCCTCTTTTAGCAGGTAGGCTAGCTTCTAGGCACTTCAGAACAGTTGAATAGCTCTTCAGCAAAGGGTAGACTCGAGTGATATCCCCTCACTTCTGGCAAGCTGGTGTCAGGCAGACAGCAGCTCTGGTTGCACAGAAGTCCTCTGAGTACTCTGCGGAGCATTCCCTTCCTTTGGTCTCAGAGAACTTGGAAATGGAACAGCAAGTTGGTCAGTGGATCCCTCTTTTACAATTAAGCAGACAGGAGATGTGGATCCATTGTCTGCACTCTCAGAACCAGTTTGGGGTGGTTCTTCTTTCAGGTGTCCTCTCCAGGCTGCTCTCCAGACACCGTCTTTGTGAAGAGTTTTGCTGCTCATAGCAGGGCTGCCTTTAGCCTGCACCCATCACAACCAAGGCACAAAAAGATATGACCCTTCTGCACCTGGCTATCATCAGCCACAATGAAAGAGTGATCAGGGAAAGACTATGGGATCACCTTCACCTAGAAAAACAGGCTGAAGCTGCACCCTTTACCCCCACAATCTACCAAATCGCAATTCTACAGAAAGGCTAATCAGTCACTCCTTGCTCAGCAAAAGACTAATCACATTTCTAAAGGAGCCTTGTCTCCTCTTTTCCCACTTCGGTGTCTAGATCATCTTGCTCCATCTTTAGGAATGCCAGCATTACACTTCCACTACCTGGTAAAATAACCTTCCCTCCATCTTGTGCACCAAGTCAGGCTTCGGGTACCCAATGGGCCTCCATTACTCTGGCTTCCTCATACACACCATGCATATACCACGCCAGCAACATACACAAACACTCACAACATACTCTTGGAATGTTAGCGCTAGGATCTGGATAGGGGCATGAAAGCAGAACTTTACACAAGGAGGCCAGTAGGCTTTCACTTCAGTGACACAGATAAAATGGTCAGGTCCTAACTAGAATTCATAAAAGACAGTACACTGTCACCACTTCCCTATGTGCTAAACCCAGAACGGGGAAAGTAGTCCACTGTCTGTACAATGCGTGCACTCATGGAGGCATATTTACAAGCCCTTATCGCCACCACAACGTCACTTTTCACAAAGTAGAGGTGGCGATAGGGCCTTCGCCTTATTTACAAGGTAGCGGTAAGCCATTTAACGTGGCTTAACACTGCCTTGTAAATAAGACACCCTTTCTCGCTATACTTAACCGTGAAAGGGGAGGGCAATGGGTGTTGCGGTGGGCGGTCCACCGCACCACCCATTGATTTTGATGCTGCCCCATTTTTAGAAGGGTGGCGTAAATATGGGGCAGCGCCAAAATTAAGACCAGGGAAAACCTGGTCTTACCCTGGCGTAATGAGGAGAAATGTTTAATTTCTCCTCCTTTTTGCTGTTTCCATGTGTGCTGCGTTGTGCAGCACACATGGAAACAGCAAAACGCCATTGATTGTTTATGTGCAGGAAGGTGTCCCTTCCTGCACATAAACAATCATTTAAAAAAATGACGTTTTTCAACTTCTAAGTATGCTGCATTAAGCATCACACATAGAAGTTACAAAACGCCATTTAAAGATTGTTTATATGCAGGGACACCTTAATGCACATAAATAATCTTCCCCTGCAATGCAGACACCCTTGCACTATAGTGCAAGGGTGCTTGCGTTGGTGCTAGGTAGCTAAATTTAGCGCCAGCGCAGGGGGAAACGCAGGGCTGTGCTGTATCCTTGTAAATACGGTGCAGCCCTGTGTTTCAGAAGTGGCGAAGTGCAGCGTTAAGCCAAGGAGGCTAACGCCACACTCTGCCACTTCCTCGTAAATATGCCCCTAAATTGTTTAGAGCAGTGGTTCTTAAACTGTGGTCCAAGGACCCCTCGGATTCCCCAAAGCCTACTCAGGGTGTCGGAACAGCTTTGAAAATTAAATAATATTAACAGATTAATAACATGTATATAAATAAAGAAGCAAAATGTGCACTTGAAAATTTTAAAACGTTCTGTAAATGTATAAGAATTTGAAATTGGAGGCCAAAAATGAAGTTAGTATCCTCAGATTGATTCGTAGCAGAGGTGGAAGTGCATCAGAAAATATATAATATGAGTGATGAGTGGCCTCAATTCAATTTAGAAACGCTCCAACCTTCCTATTAAAATTTTCATTTCTTTATATTTGCTTGTGAATTAAATGAAATATTTAATCATTTGTTTATTTGTTTGATTAATTCTTGCTTCTGTATTGTTAATGTATTATTTTGCGGTTCAAATCATGGAGAGTGCTAGGCCAGGGTTGCCCGGCTTTCAGTAATGACTCAGTGGGGGTTCCTGGATTCCAATAACGATTCAGTGGGGGACCTCAGTAGTCAAAAGTTTAAGAACTACTGGTTTAGAGCTCATGATGAGTACTACAACTGAGCCCTGTATTTGGGAAGGTAGGGGTAGCTGAAATTCCCTTTTAATATCAAGAATTTATTGAGACTCAGGATTATCCAGCTTTCCTTTTATAACATAATTGATGCTTGGTACAGTGTGGAAAAATCGAGATAGGATATCGAGTCTTTCAGCATGTTTTATTGAATAGTTTCAATGTTAGGGATTTAAGGGTAAAACCTTTCTCTGTTTATATGGCTGTGTTAAAGTTATACACCTAATCAAAATCAATATGTGCAGTTATGAACAAGCTTAATGGTCTGTTGAGATTCAGTATTTTGACAGCTTTATAACAAAGGTGGCTATTTTATTGCACAGTGGCGGTCGCTACTGTGTAGTTATAGGCGAGTCAGAATTTCCATAGGAAGAGTATTTTTTGTTTTGATAATAACCTCTGCACTGTTTGAGTAATCTTTACAAAACTTTCCACAAAAAACGTTCATTCATTCCAGCTCCTTCCTGGAAAGGTTTGGGTGATTCATCAAGCAGGGGCTGAGAAAATATTAGACAAGATGTGCCCAGCCCCCTTCTTTGTGACCTCTCAATAAGTCAAAAAGCACCCTTTAAAGTGTACGGGGGACGCCGGGCTCTCCCCTCTCCAGTGTGTGTCCAACCCAGTTTACAGGAATGCAGCAATACACAAATCTGTCTGAGGGGATTCCTTTGTCTCGTCTCCTCATGTTTCACCATGCAGGCCTAGGTCTCCCAAAATGGAACCCATAGTCTACCAAGTATTGCACCACCCACTGGCACACATACAGCCAGTGTATGCATCCAATATACACGCACTGCCCAGCACTGTTTTCCCTATGTACTGTACCACTCACAGGGACAAATACACTTAACACATGTATTTAACATGCATGCACTGCATAGTATTGCATTATCCCAGCACTGTACCCTGCCCAGGCACACATACACCCAGTGCGAGTACACCACTCCTGCACTGCGCAGCACTCCACATCAAACCGATATAGGCCAAGGGGTGAGTTACACACACAGGAGCAGAACTCTGAATTATTGAGCCTGTAGGCCTCTCCCCAGTGATATAGGTTAACAAGGACCTGTTCACTCCTACTGATCACTACAAAGTATGCTGCCACCAACGCCCTCATGCTGCTTAATTCCCGATGAAGGAAGTAGCCTTTCACTATTATGAGGGCAGCACTTTAGGCACCCTTCCCAGTCCATGAGACAGGCTTATGTCAAGGTGCAAATGCATGATCCGTGTTCGGCTATGACAACAAAAATCAGCATTAGAGATTCAGACATCAGTACAGTTGGGGCGCTCAGGGCAGGGGTGTAGATCCATTACCATGCGGAGGACTTTTCCATCACAATAGACATTATGTATGATGAGCAAACTACCACTGCCAAAGTATAAGTCACAATAGAAGGGAAGGGCATGCTGCTAAGCTGCCAAACAAGGGAAAGATTGTAACTGATGAATTTTGCACTCAGTGTCCACGGGACAGGACTGGACTGCTTGCTGGAAGAGCTTCAGGGGCTTTCCCAAGGAATTGGCTGCTGAAAGGGAAGCTAGTACAACTCCATATGGACCAGTCCCTACGGCCTGTGGCACTGTACCATCACCAGGTGGTCTTCCAGTTCTGCCTGAAAGTAGAGGAAAAACTTCAAAAGGTAACAGAAGACATCAGCAAATGGGTGAAAGGGCCCACCATGTGGGTCTCCCACTTTGTAATTACACGCAAGCCAAAGTAACTAGGAGAGGTGAGAATGTGTATGGACATGCATCCCCCCTCAATTCTCAGATTTAAACTAAACAGGAGAGACACTTAACCCCAACTGTGGATGGCGTGGTGATCGAAATCATTGGATCATGTTGGTTTTCTAAAAACCGTAGTCCTGCTATATTACCACATTCTCAACGCATTTAGGCCTCCTCTTATAGAAGAGGCTGAACTTTGCGATCTGTAGTGCAGCCAAGGATTACCAGGACATGATCAGGGGGTGCTAGCGGGACTCACAGGTGTCCTCAATGTCAGCGATAACATATTAGTTCATGCCCCAACATTTGAGGAACATTTTCCATGCCTCTGAAGAGAATTCCAAAGATTCAGTGACTGTAATCTAACCCTCCATAATGAAAAATGTAAATTCCTCAAGGGTAGCATCAGCTAGTTTGAGTAGCAGCTCTTCACGGATAAAGTGGCCCCAGATCTGGCAAGGGTGAGAGACATGAAAAACTGAAATGGAGTGTTGTGCACACCAATAAGTATAATTATCTATTTAAAACATGTGTGCATCTGTGGGTGTGTATGTTGTCAAACCTACACTGACTTACTTATTGATCCTGCCGAAGATTTTGATTCTCCAGACCCCACGTGCACAGCTGTGCATGTGGGGTCTGGAGAATCAAAATCTTCTGCAGAATCAATAAGGGTGAGAGACATACCATAAGTATCAGCTCTCTCATTGGTGACAGCAGTGCAAAACTTTCTAGCAATGGTCAACTACTGCGCCCGTTTCATCAAGAAATTGACCACATGTACATCTCCTCTTTGGGAGCTAACGAAAGAGTCCAATCCATGGGTGTGGGAAGACAAGCATTAGAAGACGTTACAAAGAACCAAGAGGTCCCTTTCTGCAGATAGCATGCTAGCATACTATGAGTCCAGGAAATTCTCAGACCTGGCAAAGGATGGCAGCCCCACAGGGCTAAGAGCTGTTCTTTCTCAAAATGAGGCCTGCAATGAGTTAGGTCCAGTAGCACACGCCAGGTCCGCCCTACCCCCACAGAACAGCGGTACTCGCAGATTCACTGGGGGTATCTTCAATTATTATCTACAGGCATCCGTTCATTATCTACACAGACCATAAACCCTCATCCCAAGGAGAAGAAGCAAGAGCTCAGGAAACAGAGGTGTGCGTAAGACTAGTTGCAGCGAAATCTTGGACACTGCAGATATCACTTGACAAGATCCTGAAAGTAACAGAAGCAGATGGTTTCCTATAATTGGCAGTGGAAGGCACCCGAAAAGGGGACTGGAAGATCCTCAAGGCAAATGTGTCACATTGGACACCAGAAGCGTAACAAATTCTGTCATCCTTGTACCATGTCCAACATGAGCTGGCTGAACCTGCTGAAGGTTGCCTCTTTTGAGGGCCTTGGCTGGTGATTCTTCACAGCCTGACTAGGCAGATTGTCCATCTGGTACATGGAGTGCACTAGGGCACGCTCAAGGCCTATAACTCAATTGGATGCAAAGTTTGCTTCCACAGCAGAACTAAATGGTGGAAGAAACTGTTCAGCCATGAGAGATTTGCCAAGCCATGGAGAGCCCTGAGCCGCTTCCACACTATTATCACAGAGGCAATCATGGGTCTGGGCCAGCGCTGCCTTCAGGAGCATGCCAAATGGCCGCTACATGCTTCTGTTGATTGCTGATCACTCCAAGTACCCTGAGGTGGAAATTATTTCTACCACTACTGCCAGCGAGGTAATCCCAATATTTGAGAAAATCATAGCTATCCTTGGACTCATCCAGGAGATCCAATTAACAGTGGTCCTCTGTTCCAGAGGCAGGAACTAGTGGACTACTTCAGATTTGTACAGATCAAGCATCGCAATATCTCATCCCAGTAGCCCCAATCCAACTGTGAAACAGAAAGGTTTATGAGCACTTTGTCAAACGTCATCCGCATTGCTCAGGCCACCAACCAGAATGTAAAGTGGGCCATTCGTTCCTTCCTGAGATAGTACCATCAGACTCTGCATGTGACCATGGGCTTCACCATAGGTCTGGCCTGTCTGGGCCGGAGGGCTGTACACACAATCACACATCATCTGGAAAGGCTACAAGTGTGGCTATCAGGAAACCTGGCTTACCAACTCTGGGGGAGAGAGAATGCTGCGGTCAGCAGGCGCTGATGAGCAAAAGACAAGTAGAGAACTGCAGGTGGGAGAGATGGTGCAGGTAAAAAACAGATATCCAGGGAGTAAGTTCACTATTCAATGAGCCTCATAGAGGGTCACTCAGATACAGGGCATTATGATCTGCTCGGAGAAGGGCTGAGGACATCTCAAGGAACTTAGGGGCATATTTACAAGAAAGTGGCAGAGAATGGCGTTAGCCTCCTTGCCTTAACGCCGCACTCCGCCACTAGTGAAACGCAGGGCTGCACTGTAGTTACAAGAATACGGTGCAGCCTTGTGTTTCCCCCTGCTCTGTTGCTAATTTAGCTGCCTAACGCCAGCGCAGGCACCCTTGCACCGTATTGCAAGGGTGCCTGCGTTGAGGGGAATGATTGTTTATGTGCAGAAACGTGTCCCTTCCTGCACATAAAACAATCAATGGTGCAAAATCTCACGCTCTTAATCTCACGCTTTCTGCGGTGGAGGTCCAGCGATTGCGGAACCTGCTCCCGGTACAGTGGACTGACGAGTCAATTCGCTATTTGGGCTTAGACTTAACCCCTACACTCTCTTCTTGGTCCTCCTCTAATTTACCTCGATTCCACAACTCTGTCCGTGAAGAAATGCGCCGGTGGGAAGGTCTCCCCTTGGCATGGCTAGGCCGCCTCCACGCTGTTAAGATGTCCCTTCTTCCTAAAATCCTTTACCTGTCTCTTCCTACTCCTATTCCGCATGCGGATATCCGGGCCCTGCAACGAGACTTTACCAAGTTCATATGGGGGAAGTCACATCCCCGCTTTTCTCACAAAATACTCATGCTTCCCAGATCTCGAGGTGGCCTGGCCTGTCCCAATTTGCTGGAATACTATTGGGCTTGCCACCTCCGTTTTATATCGGAATGGATCGTTCCTGAAAGTGAGAAGCACTGGTTCCACATGGACCGTGCGGTGGCTTGTAGACCGCTGTGGGACCTCGCCTGGCTTCCTCGTAAGGCACGTCCTCGTAGTGCCTACTTAGCAACGCCAACGAGAACGGTCTTAGAGATATGGGATAGACTGGCGCTCTCCCGGGGCCTTACGACCTTCCCTTCTCCCAACACCCCGCTCACACGCAACTCTGCATTCCCCCCTGCTTTCCAGCCTCGGGCCTTTGAGGCTTGGACCATAGAGGGTCGACGTGTTCTCCAAGATTTCTTTCAGGGTTCTGCCCTCCGTTCTTTTGATCAGTGCAAACAATTCTTCCACCTTACTGATAGTGCACGCCTGCAGTATTACCAATTGCGTCACTGGCTGTCTTCTCCCGCGTATTCCCGGGAGGTGACTCAGCAACTCACCCCCTTCGAGTCCCTGGTTCGTAGATTTGACGGGTCTAGAGGCCTCATTTCTAAAACCTATTCTGTTCTCCAACACTCTGGGCATCTTCCGCTCCATGGCTATCAAGTTCGCTGGGCATCTGATTTGGCTGCTGACATTTCTCCGGAGGAGTGGGACCGTCTGTGGAAGGACATTCCTTAGGTGTACCGTAGCATTCCCCAGCGCGAATCTGCCTACAAACTGATGACACAGTGGTATTATACTCCCACTCGTCTCCATCAGATGTTCCCGGATACTCCTCCGAACTGCTGGAGATGCCAGGCTGATAGAGGGGACTTCCTGTACATTTGGTGGTCTTGCTCGGAGCTTACTGTGTTCTTGAAGAAGGTCCTCAGCCATGTTAAAGAGGTGGCGGGTTTCCCGATCCCTGCTACCCCATCCCTGGTGCTCCTGGGCATTCGGCCCAACACGCTGAAAGCCATGACCTCGGCACACTGGCATCTCATCCTTAACTTACTCGGTGCTGCGCGACAGTCCATTGCCTCCTTCTGGAAGCGGCCCCACCCCCGCCTATTGCTGCATGGTTTCTCCGACTGTGGGACGTCCTTTCACTGGAACTGTTTACTGCCCGTCTTACTCATACTGACACACGCTTTGACCGCATCTGGCGTCCACTCATACACCACCTTACTAAAACCGAACATTCCCGCCTGATGCCTCCTAGATTGCGAGCTCTGCAACTGTTCGACGATCCCTTAGAGCTTTTCTCAAGAGGCAGGAGACCAGACTCCCCGGCGTAGTTTGCTGTGTCTGCTGGGCGGACCCCCCGAGCCTTAGGACTGCTGGCCTCCACTTTGGGTCTTGACCTTTCTCCCCTCCTCCACATTCCCTTGGTGCATCCGCTTTTTCCCCTCACTTTCTTCTCTGTCCTCACCTTCTCTTGATTTCTCTTCCAGCTTTTTCTCCTCCCTTTTCCTTGTTTCCTTCTCTCTTTCTCGTTATATGATGGTTCTTATTTGCCGCAAAGTGTATTGATGCTATCGCAGTGCGACCTGTAACTCCCACTTGGGCGGGGGGTCTTGTTCTGTCTAGACCTTGTTAGCTTTGAACAATTGTTTGATTTCCAGGTTGCAGCTGTGGTCCTTCATTATTGGACAGTGTCACCTTAGCTAGATCCTCGCCTCTTGGCCCCCTGTGTAGCCTCTCCCTGAGAGCTGGCGAAAACTTTCTCCTAGATGTCGTCTTCTAAGGGGTCTTACGACTGATGGTTTCTTTTGTTGATGCTTATTTGTTATCCCCCCACCCTTGCCCTTTAAGCTTTGCGGAATGTGGAATTTTCTATTTGCTCATGTTCAATAAACAGATATTACATTAAAAAAAACAATCAATGGTGTTTTGCTGTTTTTATGTGTGCTGCACAACGCAGCACACATGGAAACAGCAAAAACGAGAAGAAATAAACATTTCTCCTTGTTGTGCCAGGGTAAGACCAGGTTTTCCCTCGTCTTAATTTTGGCGCTGCCCCATATTTATGTCACCCGTGTAAATATGGGGCTGCAGCAAAATCAATGGGTGTTGCGGTGGAACGCCTACCACAATACCCATTGCCTGCCCCTTTCACTCTAAGTATAGCGTGAAAGGGTGCCTTATTCACAAGGCGGCGTTAAGCCACGTTAAGCGGCTTAATGCAGCTTTGTGAATAAGGCGAAGACCCTATCGCCACCATAACGTAGAGAAAAGTGACGTTGTGGTGGTGATAGGGGCTTGTAAATATGCCTCTTAATGGTTTTGATAAGGTTGCTGAGTCACAGCCCAGACTTGCCAGGGTTAGAGGAGGTCAACAACTCAGCAGGAGGTAGTGAGTGTCCCAGTGGTGGTACTGAGGGCCTCATTTATGAGGCCCCTTGCGCCGCTGGAATGTCACTTTTTGTGATGTTCCATGGCGCAGGAGCCTGCTCCATATTTATGAGGCAGCACTAAGCCACTTTTTTTGGCTTAATGCTGCCTCGTGAATATCGTTCACTTTAACGAAGCTGTCTGCGTTAAAGGGGCGGGCAATGGGTGTTGCTGGGGGCGTTCCCAGCAACATACATGGCTTTTTGACACTGACCCAGATTTACGAGAAATCGTAAATCTGAGGCAACGCCAAAAACTTACGCCTCCCCAGGAGAGGCGTAAAAGAGGCACAACGAGGAGAAATATCTTTATTTCTCCTCGTTTTTCCTTTTTTTACGTGTGCTGCATTCTGCAGCACACATAGAAAGAGGAAAAAGCCTACTGGGACTTATTTATGAAAAGTGTTGCATCGCTGCGCTAAAACAGCGATGCAACACTTTTCACTGCACCCTCCTTGCGACACCATGGATGCACCGTATTTACTGTACGGTGCTCCATGTCGCAAGGATTGACAGATGCATCAGGAATCCTGACGTATCTCTCGGCGCAATACTCACGCATTGCAGGAGTTGTGTCATAAGCATGACGCAACATCAGCAATGCATGGGGGAGGTCTATAACTATTGCACTGCCTCACCCTTACCCCTGCTATGAAGCAGGCATAAGGTTTTGACGCAGTGGCGTCCTAGAAGTGGCGCAGTGAAATCTGAGAGATTTCACGGCGCCACTTCTACAAGGCTTTCTTGCAGGGGAATGCCCAGCCTGCATAAATTATACCTGATGCAGGTATAGTGTGGCGCAGGGGTTTACAAAGTGACTCATCTGCCTAGATGCGTCACTTTGTAAATATGGCGCAACTTGGTGCATTATTTACGCCACCGCTGCGTAATGAAAAGTGACGCAACGGTGGCGCAAAAGTGTCGCAAGGGGCTCATAAATAAGCCCCCTCTTGTGATTGTTTTTGTGCAGGAAGGTTTCCCTTCCTGCACAAAAATAGTTATCCCCACAACACAGTCACCCATGCACCATGGTGCAAAGGTGCCTGCGTTGGCGCACGGCAGCCCACTGTGCGCCGGCGCAGGAGAAAAGGACAGGAATGCACCGTATCTTATAGATACGGTGCATTCCTGCCCTTTTCTTTTGCCGTAGGGCAGCGCAGCAGGAAGGCCTATGGCACTGCCCTACGGCAAAACCTCATAAATGAGGCCCAGTGTTTGCTGAAGAAGATGAGCTGCCGGCAACCAACTCGCAAGCTGGAGAGATGACTGGACGAACTGATTCCAGCCAGGAAGTTCCCACCCAGAGAGAGGTCTCTTTGGAGGAGGTTATGAGCCAGTGAGAGGGTCATCACTGATGCCATCTCTGTGCAGACCTAACCCCTCTGCAGAAGTACCATGATTTTGTGCAGGAAACAGTTGGTGTTTGAGGTCAGGGAGTTTCTACTGAATGCTTGAACAATATTATGTGGGAACCGTTTGTGTGAACTTTTTTTTGTAGTGTTTTTGGGAGGAGTGTAGTAATGCACAGTGCAATACTGGGTTTGTAAAGATGGTATGAGCCATGTGTACCCTGTGAGTTTGATTTGTTTGGTTTGCTCCGGGTGACGTCAGGTCACCAATAAAGGGGTGTCCCGCGCGTTAGACTCGATTACATAAAATAGCTGGTGTCCCCACTAATATAAGGCAACACTACAGATACTGGCCAAGTGTGCAGAGAGTGAGCAAGTTGGTTAGATTGCCATACTGTGATTGCTGTCCAAGCAGCCTAAGCCCAAATTTCTAAGGGGCTTATTTATGAGCCCCTTGCAAAACTTTTGCACTGCCAATGCATCACTTTTTGTGACGCAGCGGCGGCGTAAATAATGCGCCACGTTGCGCCATATTTGCAAAGTGACGCATCTAGGCAGATGCGTCACATTGTAGACCCCTGCGCCACATTATGCCTGCGTCAGGTATAATGTATGCAGGGTGGCCGTTACCCCACAAGAAAGCCTTGTAGAAGTGGTACAGTGAAATCTATCAGATTTCACTGCGCCACTTCTAGGATGCCACTGTGTCAAAACCTTACACCTGCTCATAGCAGGCATATGGGTGACGCAGTGCAATAGTTATAGGCATCCCCCATGCATTGCTGGAGTTGCATCATGCTTATGACACAACACCAGCAATGCGTGAGTTTTGCACCAACAGTTACGTCAGGATTCCTGATGCATCTGTCAATCCTTGCGACATGGAGCACCGTACAGTAAATACGGCGCATCCATGCTGTTGCAAGGAGGGCGCAGTGACAAGTTTTGCATCTCTGTTTTATCGCAGCTATGCAACACTTTTCATAAATGTGGCCCTAAATGATTTGCAGCACAGGTGCCTGGGTGCCATGAATCGTGGCTTGGGCAGACATACAACCATTAACTTTATTGTTCTCACTGAGTCATTCTAGACGAAAGACAGGACAGTCCCAGTGACCCCACAGTCTGCAACCCCGACAAGAAGGATAGAAGGCATCGGGGGTAGTGCAAGAACTGATGGCACTAGCTTGGGTGGCATGGCTCACCCAACCCCACCGACACTGAATATACATCTCTTTTATCTGACATATACGTATGTTGTAAGGGGTATCCCTTCCGCTTACATACTTGACAACTCCACGTACGGAAAGAGGTAGAGAACAAATTATGCTACTACTTGTTAATTCGATCGCAAACTCATTGGCCTTCTATACATTGATATGGTGAATGTTGAAACTCCTAGCACTTAATCCCCTTCGCATCTGAGCTTTACAAATTACTTCATAATTAATTCAATAGGAAAGTTTAAGGAGAATAGTTTCCTTTCTGTCCCAGCAATGAATGAAGTTTGATGGATTTTTATGAAGACACAGGAGGAAATACAATACAAACATTGGCAATTCCAAGTTAAATTAGAATGGATTTTGTTAAACAGGAAAACTGGAGTGAGATGCAAACTCGAGTTGCCAAAAACCGAAAGCACATATCCTCTATCGACGTTCGACCCAAAAGAAACACTCAAAAGAAGTAAATAATGTATTTTGTTCTTTTTTCCAACATGTCCCCATCGGCTGAGGTGTCTGTCTTGTTGTTTTTGAATATGGGAATTTGCATTTCTGTTTTGAAATGCCTCTGTACACCAGAGTGGAGGCTTCAGGGCTAATGAGATCTTTGTATCAACAAATTTCTGAGATTTGAATGCCAGGAAAGCTGCTAGCTTTTCATTGGAAATATATCCAAATGTTGTTCTCTCACTTCAGGCGATTAGGCAAATGCCTGAGTTCCTCACCCCAGTGGCATATTATTGTACAGTTGCCTGCTATCTGGACCTGCTTGGTCCATCCTTCGAAGATCTTGCTTGAAGATGAAAACGCTTGATGCATTGCAGGAGGTCATCCCAGGAACAGAGTGCTTGATAGGGATACTCCTGCACGCATTCATAGTCGGTGTAAATGTCCTAGACTGGAAGAGGAGCAACAAGCTGAACATCAGCGATATAATCCTAATCAGCCTGGGCGTGGTCAGGTTATTCCTGCTTTCCACCAAGTTGGTGCAACATGTCATCAACCTGTCTCGCCCTGATCCTGATGCTGCTGAAACTGTGGGTAGAGTTTTGTTAGCTGTAGATATGAGCCTCGGCTACATCTGTTTCTGGTTCACCACGTGGCTGTATGTGTTCTACTGTGCGAGGATTGCCAGTTTCACCAACCCGGTGTTCCTCTGGCTCAAGGAAAGGATTCCAAGGCTGATACCCCTTCTGATGGCATGCTCTGTGGCGATATCATTGGCGTCGAGTCTACCAGTTCCGTGGTATTTCTATCACATGTGCTACTACAATAGCAGCGACGATACCAGGATCAGCGAGCCCAATTGGCGGGATCCTGATGGTTTCTATGGGGAAGGCTGCTATGGTGAGGAAATGATCTATGTCTTTACAGTGGGGTATGCACTACCTTTCTTCATCTTCTGCATCTCGTCAAGTCTCTTGGTGGCATCCTTGGGCTGGCACACCTGGCAGATGGGGCAGAACAATGATGTTGGTTTGGGAAACTCTCACAAGGAGGCTCACTACCGGGCTGTTAAGAGTGTGCTGGCTTTCACCTTCATCTTTGTGGTCTATTTCATCATCCTCGTTTTCAAAGTCATCAACAGCATAACAGCACATAGTTGTTGGGAATGGATCTCCCCCATAGTGGAAGTGGCTTACCCTTCTGCCCACTGTGTTATCCTGATCCTCAGTAACTCCAAGCTTAGAGCGGTGACAAATGCCGTACTCTGTTGTGTGAGCTGTAAGACTAAGCAGAGTGCTTCCAGCAACAACTCGCAAATTTCCACCCAAAGGACATCTGCACGTTAATTCAATTCAAAATACTTTGACTAGATGCCAACTACTGAATCATACAGAACACCATTTCTTAGCCTTTGGTCCGTGCACACGTGTGGGTTCACAACTCAAAGGGTCTGCGACTATTTAGAAAATTGAATAGTATTAGCATATATATACCTATATCTATATATATCTATATATCTTTTATAGATAAATAGACAGATAGATAGATAGATAGATAGATAGATAGATAGATAGATAGATAGATTTTCAAACTGATCCAGAGTCCACGCTGGATACAGCACTTTCCACTTCTGACAGGCTTCGACTCTGCTGGGTCCTGATCACACACCCAGCAGGGTCAAGACTCGTCACGTTTATCGGCTGACACGAATGAAAGCACTTTAACCAAAACTCTAGAGTTGCTCGAGTTGTATCCAGTGTGGACTGTAGATTAGGTTGAATGCTTACAGCGGCTCATAAAAATACCGTGCACAACCACCGCCCATGAGCAGTGAGTCTTAGCTTCCCAACCATCAAGTGAGAGAGAGATATATAAATATATATATATATATATCACACAAAGAAGGTTGCCCTCAAGGAGACATCACACTAATCATTACATCCCGTTGGGGTAGTGTAGGAACTTTGTAGGATTAAGCGGCACCCACTTGGGTTTTGGATGAAATTTAAGTCCGGCACTATTGTAATGGACTACCATATCCATCAGGCATTATTGGTGACGCCCACATGGGCGGGACTTTGTTATCAAATAAAATGGCAGTTTTACTGAAAGCCCGCTGTTCCTGCATTTCTGTGCCAGTGATCAAGAGCAAACAAGTGCTCGAAACGCGTATGGCTAAGGCAGAATCCTGATTAAGGAGGCATGAGGGCAGGCTGGATACGGCAGTTGCCGGTGGCGTGAGAGTGGTAACCCCTTCATGTGTGATGTCTTCTTGAGGGCAACCTTCTTTGTGTGATGTTTAGAGGCTAGTCCGGCCGCGGAGATGTCCAGCCGCCGGAGAGGCGGATCTAAGGTGTTTGGAAGTACGAGCACCGAGAAGAATGAAGGGGGCCCCGCTACCGGATTATATTGGTGTGCTTAACAGCCTGTTCCTACCTGCCTCGACCCACTGTGGTGACATTTGGTTCAATCATCCCATTGGGGTAGTTTATGAACTTTGTAGGATTAAGCAGCACCCACTTGAGTTTTGGATGAAATTTAAGTCCGGCACTATTGTAATGGACTACCATATCCATCAGGCATTATTGGTGACGCCCACATGGGCGGGACTTTGTTATCAAATAAAATGGCAGTTTTACTGAAAGCCCGCTGTTCCCGCATTTCTGTGCCAGTGATCAAGAGCAATCAAGTGCTCGAAACGCGTATGGCTAAGGCAGAATCCTGATTAAGGTGGCATGAGGGCAGGCTGGATACGGCAGCTGCCGGTGGCGGGAGAGCGGTAACCCCTTCATGTGTGACGTCTCCTTGAGTGCAACCTTCTTTGTGTGATATATATATATATATATATATATATATTTTACAACAAATTATTCCTGATATGTGTTTGTCCCAGCTCTAAGGAGGTGGAGTGTGTCCACAGGTCAAGTAACCCGTAATGTATTTGGAAATGTTGAAGCTCAGTGACACACGATGACACACTGACAGATGGGCTTTGATTGCAAGTGTCAATGTATTAACAGCAACGTATCTGTTGCTGTTATTAAACGGACACTTGCATCTGTAGCCCATATGTAAGAGTTTTTCAACATTTCTAAATATACCTCTATAAATATATATACGGAAAATGCACATTTACATTTTTTTTAAATGCTCTGTAAACGTGAAGGAATTTGAAATCGAATGCTAAAAGTTAAGTTGAATCCTTAGCTATATTTGTGGGGGCAGCACAAGCACAGTAAACATAGGGGCATATTTACAAGGTAGTGGTAGAGCGCGGCGTTAGCCTCCTAGGCTTAACGCCGCGCTCTGCCACTTTTGAAACACAGGGCTGCCCTGATTTACAGGAATATGGTGCAGCCTTGCATTTCCCCCTGTTCTGGCACTAATTTAGCTGCCTAGTGCCAACGCAGGCACCCTTGCACCACAGTGCAAGGGTGCCTACGTTGAGGGGAATTGTTTATGTGCAGAAAGGTGTCCCTTCCTGCACATACACAATCGGAAATGGCATTTTGAAACTTCTGTGTGCTGCTTAATGCAGCACACATAGAAGTTGCAAAACGTCATTTTTTTTAATGATTGTTTATGTGCAGGAAGGGACACCTTCCTGCACATAAACAATAAATGGTGTTTTGCTGTTTCTATGTGCGCTGCACAACCAGCACACATGGAAACAGCGAAAACGAGGAGAACATAAACATTTCTCCTCGTTGCGCCAGGGTAAGACCAGGTTTTCCCTGGTCTTAATTTTGGCGCTGCCCCATATTTACGTCACCCTTGTAAATATGGGGCAGGGTCAAAATCAATGGGTGTTTCGGTGGAACGCCCACCACAACATCCATTGCCCGCCCCTTTCATGCTAAGTATAGCGTGAAAAGGTGCCTTATACACAAGGCTGCGTTAAGCCACGTTAAGTGGCTTAATGCCGCCTTGTGAATAAGACGAAGCTTCTATTGCCACCACAACGGTGAGAAAAGTGACGTTGTAGTTGGTGATAGGGGCTTGTAAATATGCCCCATAGTCTAGTATGGAGGATTAAAGCACTGGTATTTGCAGATAAAAAGGGAGCATGCATTAAGACAAAGAAGACAAAGTGATTTGCTAGAGTCCAGAATACAGCTTTGCCTTTTAGAAATATAACCACATTTTGAAAAACTCCTACGTTCCCTTTCAAATCAATGTTTTGATTTTTAGATCTTTTTTGTGTGTGAATCAAATAAAGTAGTTCATGGTTTGTGTTCATTTGATATATACGTGCTTCCTTATTTCTGAGTGTTGTATTGAGGTTCAAGTAGTAGAAATTGCTTAAGGTGGGGTCCCAAGCTTCCAGTAGTGATACCGAGGAGGTCCACAGAAGTCAAAGATGAAGAACTAGTGATATAGAACAATAATCCAGCAGGATGATAGTTGTTGGTCCATGAACCACAATAATGGGCTCTGGAGGAAAATGGCTCGACGTAATAAGACGATGATAAAAGTAGTGCATAGAGATTGTAATTATTGGTACTTTAACAGTTTCCTACGGGCACGAACAGTGATAACAACAGAACATAAATGGGTGTTTGGATTTCAGTAATTGTGATTAATGATGAAACATGCTCACCACAACTTGGCACAATCATGATTCATGAGCTAACACCAGAGTAGTAATGCTTCAGCTGGCAAATGTGTACAATGTGGATCTATATGAGTCCTTACCAAGGCTGGGAGAAGAGTTGTGAAAATGCTTGGACTCTTGCTAATTATTGGATTTACTAATAATAGTAGTTTTAAGTCATAAACAGTGACCATGTTTAGTGGGTCCTGATAGAGACAGTGGATGGTGCTCGTGGCACCTGATGGGTGGTATTGGTGGTGACCATGAGAGGCGAGGATGGGTGGCGAGTGTAGGTGGCAAGGAGACTCAAGTTGAGGCACATTTTAATAATGGCTAGGAATGAAGGAAATGGCGCACAGGTCAACATTTTGGAAAACACAAAGAGATGTTCAGAGAAAACAAGATGAAGAATATCAATATTTTTGGGGAACTGGTAGAACAGATCGATGATTGGCAATATGCCAGCTAGGCGTGAATGGGTGCGAGGCTGGTAGACCAAGCGGGTGGGTGTAGGAAATCCTTTTGTGTATTCCCATGGAATTTTTGCTTTTTGTAAATCTCAGTAACTGGTGTATCAGACCTATAGGCACTGAGGGCTACTAAGCAGAACCTAACAGCATATGCAGTTCCCTAAACAAGGTAACAATTTTGACTAAATGAACTGCCATGTTAGACTTTTCTGTATGTCTACCACATTTTCATACAAGCTGCACAGGCAGCATAAAAGTCAAATACTCCATGTGGGTTGCTGTAAATCTCTCAGCACCCACTTGTGGCACAAAAAACATAGCGTATAGACTGGGCAGCAGCCCTTTGGCTCTACGGCCACGCCTGGGCTCCGCTTGTCATCTGTACACATATCGGTCATTTAAGTACTAAATTTGACTCTAGGTAAAACAGCTGAGCTGTTAGTGTGCACAGTAGCGGCAAGAGCCAACTGCATAATGTTCAACTAGAAAGCAATTAAGTTGCACTTACTTGCATGTTTTAAAGAGGAACTTGTGCTCAGTGCTATGTTAAGAATACAACTGCAGCCTCCTTACACATTGGTAAGCTGGTGTACTTTTAAAAGTCTACTTCTCTAACCCTAACCTTGGCTTGTGAGGAGCTAGGCGACTTAGTCACGAGACATATAACTAACTGGCACAAATAAAACGCACTGGCTAGGGATATTTAATTTATATGTTACATTAAGCTCTTTTTGAAAAGTTGTTATATTCAGCCTTTTAAACATTTAGCACAAACTTGCTCACTAGCATCAGTAGCCTGGCTAAACTTCTCAAAAACACCTTTAATTACTTTCTTCCACACTTACTTTCAATTCAGAAAAGGCATGAGGTCTGAGGATCTCCCAAGACAATACACTTCCTCAGTTCAGGGTCTCTACTGTTTGGCAACTCTGTGTCAAAGCAGAATGCCACTGTTGGAAGACTTGTACAAACAATGAAGTGACAGCTTGGCTCTGTCTTTGTTCTGGGAACCCGGTGATAAGGAATGTTTGACAGCTCCAAGCAGCCAATCCTGACAGAATGCAATCTGCCTTTTATTCCACAACAGCTTGCCAAAGAGGTCAGTCCCAGTAAGTCCTTTAGAAGTAAACTGGGCACACAGACAATAAGCAGTCTCAGTCCATAGCAGAAATAACAGATCGGTGCTTGCAAGAGGTCTGCATCACGTTGATCATGAGGGGGCCACAAGGGATGAGTAGTGTGTCAGGCTAGAAATCAGGGAGAGGGACATTTGGACAAGGTCCTCCAATGCCATTTTGGAAAGACAGAAAATATGACTGTGTGATAGGTTAATGCACAGGAACTGAATAATATTGTTGAAAAAGTACACAGGGAAAATTGTGTGGGAATTTGGATATGATTATTTTAGGGAATCTAGCCTATCACGAGTGGTACAGTCCTATATAATGTTGTTCTCCTCACTTACAACTCAGATTGATAATGGAATGTGAGAAGACAAGGAGACAACTATGGAAAAGTCATCCCTGTCTGGGGAGGTACTGGAAACTGTTCCTACAGTGCCTTGAAACTCAAAGTCTAATGGCTGCTCTCAAGGTCAGAGAAGCTAACCTCCTGCTGATGCACAGAGGGAAGAACATTCAGGACATCTCTGCAAGAAAAAACAGCTGGAACTGAACTTTTGATTCTGGTCCAGACTTAAAGTGGTCAAAGGCCTTTCTCGTGGTGTCCGAGGAGTACTCCCTGGAGATCTGGGGTCATTTGGAGTGCCAGAAAAGAATGTATAGAACTTTCGCAACAAGTTTGGAAGGAGACATTTGTTTTCATCAAACTTTTAAATCCGTATATTTGCTGCTGCAAGCGAGTAGAACTATGTTTTTGAAGAAAAGTATTTCATAAAAACCTCTGTTTAAAACGTTTCCAACAGTTATTGATTTGTTTTGATGCCCAGAAATAAATGCTGTGTTTAGAGCTTGTGTTTGAGACCCGCAACCACAGCGTTGGTGTGCTTACTTTTTTACTGACATGGACTGCTTTATATGTAAAAAAATATCCAAATTCTTTTGAGGCCTGTATCAGATGCGCCCTGATTTTATGACATTTTAATCATTAAAGAGATTTCCCTAAAATAAACTCCTTTGGGAATTTTGTTGTTCTTATATTTTAACTGTAGGATTTTGTACTGTAATGAATCATGGTGGCTTTTATATAGCACTTTCACCCCCCAAGGTCCAAAGCTGAAGCTGTAGCTAGGCATGGCTCCACAAGGCCAGATACCTTTGCTGCAAGGTCCCACTAAACCGTTTTCAGAGCAGCCATAAGCTCTCAGCTGGATAAACTTGCTTTTTCTTGAATGCCTGGGTGTGCCCTCCCTTTTACCAGTACCCTGTCCCAGACCTCCAGAAATGGATAAAAATGACTACTCCACTCTTCTTCAACTGCTGGAAAAGTTATATTTGATTACTCCTGCAGCCATCAGGTCCTCAAGAGAGGCTTCTAGGCACCAGGTCACCCTCCTGCCAGGGCTCCTGCAAGGGCCTGTCCTCAGTGGTCAGCTTGCATTCTTAGGGGCATATTTACAAGTCCCTATCGCCATCACAACATCACTTTTTTGGACATTGTGGTGGCAATAGGGGCTTCGCCTTATTTACAAGGCAGCGTTAAGTGGCTTAATGCCACCTTGTAAATAAGGCACCCTTTCACGCTATACTTAGCGTGAATGGGGAGGGCAATGGGTGTTGCGGTGGGCGTTTCACCGTAACACCCATTGATTTTGACGCTGCCCCATATTAACAAGGGTGGCGTAAATATGGGGCAGCGCTGAAATTAAGACCAGGGAAAACCTGGACTTACCCTTGCGAAACGAGGAGAAATGTTTAATTTCTCCTTGTTTTTGCTGTTTTCATGTGTGCTGCGTTGTGCAGCACACATGGAAATATCAAAACGCAATTGATTGTTTATGTGCAGGAAGGTGTCCCTTCCTGCACATAAACAATCTTTAAAACAAAATGACGTTTTGCAACTTCTATGTGTACTGCATTAAGCAGCACACATAGAAGTTACAAAACACCATTTAAAGATTGTTTTTGTGCATGAAGGGCCACCTTCCTGCACATAAACAATCTTCCCCTGCAACGCAGACACCCTTGCACTATGGTGCAAGGGTGCCTGCATTGGCTCTAGGCAGCTAAATTTAGCGCCAGCGCAGGGGGAAACGTAGGGCTGCACCATATTGTTGTAAATATGGTGCAGCCCTGCATTTTAGAAGTGGCGGAGCGTGGCGTTATGCCAAGAAGGCTAACGCCGCACTCCGTCACTTCCATTGTAAATATGCCCGAGTCAGGAGTCTTTCTGCTTCTTGTGTCCTTGGAGCATGCAAGAAGGAGGTCACCAGAATCTATCAGCCTACTTCGCACCTCCAATTCAAATGAAGTGTTAAGGCTGTTCTTTGTTCTGCCTACGGTTCTGTCTCCTACCACATTGCTAATCCCTGCTAAGTGGGCAGTTCTTGAAAACATCCTTACCGTTCTGGGCCCATAGGGCAAGCCATTGCCCTGTGGAGAGTAGTTTTGTAAACTTCAGCCAACATTGTGTATAGTGCCTTTGGAGGTGAGATGAGTGGCAAAACTTGTTCTAAGCCAGTTTGGGCTCAAGCAGCACAAAGTACATTTTGTAAAGTTACTTTTCCACTAAAGTTGTAACAAAATCTGATTTCAGCAATAAATTTGATTTTGAAAACTGAATGGAAAATAACTGATTTAGTTTGCAAGCATTCTCCCAGACAGACATACCAGTTAAGGATATTAATTATACCTTGGCCTGTTCATGGAAAATGTAGCCCAAAACTATACAGTGAAAACGGCTTTTGGACATTCGGTCACTGTGAGGGCATACTTTTTCAAATTTATAATGCTGTACAGCACCAGCAAAAATAGGGTCCAGAAAAAAGTGAAAAATCCTGATGACCATGCAAAAAATGTGTGTTTCCTACAGTTATGACTCTCTCATGATGGTGTTAATACACAAGATTGTGCAAGCTGTCAAATAGTGGGCATGCCTGTGGTTAGCACAGTGCTCATGTCTAAAGACATGGAAAAGTCAGGGGTGTAGCTTCAGGGGGGTGTTTGGGGTGTTACACCCCCCTAATAAATGTATTCTGTATTAAATAGTTGGGTACAGGTGCTTTAAGTCGGGTATGGTGAGGTGTTTGTCGGATTTCTCTTGGGATTTTTACATACACATGCAGACAAAAATAAACACTCACACTCTTGTCTCTGTTTTAAAGGTCTTAAAAAAAGGTTATTTTACAAAATATTGAGTTATAAGTAGACCTCACAATCCGCACTCCTCTCCCTTCCTACTGCTCCTTAAGGTCCTTTCCTGCCCCGCTTCTCGTATAATGTATTTTAACATTATATGCCAGCGTGCCTGTTGGGAAATCTGAAGCTCACCCTTGTTCCCCGCCCCCCTGCCCAATTTTCCTGACCAAGCTACCTCCCTGGGAAAAGTTCATGCAAGGGTGATGCCTATAAGCAAGAAACAAGTAGTAGCAGTTTACTGATTACCCAATGGGCTAGTTTATGTAAAAAACAGATTTTGTTGCATACAGGCATCAAAGCTGGATAGTCTGGAAAACCTAATTTACTACACTGTTCTATCAGATTCACTCCTTAGATCAGTTTTGTAGGAATCTGTGTGGTCTAGTTAACGTCAACCGTTCCAGTGAAGACTCATTTTCAATGATGTCTGAAGTTACTCGATGAGAGACTTTTGTGTGTGACTCTAACTGACATTGATCTGTAGTCTCTACTCTTTTCTGTCCATTTGATGCTTTATGCAAAGTTGTAGTACGGATGTTGCATATTGCAGCCAGTAGGTGGAAACAGCCTTATCATTCTCTAGCCCTTATTATGACAGGGTGTACTTTTGTTGAGGCTCTACTTCTTGTGGCTTCCTCTACAGAAGAGCCAGGGCTTCCCCAACCTTTGTAAATTCTCAGTAGTTTTCGATGGTTCTTTTTCCTGCAGGGAGTGAGTTACAGAGTTTAGCAGCTTTCACAGAGAAAGAAGTACCCCCCTAGAAGTTTCTTTTTTAAAGGCGGGAGGATTAGCTGTGGTGCCAGCCTGGATCACCAAGTTCTTTCTTCAGAGTATCTTTTCAGCTATAACTGTACAAAATCTGGATGAATGCCATTGATGGCCTTAAGTATAATGCCTAGGATCTTGAACATAGACTTTCTAGCAATGAAAAGACAGGGAAGTGTTACTAAGGAAGGGGAAGATATGATCATGTAGATGTGTGTGTAGGAGTTGTCTCGCTGCAGTGTTCTGCATTCTTCGTAGCCGGTGCATAACAGAAAGTGAGACGCCATGGTACAGAACACTTGTATAATCCAGATGTAAATTGATGAACGAGGTGGTATCAGGAATAACCCGGGTATTCAGAGACGGTGACTTTCTGTGGGGAAAAAAAGCAACATAATCTGCAAAAGAATTCTTGCGAGACTGTGGTGTACCTGCCTATGGCAGCCGAGGAGCCAGGTCTACTAGCTTGGGAAGGCCAAGGGGTAGAACCTAGCAGATCACAAATGGCAGCAGTGCTTTATAAGCAGTTCACTTCCCTTGGGAAGAGGGGGGAACTTCCAGGTCATGAGTGGCAGCTCTGTTTTATAAACGGTTCACTTTCCTTGGGAAGGTGTCTGGCAGCTTTCTGTGTTATCTCCTTCGCTGTCGCTCTTGTTTGTTCACCCTAGTATCTGTCCTTCATGTTTGTTGTTTTGCTCCTTGTTCCCTGAACTTTGACCTGTTTGTGGATTACGATTTAGTTTGGTTTGCTTTGTTTGTCTCTTTCTCCCTTTTACCTTTGTTCCAGGATTGCTGAGCTGGGAGCTCACCATTCCTAATGTTGGCTTTCTCCATGTTGGCTTTGGCTTGACGCCTGCAATTCTGAAGCCAGTAAGCATAATAACAAAAATCACCTTTGTTATCACGTTGCTTCTGTGCATATATTTGTCTGTTTTTCGCCTCTATAGCACTTGATGTTACCCTGTAAGAACATTATTGTGAATCTCCTCAAGTCTGAGAGACATGCACCGTACAAGAACATGATGCTCCGGCTCTCTTCTCTCTCTCACATTCCCCCTTCTTTCCGGAGTTGGTCCTGCTATCCATGCTTACTCGTATATGAGCAGAATTATGTCCTGGGGAATGTGGTGGATTGTCACCAGACTATGCCATTCGACATCTACAAATACTGACAGGTAGTTATCTAGATCTTTTGAGGACATTCCAGATCTGAAATGATAGTACAGCCATGGAGAGGTATAAATCTGTGATAGCTCCCAGGTTGCACATTTCTGCTGAGGTAATGGCCCAATTCTTAGGGCTGAGTTGTTGGAAGATTGTAGCTCTTCCTATTTCCACATTTGGGAATCTCTGTTTTGGATGCAGTGCGTTTGAGGCGATTTTTAACATCCACTGGTCAACAGCTCAGGGACAGTCATCAAATTTTGCATTGTCAAAATCTCTGATTTTCTGGTTTTAGGATGATATGAGTTGCATCCTCATAGTTGTAGTAAGTGAGGTTAAGGATCTGATTAGTTCAAGGAGTGTGCTGATGTACGCATTGAAGGGGATAGGAGAAATGATTGATCCTTGAGGTATTCCTGCTTTGATGTTTTAAGGTGGGGACATGAATCATGATACCAAGATGATGCTTGATCTGCCATTAAGGTAGACACTATTCTAGTCCAGTATGGTTAAATTAATACCAGTTGCTCTTAGTCTGTCTATGAAGGAGTAGTGACGAATTGTTCAAAGGCGGAGGACAGATCTAGCAGAAGTAATGCTGCCTCTCCATTCTTATGTTCTGTTGCTATTTTAGATCATCCCAGCTGGAGATAGGGATTACATTCTGTATCTCTACCAGGATAACACATTTTTGTTGGTTTGATAGCAGCATATTTTCTTCAGAGAATTTGGAGACCGGAGTGAAAGCTATTCTTTCTGTCAGTTTTCCAAGATAAGGACCATTTGTGATTGGCCTGTAACTGGTATGATGTGCAGCGGCGGCTGCTGTTGAAGAAAAGCGGTGGGCAGCGCAGGGGACAAAAAAAAAGTAATAAAAGTACTTACTTGCCGGCTGCCTCCTCAGTGTTCATCTGCTCCTGTCGACACCCGGCAGTCCATGGGCTGGTGCACAGGCTTCCAGACTCCCCCACGCCAATCCAGACGCTGGTCTCATGCTGGTAATACTATTATCCAGCATGAGAGAACAACCGGGATTGGTCTGTGCGGGCTGGTTTGCCACTCAGTTAGGGCCTGGGAGCCTGTGCCTGTTCTCCACCTGACTGTGCAACACAGCTCGGGTTGGAGAAATAAAAGTGCGCATATCAATTTGGCCGTCCTAAGACAGCCGGCCAAACCGATATGCGCACTTACAGTGCCAACCACTCCTCCTCTCTGCTGCGGTCCTTCAGGATGGCCCTACCCTGCCCTGGACTCGGATTTTCAGGATGAAAAATAAAATTATAACAACAATGTTTTATTATCGTTTTCTTTTTCATGTTTGCACCGCTGAGAGAGCAGTGGGGCAAGGCTCCTCTTCCTTACTGGAGGAGCCGCTGCTGCTGATGTGCTGGGTTAAGATTGTTCTAGAGGAGTGGTGGTATGTTGAATGTCTTGAACTCTGATGGAAACAGGCCTTTATTTAATCAGTAAGGCATTGCTGAATATATTGATTCCTGTTATTGCGACTGGAGTACATAGGGGGGCATTCTTTAAGGTTTGTGTCACATAGGGGCCGGTTCTGACATGGTAGAAGCACCACTGGCCTTCACTAGTTTGTGGAATTTGGAAGGTGAGAGTGGCCTGAAGGATGCAAGTGTAGGATGGTCTTTCTTTGGGGTGATTCTTCTTGTGTGGTAGGGGGCAGCGATAGATTTTGATGGAATGTTGTGGAAGAAAGAAGTCAGATTGTCATCCCAAAAGATATAAAGATTCCAGGAGGTCCAAAGATTAGGTTCAAGGGATGGCCTGCTGTGCTTATGGCCCCGTAGACAAGCCGAGAGAAGTTATGAGCTTCCGGATCTGTTTTTTTTTTTTTGGCTGGTGCGATAATGGGTAGTCGAATCAGATGTTCAGGTCCCGAAGGATGAACAGATTAGTACCTTTAGTTGAAATGTCAGATATGGAATCCACTAGGGCACTTGTGAATGCTCCATTGTTTAAGTGTGGGCTGTGTTTTATGAGGAATGGACAGGAGAAAGTAGAGATAGGTTTACATTTTACTAGTAAGGATTGCTAGTAAGTCTGCAAGGTGAAATTCTTCAGTTTTGGAGGTTACAAAAGTTCTTTGTATATCACAGCTACGCCTCCTCTAGCTTACCCTTGATGACTTCATGTATGACTTTGATATCGTGATGGGATTCAATTGTGGAGTGGCAGTGCAGTGTCACTGCTGAGCTATGTTTCTGTAATGAGAAGCATGTTTGGTTTTCAGTCTGTTAACAAGTCATGATATTCTGTCTACTCTTGATCACTGACTGCACTTCATCAGCAAACAGCATAAGTGGAAGGTTGTTGTAGGTGGAAGAGAGAAAGGCAGGAACCAGAAAAAGTTGTTGTGCTGTTGCTAATCCTTGAACAAGGGCACTTTCCCCTGAGGAGGGCCTTACTGCTTTTGCCAATCTACCACTGTATGTGTGAGGTTCTCCACATAAACCTTCTTTCACTTTTAGGCTCTAGGTTGTTTTAACTTTGTGGGAGCTCAGCCACAGCACGTGAAAACGGAGGTCTGCCCCCCACATAGTCTGAGAATCCAGTTTCCTACATTGAGTTTTAAGGGAAGGGCAGGATTGGGATAATCTATTTTATTACCTAGGTTTCATATTAATCCGGAAATCAGTATAGAGGGGCGCTTGTTGATTATAAGCACTGTGCCGTCAAATTAAAGTAAACTATTCCAGAACAGTTGAGCATAGTGACTGTGCTGTCATGCCCAATGTATTTCCCATATGTCAGTTATTTCTTTATTGTTATAGCTTCTAATGCCATGTTTCATCTTCATAATGTCCTCCACTGTTGTTACTTCTGCTAATACACTGGTTAACATTTCCATTATTCACTTACTTTACCTTGCATATTAAATGCCCTGCATAATGAATTTATGCAGATCATCTGGTTTCATAGGCCATTAACGGGTGTCATTATCACGCCTTACAGTCCTACAGACGTGCTTATTTAATCGTCCCCTGCACAATTTATATAATAGTGTACCTTCTTTCCTAGTCATGCACCCCTCCGTGTTTCCTAGAGTTCCCCTTAATTGAGCCTGTATTCTATAAAACTGCCTATGCCACACTGAGCTTGCCATATTGTCATCACTTTGCACTTTTTCACTGCATTCGTTTCATATAAAGGAACTTTAATGTCCTCTCGTTCTCGCACCTTAACTGATTTTCTACCGAATCAGATACAGAGTTTCCCAGAATATATATATTGACCCAGCGTGAATGCTAATTTTGTGTCCAACTAATACGTAAACATTGTGCACATTAATATTGTCACATAACAAAACTTCTTTGTGCACCTTCAATGAATCTCGAAAATAGGCATTTTAGGTATCCTTAACCCCAGCATTTTTAGGTTGAGCCTGAGCCAGCGCGCAAGCGCTGCTCTGGGGATGATCTGTGGTAGTTCAGTACGGGAGAGAAGCCCTGCCCACTCCCCCGCCCATATTTTTCATTGGCTTGTGTCTTTGTCCTTCGTAAATGCTGGCGTCTGATTCCAAAATAGGCTTGTTAGTCCCTCCTTAGTACGGCTGTCGTCATTTGTAACCTCCCATGGCTACTGGCCCCTTTACTTGGTTGTTACACGATATGTGTACTATTTTGGGAAAGCTTATTCTGAACAATGATAGTGCCAAAAACGTTCACAACGGCAATTCCACTCGCAACCTTTCCCTCCGTGGGCAAAAACATGAGAGCAATCGCTGTCCCCTACCGAGTCGAGTTTGGAGGCTCCGGAGGCTTCCCGCCCTCCTCATTGCTCACTCGTAAACTTAATATTGGGGTGCCGATAAAACAGCCCGCTCTGAAAGGGCTATTCTGCATCTTACCTGACAGTATCTTAAACAAAACATTGAGCATTTACTGTAAATATGCGGACTGTTTCTGTAATTGGCAACTGTCCCGGGGGGGGGGGTCTTGTGGTGCGCCTTCTCTTTTGTCAGCTTCTGGCTGTATGCCTCTAACTTACTTACTAGCCAAAGTGAACCTCTTAAAGTAATGCACTTACATTCCGGAAGTGCAATGGCTATTCTTTCTGCTCTCTAAATGATTTTATACTACACAAACTTTTCCCTTTATTTGCCAGGATGTGTTTGCACATTGGCGAATGATATTTTTACACTTTGTTACTCCTCTCCTCCTCAATTTAATAATTGGGCCAGTCGTAATTAAAAAAAGTAGCCTGGCAAAATGCGTAATATACAACAGTTTGATGCGATGTTAATATTCAACATGTTCCATGTATTCCTTTTAATGCTAAGGTGAGTGCGTTTCCTCGTAACTCAAGTACGCTACAAAGGCTAGCTGTGCCTTTAAGAGTGCGTGTTTTCATTGGCACAATTAGCTGCTTTCACAAAGTACATGCCCCTTCGAAAAATGTACTATATAATCTATGGAACTTCTCGGTGTACGCCTACTAGTAGGGTGACTAAACACTGATTGTTAATTCTCACAGACTTTAAACAACTCAGGTCTGCATCGCAGCGCTTCAATAAACACAGATTTCGAGGACTGAAATACTTTACCCATGCGTGTTTCCAAACACAATAATACTCAGAATCCTTGGATATAAATTGACGTAAATTCTTAAATAAGGTAAATGCCATTGTGTGTTGCACTACGCTCGCGCTAGGCTGGCCTTGTAATTGGCGGTAATTAAGGCCATATGTGTGCGACCGGTAGCATCGGCTGCACATCCTTGAGCTGTCCTGCATCGCTGCTCCAAGGAACCCCACGAAAGAAGCGACAAGAACCCGAAGCACCCATAAAATGATGTATGCTGCCAACCTACACATTCTAATTAATAAAAACGAAACCCAAACATAACGTGCTTTGCTTCCCTTGTTCATAGCTGCCAAGGTTTCAGATTGCTTATGTGTGACATTTTCATAATTTCAGTGTAATTATGAGTGACATTCAACGACTAAGAGTGACACTTTCTCGCAAGCAAAATCAAGCTGAGGAAAATATATAGAAATCAGAAATTACACCCAACTGAGCAACCAAAAACTCTAAGATCTTAAACCTGCTGCAAAGAACCAAAATTGGAAGAGTACTGCGAGACCCGACTGTACCAAACAGAATGTGGGAGGCCATACTGCCTGCTAATGAGACTCATGTTCCTGACTCCCGCTGTGTCCATTTGTTGCTGCGCACGTAAGCAGGAGTGAGCAGTGCGCCTCTTGCACTACGGCCTTTGCAGGTGACACACACTAGGCATGGAGCATGTAAACCACAGCAGACACTGCTTGCGTAAAACTCCCTGTAGCAGGTTGGCCTCCTGAACGGGCGAAGAGTATGAACTCAGCCATCACACTATCACAGTCAAGCTCATTACTGCCACCTTATAAGGCACATAAGCGTATACCCCCACATTCAGTCATTAAAATCACGATTAGTCCTAACTGTTGACACTTAGAAAATCAAAGACTAATGAATCTCAGTGATTGCATGCCATTTGTGCGGAACACCAAAAACATGTACTGCAAGGATTGGCCACTTGCCTCCAAGTCCGGAGATCTGGCTTGGAAACCCCACAGTCTTCATGTTCTACTCCGTCAATCGCGATGTTCCTTTCAGTTTTATACAGGGACAAGTCTGCACTACATGTTTACTTTGGAACGACACTGTGCACACTTGAAAGAGTTTGATCTTAGGAATTAATTATGCACTGTATATCCAGTTCCCTGGAAGGCACTTTTAGAATTATCTTAGAAGGACGAAAAAGCGACAACTTTAAGAAAATGTAATAACCATTTCTTCTTCATGGTCCAGGTCAACACAAAAATATGTTATTGATGTTATGGTTTGTCAGTGTTATGAGCGATTGTTTAATTATTTTGGCGTTTTTATGGACAAAGATTGATCGTTTAGTGATTATTTGTGTTTTCCATGTTTTTGTATTAACGTTTTGTGTATTCACTACACCAATATTACATACCCTATGGTTATCTCGAATATTTTTGTGCCATAAAATGTTTTCTTCCAGATGAGTTAAGCCTATGTGGTTAATTATACCACCGGCATCCTACACAAAAACGATAGATGGGTGATGTAACAGAAACTTAGATTGTAACATTATTCATGTGTAAATGTCAGTCCAGTTTCCTTATTCTTGTCTCGCCTTTCTTTTTTCAAGGGGTCACAATTGTAAAAATCGGCTGGGTTTTACTGTAGCCTTTCATTATGTTCCTGGCGAGTGAAACCTCACACATTGCTCCACACCTTCACGGAACACTTAACAGATGTTCAACGCCTACAAATAAGAATCCAGGAGGCACCCTCACCCTAAAAGGGAAAAGTTGCCGTGGCCTCTCACCCGCACGCTTGCTGGAGACGATGTTCAGTTCATTCAATCTACCGCGCCTTCAGCACTATTTACCAATGATCACAAGGCGCCTAGAAGCGGGATGTATTCACATGACCGCATGAGAAGTCTCCCAGGATAGTTGCATTAGTTGAGAGGGCACCATCATGGTGTTTAAGCATCCGTCCAATCTACAGTGCAAGGGCAGGCTAGCTCGCACAAGGCATGTTCGAGGGGCTAGGTCACTCAGAGAAAATGTAAAGCAGGAGACAGAGCTGTACATACACAAAGTCAGCCTCGGTGCATACTTCCTTCCCGCCATTTGTAAGCACTGTACATACACAGCAGCTATTAGTTACAATTCCATGATTTAGGGTGCCTAATCTACCGACCTAATTTGTAAGGATGAGTCGGTCTTGCGCGATTCAAACTCGGCACCTTAGATCACCTCATATGTCAGCGAAGAAAGGTGAACTAACTGCATAACTGGTAACACAGGGGCACCAGACACTGTGAGGCAGGGTCTAGTCACGTGCATCCAACAAAAGAGAGAATTAAGCAGTGAGCAGAGCTCCCAGCACTGATGATCCTGACGCTGTAAAATTAAATATAACATTTAAGATTTACATTACCAGAGACTAGATAGTGGCATGACAGACTGCAGGCACCAACTCGACTCCAGCAGCCGCGGTCCGGACTCATATAACATCATGATGAGAGGCTGCAGGCACCAGTGAACTCTCTCTCTCTCTGGCACTATAGCGGCCGCAGTCCAACTCTGGTCAGGACTCTAGCAGCCCACTGATCAGAGGCTGCATGCACCATACTGGCCGGTTGTGTGAGCAGCGGTGAGCTCGACTCCAGCCAAACTTGAAGTAAACTCTGATAACTGCCACCTGCTCGCTTCGCGCCATGGCTGCCCGCCCTATATATTAAACTTTGTTTCGGCATTGGGCAAATGTGGTACACATTGTTGCTGTTTCCTTAAACGTCATGACATCATGTGAATGCCGAATGGAGCTCGCGAGCATAGCTGAGCTAGCTCCCATGCCTGCAGCAGTCGGAGTGCCTGTCAATCACACTCTGCGGCTGCCAGAATAGCGTGGACTGCGCACACTTCTTTGCTCTCCCATTCGTGTGAGATAATCATGTGCATTTTAAAAATTTCACCACGGCGGTGCAAGCAGCACAGCCATTTGCTGCAGTTCCACTCATCTGCCTACGCAGCCACCCCCGCTTGCACCACAGGTGGCAGCAGAACGTAGCCAGTCCTGCCAAGTATCACGCATCAGGCGTTAGACTAACGCATTTCAGTGTGGTGCTCTGCATCACCGCACTGAAATGCATTGTCACGCATTTGATGCCACTCCCTCTGCTGTCACACAAAGCGCTAAACTAGTACACTACTGGCCACTCAAGGCTGCTAGCTTGCATACGCTACGTTCTGCTGCCACCTGTGGCGCAAGCGGGGGTGGCTGCGTAGGCAGATGAGTGGAACTGCAGCAAATGGCTCTGCTGCTTCCACCGCTGTGGTGAAATTTTTAAAATGCACATGATTATCTCGCGCGAATGGGAGAGCAAAGAAGTGTGTGCAGTCCACGCTATTCTGGCAGCCGCAGAGTGTGATTGACAGGCACTCCGACTGCTGCAGGCCTGGGAGCTAGCTCAGCTATGCTCGCGAGCTCAATTAGGCATTCACGTGATGTCATGACGTTTAAGGAGACAGCAACAATGTGTACCACATTTGCCCAATGCTGAAACAAAGTTTAATATGTAGGGCGGGCCGCCATGGCGCGACGCGAGCGGCCGGCAGTTATCAGAGTTTACTTCAAGTTTGGCTGGAGTGGAGCTCACCGCTGCTCACACCACCGGCCAGTATGGTGCATGCAGCCTCTGATCAATGTGCTGCTAGATTCCTGACCAGAGTTGGACTGCGGCCGCTGTAGTGCCAGAGAGAGAGAGAGAGAGTTCACTGGTGCCTGCAGCCTCTCATCATGATGTTATATGAGTCTGGACCGCGGCTGCTGGAGTCGAGTTGGTGCCTGCAGTCTGTCATGCCACTATCTAGTCTCTGGTAATGTAAATCTTAAATGTTATATTTAATTTTACAGTGTCAGGATCATCACTGCTGGGAGCTCTGCTCACTGCTTAATTCTCTCTTTTGTTGGATGCATGTGACTAGACCCTGCCTCACAGTGTCCGGTGCCCCTGTGTTACCAGTTATGCAGTTAGTTCACCTTTCTTCGCTGACATATGCGGTGATCTAAGGTGCCGAGTTGGAATCGCCCAAGACCGACTCATCCTTACAAATTAGGTCGGTAGATTAGGCACCCTAAATCATGGAATTGTAACTAATAGCTGCTGTGTGTGTACAGTGCTTACAAATGGCGGGAAGGAAGTATGCACCGAGGCTGACTTTGTGTATGTACAGCTCTGTCTCCTGCTTTATATTTTCTCTGAGTGACCTAGCCCCTCGAACATGCCTTGTGCGAGCTGGCCTGCCCTTGCACTGTAGATTGGACGGATGCTTAAACACCATGATGGTGCCCTCTCAACTACTGCAAATATCCTGGGAGACTTCTCATGCGGTCATGTGAATACATCCCGCTTCTAGGCGCCTTGTGATCATTGGTGAATAGTGCTGAAGGCGCGGTAGATTGAATGAACTGAACATCGTCTCCAGCAAGCGTGCGGGTGAGAGGCCACGGCAACTTTTCCCTTTTAGGGTGAGGGTGCCTCCTGGATTCTTATTTGTAGGCGTTGAACATCTGTTAAGTGTTCCGTGAAGGTGTGGAGCAATGTGTGAGGTTTCACTCGCCAGGAACATAATGAAAGGCTACAGTAAAACCCCGCCGATTTTTACAATTGTGACCCCTTGCAAAAAGAAAGGCGAGACAAGAATAAGGAAACTGGACTGACATTTACACATGAATAATGTTACAATCTAAGTTTCTGTTACATCACCCATCTATCGTTTTTGTGTAGGATGCCGGTGCTATAATTAACCACATAGGCTTAACTCATCTGGAAGAAAACATTTTATGGCACAAAAATATTCGAGATAACCATAGGGTATGTAATATTGGTGTAGTGAATACACAAAACGTTAATACAAAAACATGGAAAACACAAATAATCACTAAACGATCAATCTTTGTCCATAAAAACGCCAAAATAATTAAACCTCGCTCATAACACTGACAAACCTTAACATCAATAACATATTTTTGTGTTGACCTGGACCATGAAGAAGAAATGGTTATTACATTTTCTTAAAGTTGTCGCTTTTTCGTTCTTCTAAGATAATTCTAAAAGTGCCTTCCAGGGAACTGGATATACAGTGCATAATTAATTCCTAAGATCAAACTCTTTCAAGTGTGCACAGGGTCGTTCCAAAGTAAACATGTAGTGCAGACTTGTCCCTGTATAAAACTGAAAGGAACATCTCGATTGGCGGAGTAGAACATGAAGACTGTGGGGTTTCCAAGCCAGATCTCCGGACTTGGAGGCAAGTGGCCAATCCTTGCAGTACATGTTTTTGGTGTTCCGCACAAATGGCATGCAATCACTGAGATTCATTAGTCTTTGATTTTCTAAGTGTCAACAGTAGGACTAATCGTGATTTTAATGACTGAATGTGGGGGTATACGCTTATGTGCCTTATAAGGTGGCAGTAATGAGCTTGACTGTGATAGTGTGATGGCTGAGTTCATACTCTTCGCCCGTTCAGGAGGCCAACCTGCTACAGGGGGTTTTACACATGCAGTGCCAGCTGTGGTTTACATGCAGCAGTCTAGCTCCATGCCTAGTGTGTGTGTGTCACCTGCAAAGGCCGTAGTGCAAGAGGCGCACTGCTCACTCCTGCTTACGTGCGCAGCAACAAATGGACACAGCGGGAGTCAGGAACATGAGTCTCATTAGCAGGCAGTATGGCCTCCCACATTCTGTTTGGTACAGTCGGGTCTCGCAGTACTCTTCCAATTTTGGTTCTTTGCAGCAGGTTTAAGATCTTAGAGTTTTTGGTTGCTCAGTTGGGTGTAATTTCTGATTTCTATATGTTTTCCTCAGCTTGATTTTGCTTGCGAGAAAGTGTCACTCAGTCGTTGAATGTCACTCATAATTACACTGAAATTATGAAAATGTCACACATAAGCAATCTGAAACCTTGGCAGCTATGCGTAGCGTATGCAAGCTAGCAGCCTGGAGTGGCCAGTAGTGTACTAGTTTAGCGCTTTGTGTGACAGCAGAGGGAGTGGCATCAAATGCGTGACAATGCATTTCAGTGCGGTGATGCGGAGCACCACACTGAAATGCGTTAGTCTAACGCCTGATGCGTGATACTTGGCAGGACTGCTTGTTTATGAGGACCTTGTAACACGCTCACACAGCCAGAGCTGCCGACTTTGGAGCTGGGGAACCAGGTTTGAGTCTAAGCCTCGGTTCAACATTCCGTGATTCTGGGTAAAACACTTAATCTCCCCGTGCCTACTAAAAAATTAATATTTCTTTGTGTAATGTAACTGGTGCTCATGTAAAGCGCTTCAAATATCTTCGGGTCGAGTTTGCGCTGTATAAAAACTGCAACAAAAAATATACATGGACTGTAATGGTGGAGATTTACACGTGCACTCTGAGCAGCATTTCCACTACCCAGCCCAGCTTACAATGCAGTGTCAAACGATACAACTCACGCGTGTACATATACGCAGGCTCAATGACAGAGAGAAAGTAAAGCACACAAATGCACGCAAACACACGCAATAAACAGGAATAATAGTGAGTATGCGCTAATAGGCGCTACGTGACTGACAGATTACTCGGGGTCCATAACAATGCCATTCGTGCCAGCAACACAACATTACACAACGTGGGAACAGATGTGGCCTAACGGCCAGAGCTGCCGCCTTTAAAGCTGATGAGTGGGGAGCCAGATTCGAGTCTGGGGTCGGTTCAGCATCCTGTGATTCTGGGCAAATCACTCAGTCTCCTGTGCCTACCAAAAAGGACTGCGTCTTTGCTCCAATACCTTCGGGTCGAGTCCGTGATTGCAATGCAATAGGTTTCACATTTATACGAGTTTAAGCTATTGGCATTGTAAATGACAAAGCCTTTTAATTATGTTTTAAAAACCAAAACATAAATAAAAGGCATTGTCATTTTCAATGCCAATAGCTCAAACTCGCGTACATCCGAGACCTACTGCATTGCAAATGCTTGTTTATTGTTACTTGTAGAGCTAGTAGGGAGGTTGTGCAGGTAGAACACCCATTTTCTGTTTCAGAACTTTTATACAGTTTGAATCGTGGTGTGTTATAAATTAAAATGTCCATCCTTATCCCATGGCTGTCACCCAGGGCACCTTATTCAAGTCCAGTTTTCACTTCCAGAGCTCTCGAGCTTCTCAGGTCCATGCGTGAGTAGCTCATCCAATCCAGGTTTTTTTCTTTGCACTCTGGGATTTGAAGTCCATTTTACCTTATTATAAAATCACAACTACAAGTTCCAGAAGGCAAAGAAAAAACTCGAATTGGATGAGAAACTCACGCATGGACCTGTGAAACTTGATATTAGATTTGCTGCATGTCAGCCAGTCATGGCTTTTCTGTTACAAATAATTGTTTTCAAGTGAGTCAGTCCAATGGGGACAGCTGAAGCAGGCACTCAAATGAAACTCCACCACAGGATTTATGTTACTATGGCAACATGAAGCAAGGTCCCGATCCAGTTGAGGTGATCCCAAATCACAACTCCCAATATGCATTAGGTTGTTAAATGATTGCCCGAGGTCAGAACTTGGTGGTCCTGCTGACTTACAGTGAAGACAACTATTTTGTGGGAAAGTACAGTTGTCAAATCCGGTCCTACGTGTTTTGTTCTAAAAAAAAAAAAACATATGACATTACTCGGAGACGTCTATGTTGCACTTGAGTCTATAGAAAACGATGTGCAGGTACGAAGAATTTGGAAAAAACATACATGCAGGGGCCCAACATTGTACGGGGATGTTGCCTGATCTGCAGAATACCGGGTAGTCGAATACAAAGATTCTCTACGTTCGATTCCACCTATTGCCTCTTTTTTCTACCACCCTACACTGCCTTTTATCTGACTCAAGCAAGTACTTTTTTCATTTCCGCGTTCTCCATTAGTCAACGTTCTCTTCCTCCCTTCTCTGCCTTTCCCTCTTGCACTTTGTCAAAATACCCGAAGATGAGAGCCGGAGCCCACTACCTGCAAACACCTGCCCTTGCGTTTAGGCATTTTCCTGCACCTAACTTTGCCCCTTCTCAGTTAACGCATGTCGCTTGCATTTTCCTTTATTGAAAAGAGCTCACGCTAGCGGACAAAGCACAGCAAACCTTTCCGTTTTAAAATGAAAAACAAAAATCCCCAGTGACCTAGTTGTGTGGCCCCACCTCTTTCGTGAACAGGCAGAAGCCATAGGAGGGTTGTGGTAGGGATATGCCAACGCCCCTTCTGCCACCATTCTCTCTTCTCGAAACCTAAACACCACTTCGTTTTCGCTTCCCTTTTTGTTCAGCCGAAATAGATAAACGCCGCTCACTTTCGCTCCGTATGCCGCCCGCTCCGAACCGAACCAATTCAAACCAGACCGTGCCGGACTGCACTAAACTGAGGTCTTAACAAGATGCACAGCGGCACCGCACTTCCTGTATTTTGCTCCACCCCCCATGGGCGTGGTTAGAAACACTCGTATGTGTGGGAGGATGGAAATCTTGGGGTGAAACTCTTAGAATGTAAGTGTTGTGGCGGTGGAGAGAGAAGCTGTGCTCGCGGTAAGTAGCTGAAGTTTTCAGACAGCTAATGTGTGACATTTCCATATTTTCCATGTGTTTATGTGTCACATTTAAATGCCTTATTCAGGGTACTTTAGCACAGAAGTTATGCGCATGTAACAGATACATTTTTCAGAAAACATGTTGGGCGACACTTTTAGCCATTACTTATGTTTTTTAGATGACAGCAAAGTTGAACTCTGGGATTTGTAGTTTTGTTCTTAGAAACTAAAAAAAACACAAGCTGAAAGTGGGACACATTATAGCAACCGGGCTACATTTTTCCTTACTTTTTAGTCCAGACAGTTTGAGGGGAACGGTAACAAGTTAATTAGGTGGAACCTGCTGGGTGCTTGTGAAGTCAGAAGACCAAAGGTATAATGGTTTTTAACCCTGCATTTTGCTGATTTACTACTGCTGCGTATAGTGTTGGCATTTATAAATGGGTTGTTGTTCGTCACTGTAAAATTAAGTGTACAAGAATATTTCCACTCTGATGGTAGTTTGCGCAGACATATATATATATATATATATATATATATATATAATACTTCCAGCAGTGCGACATGATCTGTGTAAAATAACTAGAAATATATATGAATAAGGGAAGCACTCCTTTATTTTAATCAACTATTTTAAACACTGACATTTTTTTAAGTGGCGTGCTACAGTGGTGGCCCGTTTGTCTAAACCGCGCCCTTTAATGAAACCAACCTAACACAAGTCTAATGGATTTGTCCACTATGCACAATTTGCTGAAAGTAGTTACAACCAATTATTTTGCTCGATATAAATACATACAATTTATTCCAAACTTTTTTATGTGCTCAGGCCTTTCTTGCACTGGCACTTTCAAACTTCATAAACTCAAGACAATCTCAATAGCTTAACATCAGTTATTGAAATTTAATTCAATCCTTATGCGATTTATGTACAAAATCATTGGAAAACAGAAACTTCATGATTCAATCCAATCTTTCATTGAAGCCCAATGCATTTCGGGCCATGGGCCCTTCTTCGGGGGCCTTGGATCTACAAAATGTACAAATGTAATCAATTCTACGACATATTGATACAGTAAACAATCCAACTGTGCAAGACGATCATATATTCATGAAAAATACATCACAACGATTACAATTTTCAGGATTCAACAACTAAATTCATAATAACCACTTCCCTTTATCTCAAAATGAATGAGAATCAAAAAGTGAAAAACGATAAATCAAAAGCAAAAGTGAATGTTAATAAAGAGTATTTTTGATGTATTTTTCATGAATATATGATCGTCTTGCACAGTTGGATTGTTTACTGTATCAATATGTCGTAGAATTGATTACATTTGTACATTTTGAAGATCCAAGGCCCCCGAAGAAGGGTCCATGGCCCGAAATGCATTGGGCTTCAATGAAAGATTGGATTGAATCATGAAGTTTCTGTTTTCCAATGATTTTGTACATAATCGCATAAGGATTGAATTAAATTTCAATAACTGATGTTAAGCTATTGAGATTGTCTTGAGTTTATGAAGTTTGAACGTGCCAGTGCAAGAAAGGCCTGAGCACATAAAAAAGTTTGGAATAAATTGTTTGTATGTATTTATATCGAGCAAAATAATTGGTTGTAACTACTCTGTGTAAAATAACTACCAAACTGGATGATGCGGCATAACATAATAAGAAAAATATGGTATATGTGAACTTTGAGCAGATAAAAAAAAACATATTAAAACGAAGTTAGCAACATGTGCTTTTATTGAAATGGACAAGAAAAAAAACAGCGAGGAAAACGGCTACCTCATGATTTAAATGTAGTAGTGGAAGGCAGGGAAGACCGACCAGCCGGTAGCCACCAAACATGGAGCGCGCTCCTAGCATCTCATCACTCCTCCATCCTAAGCCAGCAAATTTGGTGCTGGCTGAGGCACTGTTGTGCTGAAAGCCCCTAGTAGAAAAGTGAAGGCAGTTAGAGGTGCTACTAAATTGGTGTGACATTGCCGCATGACTGCACTGAAATGCAATCTGCACTCAAATGCGTTAGTCTGTCATCCAATGCGTGGCACTTGGCAGGGCTGAGCTTTGGTGATGACAGCATGGCACCAAACGCCACCTGAACATCAGGAATGAGAAAATAGTCCAGCAGAAACAACAGATCCACAGAAAGAAGATCCTCAATGAATTAAAACGCTTTGAGGAAAACGATAGCAAGATTGTTGAACCCCAGGCAGAAAATAACATACCAAAGAGGGGGGAATTCACGAAGAAAAAAATCAAAATAGTCAAGGAACAAATCTGGGACAGAAATGAATAACAAGTGTACGTACAGAGCGACGAAAAATCAGGAAATTGCATTTGTTGAAATGCATCATGCATTTCTGTCAGATCCCCTATTAGAGGGCCATTGGGCAAGCAGGAGCTACTGGGCCCAACCATAGAGATTGAGGCCTTTAACTCCTGCTGTCCTGGGGCCCGACTTACTATGGGTCCTGAGTAACTGGGCCAAGTACCTCTTCAGCACTTGACTCTCAGTAGTAGTGTGCGTCGAGCAGTCCAAGGCTGCTCGGAGAGAGGTAGATTAAGGGGTGAACACAGGCTCACAACTCAAAGTACATTCAGTAGCAGCAATAAATGATTGTCCAGTCAAATACTTGCTTTTATGAAAAATAGTATTTATATACGAGCACAAAATAAAATATAGCATACACAAGCACTACACACAGTCCCCTCCCCCCCAGGTTGGGGCTCTAATGTTTCGATAGACAGGTCCCCAAGTCCCTCTCCCCTCTCACTAATAGTGGTTATTCCCTATAAACTATAAGCAACATACAGGTTAAGCCGCACTAACGGAAGGAGTCTCAGGAGTCCTACTCCGACTTTTCCAAAGTCAAAAGTGTACCACTGCCCGAAATGCTATGCGTCAGAACAAATTCTCCTGGGGCCTTCTGGCCTTGTGATCAGTCTTACCTGTTCCTGCAGGGCTTGCGCTACCAGAATCCCTGGTAGTGTTACACTCTCAGACGTCACGGAGGGCTGCAACCATTGCTGAAAGTGAGTAGCCCTTGCGGCTCTGCAGGGGCAGTGGCTGGGCATCCATGGCGCTTCCTCTGGCAAGACAGTAAGTTCCTCTGATCCTTTTCACAGGTGGGGGATGATCACTTTAGTTCTGATCCTCAGCCTGAGCTTGGAACGCATGTCACCATGGCATCCTCTCCTCTCGACAACAACACAACCAGGCAATATTCCTCGTCCTTCCAGATGGCCCCCTCTGGCATACAGGGTGACTGACCTTACTCCACACACGGGCAATGGTCTGATTGGGACAGCAGTTAGCTCCTCTTCATGGTAGCCCCCTCTGGCATATGAGGTCGCCAACTTCACTTCGCACACAGGCTACGGGCCATTAAGCACAGCAGTCATGTAATCTTCACGACAGTCCGCTCTGGCATACTACAAGATCGTCAACTTCACTCCGCACACTGGCCATGGTTCGATCAACATGGCAGTCATGCAATCTTCACAGCAGCCCCCTCTGCACACAGACGACAGCCTGATCGGTGCAGCAACTGTCTCCTCACCGCGCTACGGGGATCCACTCAACAGGATTCTCCCATTGACCTCATTCCCTCCAGGCTTCTTCACATGGCATACTGGTCTTGGCAAGCAGTCAGACATTGGTTCTCCAGGGGCATGTGGTCTTGGATTTTCCGGGGTGATGTCCCCTCACACAGCTGGGGGAGTGGCAGACCTTAGCCCCAGTCCTGGTCAGAAGCAGAAGTTTTGCACAGCTTCTCCTCCTCAACACAGAGCCCGATTGGCTGCTTGACATTTGACAATTTTGGGGGCCTTAAGCTCCGCTTCATATAGTACATTTCCAGACACCAAATGGTATTCAGGTTTTGAATTTTTTGTCGGGGGTCTACTTCATTTTGAAGGGCCCACTTTTCTATCCAGTCCTTTGTCCAGAAAGCAGTCTGCCCAGCAGGAGAATCCCCAAATCTGATAGCCCCACAACACAGGCCTTGGGAGTGATTAGAGCTTCACACCTGGATGTCAGCCACAGTGATATAAGCTTCAAAAGGTCACCCCAGATGCAAAGCTCTACTCTTTATGATTCTCTTATCAGCCCCATCTCCTTCCTGAAATGTGCCCAGGCAAGGTCCCTTTCCTGCGACCTCTCCCTGAATCAAAGAGCCAGTGGCTAAGGCAGAAGAGCGTTGCCTCACTGCCAGGAGCAGCAAAGAAAGGAAAAAATAAAATGATAATAACATTCTGTTATTATCATTTTATTTTTTCTCCTCTGCGGCAGTGCGTGAGGGGCGGAGCTGCACGGGAGGAGTGGTAGAACACTCCTGTGCGCAATGACTGTTTGGTCAGGCCCCTCGGGCCGCCCAAAACAGTCATGCGCACTTCCCTGTTCTCCATGCAGGCTGCATTACAGCCTGCATGGAGAACATGCCCACCCCTCCAGCCCATGGCTGAGCGCCGTGTCACGGCACTCAGACCAATCACAACGCTGAATTGCAGCGTTGTGATTGGCTTAGGGGTGGGAGCCTGGCTGCCTGCTTCCTGTTCCAACCTGCAGTCAGACACAGGCGAGCGGGAGAGAAGACGCAGGACCCGGCGGCAGCAAGGTAAGCTTTTTTTTTTTTTTTAAACAGCCTGTCCCCCTCCTCCCCCCCCCTCCTCCAGCACCCGCCCCCCCACCCACGAGCAGTTCTGGCTGCCCCTGCAAAGAGCACCCTTTGAAACATACTGAAGAGCCTGGCTCTTCTTCCCCTAATATGAGTCCCACCCAGCTCTCAGGAATGCAGCAATCTTCAAATCTGTCTGGGCGGATTAGTCTATCTCCTCATGCTCCTCCAGTAAGTCCCCGGTCTCCCAAAATGGAACCTATAGTTTTACATGTATTGTACCATTCACAGGCACACATTCATACAGCACCTACATGACCACACGTGCTCTGCACTGCGGTACATACTAACTGGATGTAGGGCAAGGGTGAGTTAGGCATACAGTAGCAGAACGTTACTCGAGTGAGCCTGTAGCCTTCGCTCCAGGGAAATAGGTAAAAAGACCTGTTCACTTCTACTGATCACTACGCTGTATGCTGCCACCACTGGGCTTGTGCTGTGTAACTCTTGGCAAAGGCAGTAGCCTTTCACCACTATGAGGGTAGAGCTTTGCGTACCCATCCCAGTTCATCAGGACTGCAATCCGTGAGACAGGCCTATGTCATGGTGCGCACACGTGATCCATGTTCGCCCATGACAGCAAAAATCGGCTCCAGGGATCCTGATATCGATGCAGCAGGGGCACTCATGGCAGAGGTGTATGCCCATTACCATGTGAGGGACTTTTCCATCCCAACAATTTTTAAACACTTCCTTTCATATGCTTAGTGTAGGAACTGACCTCACATGAAGAAAAACAACAACATCTTGGATTGGGATATTTCAACATCTCCTAACAGACTGACCACCATCTTGGAAAATGCATTTTATAAGACCAATCTCCATCCTTATTTGGAAACACATGGGGTCCACACTACCTTGAAGAAGAAGCCCAAGTTTGACATTATGTGGCCATGCGGTGTTCTAGAACTCTGCTGCTGCCTCCTGTGCCCTGTGCTTATTACAACTTGTGAGAAGCCTCTCTGGGCCCCTGCAGGTGCAGCAAAGCTGAACCAGCTCTAGTGGTAAAGAAGACAAGCCTCTCAGACAAGGCGGGTGGCAACGTGCTGGCAAGAGGCATGTAAGCAACCTTTTCTTCTTCTGAGTCTGTATGATCCTGGGTAAGCTGTCTGTAAAGTTCTGGACCTGAGCTTGGCAAAGTACCTGAATTCCTCCAGTATAGACTCCTCAAATATTAAGAATCTCACATGCTCCGATCCAACAGTGTTCATCTCATCAAAAACAGAATTTAAGAAGTAAAGGACGGGAGGATCCCTCTTCACTGTCCTCACTACTGACCTATGGAACTCTTTCTTCCCAATATTATGCTCAACCCCATACCAACACTCTTTAGAGAGACTCTGAAAGCCTCTGTGTTTGAAAGCACATAGGTAACCTCTTCACCACTCACTCAATTAAATCAAACACATGATCCACACAAAATAAGTCAACAAATCGCCTTGCCTCTTCATATTTCACTATTATCCTCTTCTGTCTCTCATCCCACACAACACCTAAACATCCAGCCCAAATCTCATACATATTCCACACCCATCCCACATACTCAAATATCATTACTTCTAGAACCTACAATTGGGCATATATCTCTAGAGGGTATCGTGATCTTCCTGATCTTTCTTACACCCCCTCACCACCATCCCTCATTTGCCCTTCACAAGCCCATCTGTCCCCTTTTCTATCTCTAAACCAACCATCCTAGGTTCAAATACAATCACATCTGACATGCGTCTAACTACTGTAACATATCCTCCTTAACTGTCTTGAAGTAACACCTTCCCATTGTCTTCATCCTCATTTGGCTACCCTCCCACTCCAACACCATACGCCACCACAGTACATCATAAAACATTAGAATACCATACCAAAATATGCCCACATTTCAGAAACTGAAACTCCCGTATCCACATACCAGCTACCAATCCATTTGTCAATTCCCAACTAACCGTAACCCATTACAACACTACTTTACCAGCCGCGGTCCGTGCAGGTAACAGCGGTGGGGCGGTGAGGCCAGGTAAGGGGGGATTTCAAGGGACGATGCGAGGGAAAATTAAATAAATAATTAATTTTCCCTCGGCATCGTCCCTCGAAAACACCCCTTACCTCGCCCCACCGCTGTTACTTGCACAGACCGCGGCTGTACTTTACTCTCCATCACAAACCAATCCCAATCAGTTGGACTATCACATCTACCCCTCCCAATAGGAAACCCTCCACGCAGGTTAGGACAGGCACAGTTTGAAATTGCACTGGAATTCTTTTACCCCCCACTGCCCCCTCTGCAAATACCTTGGCTTAACTATTTACAGCCTACCACCTTTCCATCAGACTGTTCAACCACCCTATGGCTTGCACCTTGAAATTCTAGAACTCCCAATATGGAAGCTATATTGGTCCCAAATACCAAACAACTTTAACCACATTGGGGGGGGAATCAATATGGGAAATTCAGCTCTCTGCCAAAGGATAAACAGGAAAACAGAACCATGGACAAGGAATAGGACCCAACCACAAAAGAATACTAGACAGTCAGAACATCAAGAGATAGCCTTGGACTAACATAATGGGCACACGTCAACAAGGTTAGATGCTAATTGTGCATCATCATACTCCTTCCCTGATTACTTCAGCCAGTGGAGTACTACAGTAAAGCTTTCTGGGTACTTACAGCTATTAGAAGAATACAACACATTTGCTAACCACAAGGTCAATGAACCTAACTTGTCACAGACAACCTTCATCTGACACAGGTCAGGTGGAAGGCTGTAAGACTTGAATCCCAACTGCAAACCACCATGTAGAGATGACCCACTACACACCGGGTAGAAGGTTGGAAGGCTTACTCCTCTTATGGAACACCGTCATAAGGATAACCCTCGTCCTTCAAACCACACATACACACACACACAAAAGGTGACTCAAGAATAATCTTCCCCAGTAAGAAGGCTCCACTGGATGAATCACAAATGCAGACCATGGTCTGTATAAGCTCTAAGAGACCAAGTAATTGGTGAATGCTGCACTCTATAAATAGCTAGCAACATAAGATAACCTTAAATGCACCAAATAACCCAACACACCTACAGCCACACATGGACAAAACACCAGAAATCTATGCATGTAGAATAAACTTGCCAATATGTTATGTTATGTTATTTGTATTCGCGCACAGATACTCCAAGGAGTGTCCCGGCGCGATAAATGTACAGGCACCCACGCAGAGGTCACAGGACCCACATGCAACCATAGTCGCAGACCATCATAGATGCAGCCACCAAAACAACCAAATGTTCAATAGATATTCAAATATCCATGCACAGAGGTTCTGTCACAAAAACAAAATATGTGTACCCCGCGCATGTTGTTGGACAGAATACAGGCAGGCCCACATAGATACAAATGAACAGATGGATTGATACCTAATTCACCAATATGCTGAGGACTCACAACTCTACATGAAAGGATCCTCGGCCCCTGCCATCAGATGCTTCAAGCACTACCTCAGCGTAATTCAGAGCTGTATGTCCAGCACCTACCTGAAACCAAACAGAATAGCCGTCTCTGGTGGTTCTAAGTAAACCTGCAGTAAAGACCTCATCAGATTGTAGACAAAGAAGTGCAAAAAAGGAAAATAAACTTGAAATTGGTCTTCTCTATCCATGCACTCAGGGACTGAAATAATATCCCCATAACCATCCGGAATCTTCCAATACTAACTCAACTTAGGCAAGAGTTGAAGAACAACTAATTTATAGAAGACTACTTGATCCAGTAAATGTGCACTTTCTCTTTCAGAAGCTGGTAACATGCATGTACATCACTCTGTATTTTTCTTTTTACCATGTACAGCTGTTTGATGCCTTCAGTTAGGTTTATGTTATTCAGATACCACATACGACGTACACGTGTTAAGCTGTTCTGAGAAGCCAAAAATGTTCACAGGCAATTTTTTTTCCTAACGATAAAGAATAGAATGGCACTGGGGCTATTTCGGTTGAGGCATTGTCATTATTACTGGAAGTAAAGAAATATCTGTGAGGGCAAACTCAATATTTATGTAAAAGCCTTTATAAATAATGTCAGGATATTTAGGTCACCATGTTGAGGCTGCGTAAGGGATATGTTTGAGCTAGTCTGACTGCCAAGTTTTTCACTTTTTTTGTTCCATATATTTTGACCTCAGTTAGATTCTAGACAATCCCAGAATCCAATATTTTTGCTTGCATGAGTGACCAAGGTTGGACAGCTGTGGGAAGGGGGTGCTTTGTGACAGGATCTTCCTCATTGTGATCAGATGACTTCATCAGAGGCAAAGTTGAAATACCACTAGCCACAATATAAAGTAATAATCCAGTTTCAATTTTTGAAATTATCTTTAAATTTTGAGGGATCTGCAAGATTATTAATTCAGAAACGCTAATCTTAAAGAGTGATAATTAGGTTTATGTATGGATGCTGAGGTTTTTATAGTGCAACCCTGGTTTGAAAGCAACAAAGTACTGTATGTAACTTTAATAGACGAAACCAGATAGGGAAAAATTTGAGACTCTTGCAAACGTGAATAAGGGAAATATTTGGGGGGCTTAATTTGTTAGGGAAGGGGGACAAAAACTGTCATTAAGCGTTAATGAGGTGGGTCTCTAGTTCCTTTATGACATGCAATCAAATGAAATGGTTGTCCACTTTGGATGCGCCATCCGGAGGGCCAGAGTCTTTTTATGTCACTAATCCTTGCTAACTGCATCCACCTCGTGTCCCCTAAGGAACAGTAGTTCTGAAAGTTCCCCTCTCTGCAGATTCAATTATTTCCCAGAATAGAGCAGTGCTCCACAAGGCTGGATATATTTTTGAGCCTTTCTGCTGTAGCCTCAGACCTTTTTTTTCAGTTAAAAGCTTAGAGGAGGTAAAACATTAAGATGAAGCTGCGGAGATTGTGATTTTAGGTAGACTTGCCGCTGTGTTCCAGACATCTGAAAATGCATTTTTTTAAAAGGTTTATAAGTTGCAGCTTTATTAAAATGTGTTTTTTGGCTGTAAAACAGCATTAAACTTTCCGACAGATACAATTCTCTGTGTTCTAATTCAAAGGATCGACCCCCCTACAAAACCAGTTCAGGTCACACAGGAACATACCCTGTTACAACTTGTTCATGAGAGTCGTCTGCCGGAGCAACAACTTCATTTGTACAGTGTCTTTTATGCACTCCCATGCACAAGGGATAACTTCATAAATACATTTCCGGTTATAGCTGGTCTACTGGTTTTGTTCTTTGTGACCTTCTAGCTCCTGCTGTCTCCAGACCAGCAATGGAGACAGATTCCATAAGGGGTAAGGAGGCGTTACTGGCCAGACCAGGCTCCCCCGAAGGATTCAATACATTTTATTATCATTTCAAAATAAACAACAGTGGCAACATACTAACAGGCGTAACACACATGCGATGTCATGTTTTCAGTGTGTGTGTTTTGTGGATTTCAGTGGTGGTTTTTTAGTGTTTTTCAAACCTTTTGAAATCAGTGCTTATCAGTGTTTATTCAGCTGCCTAACCCCCAAAATAGACAAAAACTATGCTTTCCAGTGTCTACAAAACATGTTTTTTGCAGTGATTGTTACAAAAGACATTTTTTTTAAAAAAGAGGTAGGGGCATATTTACAAGCCCCTGTCACCACAGGAACGTCACTTTTAGTGACGTTCCTGTGGCGATAAGTGCTTCACCTTATTTACAAGGCAGCGTTAAGCTACTTAACGTGGCTTAACGCCACCTTGTAAATAAGGCACCCTTTCATGCTGTACTTGGTGTGAAAGGGGAGGGCAATGGGTGTTGCGGTGGGCGTTACACCGCAACACCCATTGATTTTGATGCTGGCCCCTATTGGCAAGAGCAGCGTAAATAGGGGGCAGCGCCAAAATTAAGACCAGGGAAAACCTGGACTTAAACAGGCGAAACAAGGAGAAATGCTTTATTTATCCTAATTTTTGCTGTTTCCAGATTTGCTGCATTGTGCAGCACACATAGAAAGAGCAAAAGGCCATTGATTGTTTTTGTGCAGAAGGTGACCCTTCCTGTACATAAACAATCTTTAAAAAAAATGACAATTTGGAACTTCTGTGTGTGCTGCATTAAGCAGCACACATAGAAGTAACAAAACGCCATTTAAAGATTGTTTATGTGCAGGAAGGTACACCTTCCTGCACATAAACCATCTTCTCCTCAACGCAGACACCCTTGCACAATGCTGCAAGGGTGCCTGCATTGGCGCTAGGCTGCTAAATGTAGCGCCATCGCAGGGGGAAACGAAGGGGCTGCACCATAATCTTGTAAATATGGTGCAGCCCTGCGTTTCAGAAGTGGCGGAGCGTGGTGTTAAGCCAAGGAGGCTAACGCCACGCTCCCCCATTTCGTTGTAAATATGCCCCGTAGTGTCTTCTCATTCACAATGTGTCCAGTGGACTTGGGTTGGACCATTTTAAGCATACAAAGTCTGCGTGTTGCACTCTCACTCACACACATTATTCTCTCTTACTTCTCTTTACCTCATACTCACTCGGTCAGGAGTCTGTTTACAGGACTATTAATGGATTAAAAAAATTAAGAGTGCTCTATTCAAATGTTTTAATAAACAAATTCCTGGACACAATTGGGGTTATGGGTCATTCACCTCCTCCCTACTGATTATCATGAAACTGTAGGGGTGGTCACCCCTGCCAATAGCGTAGTATATTATGAAACCTTTACAATTTTGAATTACAACAGATTAGTTTGTAGCCATGCACTCTAAGGCATCTGCTTTTCTGTACTCTTTGCCTGACTACATGAAGGTGGTGCTGCTGTTGGGTTACTATTCATAGCTGCCAAATGCCCCCATGGCAAATGCCTCACTTTAGAGCAGTCCTGACCTTTTAACGGACATTACATTGTATTTTGTGACTTGAAATTTAGTTAACATCGTACCTATCAGCAAAAAACCCCAGCAGCAGAGTGCAGTTGGGTAATAAGCCAGGATTAGCTGAAGGTATCCCACATAACAATGTGACACCTTGCAGCTGTGAATTTTGTTGGTACGTGGAAAGTCTTAAGTCATGTTTTCACTCCTATCCCATGTGCTTGGTGAGAGTAAAATATATATAATGCACTTACCTGCGATATAAAGGCCCACAAAGTAAAGCATACCTGTGATGTGCTTATCTGCGATGTGCTTATCTGCGATGTAATGTCTCTCGAAATACAAACTACGAGGTAATGGTGACATACCAAATAATCACTTGTGGTGCAATATCAACAGGAATATGAAAACACTTATAGGATCAACAATTCTGCTTAGGTTCCAAATCAAATGTAGGTGCCTAATCACATGTAGGTGTACAATCAACCTTCGTGCAACATCAGCCTAGAGGACCAAAACCACATTTTTGCGCAAAAATCACCTTTGGGTGCAACCTCGCATTTATGTGCTAGAGGGCCCTTTCGTAAAGTAAGGAGGATTGGGGTAACACATTTAGGAGGAACAACACCCATGGTGCAGTATCACCAGGAGTAACAAAACAGTTGTAGAATCAAATATCACATGTAGGTGTAAAAACACAGTAAGGTGTCAAAGCACTTGCAAGTATAAAATCATTCTCTGTTCCACATCAGCTCGTGTGTGGAAAGTCTATTGGGTGCAAAAACGCGATTTGGTGCAAACATCACATTTAGTTGCACAAACCAGCCCTGCTGCAACATCAGCTTGTGTGTGGAAATCCTTTCAGGCACACAGATCACATTTAGATGCACACAGTTATGTACACAATCACCCATTTCATAAAGTCTGACTGGTTTGTAGTATGATATTTAGGTGCAAAATCACTCAGGATGGAGAGAAAATGCAGTAGTAAAATATCACATCAAATGTAAAAATGTATGAATTGGCATTTCTTGACACTCAATTGAGGGCACATTGAAGTTCAAAATCACCCATGGTGCAGAATAATTAGAGTGGAATTCGTCTAGGAGTACAAATTTCAGTCTGATGCAAAATCACTGTTTGGTGCAAAATCACCACTGGTGAAAAGCACGTAGCTGGTGGTATCACATTTAGGTATAAAACCATTCTTGTTGCAGAGAGTTGAAACAATTTTATGAACTCAAACACATTTAGCAGAAAAATCACATTACGATGCAAAGTCACACAGTTCTACCAGCAGCACTGTGCTGTGTTATTTTGGCGCAAAATCCCATTTAGGTGCCGAATCATCCTTGGTGTGAATAAATCAATATCATTCTATCACATATAGGAGCAAAATACTTTCCGGTGCAAAATTAGTTTTAGCCACACTGCAAAGCATCCGCGCTGCTGTACAGCATGGTTACAAAACCTTGCCAAAGCCAATAGCCCCCATAGGCGAGACGTATTGGCTTTGCCAATGCTTGTTGTTCTTGGTGCTCCGCTCTGGCAAGTCTGTAGCCAGACGTACAAATAAATACACTTGCTTGAAGTTGGGACCCGGTTTCAAAAGTCTTACTATTTATTATTAATAATATTTTGTATCATAAGGCCTCCTTGGCTATCAGAATCAGAAGGCACCCATCCCTCGTTCCCACTGTTATTTTAAAAGAGGCCAAGAGCCATTTCATATGTACAGTTTATCCTTTTAAGTTAGTATCTGAAATTAATCATTTCTGTGTTATGCATTGTTGCCAATCTGATGATGAATATTCCCAAACGAAATCTGTCCAAATTTGGCAATCCACTTGCCACAATACAGTGTCATTGTCGCGTTGCCTTGGAGTCAGGTGTGGTGTTTGAAAACCAGAAATGCCGCATGTCATAGATGTTCATTGCTTGTGGAGCGTGGACACGCCCTTGTACTTGTAGCCACAGTAATTACACGCGACCGGAAGTGGGCACAGCTGCTTTGTTAAATGCCTTGTGTTGTTATCGACAAAGAGGCGCGCACTTAATCGCTGCAGGAGTATAGTTTCCATGGTGCAGCAGGTGCAGTGGCGCCCAGAGCCCTGAGGGGCCCATTGATCCCTGATAATCGCTGTCTTTTACTTCTCCAACAGCAGTTGAAGGGGCCATTTTTCTTGCTTGCACAACAGTGCAAAACACCCTTGCTATGCCACTGAACCTCTGAGCGCATTTATAACCTAATTTCACTGTTATGTAGGATTTAAAAAATCTTACTTGTTAAAGGATTAAGACCTGAGCAGGAGGCCTGCAGTGGCATAGATGGGAAGTGGAGATAAACCTGTCAACCCGTTGAAGATGGCCTCTGCCTCTGCCCTGGGCTGGTCTGACTGTTAGTGTTCTAGTGCACACGTTAGTTGATGCTCTATTACTTACCGGTAATCTTCATTACTCCGGGTCCCGTTGTCCTCGTCCCATTCATTGACAATGTGGAGATAACCATCTCCCGACAGAAAAAAAGAGCAGAGGCATGCTGGGACCCTAATACTGCCCCTCCCACCGGGAGTACATAAGCAGTACTTACCCAGCATCCCGCCTGTAAAACCAAGCCCACACAGGAAGGCCGGCCGCCCGGGAGGGAGGGAGGGGCGTATGAATGGGACGAGGACAACGGGACCCGGAGTAATGAAGATTACCGGTAAGTAATAGAGCATTACCCCAGGTCCCTTATGTCCTCGTCCCATTCATTGACAATGTGGAGAATACCAAAGCAGAAAAAAACCGGCCTTCCGAACCAGCCAGCACACCCAGGAAAACCCCACCAAGAGAGCACCCCGAGGGAGCAAAAACAAGGGGGGGTGAACTGCAGGAGGCAACCGGCCAGCAAGGGACAAAACCCAGGACCGGAACCGAGCCAAGGAGAACAGAAGGCCACAGCCCAACAAGGAGGCAGCCAACCAGAGAAACACAGACGGACCAGGCCCCAGAAAAGAACGAACAGCACCACCAGGGACGCCAAGGACAACCACTAAGCACCCAGCCCAGAAGGAGAAGCCACAGCGAGAGCCCAGGAGTGGGCAAAGCCACAAAAGCCGGAACCAGGCTGTACAAGGCCCAAAGAGCCCGCAGGACCAAACCCCAACGAGGACAAAAAGGCCTCAAACCGAACCAGGGCCGGACACCAAACCACAGCAGGAGCAGTGGAAAAGACCCCAGGGAGCACAGAGCCCACCAGCCCGGAAGAAGCCCACGCAGAGCACAGGGGGAGGCCGACAGAGACCCAAAGCCCACAACCGCCGGACCACACAGCAGGCCCGGAAGAAAACAAACAGAGGCAACCGCCCCAACGGAAACCGGAGGAAGCAGAGAAGCCAGAGGAATAAGCAGCACCGAACCCGAACAACCAGCAACCACAGAGGCAAGACAAAAACCACAGGACTGCACCCCGACAGGAGAAGGGGCCCGCCAAACAACAGACACTCCAGGAACAGCACCCGGGGAGCCAGGGAAGAGAGGAGCGGGCAGGACAACAGCACCAGGACAGGGGACGCCAGGCAAAACACACCCCAGAGCTGGCACAGAAGACACAGCAGAGCCAGAGCGGCCCAGGAAGCGCAACCGGAGGCCACGCCAGAAGCGCCAGAAAACCGGCAGAGCAGGAGTGACCGGAGGCAACCAGGACACGCCAACCCAGAAAACCAGGGCCCCACACAGGCCGGAAAAGGCAAGACGCAGCCCAGCGGCAAACAAAACGGAAAGCCACCAGCCACAAGAAGGGCCAACAAAGGAGGAGCACCGGGGCAACGGGGGGGACCCCGAAGCCCAACAGGAGCCAAGGAAACCGACCGAACCAGGCAGAAAAAACGCGGACACCCAACCAGAGGTGAAGCAAGCCCGGGAAGAGAACAGCCGGCAGGAGCAGGTCCAGAAGGGCACACAAGGGCAAAGCAGACACCACCAGGGAGCCACGCCCCGAAACCCACAGCGCACAGGCCTGGACAGAGGGCCGAAGAAGGCGACCAACAGAGGCCGAAAAGCCCCCAGGAGCAGGGAACCCAAGCAGCCCCCACCCAGGCACCAGGCAGGCCCAGACACAGCCAAACGACGGGGAGGAGACCAGGAGCCCACAGGGAGCAACCGCAACAGGAACCCAGGCAAACCCCCAAACAAGGGGAACCGCCGTGGCACGAACCCCGAACCCCCAGGGACCACCAGAAAGGGAACCAAAGCAGCGAACCGCCACACAGAACGCACCCCAGCCCAAGGCGAAGCCCCAGGGCAGGACAACAACCAACCCGGGCGCCCGGCATACCGGGGGAAAAAACCCAACCCACAGCCAACAGCCAGGCCGTGAGAGGGCCGGAGCAACAAGGCCCCCCTCCTCCGGAGAACCAGCGGCAGAACAAACCGCACCGCCCAGGAAAGGAAGAGCCAGAGCCCAACCACACCAGCCAGAGAAAAGGAGGAGACAGGCAGGAGGTAGAAGCAACCAGCAGACAGGGGCAGCAGGAGGAGAAACCACAGAACGAGCAACACCACCGACTGAACCCGGAGACAGCTGCTCAGCAAAGGAGGAAATCCCCAATCCCAGGAGAAGGGCCCGAACAGTACCCAGCAAGGACAACCAAAGGCCGGGAGGGAAGACCAAGTGGAAACACACAGCACCCGGCAAGCACAGGCCGAGTCCCAAGCAGGGACGAACCAGGCCCAACCCGCCCGAGCACCGAACAAGCCAGGAAAGGGGAGGCCGGGGAGACACAAGGACAATGCCAAGGAAACCACGGAAGCCAGAAACAGCACAAGAGAAAGCTGAAGAGACACGGCCACCAAGACAGCAGCACCCAGCACAGAACACAGCCAACCCTGGAGCCCACCCAGGGCACAGCAGGGGAAGCAGGCAGCGACAGAGGCCACGAAACCGCCCAGGCCCCAGGACCAGCCTCCAGAGCGAAGATCAGGACACCAGCCCTCCGCCGGAACAGAGCAGCAAGGCAACAGGCAGAGAACAGGAGCGCAGAAGGGGGAGCCGCGGGCAGCGAACACACAACCCACGAGCAAGAGGCAGAGATCCAACCACCAGGCAACAGCGACACAGCAAGAGCTGAAGAAGCAAAGGGCCGAAGGCCAAAGGCCCACGCAGCCAAACAGAGGCCGCACAGCTCGCACACAAAGGGAGCAGGCCGAGCAGAGCGGAAAACCCAACGACCCACCCAGGGGCGTGGGCACGCAGCAGAACAACCCTCCGTGCGGAAAAAAACGCAACCCAGCGGGAGCAGGAAAGCAGGGAGCGAACACGCAATCACAGAGCCCCTGGAAGCCCCCCAGAAGCATAGGACCGGAGGCACGAACCCATGCCCCCCAGCAGCAAGGCCGGCCAAGCCGGGAGCAACAACCACCCCAGCGGGCAAGGAAGTCCATGTCCGACAAAATCCACGGCTCCAGTAGAACCGGGCCAGAACCAGAAGGAAGAGGAAGCCAGACCGGCCCACGAGGAGGAAACCAGGATAAAGAGAAGGGCCCAGAGTGCGAGGGACACAGAGAACCAGAGTCCGAACAAGGCAGGCCCAGCAGGACAATACGCCAACAGGCAAAATACAGCAGAGTAATCCACGGCAACCCAAGAACTCTGCAGCACGCCCGCGACATGCAGAAGCCAAGCACAGTGCCCCAGGAAAACGGAACAGCAACCAGAAAGAAAACACACACGAACCACAGAACAGAAGTGGGCGGTGACCCAGGTGGCTCGAACAGAAGCATGTCACAGCAAACACAGCCTGCAAAGGGCAGCACGCTGCCATCCACCAGCCCCCAACACCGCAGCACCACCGTGCCAGGCGAAGAACAGCAGCCAGGCCAACAGAGAGCTCAAGAGCGCACCAGCACAGCACACGCCGGAACCCCTAGAAGGACGCCTCGGTGCCAAAACAGTAGTCGTAGGGGTTGGCAGACATACACAGCGCCAACCCGCCCCAAATGAAATTGGAGCGCCGCACAGAAGCACCAGCCCTGTCGCACAAGGACACAACCAAGCGCCCGGCAGGCGCGGGGAGAACAAGTGACCCACCCAGAATCACAGCCGACCCCGAGACACTAGCCGTGGCCCCAGCTCCATGGCCCCGGCGGCACCAGCCCCAAAGGCGGCCGCTCCAGCCGCGAGAGAAGGAGGCAGACATACAAGTGTCAGCGGAAACAAAGACATACCATAGGCAAGGAAGCAAGCACCCCACATGCCACCAGGCCGCACAGGCATCGAGATGCCACGCTGAACACCCGCATAAGCAAGACCACGTCCATTCTGTCGACAGACAGAAAAAAAGAACAGGCGGGATGCTGGGTAAGTACTGCTTATGTACTCCCGGTGGGAGGGGCAGTATTAGGGTCCCAGCATGCCTCTGCTCTTTTTTTCTGTCGGGAGATGGTTATCTCCACATTGTCAATGAATGGGACGAGGACATAAGGGACCTGGGGGTAATGTCGGTTGTAGAGTTCTTGTGCATTTAGATTTGTTGCTGGTTACACGCCACATAATATGGCTAATGTTTAGTGTTGAAATACTCTGCTGCTTTCTTCTGGAAAACGCACCCGTCACAGGAAGAGTCTAGAAAGTGTTATTTGGGAGATCATAGTAGTAAGATGAGGTTTGGGATGGGGAGAGTCTCTAGAAGTGCACAGGCTATACAGTTAAGCACCAGAGACAAAATTGTTTACTAATAAATTGTTTGGTACCCCCAGCTGGTCCCCTATACTTTTAAGTGATCTATTTATGTACTGGAGGAACTTGTCTTAACAAGCATTGCGGAAGTCACTAGGTACGGCTTGAAATTTGAGTGTTGACTCAAGCATTAACAAAGCCAATAGGTCTCTCCTATGCAAGACCTATTGGCTTTGTCAGTATGGTTTAGCCATGTTGTACACCAGCATGGCTGCTGTTCTGCATGGCTAAACGTTAGTGGGGTAAAGGAGAATGGAGTGGAGTGGAGTGGATTGTCGTAAGGTTGAGTGGAGTGTTATGGAGTGGCATGGAGTGGAGTGGAGTAGAGTAGAGTAGAGTAGAGTGTCGTGTCGTGGAGTAGAGTGGTGTGGTGTAGAGTGTTGTGGAGGGATCAGAGTGTCGTAGAGTGGAAGGGCGTAGAGTTAAGTGGCATACAGTGTCAGAGAATAGCACAGTGTTGTAGAGTGGAGTGGCATAGAGCGTTGTGGTGTGGAGCAGAAAGAAGTGGCATAGAGGGTGTTGCTTAGAGTGTTGTAGAGTAGAGTGGCATATAGTGGAGTAGATTGTCTTTGACTGGCATAGAGTGGAGTAGTGTAGGAGAGTGTAATGGCATAGAGTGTTGTAGAGTTGAGTGGCATAGAGTTGAGGAGTGGAGTAGTGTGTCGTAGAAGAGCGTGGAGTAAAGTGGCATGGAGTGGTGTACAGGGAGTTGCGTAGAGCGTTGTAGGGTGGAGTAGAGTCGTAGAATGTCAGAGTGTTGTAGAGTGTCATAAAGTGTTGAATCATGGAGTGCCGTAGAGTGGTGTGTCAAAGAGTGGACTAGAGTGAAGTGGCATAAAGTACAGTGGTTCAGAGTAGATTGGCATACAGTGAATTGGTTTTGATTAAAGTGGCGTATAGTCCATTGGCGTAGAGTGCTGTGTCGTAGAGTGGTGCGGAGTAGATTAGAGTGGCGTATAGTGCAGTAGAGTAGAATATTGCAGTGTAGAGTGAAGAGGCATAGAGTGGAGTGGTGCAGGGTAGAGTGCAGAGGAGTAGAGTGGTGTAGAGTGCAGTGGCATAGAGTTGAGTGGCATAGAATAAAGTATATACAAGAGGTCTCGAATGCTCGACCTAAAAAATACGTTTAACAACAGATCTAAAGTAACCCAATAATGCTTAAAAGGGAAAGGCCTAGGTAAAATGTTGCTAACACGTTCGAGAGGGCTGAAAAGCTAGCTTCCGCTGGACAAAACCAGAGTAAGTAAAGTAATAACATAATTTATTAAGTAGTAGCGGGGACAGCTTAGTGTGGCCAATTTTGTGGCTTCAGGTAGTTATTTTGCTTGACCCGTATAATCGGGGTATACCGACTTGCCTGGGCTTCGCAAGCAATACATTTTTTGAACGACCTGACTTTGACATCCCTTCCCTCCCTAAAGTACCCATTTTTTTCCTTTCCTCAAGTACCCATCTTCTCTCTTTCTGTCACTTCCCCTCTCTCCATGTGACGCCTTTCATCCTTTTTCCTCTCTCTCTCTCAGGCTCTGTTAATCTCCTCTTTCTCCACCTAAACCCAAGGTTCTTATAAACACACCACTATAGTCAACAATTATGGTTAATTGCATTACTAGTGTTACTTATTTACATTTAATGTAGTTCTATTTTTATGAATGGCATGCTAAAATGAAATTATTGAAACAAACCACGAGCAGCATGGAATAATACGCGCATACATTCAATTGTAGAATGTATACAGTGCCTATTACCCCTGATGAGATCTCGAAGCGCTCTTTGTAGTACATAAAACGTTGAAACCCCTGTACATATTTTTGAATGTGGTGCGTTGTGATCCTGTATTTACAGCTAAAACTCCATGTTTCAGTAAGCGTTGTACAGTGGAAAGGTAGTGTTGGAGGACAGCCCCAGTCCAAATACAATTAATGTTATTTTGACAATTTTGTGTGTGTTTTGCTGTCTTCAGCCCCATTAACTCACCTTTGAAAACAAAAAAGCTAGTGGGTCTTTTTATTCTTTCCCATAATTATTTATGCAGTGCACGCGATTAAAATGTAATTTATTCAGAAGTCAGGCGGGGATCTTGTCCAGGCTGGCAGAAGACCAGCTCGTGCATTCTGCTGTTCGCTAACACTACGTTTTCACCCGATAAAGGCATCAGCGGTGCAAGAGAGCCTGTTTATGTACAGTTATTTTCGCAGTTCTTGTTTCGCAGGAACCAATTTATTTTGGTTTCATCATTACTTTCTCGAATGGTATCTTTTAAGGAACCCTGTGAATGTTCATTATTAAAACAAAAATCCTCTTCCAAATATAAGAGATAAAAGTATTGAATTAAAATTGGGGTGTTTTCCTCCCCGGTCTCCCCGAGTGCCAGTGTTGCCTCTGCACTCCTCTAGTACTTCCGGTGACACTGACTGTGCTCTGGCAGTGACTCTGCCAGGGGTGATGTGAGTGATGAGCAGCGCTGACGCCATCTTGCTATAAATCATGGCTGTCAGCTGGTTTTCTTGTATGGACACTTCAAACGGTGCTGTTCGGCTGTATGTGCTTCTGGGAAGCCATCAGAGAACCATTTTTACACAAACTCTTCTGCAGCCACCTCCCCGTGACCTCTGCAACTAGATAATTGGTGTTAATTTTGTAGTAACGGAGCCACCCGGCCCGTTTACGCACGCCACTCACGCACCCACGCATCCCGAGGGTGGGCTCGCCCAAGGGCATAAATAAAGGGGCGCAAGACCGCTCGGGGTCTTTGGCCCAATGCCAGTAAACTGTCTCCGTGTACCCTCTGTGACGTCACGGCCCAAACCGGTGGCCTAGTCTGTCCTCGGCTGCCCCGTAGCCTCCGACGCTACACTGGCGACGAGAGTGGGTCTGTCCCACGCCTCGCCCCCGCAGTTGCTGCCCGGTGCCTGTGTCCCCGCACTCCCAGAACTCGCGCAGTCCGCGCTGGTGGCGCCAAACCGGACCGGCAGCGGGTGCCCAACCCCGCGTGAAGTCACCTCACAAGAGCCGCGTCAGGCTCCGGGTGTGCCGCATCGGCAGGCGCGCCACAGCAAGGAGCGTGACAAGAAAGGAATTGTCTACGGCGCGTGGAGCAGCGCATGAGGTGAGGCAAACCCTGCGCGTGAGTGAGTGAATGCGAGCGAGCGCAAGCCTGTCACAGCGTTGCGCAGCATCCACTCACGAGGGAACAAAACAGCTGCTGCTCGGCCGCGCTCCCACTGCCATGTGGTAGAGCCGGAGAGTGAAGCTACGCGCTTACCACGGCGCGTCCTGAAGAGAAAAAAAAAACGCACAGAGGGGAGAACTCGACCCTCGCGAGCAGGGAGAGTACAAGGAGCACCACTTTCAGCCTGCCTGTGCCTCCAGCAGCCTGCCCGACGGGGAGGACTTAAAAAAAAAAAAACCCAAAAAAGGAGTATCAGCCAGCACAGCAATACATGCGACCACGCGAGAGGGAAGACATGCCCCTACTCAGAGAAGGCTGAGAGAAAAAAAAAAAAGAAAAAAGAAAGGGGGCAAGCCTAGGAGTCGTCCTCTGGCACAGCACCAGAAGGCACCAGTGCCCAGACACCACACACAGCCCGGAGACGCCAGGGGGAAGACCCTGTGTCGTGGTACCTGCACCAGCGCCACCATCACGTGCGTTGAGCCTGCTGCTTGGTAAGGGGGGGGACTGCTACAATAATCACCACACCGAAGGGGACTGCTACGAAAATCGCCACACCTCCTGCTGTCTGTGCAGAGAGTACCGGCTGTAAAAGATGGACAACCCGGCCGCCGGCGGTGGGGGTGCCCCCGCAGCAGCACTGGCCCCTCAGCAGGACGCACTACTGGCCCCCGCTCTGCAACAAGCCGCACATCAAGCACCCGCTCCGCCAGGTCATGGCACGGCTGCCCCGTTGCCGCCCTTCAGTGAACTCTCTGACCCGTCAACAGCTGCAACACGATGGCGTTCCTGGATCGGTCGTCTGGACCACTACTTTATCGGAGTGAGAGAGAGGGACGGAAGAGTAAAGAGATCACTCCTCATGTGCTATGGAGGAGCAGAATTGTACGACCTGTTTGAGAACTTGCCGGACAGGGGGGAGGATCACGACTACGCCGGGGCGGTCGCAGCTCTGAACCGCCACTTTGATCCCCAAATCAACCCGGATTTCGAATGGTTCAAACTCAGGCAAGCAAGACAGGGAGAGGCCGAAACCATAGACGTTTTCTACGCCCGCTTACGGAAGCTCGCAACATCATGTACGCTGCCAGATCAGAGGGCGGAAATCCGTGCACAGCTCATTCAAGGCTGCCGGTCAGTCTCGCTACGACGCCTCGTGCTGCGACAGCCAGGCATCACCCTCGACGAAATCCTAGTACTCGCCAGGTCTCATGAACTGTCCAACGCCCGGGCGGACGAAATGGAAGCGGCTCTGAATCGGCCCGCGACATCACAGCGGACACCCCAAGTCAAGGAGGAGAGAGTGGATGTGGTCCACAGACGCCCACCACAATCGAGAGGAGTCACGAGGCCTACGCAGAAAAACACGTGCGGCAACTGCGGCATGGAACACCCCCAGGAGGAAAATGTTTTGCAAGAGGGAAAACGTGTTCCGCAATGCGGAAAAATCAATCATTTCGCCAAAGTCTGTAGGAGCGGAAGAGGGCGGAACAATACCCCAGGCCCGCGTAGGTTTACAACAGCGGTACGACAGCTGACACTAGAAGATTCAAATAACCAAGTTGACGACCCATCGCCAGGGTTCGACTATGGGACGGAAGAAGATGAAGTATTCTTTGTGTCATTCGTTGGCAGAGAAGGGTCCACGCGCCGACCGCCGCCCATGTGCAGTATCACCGTAGCAGGGTTCCCTGTGAGTGCCCTCATAGACACCGGAGCGTCTGTCAACGTAATGGACAGTGACCAGTACGAGAAACTAGTGCCACGCCCGCAGCTCCTACCGTCCAAAGCAAGGATATACACGTATGACAGTGACGAGCCGCTCCTCTACGAGGAGTCATGGAGGTCGACGTCACCAGTGACGGCCGGAGCCTGAGCACGAAATTCCATGTCACCGAAGGGAGAAGGGGCACCCTCCTCAGTTGCCACACGGCAGAAGACCTGGAACTTGTGTTTTTGCTAATCAAGTGCACGATCTACACGCACGAGAGATGCTCAAAGATTTCCCCATGTTATTTGAAGGCCTGGGATGCCTGAAAGGGAAGACGTTTAAGTTACATGTGGATTCAACAGTCCGGCCCATGGCGCTAAGGCACCGGAGGGTGCCGTCCCACCTGCGGCCGCAGGTGGAGGAAGAACTAAGAAAGCTTGAAGACCTGGGGGTGATAGAAAAGTGTCGGGCCCCACCCCGTGGGTGTCCCCCTCGTCGTGGCCCCAAAACCAAAGCAGCCGGGGGCCATTCGATTATGCGTCGACATGCGCCTGCCGAACAAGGCCGTAAAGAGGGAGCGACACCTTACGCCTACGATGGACGACATCGTTGCCGACCTGAACGGCGCCAAATGGTTCACCAAACTGGACCTCAATGCGGGGTATCACCAGCTGGAACTCCACCCTGACAGCCGGAACATCACAACATTTTCCACTCACGTTGGGCTACGTCGCTACAAGAGATTGAGTTTTGGAGTCTCGTCAGCAGCGGAGATGTTCCAAAATGCAATAAGGGAGACGCTCTCCGGATTACCAGGGGTAATAAACTTAAGTGACGACATCCTCGTGTTCTCCAAGACACTCGAGGAACACCACACGCACCTCCGAGCGACCCTGCAGCGACTGGCAGACAATGGACTCACCCTACACAGATCCAAATGTTCGTTCTATCAGGAGTCAGTGGACTTCTTCGGATACATTTTCTCCAGGGACGGACTGCGTGTAGACCCGAAGAAAGCAGAGGCCATTCGATCTGCCCCGAGACCTACCTCGGCCACTGAAGTACGAAGCTTCCTGGGAATGGCCACATACTGTGGCCGGTTCATCCCCAACCTCGCATCTCTGTCTGAGCCACTCCGTGTCCTCACGAAAGCAAGCCAACCATGGGCCTGGTCTGCCAAGGAAGATCTGGCATTTCAGGCAGTCGAGAGCGCCCTCATCGACAACAAAGTCATGGCATACTTTCGCCCACATCGACGCACGGAGGTCGTGGTGGACGCCAGCCCAGTTGGGTTAGGGGCCGTCCTGATGCAGGAAACCGAGTCAAGAGAATGGGTCCCCACCGCATATGCCAGTCGTGCGCTGACGGCCACAGAGATGCGGTATGCACAGATAGAACGAGAGGCTCTGGCAATAAAATGGGCGTGCCAGCACTTCCATCTGTACCTCTATGGACACGAATTTCGAGTGGTCACTGATCACAAGCCCCTCGTCCCGCTTTTTGCCGGCACCGCTCGGCTCGCACCTCCACGGATCGAGAGATGGGCAGTGCAGCTACAAACGTACAGTTTCGAGGTGATTTTCCGGCCAGGGGCCAACAACCCGGCTGATTTTCTCTCACGCCACCCTAGCTCACCCCCGTCGCTCCGCACACCGGCGGATGAGGAGTACACCGAGGAGTATGTTCGCATGGTCTCCCTGGAAGCGTGTCCTGTTGCGTTCACGCTTGAAGACGTGGGGAAAGCCACAGAGGCTGACGAGTGCCTCGTCAAAGTCAAGGGCACATTGGTAAACCCAAACTGGGGTCACTTTCTGGACGGCGTCAGCACCCTCACGGCGGAGGAACAAATCTTTCGGCAACAGGTGTGGAGAGTGAAAAACGAACTCAGCGAAGGCCCTCACGGAGTGGTCTTGAGGGGAGCCTCCCTCGTGATCTGCAGGGGGAGGTGGTCCGGCTGGAACACCAAGGTCATCAAGGCACATCAAAGACCAAGGCCAGACTGAGGAGCAAGGTCTGGTTCCCCGGAATGGACGTAATGGTAGAGGAGGTAGTACGCAACTGTCACTCTTGCAGCATCACGAGTGGCGATCCTGCGCCACACCCAGTGATCACCGAAGACCCGTGCCCGGAACCATGGTCCAAAGTGAGCATCGACTTTGGATCATTCCCAGATGGACGAAACACGCTAGTGCTAGTTGACTCCCACTCGAAGTTTCCGGTGGTGGAAGTAGTGTCATCAACGGCGTTCTCCCACGTGAAGGCTGTGTTGGACCGCACGTTCGCAATGATGGGCCTTCCAGACGAGATCAAATCCGACAACGGACCGCCGTTCCAAGGCAGAGACTTCCAGGACTACCTAACCTCCCGCGGTATCCGACACAGGAAGATCACTCCACAGTGGCCCCAGGCAAACGGCGAGGTGGAGCGGTTCATGCGCACGATGAACCGGGCCCTAAGGATCGGGGTGGACAAAGGAGACGATGCCGAGCAGTGCCTGTCGCAGTTTCTAAGTACATATCGCCAAACCCCACACTGCACCACCAGGTGCGCTCCAGCCCATCTGCTATTCCGACGGGCCCCGAGAGACAGTGTGCCTGCCAATCGATCCTGGAGTCCTCCAGAGATGGATCAAAGCGCCGCGCAGAATAGAAGGAAGTTAAATAATGACAAGGCGAGCCGGGCACGCAGGGCTCAACCCATGAGCATTCAAGTTGGGGACAGAGTGATAATAAAAGACCGCCACCCAAACTGGAAGTATCTCACCCCATATGAGCCAGAAATATGGGAAGTAGTCAACATACAAGGGACCATGGTATCGGCCATGCGGGGCACCCGGGTGGTCACAAGGAACACCTCCTGGTTCAAAAGAGTCCCCAGGGACGTACAGATGGATGACCAACTCACAGAAGAGCTGGAAGGGGGTGAAGGAGTGGTCCCTGCGGAGGTCCAGCGAAGTCAGCAGGAGGAGGTGCCATTGCAACCCCTAAGAGAATCAGAGGCAGTGGAGGACAGGAGTCCTGAGGAGGATATACCCGCACCAGAGGAGGAGCCCGAAGGCTCAGAAGCAAGGAAGAGCTCCCGGAGCCAGAAGTATGGGCTCCGGCCGAATCCGACCCCTAATCAGAGACTGAGAGACTTTGCGTGGTGTGCTCAGAAGATCTGAGCGGTTTTCCCGAAATGGGTCAATGTATCTAAAAGATTGGAGGGATGTAGTAACGGAGCCACCCGGCCCGTTTACGCACGCCACTCACGCACCCACGCATCCCGAGGGCGGGCTCGCCCAAGGGCATAAATAAAGGGGCGCAAGACCGCTCGGGGTCTTTGGCCCAATGCCAGTAAACTGTCTCCGTGTACCCTCTGTGACGTCACGGCCCAAACCGGTGACCTAGTCTGTCCTCGGCTGCCCCGTAGCCTCCGACGCTACAAATTTGTTATCAGAGGCAAGATAGCGACAAAGATATGGCTCATGAGCCTTGTTCTTCGGAACAGAGGTAAATAGTGCAGGACCTGTACACAACCCTGTGTTCCCTCCAAAGGTACCGCACAAATACTGGCATGTTTGAAAACACAACCTGAGCGCGGGACTGGGGGCTGTTTGCGACTGCGTCAGTGCATCTAAAGTCGGCGAGGCAGTGAGTAATCACCCGAGTGTACGTCTGCGTGTGCCTTATCATGTAATGAGTTTGATCACATTCTTGGGTGTAAGGAGAATCCTGTTTTTTAGGGGAAGATGTGTCGGTGGAGTTGATATTGTAATTTTAATATGTGTGGCACTAGGGAAAATTACTAACTAGGGATTTCTTTTTGCAATTAGAAAGGCACAGTGATAGATATTAAAATTCAATGTCTGCTCACAATTCCAGGCGTGAAACTGTCCTGCTTTTTTTTTTATAGCAATACAGCATCAACAAAGGCCATTAAATTAAAATGGAAAAGCGTTCTGTTGCACATTATACTTTGTTTCTGCCATGCAGAGCAACTAAAGCAACTACTGTAAACAGAGCCTTTTAACTCCACTTTTGGAAGATAAAATACATTATTTAATTATATCAGAGACTGATATTCGAAAACGTGATCAGATATGACATTTGCTTGTGATTTACTCAAGCGGCATTATTTCTTCATGCCTACAGTCTATGCATAGAGCTCTCCAAGACAAAGAATGCTGAAACTTGTGGTTTTGTTTTACAGTAGAACATGTTCGTAGGTATATCTAAGCGACTCGCTGCATTGAATGCGGGAAGTTGAAGTTTTGTTGTTGTTTGAGGTCATGCTCATAGCTGTAGTGATCTCAGTGACTCGCTGCATTCAATGCTACATATTGTAGTTTTTAGGTCGAGCCTGGGCAGCGCGTGTGCTGCTCTGTGAGGCATGCTGTATTTGAGTATAGACTTGCAGCTCCGCCCACTCTGCCCATATTTTTCATTGGCTTGTGTCATTGTCCTTTGTAAATGCTGGCTTCTGATTAGTTAGTAGGATTGTTAGTCCCTCCTTAGTACCGCCTTGTCTTCATTTGTAGCCTCCCATGAGGACTGGCCCTTTTACTTCAAGGTATGTCTTATTTAGTCTGTTGGCACTATTTTCTTTACTGGGTTTCTCCTACTGCAGGCACCACATGCTTTCCTGCAACATTCAGCGCTCCTTGCCGAGTCTCACAGTGGGGAGCCCGGACCCCTGATGTTTCAGGAGTATGGGTTCCATGTGGATGGGTCCTAAGCAGTACTCGCCAATGAGGGTGCATCAAAACTGTCAACCATTGGGGGCGTGGCTGAGCCGCGAAGCGCGATGGCCGCAGCTTAGCAAGGCTCCGCTACCTTCGATCTTCCCCCGTCTATCCGTCACCATTATCCGCGGCCCAGAAGCAATAAATTGCTGGCGGAGGGCTTCCGGGCAGAACCCTGCTGGTGTGGGCTCCGTGGATCGGCCGGAGTCCCGGGTAGAGACACGGCGGCCGGGCGGCCTGTCGGGGGTGTCTGAGCCGGGACCTCGAGTGGCTGTAGTGGCGGAGGTGACCGCCCGGCGAACCTGTCAGCTGTCTCCACGGCGCAAATCCGGCGATCGGCCAGCACTTGGCATCCCTCCCCTGGATGATTGGTACTGCTGCGTGGTCCGGATTCAGGATCACTGAGGACTGCGTCGGCGGTCTGCGGGGAGATCGCGGGCCGGGTGATCGAGCGGAGGTGGGAGCGGCTGTGCGCATACGCCACACTGGGCTGTGCCGCTTCGCCCTCTGTTTGCTGCACCGCCGGGCTCCGGGTCCTGCCCGGTCGCTTCTGAGTCGCCCGGCGCGGCTCGGTGGGGAAGAGGCGGTTTGGACCCACGGAGTGCGGGGGGCGCCCGCTTGCACCGGAGCCACAGGCCATCCATGCTGGGCCGGTGGGGGCGAGCTCGCACACCCGGACTGCTGCTGATTCCCACTTGTGGTGTTCAGAGTGAGCCCCCTGTCATCTAGGGCCTCTGGGTTTGCGACGTCTGGCGTGCAGCACACTCCGTGGACCTCTGAATTGAAGCCAGACTGTGCCCGGGACTGGCCAGGGAATACTAACGCCGGACGCTGTTGCCCTGCGGGCGCCTTTTGGTTCCCCCCCTGGGCATCGCGTCCCATGGCGGCTGTGCCCTAGACCTCTTTGGCTGACGGTTTCAGTTATTCTTATTGGCAACCTGAATAGAGACATAAGGCACCAGTTCCGGCTGCAGGCTCCTACCTGGTACCTACCTGACGACAAGAACTGGTGCCCGACAACACCTGGCCGGAGGCTCGACTGGGGTGGGACTGGTGTCCCAGTCACCGGGTGCGACCGCTGATATCGGGCCCTGTGGCGTTCTCCTGTCGTCGTCGCGACTGGAACACTTGTTGGAGGCGTGATGTCATCCGCCAGGGGTAACAAATCCGTGCAACAGAACAAGCTGGATCGCTACACCCTCCCCAAGACGTCCCTGCCTGCCTCCCGCCTACAGGCGAACAGGGAGAACCACAGAAACAGGTGGACCAGGAACCCACCCTTAAAGATGTCCTGGAGGCAATTGCTGGAATCAAGACGTCGCTGGAACAAAAGATGGACACAATAACCATAGAAGTTAATCTGCTGCGCGCCGACCTCACTAAAAACAAGGAGCGGGTCAAGCAAGTGGAACTCACGACCGCGAGCCTAGTGGAAGACACATCCCAGCTGCAGACCGAGGTCAAAGACCTGCAAATGTTCCGAAAAGCGGCGGAAGCCAAACTAGACGACTATGAAGGGCGGCAACGGCGCAACAACGTGCGAATTTTAGGGGTCCCGGAAAAACAGAGGGGCAGGCCACAGATCTTTTGTGGAGGATCTTATCCTCCATCACCTGCAACCCAAGGGGCTTAGTAAATTCTTTGTTGTCGAGAGGGCCCACAGAATTCCCGGGGTCGGCCGCGGCCTGGGGCCCCTCCCCGCCCGATCCTGGCCAGGGTCCTCAACTTCCGGGACCGCGACGTAATACTCCAACATGCCAGAAGGGGACCCCCACTTCGCTACGACAATTCAGATATCACCTTTTTCCCGGACTTTACTCAGCTGGTCCAGAAACAGAGGCGTTCCTTTTAGGAATCAAAAAGACGCTGAGAGACAAAGGGTACAAATACGCCATGTTGTTCCCAGCCAGACTTCGGGTGGAAGCGGAAGGTAAAGCCTGGTTCTTCGAAGATCCAGAAGCAGCGGCGGACTGGTTGGAGAGCCGCTGAACGGCAATCCGGTACAACATGTGAGGTGCCGTTAATGGGCGGTGGCAGGGGGGGGACCAACGGGTGGGGGAGGGAGCCGGACAGCAAAGCAGGGAGCACTGACTGTGGCCTGAGATCGTGACACGGGCCGGAGAGTGTCATGAGACCCACACATCGGGTATGAACCTTCCTCATGTAGCCGATTGAGTCAAATTCGACTTACACTTCAGGGCTTTGCGGGTATGTTCAATCCGTAATGGGGAGGGGGAAGGGAGCACCACACACCCCACTTTTCTACGTTTAGTTCACTTGTGGGGCGACAGGCACTCTGCAAGTTGATTCATGGGCAGTTTGAAGCCGGGATCGCAGGGACGCAGGGAGGGGGTGGTTGGGAAGGGACATTACAGTTGTTATGTTTTGAATGTTATGTTAGAATTGTTTTATCGACTACACCACTCAGTAGAGCAGCGCAGGCGCAGCACCATAGTCTGATTCCGGATGGGTACTCAAAGAGATATTGGGGTTAAGGTCCTCAGTTGGAATGTAAATGGGCTTGGCGATAAAGTCAAACGGGGTATGGCACACCAATACATCAAGAGACAGGCCCCAGACGTTATCCTTCTACAAGAAACGCACCTGGTGGGGAACACATGCAAGGCGATGAATAGGGGTGGATACACACTGACGGCTCACGCAGGCTTCACGACTGGGTCGCGGGGAGTGGGTATCCTGGTCCGGAACTCGTTCCCTCTGGCAATACAATCCACATGGTCCGACGACCGGGGAGGTTTCTGGGGATTTCGGGTCTCTGGGAGGGTAGAGTCACTACGTTTGTTTCAGCGTACGTACCCCCGGGCCTTCAGGGAGCCACATTTAACGATCTGCGGTCGATCCTGTTGTCTCTCCCTGAGGGCCTCCTTATATTGGGGGAGACTTTAATGCAGTGGTTTCGGGGCATTGGATCGTCACCCCCCAGGGATATCAAACCGGCGCATAGGTGGTTGCCTGACTTCCTTGACGACATGGGGCTGGTGGATGGGTGGAGAGTTCGCAACCCAAGTAGGAGCCAATACACCTTCTTGTCGGGTGCCCACCGCAGTCTCTCCCGCATCGACTATATCCTAGTCCCAGCGATACAAGCAGCTAATATTCGAGAAATTCGCCATCTAGGCAGGGGCATATCTGATCATTCACCGATCTGGATGCATGTCGTCTTAGGCCAGATGAGTGCCGGGAGAGTCGCCCCCATCAATCCATGGCATCTCCGAGACCCTGACGCCCGGAAGAAAATAATTAAAGCCACAGATCAATACTTTCAGGAAAATGTGGGCACAGTCGAATCCGCCCAGACCCTGTGGGAGGCCTACAAAACGGTAATCCGGGGCAAGCCCTCTCCCTGATAGCAGGTAAGAAAAAGGATAAGGATAAGGACCTGGTGCAGGCGGAAGACGAGATACTTAGATTGGAGGGAGAGCTAGAACAGGCAGTAACCCCGGAGATGCTACATCTCTTGCATCTAAAACAAGATGAGTTCAAAGCATTGGCAGCAGATAGGGCCAAGGCTCAAGGAAGGGACACGCAGAGTAGAATCTACGAGCACGGGGATAAAGCCGGGAAGTTAATCGCATGGCTAGATAGGAAAGAGTGGGCCAACCGGCTTGTGCCAGAGCTACAGCGGGTGGATGCTGACTCTACTACCGATCCGCAGGCAATCGCGGATCAGTTCGCTGACCATTATCAAGCAGTGTACAGCTCGACCGGGCGGTACACAGAAGATGAGAGCCGTGCCTTGATTCAGGATATCACACTTCCCGCTCTAACAGATGATAGCCGGAAGTATTTAGAGTCTGATTTCTCAGATGATGAAGTAGCTCAGGCAATAAGGGCAATTAACTCGGGAAAAGCTTCCGGTCCCAATGGTTTGCCGATCGAGCTCTACAAGCTCAGGCCCGATAAAATAGCTCCATATCTTCGCTCGATGTTTATAGACAGCAGAGACAGAGGGACACTCCCAGAGGATCAAAGGTTAGCAAATATTGTAGTTATCCTCAAAGACGGTAAGCCCAAAACCAGCTGTGCCTCGTACAGGCCCATATCCCTTCTTAACGCGGAGCCCAAAATTCTGGCGAAACTGCTCGCGATCCGGTTAGTAAAAGTGATAGCCTGGTGCACCCCGACCAATCGGGCTTCATGCCACATCGCAACACAGCCTTAAACTTGCGCAGAGTGCACGGGGTATTGAGTAGGGCAGCCACCATTCGGGAGCCGGCGGTGTTGGTCTCGCTAGACGCCACCATGGCGTTTGACATGGTGGAGTGGCAATACCTCTTTGCAGTACTTGATAAGATGGGATTCGGTCCCGTATTCGTGAGTTGGGTCCGTTTACTGTACTCGGAGCCACTGGCACAAATAGTGGTGAACAACCACAAATCAAGGATATTCCAACTAGGCCGTGGCACGCGACAGGGCTGCCCATTGTCCCCCTCCTGTTTGCTCTGGCTCTGGAGCCCTTAGCGGCGTGGATCCGCAGGGACCCTGTTATCCGCGGTCTGCGATGGTCCCCAGAGTGGGAAGATAAGATATCCCTCTACGCGGATGATATTCTATTATACCTGTCTTCCCCGAGAGCCTCTATAACACGCACACTTGATATTTTAGCAGTGTTTGGCAGATATTCCGGATTCACGATAAATTGGTCTAAGTCTGTTGTTTACATCCTCCATGGAGACCCACCGGTGCTCCCGAGGAATTGCCCAATCCAGATAACGACAGAGGGTTTTCAGTATCTGGGCATCTTCATTTCCTGAGCCCCACGCTTCGCTTTACCCGGAATCTCTTACCGCCAATGCAGAGGCTGAAAAGAGACGTGAAGAGCTGGAAGTCTCTGCCACTCTCGTTACTGGGCAAGGCCGCCCTTTTAAAATGATGGCCCTGCCCCGTTTCCTCTACGCCCTTCAAAACTCACTAGACCTAGTTCCCAAAGTGTACTTTCAAGAAATTGAGAGCCTCCAGAGGGATCTCTTATGGGACGGAAAGCCCCGAATCGCGTTACCCAAACTCACCCTAAACTGGTATGATGGTGGCATTAGCCTCCCTGATATTAAAAATATTATTGGGCGACCCATCTAGCGGCCATTAATCATGGGACCTATGGACACTCGGACGACCCGGGATACGCCATGGACAGATGGCTCCTCCCCGGAGGAAACTACAATAGGGCGCTTTATTCTAGACCCAATAAATATCCCCTGACGGGACCAACAGCGCATTCGGTTCATGTGTGGCATGTGGCGAACAAGCAGTTGGGTTGGGACCGCCGACTTACCCTTGCAACACCCATATGGAGCGCCGAGAAGCTAGGGAACATGTGGCAAACCAAGGGATTCGATAAATGGGACCTCATCGGAATCTCCCAGATTCGGGATCTCTGGGTTGGGGATGAAATCCTCCCGTTCACTTCCCTTCAGCGACAATATTGCCTGGCAGATACAGAACGATTTAGATATCTTCAAATTCAGCACGCCCTCCAGACACACCTCGGCGGGCGCTCCTCCCTCCCAGAGGCCTCTCCCTTGGAGAGCAGAATACTTGACGGCCACCTACCCGAAAAGGCCATCTCCTTGATTTATAAAAAACTAATTAATAATATGGCAGATCCACTCCAGTCCCTCAGGAAAAAGTGGGTGAGAGATGGCTTGGAACTAGACGAGGAAGACTGGCAGGAAGCGGTCTCCTCCCCGAGGGGGTGGCGATCCAGGCCAGACTGCGACTAGTGCAACTCAAAATCCTCCATAGGATTTACATCACCGGACCAGGCTTGGTTCGCATGGGCAGGGCGGACAGTGGGGAGTGCAGACGCGGATGCGGGAGAGATGGCACCTTTATCCACATTATATGGGAGTGTGAACGAATACAGCCCTACTGGCAAACTATACACCGCACACTCAGCGAAGTCCTCACAACAGAAATACTTCCGGAGGCACGCAGGTGCCTTCTGAACATCTGGGAGCCAACAGATCTCACCTCCTACACTAAGCAGTGGGCAACATTGGCGGTCATGATTGCAAAGAGGAACATCGCACGACACTGGGGGCCCACCAACCACCAGAAATAATAACGTGGAAGGAAGATCTAGACTGGTGCATGTTCAGAGAAAAGTCAGTCTACATAGCCAGAGGGTGTCCCAAGAAATGGAATAGGATCTGGGGGCCATGGAACTCATACAGGGGAGATATCTGTACCCCCCGGCGCCACTGAATGAAGACGAGGACAGTACACCCCCTTAATTGTCATAGATTGACCATTTTGATTTGTATCCTCAATACCCGGTTTTATAGTGGTAGAAATGTAAGTGCGCTCTAACTAATCTCTTAATGTGATGTATATGTCGATTATATTTTAATAAAAAGAATTATTTAAAAAAAAAAAAAAACTGTCAACCATTATTCCTGATAGATCTGTGACATGTTCAGGTCTAGTAACAAAATACCTAATAAAGACTTTCTGAGTACATGTATGTGAATAGATTAATTAGGACCTACAACAGAGTATACTTGTTGGAAAATATATCCACAAACTGTTTCCAATCTATGCAGATTAGATTCACTTATGTTGTGATGCACAGGAAGTCCTCTATGTTGTAGCTGTGGTATATGGGAGTTTTGTTTGATATGTACAGGTAAGAGAAAATATTAACATGTTCATGATTTGTTTTTCAGAGCATACAGCGCAACAATGGTACGTCACAAAAAATGCTCTTTAAAAAAACACTGCAGATGTGTTCAGAAAAACAGCCACTGGATGTCAGAGTTACCAGAAATGCTTTGGAGCGTTCCTCTCTATAACCTGTGCATCCCAGGTAACGTGCATCTTCCTTTGAAATTTTATATATAATTCATTTTCACACAGAAACATCTATTGAAGGCTGCTGTTCTGCTGCATGAGTTTAACCTGACCCTGTGGCTACTAACTAAGACTGTCTGCACATTGTGAGTTCATAAAGCATTGGCTAGTGAAGTCCTCCATACGACTGAATTAATAGGATATTTATCGGTATCCGTTGGGCTAGTAAAAGAGTGAAAATGGAATACTTGCATGAATAAATTATTAATTTGATTGAAAAGCACTAAAACCTTTCATTCTTAAAAACTGATTTATGATGCAGGTCTGTTATTTCTGAGCCTAGGAACCATTTACACTGACACCAACTTTAGATTTTCAAATGTGAGTTTACAGATAACCCCATAGTTTATTTTTTAACACAAAGGCTTGCAAGCAGGGTTTTTAAACAACCTGTTTCAACACTGCCTTCTTAAAGTTGGTTTTGCTCAATAATTTGTGGGCTCTCTAATACTATTGCTATTTTCTCAGAAAATGAGTGGTTCTTTTGACACAGAGGGGCATATTTACAGGCCCCTATCGCCCCCACAACTTCACTTTTCATAACGTTGTGGTGGAGATGGGGGCTTCACCTTATTTACAATGCAGCTTTAAGCCACTTAACGTGGCTTAATGCTGCCTTGTAAATAAGGCCCCTTTTCACGCTACACTTGGCGTGAAAGGGGTGGGCAATGGGTGTTGCGGTGGGCGTTCCACCGAAACACCCATTGATTTTGACGCTTCCCCCTATTTACAAGGGAGGCGTAAATAGGAGGCAGCGCCAAAATTAAGACCAGGGGAAACCTGGTCTTAACATCACGAAACGAGAAAATGCTTAATTTCTCCTCGTTTTTGCTGTTTCCATGTGTGCTGCATTGTGCAGACCATATAGAAACAGCAAAACGCCATTGATTTTTTTTTTATGTGCAGGAAGGGACACCTTCCTGCATATAAACAATCATTTTAAAAAAATGATGTTTTGCAATGTCTGTGTGCTGCATTAAGCAGCACACATAGAAGTTACAAAACGCCATTTAAAGATTGTTTATGTGCAGGAAGGGACACCTTCCTGCACATAAACAATCTTCGTCTCAACGCAAACACCCTTGCACTATGGTGCAAGGGTGTCTGCGTTGGCGCAAGGCTGCTAAATTTAGTGCCAGCACAGGGGGAAACGCAGGGCTGCACCATATTCTTGTAAATATGGTGCAGCCTTCGTTTCAGAAGTGGCGGAGTGCGGCGTTAAGCCAGGAACGCTAACGCCTCACTCCGCCACTTCTTATTAAATATGCCCCAGAGTTCTTTATTTTAGGAATCATGTACAAACAACTATTGTACACTGCATGGAAGAAGGATCGTCACAAATACAAATGTAGCATCATATTATTTAACATGTAAAATCATGTTGCTTATTTCACATGCAAGTGTTTCTAACTCCAGCAACACAATTTCATTGTGTACAGTGTGGTGGGAGAAAAAAAATGTATGTATGTTAAGTAAAAGCATGCAAGACGACTACAGCAAAAAGTAAGAACAATTAAATAAGGTACTTTGTTAGCTAAAGAACCAGTCGCTCACAAAACACATTTGTGGTGGTTGTAGCTGTTCTTCATTTCCAAGATCAATGTATGGGATGCTAATATTTTGTAAGAGTAACTGTCAGACTCCCTTGACGTTTAGCCTGAAGACCTAGGCAAAACAAGTGTTGCAGAGGCATCATGGACCCAACGATCCCTTGAACCTATGCCACCGCCACTGGATTATGTGATGATTGTTTGAACCCAAGAGGAGGGGGGCCAGGACCAAATAAATTAAAATAATAAACTAACAAAAACAGAAAAACAGGTTGGTCTCTCTTTGGTGAAGAAACAAAGGTCAAAATCACTACAATGCTCGCCACTTGTTTCCTCCTCTCCTTCCTGAGTCTTGTTTGCCCCATCTCCTACCTGAATGACTGTGGTTGATCTCCCGAGACGAAGTTCCTCCTCTAGTCTAGTCGTTTATTGCCATAAAAGTGAATCTGAGCATTTTATCAGATCATACTGCATGCCCAAAAGGACTTTATTGCAGTAAATGAATGGTCTACTTCTTTAAGCATTTTTTTTGTTTTGTTTTATATAGCACGAATTAGGTATCGGAGCGCTTTACATGAGCACCAGTTGCGTTACAGACGGGCACATTCATTTTTGTTTTTGTTAGGCATGGGAGATTAATGTGATTTGCCCAGTATCACAGGATGGTGAACGTCCCTGTCGAGACTCGAACCCGATTCCCAAACTTCAAGGTCAACTGCCCTAGCCATTAGGCCATATCCTCTCCCCTAAGCATTTTCTGGGATACTCTGAAAGCCACCTTTCGGGGAGGCCACATTAAGTTTTACTATTACGAACAATGAGGAGGATTAACGAGTAGCAGCTTCCCTAAAATAGCAGTTGTTCAACATTCAGCTTATTCACAAAGGATATATGAGAACAATGGCCAGAAGCTAATGAGAAGGCGTAAGACGTAAGAGTGGCCTTTTCTAATCAAAGCAGCTGTTTTGAGAATAATGACAATATGGGATGGGTTTTGGGTCTCCAGGTAAGAGAACAGGTTTAGTAGTGACTTTATTATGGATACTGCTGGGTATGAGGTGATTGGCAAATAAACAATAATTCAAGTTTTTAATTCTGTCTATTCACCCTTATGACAGGAGGAGTGCCTGAGCTGCAGCAAGTAGATGTTTTCTTTAGTTTTAGTTTAGTGATTTCCCCGATCAGCAAAAGGGAGTATTAAATTCCCCTATTAGTTTACTTGAGCTGAGAATGAATATTTTTCATCTATCTGCTGGGAAGGCTCCTGGACCGCACTCCATACCTTGGAAGTTTATAAAACCTTTTCACAGATTTTCATACTATTTCTTTGTACATTTTTGGACTCTTTCGAGGAAGGGACTAGCATTCCTAGTTCCTGGAGAGAAACCGATAGCACAGTAATTCCCACCTCCCTCTCCCAAAAAAGCACTCTAAGCTCTGTGGTTCATATAGACCCATACCGTTTCTTCATATTAATTGTGATTCAAGAACTTATATGAGGATCTTATCAACACACCTAGCACCCCTGATAACTGATCTTATCGATCCTATGCAGCATGGTGTTATCCCAGCAAAGGACACCACGTCAATTATCAATGTAGCCATCACTGTATTGGACATGGCAGAGGAACTTAAGATGCTAGCTGGGATGCTCCTATGCCGAAAAGACATTTGATAGGGTCTACTGGCCATTTGTTGGAGTACCATAAGATTGATTGGTTTTGGCTCTCTTTTTTCAGCAAGTACAGACCCTGTGTTGTGATCTTACCTCACAAATATGTTGAATGGGTGAACTATTGGCCAAGATACGAATAACTTTACCCTTAATTGTTCGCTTTGTACTTGGAATCTTTTTTATAACTTCTTAAAAACGTTCCTCTTACTCAAGTCAAGTCAGAAATTACTTTATTTGATTTAGCACAGTAAATCATAAAAGTGCATAAACAGTTCAATAAAATCACCGAAAAACAGTACATCACATTTCATGAAGAAGAGTGAAACAGCCCCGCTAAAAACCACGTTAAATAAAAATGAACATTATGACTACCTAAAAGTTGAAGATACAATAGAGCACTCCTCACTTGCATAATATTCATTGAGGGAATGTAAGAAAGAGGGAATGTAAGAAAATTATGGCGTAAATGAGTAAATTTAGGGCAGATAAAAAACAATATGTAAAGTGTCCAGTGCAGCAGCCATCTCTGATTGAACAACTCAAGCGCCTACACTGCGACAATTTAGCCCAGATACGATTTGGCCCTGACTGGGAGTGTAAGTCCTCCTTCAAGGTTGACAAGGGGGTCAGGCAGTGGTGCATCTTAGCACCCGTCCTTTATCTTTTTTACATTAACTCCCTTGATTCTACCCTACAGCACAAGGGAAAGGACTTGCCTAGGATAGGGGATCGGCCTGTGCCCTTACTCCTATACGCTGACAATGCTGTGCTATTGTCGTGTACTGCTAACGAGCTACAGCTCTTGCTGGATTTTTAAAATTATTTTATGGTGAACCTGAAGTTAAGGGTCAACCATAAAAAAGTCATTTATTATGACCTATGGCCCTAGAAATACTCATTCACACAGGTTAACTATGGATGACACTGCCATTACAAAAGTCTCACATTTTAACTACTTTTGGATTTTGCTGGATGCTAATTTTAAATGTGACAAACCTCTGGTACAGAGAGGGATTACATGGATAGTGCAGCTGAGGCAATTTTCAGATTTGCTACGAAACTTAAACAAAAAACCAATTAAAGATCTCATCTCCCTCTACAAAGCAAAATGTCTCTCCCTGGGTACTTATTGGGTGGGAGTTTGGGGATACACGAATTGTGGCCGCTTACAAGCAGCAGAAAACAAATTTCTGTCCAGACTGTTGGCAGTCCCTAAAAGCAGTGCCAACATTATCACCTACACTGAGACCTGATCAAACTGGCACCACTCCTATTATGGGTTAAAATCTGGAGTTCCCCATTTGCTAACTTCACTCGCCTCGTTCTAGCTGATTGTAATAATTTAGATAATGTAAATAACATCGCTTGGTTAGCGTACATCAAACAATCTTCCAAGATCTGGGCGTTCCACACCTCTTTCATTCTCCTAGCGGGATCAATAGCAATACAAAGACCTTGATCCGCTTCCTTTTTCAAACAACCTGCAATCTAAAAAGGTCTAACAAGTCCCAGGTGATGGACACTGGACGCTACCACACGGAGATTATCTCACCCGAGCGTATTGAACCATATTTAGTTTGGATTCCTAACCAGGAGCATAGATCTTATTTAACAGGCTTTAGGTTGTGTAATATTCACTTCCTGGTTGCTTTTCCCCAGAGGGCAATTGGTTTCCGTTCCTGCCCTGCTAGCCATGTGACAATATGAGCCAGCAATCAATCATGCACTTTACATTTTTCTGTAGCTTTTATACTGCTTCCAGAACCCCAATTTCTACGTCCCATTTTATGCTCTAAAAACTGTAGATCAGCTAGTCAAAGCTTGAAACTCTTGCAGTGCCTGAGTTCTGAAACTGTGTGTCATGCTACTATTGGCCTTTATTTGTTACCCTCTTAGGATTTGAAGAGACACTAGGACACTGGCAATTTGCTGCTAGCCTTTAACTGTTTTACTGCATCTTTTTCAGTTTTTTCTGTATATTTTCTGCTGCTATTTTGTGATGACTAATCCGGCCATTTGACCCGCATAGCTACAAGGATACGGGTAAATTGTCAGACCCAAATTGCTTTTATTGTATCTTATCATATTAATTGCATTTTTGTTTCATGTTTTTAACTGTATGTTTATCGCTGCTATTCTTTGATGGCCATATTGGCCAAATAATTTTACTGACTATCTAAAAGTTGATGATACAATAGAGAAAACCTCACTTGCATAAAATTCATTAGCAGGAGTAGATGTATGAACCTATATCGTAAATTAGTAAAATTAGGGCAGATAAAAACGATATGCAAAGTGTCCAGTGCAGCAGCCATTTCACATGTGCAAACTGGCAGCTCCGATGGTTTATGCCAACCAGCTATAAAGTGAAGAAACAAATTCAAGCGAAAGACAAAAGTCGCCTGTGCAAAACTGGCATTTCAAGCGTTAAATACAATTCTGTTTTTACACGAAGATTTCACAATGGCATAATGGGTACACAAACTTTTAGACAGCATACGTTCAGCCCTTTTTTCTTGCACATTGGCGCGAAACGCCTCCCTGGCCCATAAAACTTCTGATTTGGAGATTTGCTGTGGGTCAGAGAAAAGTTCTGTTCTACCAAAGTCACCCAAAATACCTTTAACATAATGCAGCCAGGGGATAAGATTGCAATAGTCCAGACCCAGGCAATCTTTCAGAATCTTTTTACTGAATTCTAGATCATTTTTCAACTAGACAGAAAACCATAATCTTAAGGGGCAAATTTGTATGTGATCAGAAATAAAACCTGCACTCAATTTCTCATGCACAATCTCTGAAGGTACACCTTGGGGGATCGTCAGAATCCTCCTAAAGAATTTAATTTTGGCAACTTGGATAGGGTGACAAGGCCTATAGCCCCAAATCTCTTAACCAAATGACACTCGGAACATATTTGGCTTTGTAAAGGTCCTTTATGGATTTGATGTGGGTACGATCAAGGTGCCTAGAAAAACTACTCTATTAAAGGACTGTATGTGGGCCCTCATCAATGGTTCCCAGTTCATTATGCAGTTTAGCTAGATAGCAAAATTTATTGGTATTACCAATGCTGTGTCCATTGATCGAATAAGTTTTGGTTTTAAAAATTTTTTGCCCTAGCACCATAGTACATGGTTTAGTAAAATTAGTTTTCAAGCCCAGACTATCCATAAATTCATTAAAGCAGTCTAACAGAAGCTGAAGGCCATTAGCTGTACGCGCAACAAGGACTGCAACTGCTAGCAGTCTCACTGGGAAAGTGGTTCCATGCAGAAATCCTAGACCGACATCGTCGCCACTGCCTTCAAGAAGTTGTGCCAGAGGTGGCATGTGCCCCCAAGCAGATGTTGTGCCCAAAGCAGAGTGTATGCCCATATGAACCTGTGCTGAGACTTTGCCACTGCTATTAATGGTTGCACCAAAGCTGACCTTGCTACTGCACTCAAGATCCCAGCTGTCCTTCTTGCCACTTCCATCTCTGACTTCTGGCATCCTGTCCCCAGAAGAGGATGTCAAATGGGGACTCTCGCTGTTGTTCTGCTCCAGCCCTTTTCCGTATCGCACCTGCTTGCCCAGTGCCCCCCACCACCCTGAACCGGGTCTGACAACTCCCTACACTACCTGGATGCCTTAAATTGCTCACCTCTACTACCTTGAGTCATGTGCAGTAGAAATGTACTTTGTCTAGTGTGCAGCGCCCTGTAGGGTGGAACCTAGGACACTAGAGGCAAAAGACCCCAACCTGCAGTTGTGGCCCAATAGCCCCTGACTCCCCTTTGGGCCCCTGTACGGGCCATGACAGTTTCTCTCAGATCATACTGTTTTTCAGTTAAAAGATCAGTAAGACGCAATCAACTGGAATCAAGATTGATCAGTCTAATTTACATGGTAGGAATCAGGATTGGTATCTATAACAGTCGTCTTAAGCTCAGGGCAAACTTCAGTTCCATAATTAAAAGTCCAATATAGTTCATTTCACTCGCATAACCTCTCTGTTCTTTGCCACCTCTTTTCCATTATTCTATCACTTATTTTTTACAGAGTGCCAAAGTACAGTTCCCCAGATCCCTTCTTTTATTTTTCAAATTCCCCTTTAAAACCTTTTTAAAATGTACTTTTTCCCTACAGTTCTGGTGCATTTATACAAGATCTGACAATGTCATTTATACCTCTGCAGCATACTGCACTGAATGATCCCTGTTTTTTCCCACCATCTTTTTATTTTTTATTTTTTTAAGATCAAATTTTCTCCCAGAATTTCCTGTAATTTCAAATTTATGTCACTGGTCTCTGATTATTTCAAAATAATTTCATACAGTCAAACTTAGCTGTTTGTATCCCATACTTTACAGCATGATGAATTTCTCTGGTCATAATATATATTTAGATTTCTCAAGGATGCTGGTGCTTTTATACCTTGCTTCTGCACGTTCACACCTGCACCAGCTATGACTGGTGCTCTTCAGAAAACATTGTGTTCCCTCACTTATATGGCTTTCTTCTATGAAATGTAATCATGTTTGTTAGTGAAGTATATAAGTCTTTCAGTTGGGTTTTCTAGTTCCTCACAAAATGTTGATTGAGCTAAAATCAGTATATATGTAGGCTGGGAATTATTGGCAAGAGTTTAACTTTGAAGAAGATCCTTCTCAGAATGTGCTAAAACATCTGAAGTCTATCTTCTATTTCTGTTATTCTGTATTCACATCTGTTAATTGGGGCACCACAGTTGGTTGCTAGATATAGGTGTGCATAATTTGCCATTTCTAAGTAAGTATGGAACACTTGCTCTACTTATCTATTACTAGTGATTTTTGATTTCTTCTCTACTGATTTTGATTATATCCTAGGGCTGGCAGTAATAACAAATACATTCTAAGGTGATTCCCCAACTACTGAAAGTTATCTAGCCTTTCAAGTTTGCTCTGTGCATTTAGAGATCAAGGAAAATAAAATATTAGTTGTCTTTCCTTTTCCTACTTCTAATGAAGTTTTTAAGCTTAAAGTAATCTCTGCTCACAAAACATATGTCATCCTTACCATAGAAAAGTCAGTAAAATGTCATCTCAGCAATTACCACAAATCTATTTTGATTTTACGCTATTTTGTGTTTATAACTTTATTCTTTGCTGGCGTTCACTCTGCAGTCTCTTACAGTCACCTTACTCTTCAGAATCTTGAGATTCTATATTAAATCTAGTGCCTTCGCCATCCTGATGGTATTTGTGGGCCCTCCATCTGCAAAGACAAGTACAATTAATTGTGAGAGGGTGCTCTTTCAGTAATATCCTTCTCATCAACTTTTCTGACCTCCCCATACGAATTGCCCTCCAACGTTTGAAAAAAAGGACTTTGCAGACTTTTAAGGTTCTTTGCCAAATTTGTTGTTCATTGGTTAAAAAGGCCATAGAATAAAAAGGCAATAGATCTCAAAGTTGGCTTGAAGATGGAGTCTACAGTTTAACCTTAGATAAGGAATTTTTACAAATTTCCCAAATGTACAAATTTGTCTACCGGTATAGATATGTGTATATTACTACAACATATGAGTATATCTTTAAAAAACTATTAAAATTGTATATATCTGACTTAATTGCAAACATGTCTATTGCAACAAGTTTCAATAGAGATTGGGTTAAACTAAAAATAATTTGTTGTACTATATTTGCAGGTAGTCATGATGCAATGAGTTACTGTTTAGATGAAAACTCGCCTATTGATCCGAGAGAATCAAAGACTTTGCAAATTTTAGAGAAAAAATTGCCATGCATTGTACGAAAAATTATCTACAAGTGGTCTACAACTCAGGTAACTAATGATCTCACATTTTTGGTCTCTGTATAGGTTATATATTTATAAATGTGTTGGCGGACTCTGCTCATGTACAGCAGCATCCTTGATCTTCCAAAAGCTTTGCGCTTTCCTTGATCACTAATGGTCTGATTCACAAATGTTTGCTTTGTAGCCTATTAGGTGATCTCCAGAACATCTCAGATCCATCCCAGCTATCATATGCTGCATTATTAAAGATTTACATAGGAGTAGATCTGGAGGTGCCTGAAGTATGTTCAAGATGTTTGTGAGCAAATCTTTGTAAATACCATTTGAACAGTAACGCCTCAAGGAGGCTCCATCAAGAAAAGTCTGCTGCAGGTCTACGATTCCATGGGATCTTTTACTACTTTTAACTAGTTTATTTTATTATAATGCATTACATAAAGCAGGCGGACAAGCCTTCAATTCTCTTTCAACTCTCTCATCGAGATGAGGAAACCAGAGCTCGTTTTTATGGCAACGATTCCACAATGTCCTTCATGAGCCCCTTCCATTATCTGTTGTTGCAGATGCTCTGGAATAACAATTCTCTAACCTCTCGGGTTAATGCCTTCTTGAGTAACAGATATTCGATCTTTGACATTTTTAAACTTCTGGTATTGACTGTTACTGGTAAGAGGTCGTGTGTGCTGGTTCCAAGACTGATGTGTAATAATGGCTTTCAGTTTTAACACGTCACTATCTTGACTCGTGGCAGTGACAATTTGTTCCACTTAAATGGCAGCTGGTGATCTTGATTTCACAATGAAATTAATGTATGCTTCAGCAATCTTGGAAGGGGTACCCTGGCACTGTAGAGGCACTCTTGAGAAGTAGTCAGCATGGTTTAGATCTTTCCCTGGCGGTGCACGATTGTGTAGTTGTATTCTTGTAATCGTAGACCCCAATGTTCAATACAAGGAGGCATCTTGGCCTTTGGATTGCCAAAAATGGTCAATAATGCTTGATTATGCATCACAAGAGTGAAAGGCTTTCCATATAAGAATACGTGGAAATGTTCACAAGCCCATATCACTGCTAAACTTTCTCAAGTTGTGAATAAGCACGTTCAGTTTGGGACAAACGTCTGCTTGCATATGCCACAATATGTCTTTGAGCATTTGGGTGTCCGCTGTGCAAGGATTGGGCCTAGCCCAATGGGGCTAGCATTAACAACAACCTCTGTATGAAGCTTTGTATCAAAGTATGCGATTTCAGTAGTGTTCTCAATACCTTGTTTGATTTTCTTGAAGCTTTGCTTGCATTCACGTGATCAATTAAATGAAACCTTCTTTTTCTTCAAGTCCCTCAATGCAGCACTTATGGTGGAAAAGTCTTTTATATATCTAGAACAGTAGCTGGCCATGCCAATGTGTGAACGTAACATGAAAACATCTTGTGGGGGACTGGCAGTTGACAACGTTTGCACTTTAGCTGGATCGGGTGTCATACCCCCATCACAAAAGATATGGCCAAAGAATTTTAGCTTTGTCTTATGGAACTCTCATTTCTCAGCATTCAAATTTAAACCTGCATCAACAAGTAAACAACACATTTGCATGAGCGATTTATGGTGCTCCTTCTGTGTACCTCTGATAACCTATATGTCATCACTGTAATGGAAAGTATTCATGACAGGCTGTATGAAACATCGAATTACATCTTGAAAAAACTCTGCAGTTCATGACACACCGATACTTAGGTGGTTGCATCAAACAGGGGCAGCCCTGTCACCCGAACCTGGGGCAAATAAAGTTTATAATAATAGCAATGGTTCAAGCGCATGAACCATTGTTATTATTATACACCGATACTTAGGACCTGATTTAGATCTTGATGGATGGGTTACTCCGCCACAACGGTGATGGATTTCCCGTCCACCGAAATATAAATTCCATTAAATCTTATGGGATTTATATTTCGGCTGACGGGATATCCGTCGCCGTTGTAACGGAATAACCCGTCCGCCAAGATCTAAATCAGGCCCTTAGTCTTTTATATTGGAACAGACCAATAAGTGTAGAAAAGGTTGTAATGTACTTGCTCTCCTGGAATTTCAACTGTTGATATCCTTTATTCGAATCGAGGCGAGAGAAGACCTTCGCACCATTCAATTGTGTTATGTCGGCAATGTGAGGACCTGGATGTCGTTCTCTTTCTATTGCCTTGTTCGCTTGACCCGTATCAACACAGATGTGCACAGCTCCTTCACTGTCCTTTTTGGGTACTACCACTATGGGAGAAACCAATGGCATTGGACCAGTGGGACGCTCAATGATACCATGTTTGACTAATGACTCAAGTTCTTTTTCAACAGCTTCCTGTAAATGAAATGCAATTCATCTGTGTCTTTGAGCAACAGGACAGACGTCCTCATTAACATGTAATTGTACTTTCAGTCTTGAGTTTTCCTAACCCATGAAACAACGAAGGGAACTGACTTACTATTTCATGATGAGCATTCATGGTATAGTTCACTGATATCAGTCATACATCAGCAGCAGTTCTGAAGCTGAGTAAGCAGACACTTGATGCCGTACCTTGAAGTACATGAATGGTTGCTTTTACTTTTGTTTTCCTGCGTTTTATCTTTGTTACCAATGAACCTTGACTTTTTAATGGCGTCAGTGCATCCCATATATACACTCTAGTTTTCGATTACACAAGTCGGTGCAATGGAGATAGTTAATTGCATTTGTCCTCAGGCATATTGTTTATCGACGCACCACTGTCGATAATAAAAGGTATTGAGCAACCGTTTACTTTTAGTGTAATCTACGGACAATGTTTGGGTGGTGGGAATGTGCTTTCACAGTGGCGGCTGCCAGGCTGTGGAACTCCCTTCCTGAAAATATCAGGAGCCTGAGCTCGCACCTGCTTTTACATAAGCAACTTAAAACGTGGCTTTTTGTGGATTGGGCTTCTGTTAGGGGTTGGATTACAGTGGGTTTCTCTGCTTTGGGTTGCCAATGATCACTCTGTTTCTCCTCCGTTCATATTGCTTTGATGCCTTCTGGTGTAATGCGCTTTAGAAATACCACAAATACAAATGTTTGAATGACTTTGGCGGTTTTTCATGTCAACTTTTCTTTGACTTGTAATTTTCTTAACATGCAGCCAGTCCAACGTATGCACGTTTTTCTGAGGTAACCATTGTCTTCACTTTCATTTGATGTGGATACTGAAGAACTTTTTGATGATGATTTAGATGATGATCAACTTCGCTTGGTGTTGATTTGCGTCAACTGGTGGTGTCGCTTGACCTTGTGGGCATGCGTCAAATGTTGCTTCTGGAGCGTTCGAGTGGCCATTTTGTCTTCACGCTGTGACGCACTTTTTCCTTTGCCTTGCAAACGATTACAAAATGGTTCTCCTTCCCACAGCCTTTGCAAATCTGTCCAATGGCCGGACATTTACCTTTGTGTGGAAACGAAAATCCACATGTGAAGCTCAACTCTTTTTTCCTTGTAGACATCACTCTGTACCCTTCAGCCTTGTGCTTTTGCTTGCTTTTCATGTTCTTCATGATTGGCTCACTCTCTGCACCTCCGAACTCCATGTCAGCAATTTGTCGATCAGCATGCTCTTCAGTTCTGGCAGCCATAAGAACTCGTTCCAGACTAAGAGTTCCTCTCAGCATTCATCATCTGAATGAATCTGACAGGCTCCCGTTAATAACTCTGAGACGTATGGCTTCCTCATCATTAAATTCATTGAACTTGCAGTGTTTGAGCATATCGAATCTCTCAACAAATTTGTCAATGGTTTCACCATCTTTTTGTTTTTCTTGACTGAAAATGTACCTTTCGTAATCTACAATTGACATTGGATTGAACTTGCGATTCACAGCTTTTTTGATCTGACGGTATGTAACCTCGTCAGCTTGCAGCATTTCCTTTATGACTTCTTTTACACCCTCACCAACAAGATTCTTCAGGTATTCAATAATCTTCATTCTAATTTGTCTCTTCTAGCGCATCAATGAAATCATCAAATGTCTCCATCTAAGCTGTCCATCTGGTGCCAAGATTTTGCCTTTTGGCATTATTGAATGGTGGTTGTGGTTTCAGGAATGTGGCTGCATTGTAACCATTTATGAGATTGGCTGACACTGAGAGTTGATCCATGACATATCTAAGGCCCTGTGCTGTGTTGGCCTCTGGGTCATCTTGTACAGTCTGTGGAACCTTGACCTCCTTCTTTGTCTCCATTGGAGCCCTTCACCTTTCAGGAGACCTTTGGACTTGTTCTGAGCTGCCACCCAACAGCTTTGGTGGTGTGCCGCTTTGTGTGTGGACGGCTCCGTAAGCACAGCCCCAGGCACTTCTCTTTGGGCCAATTCACCCAACGCTGTGGTATGATGACTCTCTTTAATCTGTTCTGGTAAGCAGGTGATCGTTTCTTGTATCTGAATCGCTTTGCTTTTAGGCGTCTTTGTATTGTCTGGCACCCTGTTGATCTCTGCCTCTCAGCACTTCTGATCACAACTTTATCTTGCAACTTGCTGTTGCTATTTGCTGCTGATCTTTCAAAACCTGGTTGCATATGCTTTCAGCGTTATCACTCCTTATGATGTAGAGCTTTAGGTTGCAAAGTAGCGCAGTAACTTTCTTTACGGCCTTACCAGCAAGTGTTTGGCCAATGATGTGTAGACTTCTCAGTGAAGCTTACTGTTGAGGTACATGTGGCATGCACGAGCAGTTTGCTGGACCACGGAAAACTCTCTCGGAGAGCACTGTCAATCTTCGGGTTACTTATCCCCTATCTCGCCGCCAGGTATAGCGTCCTCCCCAGCCTGGACACCCGCCAGTGACTACGCCACACACGGAGCTTGGTAATACCCATCTTTATTCGTCTGCGTGTAACCGTGAACTCAACATTCTAAACCTGCATTCACTTCACTATGCTATAACACTTACGTCACAGTTCTACAGAGTCCATCAGGATAAAAAAGGGTTCCGTCATTGCTAACTCACATGACACTACACTGTTGATGGAGAATTTTTCTCTTTGAATGTCCTACAGGGTCTCTTCTAGCTGTCCAACCAGTCCAATCCATCTCCGATGAAAAGAAGTATCACAGTTTTCTTTAATCACTTCCAGTTTTTTGAGGGTAGAGCACCATGTTCTGTAATCCATTTTCCCTAAGTCTCTGTGCCTCAAATGTTTGATATTGATGCTGCACCTATTGAGTGTATTCTGGAAAAACCTGTATCAACGGCCCTTCACCTTGTGCTGCTGTCCCATTCCTTGTTGTTTGCAAGATATTGTCTCTATAACTTTGAAAATGAGCAATTGTAGCATGTGGTGGAGCTCTGACTTTCGGAAGTGGTGCGAGCACGCTCAAAGATCTTTCAATGGTTAACTATTTAGAAAAGGCTTTTGGTTGCAAAGCCTCAAGTACCTACTTCTCCAGGAAGAGGCCCACAGATGAGCCCTCCACTCTCGCCAGAAATCCCAGAAAATGGAGATTGTTGAGATGAGAAATCATTTCAGCTTACTCAAACTTCCTTCTCCAAACAATTGAGGTCTCTTGTAGCTTGATTATAGATGGTTTCATCTCTGAGACATTGTCGGTAATATTCTCCACAGCGGTAATATTCTCCACAGCTACTTCAACTGCTTTCATTCTTTCAGCCATTTTCCAAAGACCTGCTCTTATCAAAGTCATTTACAGAGACCGTATCCGTTTTGTGTTCTCAAGAGCAGCTCTAGAGTATAGCTTCCAGACGTTCTGCTGATGTCGGAACTGTGTTTCCACCATTTCCATTTGCTGGTGGCTTTGAGGGTGCACTTGAAGTAAACTGTTTTGTTGCGTTATCTTGGTCGATTTATTGCCCCTGTTCTGTGCTATGCAGAGAGGTATCTCGATAAGATGCGACTTTCATAAGTTAAACCAATGTTGTCACTGTTGTAGCAGAAAAGAGAGACATACTAACAATCATTACCAATTAAAAGAAACTTAAATGAGCGTGAATTCATTTTGTTGCCTGCCTCAATTTAGACCATGTAGTTTGCGACAAGACAAGATTAATTTAGTTTACTCTGTCTACTAGGAGGACCTCCGAATTCAGAAGATTTTGTTACTGTGTCTATCAGGTGGACTTCAGAGTTCTCAATAGTTTATTAGAGTGAAGATCTAAACTCTGTATTCTGTCTTGCAGGATTTAACGGTGTCCGAACAGCTGGATAGTGGCATTCGCTATTTTGATCTCCGGATTGCTCACAAGCCTGATGATTTATCCATAAATTTGTACTTTGTTCATATGCTGTTTACAGATGTAACTGTAGAGGTAAGAGAAATCTTTCTGGTCAATTGTTACTAAACGTATTTTGTGATTATTAATGTTTTGATTTTAGAAATGCACGTTTCTTCCCTATGTTGAGGTCTCTCCTGCAATTGTACTTCGCGACTGTTACACCAGTAATACTTCCGTTGTCAATAGTCCCTCTTAGTAGGTAGCAGTGGTTAAATGCCATTTAAGAGAACCTTGTAAATGCTTTGTGTGAGCCACACCCAAAGAATCTGAAGGCCAGCCTCTTCCTCATTCCACCAACACGTTGTTTGTTTGTCTTTCAAAGAGTCTTGTGTACTCAATTTTCAGTGACATTTATTTGATAGTTTTAATATAGCAGCAGACATGCTAATGTGCAGACCCGCCCAAAGCACTTGTATCAGAAAAACTAGGTGTTCCAGTAAGAGTGGGTGATATAATTGTGATACATTTGATTAGAACTGCAACCTACTTTTTGGCAATAAAGGAAGTCATTGGGTTGAGTGTTGGTGCTGTTTATGTTCTGTCTGGAGAGAAAATACCTTCCTATTAGGCATTTCTTGGTAGCTGTGTCCTACCATAGTGAAATACTACAGACTACTTGTATGAGGCATATCTGTTCAATATTAGTAATGTATCACTTCATCAATGCCTGGTAAGTGATTTGTTGCTATTTCGTATATCATGGGGTTGGTTCTGCGCTCTTCTGAAGATCATTAGGACTAAGGGGTACATTGCATTCGTGTGGGAAGTTTGGGGAGGTGTCATTGACAGCATTGAATGTGATCTGAGGAGCATAGATGTCAGACTTGTGCTAGAGTGAGCTGGATGCAGAGGCTGGCGAAGGCTGTAGAAAGGCTTTCTTATAATAGCTATTGAGCGTAAAAGGGGATGTGGACATTCAAAATGAAATGATGATGAGGCTGAAGTGAATAGACTAAGTCATTTGGCACAGATCAGGTAAGAGATTAGAAAGAACTATATTTCTGGGAAAGTACGATATTTGTAGAACTATAAATCTCGTTTAAAGTTAGTATCAGTTGCCTTAAAAATCATCTGTATGTCAGACGGAGGGGCAAAAACTTGGAATAGGTAGTAAAAACTGTTATAATGAAACACTCAATTGCAAATGTAATGCCGCTATAGTGCCTTGAACGCTTTAAAGGGTTTCAGCAGTATATGACCATCACCAGCTGGATAGGAGGATGTGAATCCAAAGGGAATCTTTTCAAAAGTTGGGAATTCTTTACATTCAAAGAGGTCCAAGAACACTTTGGCTTTCAACCAGGTCAGTTCTTACACCATGCTAAACTTGTGAACACAGCCAGAGAAATCAGAACCACGCTCTTAGAGGCACCAAAAGAAACTACATTGATGACATGAGTGCTAATACTAACTTTTGACAGGAAATGAATCTCAGAACTCTATTTGCAGTGAGTAAGTTCTTACAGGCGGTTTGGTACAAGAGAAGCAAAATTTTACAAGCAGCAATTTAGTGACCACGCACACCCTTCCAGATATCTTTTAATTTTCTTAATATTTCACATGGTTCTTTTGAACCTTTTTAAATCTCTGGAAACTTAGGAAAAAATTGTTTTGGTATTTTCTGCTATTTGCACATAATCCATGGCTGCAATTTGCACTGATTTTATATGGGTGGGGGGAACTGTATTGATTTAGCTTCTATTGTCTGGGTTGTGTTGACTTTTTAAAATCGCCCTGGGACTTTGTTACTGATGTACTATTCTGCTACATAACTCGGGATTGCGTTTTGCACAGGCTATATCATATATTAAGATGGAGCTATAATGTCGTAGATTTTATCTTATTTAATGGCTGAGATGATGTCTCTGAATTGAATCGCATACCTGCTGTTTTATGTGCTATTTTAATAATTCGATTTTTTGTGATTTTAATTGTGTCCGCATACTTTGATGGTTTGCGACAACCGGATAAAGTATTACTACTACTGCTCGGAACTCTGTTAGGCTTTTAAAGGGGATAACTTGAAGCCATTAACTGAAATTAAGGAGAAATGGGCAACATATTGTCCAGACCCACTGAATGATGGATGAGTGTGGGAAATGGAGGGGAATGCAGCCTGACTCCAGGCAAAATCAATATTAAGCATTGCTACGAAGCAACTCTAGATTTAGTTCAGTGCAAATTAATTACCATCACAGAACGTACCTGGCCCTGATTAATTAAATAAGATATACCCAGAAGGCTCCGCACGGTGCCCTAGATGCCATGAGCCAGAAGTGGGGTTTGTTCACAGAATTTTTAGAATTTTAGGAAGAAGTGGTGAACAGGCTTCATACAGTAATGTCTGGGTACCTGGGCTTTACATGAAAGAATGCTTACTGGGAATAACCGATAGACCAGAGAAAGGGAAAATTAAACACAAATTCACCACACTACCTCTAATGTACCAGGCCACAAGATGTACACGCTTGCCGTTGTAACTGTTACCTTTTTCTGTTATTCTGTAAACCTATTTAAAATGCAACTCTTTTCCCCTTGTTTGCTTCATTTATAACTCTGTTGTATACAGTGTATCTCTACAGTGTCGGAATAATGGGCAAAGATAAACGTTTTTGCGAACTTGATTGTCAGCAATGGAAACTGTAACCTAATAAAAATGCTTTTAAAAGCAAACCTGTCATATCCGGACCCAAAAACAAAGATAAACAAACATATTTTCTTTTGACCTGGTTGTTCACTAAATAGCTATATCGTTTCAGGGTAGAAAGTATGGCTTTGTACCCATTAGGATGTATATTAGGAAGAGGAGCATGCTGCATTGTTTCCAGCTTATTGTGGCTAGCCTGCCGATGCATCTGATTTTCTATATTTGTTTCTATACCTGTGCAATTACAATGTGATTTCCCAAGTGTAACAGGGTTATTACTTGTTACCAGACACTTGAATATACAGAAGTCTAAGTTGAAAGAAACCAGTTCATAGAACAATTGCTGTTTGTAAAAGATATCATTTGTTTTCCAGGGGAAGAGGTTGAGGGTTCATTTGTAAACAATTTGCCAGTCTACATCGTTTCTCATTGCCTGCACTTAGCAAGACTCATTGCTGTGCCCAGAGACTGTGCGTCACATTTGTATTATCACCAAAATAACCCCAATTTAAAAAGAAAACTTAAACGGCAAAACAAAGCTTACACTGCAAAGAAAATCATCCTTACCCGATTATTTTACCTAAACAGCCTCTCCAGAAATAAGCTTTCTTGTAAAAAAAAAAAAAAGGCTATAAAAAGCATTATTACACAGTACAGAAAAATAACTCTTTCCAGATCGTAAGAAATTGCCTGTAACAACGGTCAGATAAAAATAACAAAACATTTTAAGGAAAACTATTAACAGGAAACAAAAATAACACATAATTCAGCACTATCTAAACAAAAATACTTTGGGGGTCATTACGATGGCGGAAGGCCCACCACCCCCAGCCGTGCGGTGGCAGGCCCTTCGCCATTGGACAGCAATTTCCCCCCCGCCACATTACGATGGCGGGGGGACTCGCTTTCCGACTGCGGCGGTCGCAAAGATCGCCCGCCACGCTTCCGCCACAGGCAATCGTACCAATTGCTTGGCGGAGCGGTCAGCATCTGTAAAATCGTGGCGGTGCCTAGCAGGCCCCGTCCGCCAAATTATAATGCTGGTCGCAGCCAGCCTTTCCGTGGCGGGTAAACCGCCATTGAAAGGCTGGCGGGGATTGGGTTCGGGGGCCCGTTGCGGGCCCCCCTTGTGTTGGGGGGAGGTTGTGGTGCACTGGGGGGGTACCCATGGTACCCCCCCAACATTTCCCTGCACTAAGTGGCAGGCACCGCGTGGTGCCTGCCACGTAGTGCAGGGAAACACACTACATGCATTTTTGGCATTGCGGCGGGTGCTGCAGCCAGCAGCACCCGCCGCAATGGTAAAGATGCAAGATGCGACCGCCAAGGTGGCGGTTGCATCGTGATTTGGCGTGCAGGACCGCCGCCATACAGGCGGGCGGTCCCAAGCACCACCACGATGGCGGGCGGACTCAAGTCCGCCCGCCATCGTAATGACCCCCTTAATGAGGGTCAATAAAACATCTTTCCTAAAGGAACCTTCCCAACGATTGTTCCAGTATGTTTTACCACAAAAAAACAGAATGAAAATCTGTTCTGAAATGACAAAAGGAGATTTATTTGATTAAAAAATCCATCCAAAGGGTCATCGTTCAATAGAAATCCTACACATTAAAAGGGGGGAATCCATGAGTGCTCCTCTACCTCCCATAAAAGGCAGTGACACAGTTTGATTTTTTTCTCTACATTATTCTAGCATATTGAATTACGTAAATAACACAATAGCAAGAAAATGCTTTAGATATACAGCCTTTAAAAGAAATTTGAACTTCTACCAGGTGTCCTTCCAACTGTTCTTGCACCATTTCTTCAAAGACCTCGCTACCTACTGAAAGAGCTATTTACACCAAGAAGGGCTTTCTATCAGACGACACTTCTGACCTGTATGCACAGTCTGTGGTAGTGCGAAACCTCCGCTGTCCATGCTGTGTAATTCAGTCCCACTTGTTTCACCGGTAGTCTTGGTAGAACTGTTGACTTAGCTTCACTCCCAGGTTGTATTTCTCTGCTCCACTTAACCAATCATCGCTTTCCTACCACTGAGTACTAGACCAGATTCCATCTTCTAAACCTATAGATATACCAGATACTTGAGCATACCATTACTGCATATCGTGCCGCACACTACAATGACTTTTCTGATGAATCCGGTGGCCATCATCATTTACTCTTACCTCATATCAGTCTGTGTGCTTTGTGCTGTTAAACACGCTCTCTTTATCCCACTACTCATAAAACCCTCCCTTGAATCCGTTGAACTCTCCAAGTGCTCGCCTTGTTCTTGCCCTGGCTCTGATGTACTGCTCCTTGAAAACGTGATAGCCTTGACAACCAGGTTCAGGCTGGTAGTAGTTTTGTACTATAGCTATCCCTTTGTCATTAACATTTGCTCTCTTTCCTTGACTTACCTTTCGTCTCGTTGGCATCCTCATTTTGGATAGTAATGCTGCATCAATAGAGGGGCTCAACACTATCCCTTGACTGGTTTAATTCCTTATCATGTAATGGAGAACAAAAATTCAGTCATTTGAGGCCATGTGCTCCTTAAATGCTCAAACACTCTTTAGTTTTTATGTAGCTAAGATATTGACTCCTATGACTTTCCACAGTGATATGTATCTCATTAGGTGGCCCAAGCGCTCCATGAGTTGACCCATCTCTGCGATTTACAAGATAAAGTGAAACAAAAGGATGGGCGCATGCACTAAGTTCATACAACAGTCTGTATTATTTTACCTACTTGCTAATTAAAGAACTGCATACCCACCAGCTATTTTTCTAATTGTATTTATTAATGACATTTCGATTATCTAATGATTTTATGCTGCATTTGGATTCCTGTAACAAACACGTGTGTTTTGCTCATGGGAGGTTTGTTCTATTAAGATTTTGTAAATCTATTGATAATTTTTATTGCATAGTTCTTGTGCCTATCTTTTTTCTCTTTTCTTTATTTTATAGTATTTGGCGCTGGGCGATTTCCAAATGCTGTAAACCGTGGTGTCACATGTCTTAATCTATGTTTTAATCTTCCTGCTTCCTTCATTATTTTTTTGTAATGATAATAATTGTGTAACTGCGTTCAGAACTGTTCATTAGCCAGCAGCTGAGTTACCATGAAAGGTTTCTCTCATGCACACATTTAGTTAATATTACCACTCATTGCATTTCATGAAATGTACCTTTGGCCCTAAAAATTCATCTCTGATATGTCAAGAGATTTTAGTACTTGAAATGATTGGCTTGAGATGAGCTGAATTAAATTAAATTGCTGCACAGTAAAAATTATACTCAACAAATCCCCTGCCTTGCCCAATCCTTCCACATTGTCTCGGGTCACACCTACACTTTCCCCACATCAGCGAAAAAAGTAAGTTTGTCCGCAATTGCTATTTGGGCATGAGCTCCTGGTTGGATGCAGTGAGCAAAGAAGTTTTATTTTTGCTGTTTTTACGCATGACGGACTGCATCATGATACAGTGGCAGCTGTTTAACTGAAAATCTGATTACACTAACACTTTTATGCTTGCGTCCCACAATGCTAGCATTGTTGCCTGTAAAAGATTCAAAATACAACCCTCTGGCTGTTTGCTGGACTAAATGACCTTATGTTACCCTTTCCAAGAAGATGCAAATAGTTGAATATTGAATGTAGAATTAAATTCAAAATCCTCCCCTACAAATGCTGGCTTGCTTGGCTCCATCTACTTTTAGAGCATAACTTATTGTTATCACCTGTACGCTGACATCCGTCATCATTTCTATACAAAACTCCTGATTTGAGTGGTAAGCACAGTTTTTTTAGTTGTGATCTTAAAATTGTGGAACCAGCTCTGTGCACTTTGACAACCTGTACTCCACGGCTTACCTGAGCAGTAAATGCTGGCAAAGGGTGTTCCCTAACTTATCATCAATGTACATTCCCCTGCACTAAAACAGGACTACCATAGAGGAAGGAGAGGGGAGTGGTTAGAATGCCGGCCAAGATGGCCACATAGCTCTGGAGCTCTGATCCCATTGCTTGACATCCTTCATCATCCTCGCTAGACCTGTTGATCAAAAAACCTCTGGTGAATTGTGGGATATCTGAAATCTCTGTGCATAGTCACATTGAGCAAAATTGTGAGACCGGTGCCTCATCAGTCTTGAGGCTTCCTGAAGGCCTGGAAGCAGACTGTGACTACATAGGTTTGGTGGGGACTGGACCATCTGGTGATATTGAAGCAGCAAACACATCGCTGTATCAGCTGGGCTGAGATGCATGCTCCTTCACTCAGAAGAAATACATGTGATATGAAGTATGTGAAAGGGCAGGCAGTTGAGCATTGGCTGGGATGAGCGTATCATGCAGTGGCCAAGTTGTGTGTACGAACCACACCCGAGATGCTGATGATGCAGCACTGCTGGAGTGCCATGAGACTTCCTGCAAGAGGATAAACCTGGAACAGAAGAATTGATAACTTGGAGTTATACACATTTCAGTGATCTCCTGGGATAGTCATGCAGTGAGTTGTGGAGATACCCCCTCCCACGCCTCCCCCTTCCACCCCAAGGGATCATCCTAAGATCATCCTTGCTCAATTCTTTAGTAACATAGATTTTCGACTCGCAAAGAAACGGGGCAAAGTTGAATACCAGGGATCCACTCTCTCTAGATCTTCACTGACTTCACAAATGCAGTACAAGAAGCCAGGCACTCCTTTATGGAGATTAGAAAGCAGTTGCTTATGATGTACATTATATGTGCAAAGTTGTATCCTGCTAGAATGAGAGTGCGCTATGATGACAAAGTATATGTCTTCACCGAACCCAGGACTGCAAATCAGTTAATCGAAACTGAGCTTAACTGAAAGAGATGGAAAAGTAAAGAGACCCGGAAAAGTAGAGAGACCCTGCTAGATCTGCTCAGCCTGTGACTGCAGAACCTGCTACTATAAGTGATACTGACTGAGCCAAGGCTGGGGATCCTGGTTCAGGTTGGAATACATTTGCACAAACTCTCCACGGATACGATCTAATACTCCCTGGACAAGAGAGACCCTGCTTCTACCTCGCACTGTTTAGGGTGCTAAGTCACAAGGCACTGTGATTTGGCTGCAATGGACAGTTCAACATTATCCTGGCTTTCGGTACTAACTGATTTTCTAGATGGATAGCTCTGGGTGGCTGCAACATACCAAACCCAATGTGTGTATCCCTGGAGAAACAATGCTTTTGTCTTTTGTTAAGGTTGCATAAAAATTGGGAATGTTTGTGGATTTAGTGATGATTGAATAGTTCAGTATGGGTGGAGGGAGGCTTGAGTTTTGGATGCTGGGGTTTGTTTTCTGTTCTAAGGCAGTATCACCTTAGTATTCTTGCTCTTAACCACGCACTAAGGACAGTGATATAACCATGATATAACACACTACATTATAAGTACAAAGTCCTATCCAGACACAGTACCTAACCTGAGGCTATATCAGATGGAACGCATGTTAAGTGATGTTGAAACCAGGTATGCTGAGAATAAGACACTCATGCTCCTCACCGAAATAAATAACACCCTTGTCTCCTTTCGGAAAGTAATGAACAGGAAGATGAAATATGTAGGCAAATTTGCCCTAGCTTTTAGATCTGGTGAAAGTGAGCATCCAGGGAAAACCCTAGCCTAGATTGTTAAGCAGACACACCGACCTAGAAATATTGCTGCTGAATATAAACTCGATTGTTCCATTGCTAGCATTAGTTTAGACATTCTAGAAACCGTCACCAAATAAGTTACAGACTTATACACGTCCAATGTAAAAGGTGAAAGCTTTCAAATACGAGCCTATTTGGTTGACATCGTTCTAGCCTAGGTAGATGATAACTATAGACTAGGTCTTTTGGCACCGATGGTCGTAACAGAAATTGAAGTTCTGACGACTTTGCAATATATTTCCCGAGTATAATGGTATCTTAGCTCCATAATTGCTTGAACTATATTTAGAGACCCTCGAGACTTAATACACATACAGACTTGACACAGGCAACCAGAGAAGCTACTCTAATGTCATTAATAAAACTTGACAAGGAATGCAATGCAGTGCCAGTCATATAGACTGCTCTATTTTATTGAATATTGATAAGATCCTGGCATGATACCAGCTGATGAACAAGCTGGTAGTGCCTCTATAATCCGGTTTATTACTGGTAGGGCAAGGTCCTTTAACCTACATATACTATACTTACTCATACACCAGTTTGCTTGGAGGTCGAGCCAGTCTCCGTTAATAAATGCTGAGAAGGTCTTTGACTCACTGGATTGGCTTTTTCAGTTTGAGGCACTACGTAGGATGGGTCTGGGGATATATAACAAGTCTGATGAAACTGCTATATTGGACGGAAGTTGTCAAAGTTTGTATAAACAGTTGGCTTGCAGCACTGTTCTTGATAGCTAGGGCACTAGACACAGCTGCACCAATCAACTCTACTTGTTGCCATCACAATGGAACTTCTGCCCGGTTAACTAACGTGAAACCATGCTTGGAGAGGACTTTCCTTCCTGGCCACATACTCCTGGTCTAAATGTATGGTGACAACATTTTATTGTTTGTCAAGATTCCCCTGACCAATATTTCCCTCCTCATTAGAGAGAGTATTAAATATGGTGCCTGTGCAGGCACATGGATTAACTGGGAAAAATCCGAAATATACCCACTTATTGACGCAACCTCAAAAGAATGGTTAGATGATCCACCACGCTGGAGCACTGTCTCGTGGGATACTTAGGCATATGGGTTCATATGGATAAAGATATTGTAGATGAGAACTATGGCCTAGTCTTGAATACCTTGACAGGGCAGGGTGAACGCTGGATAACCTTACCGCTTTAAAAGGCCATCAGGAGAACCATCATTAAGATAATACTCCCGAAGCTGCAGTACTTATTTACAAATATATTGGTTTCTCTTTCAGAATTCTTCTTAAATTAAATATGAACCCTGCTATCTAGGTTGGTATGGGATGGAGGTTAATCCCCGATTCAATGGGAAGTATGACTCTGCCATATGACAGAGATGGCTTCTCAGTGCCTAGGTTGGAGAAATATTACTACACAGCCCATGCCCATTGTGTAGTGCTAGTTCCGCCCCCTCTGTTACGCACCACATTTGGTAGTAGGGAAAGATCAACTTCAGTCGGGGACTCTGCAGACAGTTCTTCTGCCTGGAATCCCTTTAACCACCACTGTCATACAAACAGTCTGGTGTACCATTTGGACTTGCAGGGAAATGAGTAGTGCGGCTGGTCATGCATCACAGTACTCCCCGCCTTTCCACTTTCAAATTATCCGTTACTCCCTTAAACACTGGAGATGATGAAGACAATACTGCGGAAATAGAGACATGACTCAATTAGGCTATTAGTTTACTGATGGTAAATTTATAACCCTGGATCGACTAAGTCAGGATCTTGACCCCAATCCACTAGATGCTTTTATACGATACAGAAAGAAGCAAACCGCGCAGACGGCTTCCACGTCCTTCCCAGAAGAGCCATCCGTATTTTAGCCCTTGACGCAACTCATCGAAGCTCCCGGATCTGGAAATTATTTTTAACTGCCTGTGTGACCACTCTACACCCTGCACACAGGCTATGGGAACATGATTTAGGTATGGTGATAGATGGCAGTAAAGAATTACTGCTGTACACAGATTGGAACAGTGTCGCTAAAGCATAGACCTAAACTGCCCCATTTAACATTTTTGAACAACATGCATTATACCCCATGCAATTACATTTCTTTGTTAAAACAATACCCCCCTACTTGCCCCAGATGCTCTTGCACACGTGGACTTTATTAATTTAACATGGCACTGCTAAGTTATACACGATTTTTGGGGGGAAATCAGTGAAATTCTATCCAAGATCCTCGATGTCCCGCTGGATCTTTTACCTCTATTGTTTATTTTTTTCCAATCAGATTTTATTGGTTTCCATACATCGAATTGTGAAATCAATTCAGTGATCAATGTCTATCCAATGATCTGTGAACAATAAACATTCAACTCTCACCCCTGCCCATCTTTTCCCTCTATTGTTGTCGCGTTCTTCCCTAACATCGACTCCAGAATATCAAGGAGAAAGTATTCAGGACACCAAACTACAACTGGGAAAGTATGTACAGTTAAGTATAGGTTTATTTATTTACCTCCAAATATATATTGTACCATAACAATATATGTATCCCTTGAAGGTACCTAGATGTGGAGTTTAGAATAGTAAATCTGTACTTACTTCAAAGCACTTACCTTCTCGATATTTTGGTCCCTTGCATTCTGGTCATGATATTTTGGTAGCAGAACGTTTCTGTAGTCGATATTTAAAAATACAACCTTTGCTAATGGTCTGTGTGGCAAACATCCCAAAGCCAACCTGTAAATTGCTTGCAATGCTCATAACACTGACCAAGCATGGAATAGCTCTGGGATGGATGATGACCACCACCCACCTGAAGGTGACTGTCTTGGGGACACTGTTTTGTAATGATAATGCAGAATTGCACTGCCTGATGCATATGACAACTGTGAGACCAAAAGACTCGGGGGGGTCAGATGGATAGGTGATCATCGACCCTCACTATACAAAATATATGCCTGGTTGGTGTAAGATCTGTTCACACTTAATATATTGTTGAAAGGCAAGATTAATGTGCAGTGCAGTTCACCACTGGCCTGTGCCTTGTGCTGGTACAATCTCTCAGGTGGATCATTTACATACCTGCGAGACTGGCTACAATATGTCAATGTGAACAATTCTGGCAACATGGAAGATAGCTTCCTTTTCTTGGTATGCATAACAGTTCGAATGGTTGAGGACTGTCATCCTGTTTGATTTCATGGTTGATATACTTTAACCCATTTCAATGTATTTTATGACTTATTTATACGTCGGAAGAGCAGTGAAGGGGCTGCAGTTAATACAGTTAAAAAACAGACGGTAGATGAATGGCAAGTGCACATCAGGACGCATTCCTTTGTGACTAATTATGGCAGCAAGCTCATGTGCCCCAACCAGCTACCCAGACTCAGAAGACACAATTTGCTTATTTTGGGGGCCACTACAACCCTCCACCCTTTATTTTTTTAAACATATTTTTATTGGCATTTCGTTATACAGTTAGCAATACACACTTATGTTCCGACATAAATCTTTTACAATCTCTTTCAATTGGAGTATTACAGAGTTTAGTACAGTTGCTAAGCGCTCAATGTCCCAAGTGTGTCTTCAAGATGAGGCACAACAGTCGTATTCCGCGCTAGTACACAGTTTGGCCATTACAATATTGTATTTTCATGGTAACATCTCCCAATTCCATGTGACCTCCGGGGATATCTTGACATGTCCGCCACTTAGGTTAACTATACCTGGGTACGTGGTGTCTATGCCGCATCAGGATCTTATTTACAGAAATGCTCTCAAATAGGGTAATAAAACAGGGTAACAAACTGCCTGTCTAGGTTCGGTGAAGCTCTATCTATGAATAAAATGTCGTGCGTGTCATTGAGCACCCGGGAGGGGACCAATGGGGGCAGGGGTGGGGCAGGAAAAAAAGAAGAGAAAAAGGCAACTCTTCATATCAGTTCGTTACAGGGCTCCGTTAACGCCTAGCCTCGTCTCAGCCATAGATCCCTCTGCCAGCCGATCTTCAGATTCCTGTCCTGTTATATAGCGGGGGGGGGGGTCCCAAAAGTCTCGGTCGTATGGTCTAGTGGTCTGGGGCGTGGGCACTTCAGTACACTATGTTAGGGTGAGGGGGGTTCGTTTTCTCCATTACAACCCTCCACCCTTCTAGTAGTGCAACTAGACTAACAAATATTCTAACTCTGGTACGAACTTGCATTGTAAAGCCAGTAAATCCACTCTAACGAACGGGTGACATATGACACCATTGTTTCAGCTATTAGATTACATAACACTTGAAATTAATAACGGGTCCAAGACAGGTGTAACTAAATAAATAAATTGGCTACCCGCACAAGGTTTTAGCAGTCTTGGGAATTCTTTTGATGAAACTGGTTATACATTAGAAAATGTGCAGAGCTTTAAGGTTTAATAAATTGTGCTTGTGGTTCAGCATACCTTTTTTGATCGGTCGACATACATAAACCTGGTTCTCATTTGTTATTATTGAATCCGAGTCTAGCTGTTTCAATGTTCTGGAACATGCATGTTTGGATTCTTGGAAGCCATTGTCTCTGGTTATATCCCAGATCCTAGGTGACTCTGGCCTTTGAGTTGTATGATAATATGGAGACATTTGTATGATTTGAGAGCCTTCAAGAAATTCTCACAATATTTGCTTAATGCGTGTCTCATTCTATAATATAAAATAGTTGCCAGTGGTGAACAAACCCCTTGGTGTTTTGAATCCTGATAATTCAGTCATTGTTTGAGTAAAGTTTATTAAATGTGCAGAAATTAATTTCTGTTAATAATGTTTGAAACTACTTTGGCAGGTGATTGACAGTCTACATATTATTTTTAAAGTGGCATCAGCAGGGAGAATAGATATTTTACCCCTAGGACAAATTACTGCCAGTCATTGTCTTTGTCTAACGAGGCTTACTAGAGGTTTTGTCATCAGAGCAAATAAAACTGAGTGTGTGCCCTGCTTGGTATTTCTGACATATTAAATGTTTTGTAGATGATCCATGTACATAGAGTTAGGTGTTCACCAGCTCTTCTGTTCCTCTTATTCTCCAAAACAAATCTCAGAGAGAGGTCATTCTGCAGCACTAAATGCTTTGGACAATATTTATAGAAAAACAGACTCTTGTCATTCCTCCACGGCTTGGCCCTAGTTTGTATCTTAGGGTCTTCTGAAGGGGTACTGACTATCCAGTGTTGACGAGGCCAGGTTTGGTAGCACTGCCCTGTGGGTTGTGTGTGAGTTCCTGCCAACAGCTCACTAGCTGTATAACAACTGCCTGGTGATGGTCACTTTTTAGGGGTCTTTTGGAGTGGAACTTTCCAGCGCAAACAGCAGTCTTCATCAATCATTCTAGAATCACGCCTACTTATATTATCCTTTCTATGTGAAGGAGATGCATTATTCCTCATCCCTTAGCGATCCACACACTTCTTGTGCAGAGCAATGCAAAACTTTTCTTCTGTTGCAGCGTCATAGTACTTCTCAGTCACACTGGCAAATACAGTTCTGGGAAGTGGCTCTATATTTGTTTCGGCGATGGCTCAAAAATTAATTCCCAGGGCGTTAACTTATGGGTTCCTTTTTAGAAACCAGCTTCAGTGTTAAGTAATTCTGGACTGCTGTCTGTCGTCTTGCCTACTTTGCTACACTTCACCATATATTTTTACATTTCTTTTAATAAAACAGTCTTTCCTGGCATTATTTATCTTTTTCTTTCTTTCCAGGACACACTAAAGGAAATGTCAGATTGGTTGGAAACTCATCCCAAGGAGGCAATAATCCTAGCATGCAGGGACTTGCATGGAATGACTGTTGAGCACCACAAACATCTTATCTCGTGTATAAAGAGAACCTTTAGCTTTAAATTGTGTCCCAGAAAGGTATGTTGAGTTTTTTCTTACTTAATGTCTTAGGATTTGTTTTGCTTTATGTTCTAGGCATATGTAGACCATGAGCACCAGTATACTGTCATATGACATTTATTTCACTACTCAATACTGGGAAGGCCATGATGATTGTGTGAGACAGTTGACAAGGAGTACTTTAGCCCACATGGGGGCCAAACGAATTGAAAATGGTGGTATTATATTGAATTCTAGCAATTTAGTTATGCATTAAAGAATTTTCTAGTAAAAAAGTAGTGTTGCAATTTTAGGTTTGATATTAAATGGCACTGCAGAGTGTTTGAACAGTCATTTCTTAGGGTTTAGTGTGGACAATAACTCCAGTTTCAGTAATCTTACCCAGAATCTCTTCCCTTTAGGGCACCCCCAGTGCAAGCGGAAAAAGCTTCCCCGACTTTCTACATTCAGGGCAAACATTTCTTCTTTCATGAATTACCTTCTATAGTAATGATGAAAGCCATAGATTTTAAGTGTACAATAGCAAGTTGTACTAGTTTCAAGAGTACATTGCTAGATAACGTCCTTAATGTGGGTACACACCCTATTCCTTTGCTCATTTCTTAGGGTACCAAAATCACATTTAATTTTCACTACCAGCTGGGGAGTCTCCCGAACCTACCCACTCTTGATGTTTTTAAATTGATGAAACAGGCCCAATATGGGACATAAATTTCAGGATCTTTGCAAAGTACATTTTTCACCTGGCATGTCTGGAAAGCTATCTCATGCCTCCTACCATCTAAATTACACCACTTGCTGCTGATATTGCCTATTATATTCTGTAAACTTGGTTTGTTCTTCTAAGGTTATAAACTTATAATGTATATATAAATCTACGTTTGTACCCCTAGCCCCTTTCAATCCACTTTTGAACCGTTATACATTTTTTAATCTTTCCGAATGGCGTTAAGCCCCAGTGTGGGCATTTTGCACAAAAGTGTTTATTGTATGTTTTTATGTTCAATTCCACATTTTGCCCTGAAAGTGTAGCCAAATATGGTAGGTTCTAGAGCATGACTTAATCTTCATAACTCACCCCATCAAAAACAAATTGAAGGGGGGCGGGGCCTAGCCCTGTGAACTAACCAACAGCTCTGTAGTCCTTCACTAAACCCCCCTACTCCTGGAGGTCTAATCCCCCTGCACCCTCCAACAAGTGGCAACTCCAATATTTCTAATCTTACTGCTCCCAATTAATATGCCTACTAACCCCCTCCTCCCAGGGCATCTAGTCCGAGTGTTCTGACTAAACGTTAAGTGCATCTTCAAATGGAGTCTTCCCTGTTAAGGCCTGGATAGGGCCTTGGACCAGTAAAACTGCCCTAACTTTCTCAATAGACTTTGGAAAGCTGTCACAGGCCCGCTGTATTTTCTTCCTCATAAGATTGTGCTCCTAGATTCACTTCTCAGATCAGACTCATTACTGAGGTCTGCATGTACTCCTCTACGTGGATGAGTGATCAGACCCTCCAAATAGAGCTGTGCCTACTCTGCATCTAGGTGGGTCTTACCGACTAGCTGCTTCGGCTCCACTTCTGGGTGGATTTCAAAGACCAGACACTCTACTGACGGCTGCATCAACTCCTTTCCTAGGTTCTTATCATAGACCCTCTATGGAGGGCTGCATGTACCCCTTTTTTTATAGTGGATTCTAAAGACCAGACATTCTACTAAGAGCTACCTGTACTCTACTTCTGGGTGGACTCCAAACACAAGACCCACTACTGATGGCTGCGTCTACTGTACTCTTAATTAAACTACTCAGGTCAGACCCTCTACTGAGGGGTGTACCTACTCATCTTCTAGGTGAGTTTCACAGACCCTTTCCTGATTACTGCATTATTTCTGCTTCTGGGTACACTCCACAGATGTGGCCTACTATTGAGGGCTGCATCAACTCCAGTCCTGAGTTGACAACTGGGGTCTGAGCCTTTCCTGAAGGATGCATCTATTCAGTGTCACAGACGCTTACCAAGGACTGCATGTTTTCTGCTCTTAGGTGGTTCTTACAGATGCTTAATTAAAGGGCTCCACACCTCCAGATATGGATCACAAGTTGACTCTTACAGATACCACTAGCCAAGAATCTACTCCTCAATGGTTGCAAACTTTAGTAAACTGATTCTGGTGCTCCACACTATTCATTCACAAATTTGTATACTGATGCTTGTTGCTTCTGGTAGACCGTTTCTGTAGCAACTGTATGTTCGAGGCATGTGAGCTGTAGGTCATATGCTTTAGCATAGATCGCCATCTGGTGTTGGGCCCGGATGTTTGCTCTTTGTTTTTGTTCGAAGAAGTCTTGTAGTCACGAGGTAGGTGACTCCTCCTTTCAGTGATAGTGCGCATGGGCATCGACTCCATCCTTAGAGAGTTTTTTTCCGCCACCAGGTTCGGATGTGTATTGCTGCGCTCCGGTTCAGTACCGTTTTCGGACCCCTTCGACGCGCAATTCATTACCCTCGACAGTATTGTTATCGATCGCGGTTCCTCATTCGACGCGCATCGTCTCACTTCGGAAAACTTTCTATCGGAAAACTCGTGGCAGGCCGTCGGGCCTACCCGTGCCGACCGCGCTAGCTGTCGATGGAATGGACTCCATTCAAGCTATGTCCAGGGTGTCGTGCTAAATTTCCACGCACCGACTTGCACGAGGTGTGCAATCTCTGCTTGTCCCCAGAACACGACGAAAAGGACTGCGACGCGTGTCGATCATTCCGATCGAAAAAGACACTTTGTGATCGTCGGGCTCGATGCCACGAGATGCAACATCAGACCGACGCTGTTCTGGACATCTTCGGCGAAGATTCCGATACCCAACAACCAGCTCAAGGGGTAGAGGAAGAAGAGCAGATGTCCGAAGCCGACTCTGACATGGAAGAAGAACAAGACATCACTCCAGGTCAGCGTACCGTGAGTACAGATCCCCCTGTGCCCATTCAACATGAGACGAAGGCTCCGGGCCCTCCTTCACCCTCTGGTTCAGGTCGGCACTGACAAAAAGTTTCCGATGCCCCGCCCTCGGGCCGGCTCCGAAACAGAAGCTTTCTGGCTCGGGCTCGAGCCAGCCCCGTTCTGAGGTTGAACCGACACCTTCGGCACCAAGACATAAGACCAAACATCTATTGGTCAACTTACCTTCCACACCGAAAGGTTCCGACCCGAAACCTTCCACACTGAGAGGTTCGGAGCCGAAACCTTCTAAGGCCAAAGACTCGGAACCGAAACCCTCCAAAACCAAACACTCGGAGCAGAAACCCTCCAAGTCCAAACACTCGGAGCTGAAACCTTCGACGCCCAAAGGCTCGGAGCCGAAACCTTCGGTGCCAAATTCACCACGTAGGGAAAAAGACACTCTCCCCAAAGAGCCTCGGCCCGATGAGCCACCTTTGGACCCGAAACAGAAAAAGCTGGTGATAAACCCTAAAACAGGACATATTCAGGCAACTCTCCCAAAAAAAACGGAAAATTGACCTACCAGAGGACTATCATATTCCTCTTAAGAAGAAGAATGTGGGTACTAACCCTTCTCCTCCTTATATTCCACCTCCTTCTCCTCCTCCTAATCCTAACTTGGCTATCACACCATTAAATTCACCACCACCACCACTTACACCTGACCCACAGGATGAAGGGAATGGGGATCAGGATCAGGAGGCACCACAAGACACTGACCCTTGGGAGGATTACCACACAGATCCAAAAACAGATAATGACCCTGATTTGTATCCCTCCAGACCCTCCCCACCTGATGACAACATTGGCTATGTCGAGCTCCTTAACAGGGCTGCTCATTATCATGGGGTAGAACTTCATAAACAGCCTTTAGAAGAGGATTTCCTCTTTGAGACACTTGCTTCATCCCAAAGAGCCACTCATACATTGCCCATGCTAAAAGGCATGTTAAAACACACAGACGAGGTATTTAAAGATTCTGTTAGGGCAAGAATAATCACACCTAGAGTGGGTAAAAAATACAAATCGGCTCCTACCGACCCTGTTTATATAAAAGGTCAGCTGCCCTTTCTCTTGTAGTCTCCAACGCACGTAAGAGAGCTAACTCACAAGCCACAGGAGACACCCCTCCTTCTGACAAGGAGTCCAAGCTTATTGATGACTCCTGCAAAAGAGTGGCTTCACAGGCAGCAAACACCTGGCGCATTGCCAACGCCCAGGCGCTGCTAGCTCGTTATGACAGGGCTCATTACGATGGGCTAGAAAAAATCATGCAACATTTGCCTGACGAATATAAATCTAAGGCTAATGACCTTATTCAGGAAGGTAAACTCATTACCAACACCTCCATTAGATGTGCACTAGATGCAGCAGACACAGCAGCTCGTGCAATCAACACCAGCGTACTATTACGCAGACACGCTTGGCTCAGAATTTCTGGATTTAAGCCGGAGGTGCAAACCTCCATACTTAACCAACCCTTTGACAAAGAGCATCTTTTCGGCCCAGCTGTTGATACCTTGCTGGAAAAGATGAAAAAAGACACTGAGGTCGCAAAGTCCATGGGGGCTTTACAGTTACCTGCCGGTAGAGGTTCTTTTCGCCGCTCATTTTACAGGGGTGGTTCAAAAACGGCGTCCACTGATAATCCCTCCTCCTCTTACAAGGGCAATAACCAATCCCCCCTCGCCCAGAGGTTATTCTAGAGGAGGTTTTAGAGGGAACAATGGTAGGGGAAGAAGTAGAGGCAATTCCACACGCACTTCCCCCGCAAACAAACAGTGACTTACTTCCGCTATCCCCCGATCATTTCACTCTTGTCGGGGGATGTCTTTCCCAATTCCTACCTGTCTGGAATTCAATCACCTCAGACAAGTGGGTGCTACAAATTATCCAATATGGTTACTGCCTGGAACTTACAAGCACTCCCCCAAATATTCTTCCAAGAGCACATGCAATGTGACCAGAACATCTCACCCTCTTAAAGCAGGAGGTTCTATCTCTCTTGGAAAAACATGCTATAGAACCAGTCCCATTAACATATCAAGGGACCGGGGTATACTCCCTGTATTTCTTAATTCCCAAAAAGGACGGCTCTCTCAGGCCTATACTAGACCTCAGACAGCTAAATCTGTACATACAATTGGACCACTTTCACATGGTCACACTCCAACAGGTGCTCCCACTACTTCAACAAGGCGACTTTCTGGCCACTCTGGACTTAAAGGACGCCTATTTCCATATTCCCATTCACCCTGCTCACAGAAAATATCTCAGGTTTGTGGTGGACGGACAACATTACCAGTTCAAAGTTCTCCCATTCGGGGTAACTACAGCACCCAGGGTTTTCACCAAGTGCCTGGCAGTAGTCGCAGCTTACCTAAGAAGACAGCACATTCATGTCTTCCCATACCTAGACGACTGGCTGATAAAAGCCAGATCACAACAAAGCTGCCTACACCACACTCGAAAGACAGTCCAACTGCTTCACGACTTGGGATTCACTGTAAACGTCACCAAGTCTCACCTCCAGCCATCCAACACACAACTGTATCTAGGAGCCACAATAGACACTTGCAAAGCTCTAGCGTATCCCAACCCAGCCAGGATCCACAACATGCAAGCTCTATTATCGCAGTGTCTGCCTCAACACTCATTACTAGCCCAAGTGTTCATGCAATTGATCGGAATGATGGCTTCTTGCATTTTAATTGTCCCATATGCAAGACTTCAAATGCGTCCTCTACAGGAATGTTTAGCACGTCAGTGGAACCAGGCTCAAGGTCAGCTATCAGATCTGGTGTTGGTAGATGGCCATACTCCTCGCTCTCTGCAGTGGTGGAACATACAAAACCTTTCCAAGGGGCAGCCATTCCTCGAACCCGGTTCCACAGATAGTGCTAACCTCAGACGCATCGCTCACTGGTTGGGGAGCCCTTCTGGAAAAACATACCATTCAGGGCATGTGGACTCTGCAACAGAAACAACTCCACATAAACCATCTAGAACTGCTAGCAATTTTTCTAGCATTGAAAGCCTTTCAACTTCATCTAATAGGCAAAGCTGTCCTGGTTCGCACAGACAACATGACAGCGATGTACTACATACAAAAGCAAGGGGGACGCACTCTCTCCAGCTCTCCCAGTTAGCACAGAGCATTTGGAGATGGGCCATACTTCAAAAAATATATCTCCTTGCAGAACATCTTCCAGGAGTAAACAACCAAATTGCAGACCTGCTCAGTCGTCAACGACAGCAAATCCATGAATGGGAACTCCACCCTCAAGTTCTCCTCCCATTCTTCCAAATGTGAGGCTTCCCGGAGATAGATCTGTTCGCCACCCACAAACGCAAAATGCCCAAACTTCGCGTCCAGGCATCCACACCCATTGTCCAAAGGCAATGCACTATGGATGAATTGGTCAGGGATATTTGCTTATGCTTTTCCACCTCTCCCACTCATTCCGTTAGTGGTTCCGAAACTCAAACAGCACTCCCTGACGCTTATCCTAGTTGCTCCCACATGGGCCCGTCAACCCTGGTTCACAACTCTGTTGGAGCAATCAGTAGTTCCCCCACCAAAAACTACATCTTTCCCCCTGGTTTCTTACTCAGAACCATGGAGAGATAAGACATCCAGATCCCAATCAGCTCAACCTTGCGATCTGGCACCTGAAATCCTAGAGTTTGGCTACCTTAATCTTCCGCCAGACTGTATGAATGTTATCAAAGAGGCTAGACGCCCTACCACAAGAGCATGCTACGCAGCAAAGTGGAAGAGGTTTGTCGTTTACTGTAACAATCGGATCAATCCACTAGATGCTTCAATCCAAAAATCATTTGCTATCTATTGCACCTACAACGTTTAGCGTACACATCCATACGCTTACATCTCGCTGCAATAGCTGCATATCTGCAAAATAGACAGCACTTGTCTCTTTTTAGAGTGCCTGCTATTAAAGCTTTTATGGAAGGACTTAGACTCATTCCCCCAGACTTCCACCTTCTCCAGTGTGGAATCTCAACATAGTCCTTACAAGACTCATGGGTCCACCCTTTGAGCCATTGCACAAATGTGAAATACAATTTCTCACCTGGAAGGTAGCCTTCCTTATAGCCATCACTTCTCTAAGAAGAGTCGGTGAGCTTCAGGCACTAACCATAGAGGAACCATTTTTACAAATACACCAAAACAAAGTGGTTCTTAGGACTAACCCCAAATTTTTACCTAAAGTCATCTCTGCCTTTCATATCAACCAATCTGTTGAGTTGCCTGTGTTCTTCCCTCAACCAGATTCAGTGGCAGAACGTGCCCTTCACACATTAGATGTCAAAAGAGCACTACTATGCTACATAGAAAGAACAAAACCTTTTAGGAAAACCAAACAACTTTTTGTTGCTTTTGCTCCACCACATAAAAGCAATCCCATATCAAAATCAGGCATTGCAAGGTGGATAGTTAAGTGCATTCAAATATGCTACATTAAAGCTCAACGCACATTAACAATTCCCCCTAGAGCACACTCTACACGCCAACTAGGGGCTTCTATGGCATTCTTAGGAAACATACCCATAGATGACATCTGCAAAGCTGCAACATGGTCTACACCACACACATTCACAAAACACTAGTGTGTTGATGTGTTAGCAAGACAACAAGCTAGTGTGGGCCAGGCAGTTTTACGAACACTATTTCAAACCACTGCAACAGCTACAGGTTAGCCACCGCTTCAGAAATAACTGCTTTATAGTCTATGCTAAAGCATATGATCTACAGCTCATATGCCTCGAACGGAAAATGCTACTTACCCAGTATGCATCTGTTCTTGCCATATAGAGTTGTAGAGTCATATGCGCCCACTCGCCTCCCCGGGTACTTAGATACAACTTACATGGACATCTATCTTTACTAACTCCATCATCACCCTTTATGGCAAAACAATCTAAGGATGGAGTCGATGCCCATGCGCACTATCACCGAAAGGAGGAGTCACCTACCTTGTAACTACAAGACTTCTTCGAACAAAAACAAAGTGCAAACATCCGGGCCCAACACCAGATGGCGATCTATGCTAAAGCATATGACTCTACAGCTCTTAATGCCAAGAACAGATGCATACTGGGTAAGTAGCATTTTCCTTTTCCACTCACACCTTTTAAAAGATTCTCTCCTTTCTTAATACTACAACTCAGGAAAAATCTTCATTGTGCCAGACACTGTTTCACTGATCACCATCTATAGGTATGACTCCCTGCGGATGTAACTGTCAATGTCTTCTGTCAGGAAGATCACCAGTTTAAAAATCCAGTGGCACAACATCCCTCTGAGATGAAGTCCATTATACTCTACATACCTCACTCTCCATCTCATCTCTCTACCCTGAACTACATCAACCTTGTCCTCCATCTTCCTACTTCCACCCTCTGTCTCTAACCATACCAGAGCCACACTGTCTGTTCTCTTCTATCCTACTATTCACTGCCTATCCTAACATCAGACAGCATCTAATACTATCACTAAATCCTGCTACATCATTCTCCACCCTACCTACTCAACCTTTGCATACCCTACTCCCCTAACCTTATCGAAGAATGCATGTCCCTTTCCTAATTCTACATCCATATACCCTACCCCTCTCACTCCTACCTCAGACTGCACCAAACCTCTCGTACAATCCATCCATCTTGTGACCTTTAATGCCTTCTCCATTCCCCTGACATCATACCTCCCACTACTTCTCATTTATTTGACGGTCCTCTATCTGACCTTACCACCCAATGTCCACCCATCAGGTAAAATCCATACTAAACATGCTGAAACCTCACCTGAATCCTAATATATATGTCTTAAATGATAGATCAATTAATAAAACACACTCCACATGCACACAATCTTATATTGGAGTTGAGCCTTGGCCTGCCAAGTGAGATAGAAACATGGATAAATGATGACGTGACACCTGTCTTGTATGAAACCATACCTGCTGGATATATGATACTTCAAAAGAACTGTCCAACTAAAAATAGCAGAGAGAGGGCAAGTCATTGTTTTTTTAACAATTTTATGTTGCATTTTCAAATAAAAACAGACTAACAAGACACATCGTACAGAGTCGCCAGAGATAATAAATCAGACTCGCACCTAATGGGAAGCACAAAAAGCATTCAACTGTATACAAAGGGCATCTTTCACTAAAGCAATTACCACCCCAATCCCTCACACAATGTTCACATTTCAACAGGGTCTTCGTCTGAGTCAGAAGAAGACATAATATAAATGTCAGATGCGCGCAATGTTCGCGACATCGACATATGGAGACCTTCTGTTCTTCGTAATCGCTTAACGTAGGTGGTGAAGGGGCGCCAGGTTGCATCAAATTTTGCCACCATATCCCGGATGAGAGCAGTCAACTTCTCCATAGCATAGAGAGCCCAAACCTTCCCCCACCACATAGTTCTAGAAGGAGAAAGTGACTGTTTCTCCAGTTATGTCACACAGAGCCATGCAGCAAGGAGTAGTTGAGATACAAGGCGGCCCTGAGGGGTCGTCGAGGGAAAAATGCGATCAGCCTCTGGCTCACCCAATAAAAACTTCTGGGGTTCAAGTGGGAGGTGGACATTGGTGATGGCCCGCATTAAACTCTGTATCTCCACTTAGAAAGACTGAATAACAGGGCATGCCCACCAAATATGTAAAAAAGTTCCGCTCTCATTGCATCCCTTCCAACATAGATCACAACCCCCAAACATCTTGGCCAAACAAACAGGTGTTAGGTACCAACAAGTGGTATGTTAGAAGTATTCTGTTTATAACGAATACAGATCGACAATTGAGCTGCTCTCTGCCAGATCGCTCTCCAAGTGTCATCAGATAACTCCAAAGCCAAATCCCTCTCCGACTGTAACACATAAGCATGCTTTTTAGGTGGAGTCAGCTGCAGCAGATAGTGATAGAGCCATGAGATGCCTTTGCGGTACATATTATTCAAATAGAGGGACTCTCTAGGTGCGGCATCATGTTGACGTGCTAGATGTGTATGGAGTTTGCCTGCCCAATGAAGTGCCTGCGTCCAGTTACAGTCATGCCAGCAGGTGAGGACAAACCTGGCAATCAAGTCCTCCCCCAACCGCAAATCCCCATCGTCCAAAAAATCCTCCCTGGATGGGGGAGCGCCCCTGATTCCGGCCAAAGGAACTTGGATGAGTTGCGCCGGGGGGCGAAATCAGGATTGTGCACCAGAGGGGGTCATTCGGAACGGGTAAGTCGGAAATGCCCTTACTCGGCGCATCTCTCCCCAGTAGGACAAGAGCAACGATGTCAAAGGCAACAAGGGGGTGAGGACTGCACTGGGAAAGACAACAGTAGTCACAATAACAGGGGGAAAGGGGAAAAAGCGTGCTCCACCTGGATCCAGGGTTTCTTGTCAGGGTTATGATTCCAGTTCAAGAAGGGGCGGAGTTGTGCTGCTAAGACGTAAGCGGAACTGTCTAGGAACCCCAAACCACCCTCCAAGACTGGCTTGCTCAATGTTGCCCCTGCCACTCTCAGAGAATTACCCTCCCCCCCCCCCCCCCAATACAAACTCCTGAATTTTTGCCCGAATATGCTTACGTACTGCGGGAGAGTTTGAAGAATGTATAATAATCTGGGCAGAAAATTCACTTTCAGGCTTGTAAGTCTGCCAAACCACAAGATTTCTAGCTTCCCCCAGCAATACCAGTTCTTAAAAGGAGCAGTGAGATTGGGGGGCACATTGCAAGCATATAAATCCTTCCTTTGAGGTGGCAAATTGATCCCTAAATAGGGGATGGCTTATATCTCCCACTGAAAGCCTGCCTACCTAACGGGGCCCTCTAGGCTATAGTGGGGATCAGCAACCGTGACTTAGTGAAGTTAACTTTAAAGCCTGACACCTGAGAGAAGGCATTCAACTCATCCATTAGGGCAGGGACCGTGGTACCACGGTTCGTAATAAAGCAGATGATGTCATTGGCAAATAAGGCAAGCTTATGCTCAACGCCATCAACCGTCACACCCGAAATCTGGGGGTTGGCTTGTATTTTTGCTACTAATGGTTCCATCATAAGAGCAAATATGGAAGGGGAGAGCGGGCATCCTTGACGGGTGCCTCGCGTGAGCTAGGTGGGTTGAGAGCGGGGGCAAGCCATTGTTAATGAAGAGGCCCTGCATTCAAAATTGGATTGAGTACAAGCTACTCAGTCTGTACTGTTATTTGTCCAAAGCTCCCCATTACCACCTTTGACTTGTGCTTTCCTTCTGATCTACAACAACCACTCTGCAATCTAGAATTCACAAAACACATCTTGGACTTCACAGCTGATATTACTGTGAAGCACTTGAACCTTTGTATTTTTGGAGATTTCAACACATAGTTTGATAAACCAAGCACACAAAACTAAAAGTCTACTCTTCTTCCTTGAATTAGTGAATCTAACTTATCTCTGGAATCACTCACACAGCTGGACACACATTTGATGCCATATTTGCTTCTCATAATGTGATTACACTAACTGAGTATCACCTTGTTAGATCATGGAAGAAATTGATCTCTCCTCATTTAGAGTCTAGCATCTACTTCCTTAACTACCAGCACGGCATTAACATTTCCACCACTGCCTAACACACAGCTTTTACAAACCAATCCCTTTCTAATTCATCCCAAAAAAAAAAAAAAAACTATCCACGATTCTGAGCTTATTGATGCCGGAAGTACAATCCCCAAAGTGAAATAGAAGGTTCTTCAAAAGACTGTAAAAACTTGGAGCAACATTGCTCTCAGGCAATCCTCTGGCTCTTGTCCATCTCCTTCTGGGGATGCCCAACCTACCCATGTCCTCTCCTAGATCTTTATACGAGGCAGCAGCATGCATGAGTCTTCTGGCGGGCTGGCTGGCGAGGCATTTAGGTAATTTGCCATACAGGACGGCAAGTGTGGGCCCTGTAGGGCTGTCCTCACTGCGCTGCACTGCCTTCTGTCGCTTGTGTTTCATGCCACTGCCTTTCAACCCCTGGTGGTTGTTTAAGGGGAGACCCAGGCTTTTCCATACCAGGGGTGGCTTTGAGGCTGTGATGTAGGCTGAGGGAGCATAGCACCCGTTCTATCCTTCCACTCCATTTGCCCCTTTGCCCAATTACTGAAAGACGCATACTAATTTAAAAGATAATCAACCTTCGAAGCCTTTCTGTAATACTGTATTTTTTAAGAATTATATCATTTTCAGGATGGAACATCTGAATACGCAGACATCAGAAAGTATCTGGTTTTCTCTGCAGACGCAAATCTGGAAGTCAATATTTTATCCTTGCCTACAATCCTCCATAGAGAAATAGTTTGGATTTGCCCCAGTTAGTTGTAAGGCTATGACACAAGTCCCAAAATGTCTATCTCCCTGAGGAGAGAGGTACTCATCTCAATTTTTCAGGTAAGTCGTCCATATAAATGTGTGTGTTTGTGCTAATCCTGAACCCCCATGCAGTTAGGTTTCTCCTTAGTCTACCAGTAAGGGGTTCCATGCCCAAGGCAAACAACAGGGATGACAGAAGACCTCATTGTCAGGTGTCTCTGCCTAGCTCCAGCTCCTTAGAAATCTCTCCCCATCTGCTTTGCAGTATGACCTAGCCTGTCACATTCGTCTGAAAACCATTTTACAGGACCAAAGACCTTTTGATATCTAAAGTGGACACAGTGTAATCTCCAAGGAGTCCATAACCTGGTATATGTGTCTTAAATATAGTTTACTATTTCTGTAAGGTTTAAACCTGTGCTAGTCAGCTTGAATCACTGTCATGACTAGCCTTCAGAGTCTAGCTGCTAATATTTTAGTAACTGTACTGTAGTCAATTTGTGACAGTGATAATGTTTACATGGCCATTATTAGACATCACAGTGCAGGACAATTATTCATATTCTGTTCCATCACCAGATATCTGCAACACACAAAATGTCTTTATTACATCAGAACTTTCATCTTAGAAACAAGTTGCGCGCTAGCAGATACTGAAATTTAGAAACTAGAGTGCTCATTCACAGAAACAAATTGTGGAATATATTTCATCAATGAAAATTCATACAGTCGAGATAATATTCATGGATATAGGTTTAGATATTTAGAATTATACTGTATGCTTATGTTAATACTGTATTAACCATTTGAATGTCCTGCATATTGAGATCACTAGTAAGAGAGTATTAGTGATTTGCACCTGAGCAGGTACCAATCACTGAACAGAAACCAAATTGAGAGAGAAGCCACCACATCAGAAGGGTGTGTGTACTTTAATGTTGAATATTGGCAAATGTTTGTATTTTAATTTTCCTTTTAGAAAAAAAGTGAAAAACATGGACCTATTTATCCTTACATTAAGGCTCCCTTCAATCACTTTTAGTCAGTTCTATTTAAATACATAAAGGTCACATATAAGATTACACGTTTCCAAAATATGTACCTGTCTGTATTCAAAACATTCAGACTTTTAATCAAATAAGTGATCTTAAAAAGCAAACGGAATGTTCAGCACAATTAATATTCGTTTTTAATTTCAGGAAAATCCCAGTTTGCAGAACATGTGGCAGAAAGGCTACCAGGTCATTATCTCCTATGAAGATTGCATTGCAGAGAAGCATAAGGAGCTGTGGCCTCCAATTCCCTACTGGTGGGGTAACACGACTCGGACAGAGACTCTCATCCGCTATTTGGAGAAAAAGAAACATAGTGGTCGCCCAGGTACAACACAACTTCAGCCGTAGGATCCTGTGCATAGCACTTTCTCCTTTATGCAGTACAGCTACTGTGGTCCTCATATTCATGTTTTGTTTTTTCTCAAATTAAAAGTAGCGATCTGACCCACAGTTCGTCCTTCTCAAGGTTCCGCTGAGAAATAGACATGGAATGATTGTCCGATGGGTCTAATAAACCCACCCTGAAGAGAGGTGGACATTTGCCTTGGCTCTGCTGTGGTTGATGAGCAGGATGTGCAATGGTACAGTCCTGCAGTCTTATCTTTTTTCATAATTGAAGGATGGGAATCTATTCTTCCCTTTCCAGTTTTACCTACTTTGTTACAATTGGGTAATACTTTGATGCCCAAAACAAATGCAATGCAACAAGTTTAACATCCTCTTGGTAGGTTACATGGAGGATCTATCATGTGAAGAGGGCATTCCTCAGGATTTATTAGCTGCATTTACTGGTGTACCGTGTGTCAGGCTGAGTAGCTACATAACTGCTATTGTTTGGGTTGGAGAGGTGGCACTGCCCGTTTTCTCTGGGCTCAGTGTCAGTCATCAATTTTTTGGGTTCTGGTCTCACAGGTACTTGTGGCCACTCTCAGACAAACCATATTTTAAAAGTGTTTTCACCTCATTAATTTTTCATGTCATATAGTTTATGCTTAAGGGTCTCAATTTCCCCAGCTACAAGGTCCTCCAATTATTATACGTCAACATGTTCTCTATGCTACTCTCATATCTTTATACATCTGATGTTCTTTCCCTGACCATGGAGACGTCATCCCTCATAATGTTAAGATTATTAGAAAATCTTACTTCTAAATTTCTTATTGCAATCTAAGATCAGTGGCCTGAGTTACACCACTGCGTCAAGACCCACCACTGTTGGTAGTGGTGCAATACTTTCCAGTCCTGTGTTAGACATTACAACTCTTCCTTGGCAACACAATCTTCAATTAACTGGTGATCAATATACTTGCCCCTCTTAGAGATATATGTGCATAATTTCAGCAGAGGAACAAATACTCCTCTCAAAACCTGGCTCCATTTATTATCACCTTGGTGTTATCAAACCTTTCCCAGCCACACAGATAAAAGATCCCCATCAAGAACACACAGAATTTTAGGGGATGGTGTAATGAGATGGTTACACAGACTGACTAAATACTTGGGTAGAAGAAGAGGATGCTTTATTAACAACACCTCAGCCACCAGGGGCAACTGATGGTAGTAAAAGTTAACATTCTTTTTACATCATACATTCCAAAGTGGAATCTAGTAAGGATGTATCACAGTAGATATTTCAGTTCTCCCTCCTTATTAAATAAATTTAAAAGCTGTAAAGATAAAACCAGATTAACGAACCAATATACAGATTAGAGTGGGCAACAAAAGAATCCCACATAAAGCGATCCACCCTCTGACATGTTCATCCAAGTGCACCGGACATTCACATCTTCAGAAACTTTTTCTGTCTGCTGTTTCATTTTAACACCATTTGAAAAACAACTTTATATATCCACAGGCAATCTGCTTGCCTGTGTATATGTAAAGTTGTTTTTTCAAATGGTGGATCTATAAAGATTGTTGCTGGTTAGATTGTTCATTTGAGACCATTACTTGGAAAAAACAGAAATATTGTGAAATTCAATGGGTCAAGAAGAGTTTGAAAAGTTGACGATTGAACTTAAAAATGCGCCTAGTTTACAAACGTAGTTGCCAGGTGAGGAAATGTTGATTGTTAGTAATGTAATCTCAAAATGCTTAGAAGCACTTTTGATGCCAGAAAGACAGGGTAAAGAGTGTTTGATTGCATGTGCATCTAGATGTTTGCCATGATCCGAAGTGAATTATTCAATGATTGAGAGAGGCGCTTTGGCAATCTTTTGGGCATTGAAGAAATTCTGTAATCTTGTGCGGGGTACTGTGTTTAAAGTGTGCACTGATCATAAGCTTCAAAGAGGTCTTCATGAAAAAAGGTTTAGACTTCATTTTTTATAGGATACGAAAATGGGTGATAGCTGTTCAAGAGTATAATTTTGAAGTCAAATACATATGTCAAGTTTGTAATTTGTCAGAACATTGTTCAGCCCGATTAGGAACTGAATTGGTTCAAGATGATGCCTAAGATGAAATTGTTGAAGATGAGATTAATGTGAGTGAAGTAACATCAGGAGCACTATCCGAGGAGTTGTGGAAAAGTGAACCTGAGAAAGATTCTGTCTTATTGTATTTTATAAAATCTTCACAATCTAATACATTTGGCATTGTAGATAAACCCTGGTCGTTGTTTAACAATGATTGTCTGTGGGAAGGGACATGCTGCTGAGAGGAAGTAGGCTAATCTCTCCCTTAGGTCTAAGGAACAGATGTATTGCTCAAGCTCACCAACATCAAATGGGGATTGTCAAAACTAAAGAAAGACTGAGAGCTAATATTTGGTGGCATGAAATGAATGTGGAAGTGGAGCAAATTGTTAGAGAATGTGTGGATGCAAGAATAGTGACAACATCCTAGCTCCTTGCCAAATGCCTATAGTTTGCAGAAAACCTTTCCCAATCATCCTTGGGAAGAGGTCGCTATTGATACTGCTGGGCAATTAAGAGGAGAACATCAGACACTTTATCTTCTGGTTTTGCTGGAGTTGTATTCAAGATGGGTGGAGGTTGTGTGTGTGCAGAACATATTATCCTCGCGCATTATTACGTTTTTGGAAGATTCAAGAAAGTTTTCCTGAATTATTTCTTTCAGATAATGGTCTGCAATTTGGTTCGAATGAAATAGAAGAATATTTAGCAATTTGTGCCATTTGTCATAAAAAAAGCCCTGTGTATTATCCAAAAAACATTGGGGCTGTGGAGAGGTTTAATAGAATGTTGATAGAGTGCATTCAATTAGGCAGAGCAAATTGTTTGGGCTAGAAAATGGAATTAAAACGCAGAATTACTGCTTATCGCATGTCTCCACATGCCTATACAGGGAAAACTCATTTTAAACTCTTTCAAAGAAGAACTCCTAATACAACACTTTGTCTTCAGTAGATGGATTGGGACAAAGGAGTGAAATTCAGTGGTCTAGGCAGTTGGAGGAATCATGATGTAGTAATACAAAATATAAGAGTATTTTGACATGAGAAAATGTGTTAAGTATGTGCAGGTCAAAGTGGGTGCTTGGGTAAAAATAAGAGCTCCAGTGGGATGCTCAATGGTCTAAGTTTACCAAAGCATGAATAGTTATTAAGACTTTCAAAAACACAATTAAAACTGGTTGCAGAATAACATACAGAAAAGGGGGATTTGGGGCTTTACCCCCATTACAGAAAAAGGAGGGCTGGCTGGTTTAAGCACCCCAAAGAAAGATACTGATACATTTAACATTTTCAAAAAGCATGGGGGTTTAAGAGGCTTAGATTAAAAAAAAAGTAAAATTAAGTACAAATAAATTTTAAAAAAATAGATGTATGTATACTGACATTTACATACCTACAAATATAGACATTAATCTGTATACATAAAAACATGAACATTGTGTGTATATGTACATTTAAAATATATGTATGTGTATATATAAACTCAAAATTATAACCTTACCTGCAAAGTTGAGCTGTAAAGGTACTACTGATATATTGGCTCTTGATGCACTTACCTAAGATTTCATGACCCACAAACATTACTAGACTTCACAATTTGATATCTGTGCCCATTTACTTATGAAAACACAATGGTACCGTTTATTGGGCTCATCTTGCTTCCTATCTGAATACCCCAATCTCTTTTGATACCGTTGATGCTTTCTATGCCAACCACACTGCAAAAGGTGCCTGCCCTTGATAGTTCAGACCCTGGAAACTATCACCCCATTGCTGGACTTCCAATAATTACTAACATTTGGTAGAAACTACATGCTTTGCAGCTACAAGAGCATTTGGGCAAACATAAAAGCCTGGCCATAAGTGAGTCCTGCATCCTCCCAGGGCGTGAAATGAGACTGCATTACTGAGAATTGTTGACAATCGCCATCAAACGTATTATTCAGTTTACTGGGGTACTACATTAGATCTCTCTGCTGCATTTTAGACTGTGGGCCATTAGCTCATGATCCACAGGATGCATATAGGAGCTGGGGCAACAGATATTACTGTTAACCGGGGGTATACAGTTCCACACAGTGGAGTCTGTATGTAGTCACTGGGAGCATTGGCTCAAATGATCAAGTGCCCTCACCCACCTGAAGGTTGCATCCATCAGCATTGGGTGTGCTCCTCGTTGGGTTGGCGTTGCAATGCCCAATGGGCCCCGCGAGAGGACTCTTTATCGGAGATCTTTTAATCACCAGTAGGTGACTGGGGGTATGAGTGTGTTTCCAGTGAGTGGGTAAGATTAGAGAAATGTGAGCTAAAATCGACAATAGACCTCTTCGGGCTATCAATTTAATAGGGTTCCAGGTCTATGTCGAGGTTAAAAACAGAGTGAGAGACTAAGAGATGTAGTGATCCTAGACTCTATTGTTAAGGTATACTTCGTAATGTAAGATCTAGACAGTATCTAGATCTCAGTCTGTGGTCAACATGTTTCAGACCTTAATTGTTTTGAGAGACGATCACTTGGCATTTCATCAGGGCCTATATATTGGTATACCTATTTTGCTGTAAGGGGAGGAACCTAAGTGTGTATCTGGGTTCTCAAACCCCGGTGGGTAATGTGGCAATCCACCATTCATTAAATTTGTTAGAAGATCTGCATGTCACTGCATGTGTGCTTAAAGTTAAAAGAGGGACCCTCCAATTTGCTAGAAAGGTCCCATTGGAACACAAGGACGTGCCTCACGTCAAATAAGCATTTGTGCTTTATGGAACTGCGAAGTATTAACCTACCCCTGTGCTTATATACGGAGCTTACAGAAAATTAGGTATGCCAATTTATAGGTCCTGATGAAATCCCGAGTGATGTCTCTCGACATAATTATGGCGTGAAACACGTCGACCACAGATGTCAATGATGAAGCATGCCACCATTGAGTGGGTGAGGGTACTTGCTCATTTGAGCGCATGCTCCCAGTGACTACATACAGACTCCACTGGCAATCTGCCATAGTCACTGTGGAACAGTATACCCCCCGGTTAACGGTTCAAGATTTGCAGGTATGGTATACTGGACCAGAAATCTCCTCGCCCTCCCATTTGTAGATGCAGCAGATATTAACCCTATTTGGGTTAGATATATTAATTTTTTAAGGACAGAAGACTTTTATAACTATTTTCAGAAGTGTCCTATGGCTTTCCTCATGTTTCTCCTCCTCTCATGCCTTACTTAGCATATAGATTAGAGCTCTGTTGAGCATAACCCAGAGTTGTCATCACTTATTACAATCCTATGCTAATGATACCCAGATAATTGTGGGGATCCCAGAAACTGACACCCTTGTAGGTCTAGCTGATGGGTATTGAGAACTCAATTTTTTTTTTTTAAGCTGGCCTTAAAACAGTGTTTGAAAAACAGGGGTACTGTTATTGACATTAAGGCTAAGGCGAAGTTGCTGGAGGACCATCCACTCTGTCTCCAAAATACAGAGTGACAAAAGCTGGGAATTTGTTGGAAGACTCACTCCACCAGGAAGATAAAATAGGGATGGTCGTTAAAAGATGCACGTTCCATCTTGCCTAAATAAGTGAGTGATCCATCCTATCCCACAGATACTGACAGTGGGGCTGTAGTGAATACTTTTTTTTAATTCCGTCTTTTGTTTACAAACGATACAACAAGCAGGCAAATGGAACACATATATACCCATACCATCTGCAGCTGGGGTGAATGCTTGCCTGTAACTTTAAAAAAAAAATTGCCAAATTATTACAAGCTCAAAACAAGTTTGTCATATTTCAAAGGCCAGATGTCCACTTTAAGATTTTATGTAATATAGTAAAATTAATGCATGGATTCCAAGTCGTACTCGTTGTTGGCTGCTACCTTCGTTGCACTGTCATTTCTATTGTAGCTGAATTCTTTCCTAGCCATTATGATTATCACATTACTTTCCGCGTCAACCTTCTCAGCATACCATAAACTGAAACTACAATCTCCCCTCCTGAAAAAGCACAACCTAGAACCTGATGACCTTGCCCTCTTTAATCTCATCATTTTAAGTTACTGTTCTTTTCTAAGCAAGATCCCAGAAAAAGAAATCGGGATTTTGCTCCAAAATGACACTGACCAACATAACCTGTTATACGCCTACTGTTCTATTTTCTGCCCTGGATGCTGTGACTGATGCCTGGTGTATTACTGAGAAAGGAAACTGCTGCATCCAAATCCTTCTCCTGGTGGCCTTTAACACAGTAGTCGCCAAGTATTCCTCAACACCATTGCAACACACATTGGCCGGCCTCACACAGTGCTCAAATGATTTTCCTCTCTCCTTAATAACAAAAAATAGTCTAGGATTCTTTAAAAAAAACACCCATATCAGAATCAAATTTGGGGTTCCCCATGCCCAATTTTGCCCCCTGATATAAAACTTTAAATGGATGCCCTAGGGATATCTATTGCCAATCAAGAGCTTTCCCTACATCAATACGCATATAACATACCACTCTATCTCAAAGCCCTCTCTGCAACTGACATACAAAGCCTGAAATATTAACCTTCACTCCATCTATTAAAGGATGTCTCCTGTCTGCATAATACTCAGTCCCACAAAACATTCTCTTCAGTGGTGGCAAATTAGAGCATCAAGTCCCAATCTGGCTAAATGAAATTCAACTAGATAGCTTGCACACCACCTACCCCAACCTTTCTAGTAATGCCCCATTCCTCAGCTTCTGCATTGACCTCTTCATATCTGTCCAAGGTCGTGTCAGTAGGAAAGCCCAAACAGCCTGGTACGGTAACTTTCTTTGATTTGAAGTACTTATTGTTGAAATTGAAACAAGTCTCTCCTGCCTCTTATTGATAATTTTTATCTTGTTCTATGAACAGGTGGGTTTTTTGTTGCTGGTATCAACCTCACTGAAAATCTGTGGTACATCCTGAAGCACCCATTCGGATCCCTGAAGAAGTTGACGAGATCCAAATTACCATGCCTCAGCAACTGGGTACAGAATCAATGTCCAGGGAGCCAAAAAGACGCCATCAACGTTATTGCTGGAGATTTTGTAGAGATGGATTGTTTTGTTACTGATGTCATAGAACTCAACCAAAAACGTTTGATTCAGAATTGCAAGCAATACCTGGTATAATGATGGGTTCTTGTTTTGTTACTGATGCCCAAAGTCCTTCGGTTAGTTTGCTGGACAAACTAATAGTGCAGCGAGACAAGCTGGTGTGGTGATTGTGCTGCTTGGATTTGGAACTTCATTATCTAAATCAGTTAAACCATTCTATTAAAAATCTGAACACCATGGTATGGGTTTTGTTAGTTGGGTATCTGAGAATCAGCAGCTAAAAGATAAACTACAAGTCCTGTTAAAGGTACATGCATTTTCAGAGGAACTTCTGTTTACTGTTCAGTGCAATGTTGATCAAATTCTTTATCTGGCAACGTTACGGATTCCCAGTTCATTAACTACTCCTTATAAGAAAGTGCCAAATGTTTACACTCTGATGTACCATTTTTGTGATTTAAATCTCTCCTCTCACTCTGTCTCAAATTCATAAAGGAGCAGTATTTATTTTGCCAACGTTCTTATCATTGGTATGAAAAGCTGTTGGGTAAGCCAATGGAGAATTCAGAATTAACTGTTCTAGTTTGTCTGCCATTCAGAAGAGACAATGCACTGTCTGAAATGTTATTCACAGAGTTGAAATACAGATTTAACATTCTTGTTTTTTGAGATATCAGTCTAAATTGTGAAAGATGGTTAACAGATGATGAACTGAAACATACATTCTCAAAACTGTTTTTGGGGTGAAGGCAATTTGGGAGTTTATATAGTGATAATAGCACTTTAAAGCCATGTCAGACCTTTTCTACTGTTGAAACAAATGTATTAAAAAAATCTGCAACTTAATCAGAGAGTGGTTTAGTGAAAATAAGCGACATTCAAGCAGCAGCATAAAAAGAGTTTGCAATTCGACTGCAGCCTCAAAACACTACAAAAAATGTTGCCGCCAGCCGAGCATGCTGAAATTCAATCAGTTTTGTTTGTCCTTGCGCTGTTTGTTAGTGAACCACCATTTAACATCTTAACAAATCATGCCTCAGTGGAGTTCGTATGACTTTGGAAAATGTAATTCTTGGTAATTGTCTTTACTATTACACACACGGTTGTGTATTATCGCATAGTTCGAACTGTTGCCCTCCATATTCATATCACAAATGGTTTATAAAAGTTACAAAATAATGAGCACTGTTGAGCCTTTCTACACAACCATGAAATTTGAGTGGGGGGGATGTTGTGGCTAAAGGAGCCTTTGCCCAAATATCCTGCCATTGCCTTCTGAAACACCTTCAGTGGGTCAAACACTGTGTCCATGTCGCCTGTCTCCACCTACAATAAGTGCCCTTTGAACCTACTGTTACCTCTTTCGTACACAGTGTGCAGTGCTTGTTATGGAGAGAGATACCTGCTCACAATGCATCACAATCAACATAGTTGTGGAGGGCATTGTTGAGAGATGCTTTACACTTATGAAATCCTAATATAGTCTCTCTTCATAATTATGGGAAGGGTGTACAGAGGTACAACAGGGAGCCAGAAACCTTTGCGCATCATACTTACGTGGAAATTGCCTTTGATCAGTTGCAAATGTTTTTTTCTCATACAGCTGTGTTGTATGTTTCGGATAATAGCCTAAAAATGTGCATCAGAAAAGTGAAATTCTAAATTAAAATATGCACTGAAATTAACAGACGACATTAGACACCAATTTGCAAGATGTCTCTGAAATTGTGTCCCTGGTAGTTCATAGAGGACGAAGGCTGGCTTGTCCTGTGTTTACTGTTCTTCATTTTAGGGGAGTCACTTCAATGATTACTATCACAACAATGTTGACCAAGAGAGTGCATCATTGACTTTTAGCCGCTCCAAGACTGGAGAATTGGAGCATCCAGCTGACAAGGGAAGGGCAAGCTTACTGAAGCCACACAAGAGCAGAAACAAAAGCTCACAAGTGGGCGCAAGGATATTGTGCATTATGAGATATGGAAAATATTACTTACCCTGGAAGCATCTGTTCGTGGCATGTAGTGTTGTAGATTCACATGGTCTGCATACTCCTGCCATCTAGTGCTGGGCTTGGATGTGTACAACTTGTTTTTCTTCGAAGAAGTCTTTCAAGTCATGAGGTAGGGACTCCTTGTATGACTGGTAATGCGCATGGGCATCAACTCCATGGTTGGATTGTTTTCCCACATGGTGGGTGAGGATAGAGATGGAGAATGAAGATGCACAATGATGACCATGCAAATTGGAAAAAAGGTATGAGAGACAGAAGGTAAAGAAAAAACAAAATATCTGCAACATCCGAAGGCTTCCAGGGAAGAAGGTTGGCACCAAATAAAAGCTGTGGCTATCCAGAAGATCTTGCATGTGGTTCAGAAAGTGAACTCAGTACAGCCTGGCTCACTCATGCCTGCTTTTGTGCTAGGACATCCGCACAGTAATGTTTGGCGAATGTGTGTGGTGTGGATCAGGTAGCTGCCTTACAGATTTCAGCAATTGGGATCTTTCCCAGACAGGTCATGGAGGCTACTTTTTTGTATGTAGAATGTGGCCTTGGCATAGCAGGTGCGAATGCTCTTGACTAGCCACCGAGCTACCCCTGCTTTTAAAATGGCACTGCCTTTGTGTTGTTTAGAGTAGGCAACAAATAACTACTGCATTTTACAAAATGATTTTGTCCTATCAATGAGGGCATGAGGACCTTCTTTACTTCTAGCATGTGAAGTGCTCTTTCTGCTACTGAGTCTGAGTGCGGGAAGAATACCAGGAGTTCAATTGTCTGTTTTCCCCCCAATATCTTATTGTATTTCATATATGAACATAACAGTTGCGTACAGATAACAAGAGCATTCAAGCATATTAAACATTCAAACAAAATCCCAGAATGAGGTAGGAAAGCTACTAAAACTAACCCTCATCCTGGGAAACACAATTATTAAACCCAGTGACGTAACAAAACTTGAGGGGTCCCCCCTGCAAAGTACGTGGAGGGGGTCCCCCCACCCCGGGGACCCAGTCAGAAGCTCTCGGGCCGCCGGTGCACAGTACCGGAGGAGGGTCAACCCATGCTGCAGGGGCTATTGCTAACGCCACTGATTAAACTGGGTTTTAAGTCACTGCTGCAAACTCATGCTCAAGCCTTTCCTGGTGGGTCCAAGTATCATATAAACGATGATGGTGAAGATAAGACATTAGACAATATTTTATTAGGGAGAACAAAGTTGATAAATTATACTCTATTTGGAGTGTTTAACATAGGGTCTCCCAGTTTCTCGTTTAGTGCAACCTTATTCCAAGGTAAAGTGCGGTGGTGTATGTGCATCCTCGCTTAAAGTGCAGAAGAAGTTTGTGCAAGAGTCCTCAAAACAACAGAATAATATAATCAAGCTGAGTAGATACACATTATGTCTCTACAACCATGTGTTGTGATTCCATTGAGCAGAAAGTAGTATACCAAATGAAGTCCACGGAATTACAGGTTTGTTCAAAGTGACACTGTACCCTTCCGTTCCCTGCTTGTTGCCAGGTTAAAATGCAAACGTATCTGTGCAAACTCGCCTAAAGTGCATGAGTTTGGACAAGACTTGTCAAGAGAACAATACATTAAAATTGATGTGGGCAAGCGATGTCTCAACATTTGTATGTTATAATTCCTTTAACCAATGGCCAGGTGTAGCCTGTGTTGTTACAAGTTTATTCAAACTGTTGCTATGCCATTCCTTTCCCGAAGTAGGACCAAAACTACAAACATATCAGTGCATGTTAGTTGTTTGTAGTACCACGTGGTGTTCATCAGGCCTTTGGCTGTAAATAGCTGGTCAGCTTCGAGAAGGAATTTTATAAAGACTGCTATTATTTGAGGAGATACGCCTGTCATACAAAAAAGTAATGCATGCCGACATGTTATAATACTGTGCTGATTGAATATTTTTTTCAGTAATGTCTTGCGTTCGGCTAACAGAATGGGGCAGATCGATATAATATGGGTCAAGCTTTCTTCATGTAAATGGCATAGTCTGCACTTAGAAATCAGTGGTTTTGGCAGCCATTTGAGGGTGTAATCAAACGTTTGTCATAAACCAAAGCACCAATGAACTAGCTTATTTTTTTCGAAAGATCCGAGTAGAGGTATTAGATATGGTTGTGGACGAGGCTGCTTATATGAGTCAATGATGGTCCATGCGTAACTTCTTTTGCTGAACTCCTCTTTGTCTCTGTGCCAAGACAACCTTTTTATTTGTTAATTTGCTGCACTTTTAAAGGAGTTGTGGGGTAGTAATGGATCCCATAGCTCTTTTGCTTTCAGGTCCTTCTACGTCAGCTCAAGGGCCTGGGCCCAGTTATTTGAATTTGTCTGAAGACCAGTTTGAATTTCCTTCCACATCAGAGCACGTAATGTTGCTTCATCTGTGGACCTTAAAATATATTTGAGTAATGAGCTTTTTTGTGTTAGATCTTGGCTGTTCAGGCCGAATTAGAGTCGGATCTGAGAAAGCGACCATTCTGGGGGAGATGGAACAGAGACGGAATACCTTGCTTTGTGCTGAATTGAGGAAAGCCCCAAACTTTCTTTGAAAGGCTTCTATCCCATAGCTGTGTGTTTGGATGAACTTGGCTTTTACTACTGTGAGTAGTTGCTGGAAGGTCAGGCTTTGATGTTTTCTATGTATTAATTGAAATGCTACAATCAAGGAAGCAATTCTTGGTTTCAGTGAATTGAGATGGAGTCGGTACAACAGCCGATCTTGTAGCCAGATGCCAAGATATTTATATGACGAGCTTCGAAGAACAGATTGCCTACCCAACGACCAGCTCCCTTTCTTGTTGATCTTTCTGCCAAAAACCACAACCTGAGTTTTTGTGAGGTTGATGCTCATATCTGTTGTCTGACCAGTACTTCGTGTCGTAGTGTATGGTGAGTGCTTTAAAGTCAGGGAGTGCCCAAAGCAGCAGGGATAAAGAGTAGGGCAAGTGGTGTGCCCTTGGGAGTATATATTTATGCAAACAGTGCTCTGCCACCTTAGCCAGATCCCTACCCAGAACATCAGCGCCCCCTGGATCTAGCAGCCACTCCAATATTGACTGTTCTCCGAGCCCCCGTGAGGTTTGCATCGCCTCAGGATTTGAATTGTCCAACAGTCATTTCATGGGCCACTGCAGCTGCATAATATAGCTCGTAATTGGGTGCTCCCAGACCCCCTATATCCATTGAGTTATACTACTTCTGCAGCGCTACTTTCTTGCCATGTCCACAGACCAAATCTGTCAGGACGCTGTCCAGCTCTTTGACAAACGTTCTAGGTAGCTGGACCGGGATTGGCACAAAATAGTACAGTAGCCTGCTTAGTACCAACATCTTTGCTATCTCTATTCTGCCCATCGGAGATAACGGAAGAGACTTCTAAAAAACGTACTAATTGTCGAATGTTGTTAACCCTCGGGTCAAGTTCCTGTGTATGAGGCCTTGGGCCGTGTGATGTATATTCACTGCCAGGTATTTGAACGTGTCAAATCTCCATTCCATCTCTGTGTCCACTAACACCTCCCTTTGCGCATCGCCCAGAGTCCTGAGCGGGAATAAGCATGTCTTGGCCTTATTAAGCTTCAGTCCCAACATTTCACCAAACTCCTCTAGCATGGTCAGTATGCTGGCTAGGGCCCGCCACAAGTCCCTGAGATAGTGGAGTGCATCGTCTGCATACAGGGAGATGATGTCCCATATGCCATTGTAGGGTATTCCCTAGTCCGGGCCCCTCGTTCTAAAAAGAGCCACAAGCGGCTCAAGGACTAATGCAAATATTAGGAGTGACAGTGGGCATCCTTGCCTGGAGCCCTGACCAATAGGGAAGGATTCAGAAATTTCTTTGCCTGTGCGTACCCTAGCCACCGGGGCTGAGTAGAAGAGACCTATCTATTGTCTAATTTCAGGTCCAAACTTCATCTGTTCGAGTACTGCCCTTAGGAATGGCCACCCCACAGTATGAAATGCTTGCTCTATCTCCAGAGACATCCCTATTGGTGCTGCACATTCGACTGGCGTTCATTCCATTATTGAGATCTGTAGCCATATATTGAGGAGAGTATTCCTCCCTGGGATAAACCCATTTTGCGGTTTGAGAATTTTTACTACTCTTGGAGAACTAGTATTCAGTTTTTTCAACTCGCTTGCACAGAAGCACTCAAAACATACCACTCCACCAGTCAGACGAAGGTGGCTTCATTCTGCTTTTTTACCACCGAAACGCGTTGACGCTTGTCTCTTTTGGGTTACATTTGAGGAACGAGGTGTTGCATGTACACGATAAAATGATGTCAATACGTTGATTGATTCCTTCAAATTAACCGTATGTCTCATATTGTGTCTCTCTCTGATGTTTTTAATATTGTGTGAAATAATCAAGTGTACTGTTTTTATTGTTTTAATGTGATTTTGTATACATATGTATGTGCAATACCCTGACTCTTGGTGTAGAGGGGTCGCTCTCTTGTTTTTACATAAACCCATTTTGGACTGGACGGACCAGTGCACCAATCACTTGGGTCAACTTGTTTGCCATCACCCTTCCTAACATCTTACAGTCAGTATTGAGTAATGAGAGAGGCTGGTAGGATCTCACGTCCAAGGGGGTCACGATCAGTTCAATTGTCTGGCTGAGGTGGAAAGGAGAGATAAACTTGGGTAGAAACTCTGGGTTAGTTCTAAGGACTACCCTGTCCGCGTGAACCTTAAAAAAATAAGTTCTTCCAATGAGAGCATAGATCTCGATTACACCCCTGAGGGAAGTGATCGTGACTAGAAATGCAACTTTCCAAGACAAAAATTGGAGAGGGCAAGCATGAAGGGGCTCAAAAGGAGAACCCATGAGTCTAGTGAGGACTACATGGAGGTTCCAGGACTGGACCGGGGGTATCTTGAGAGGGATAACCTTCTTTGGTCCTTCCATGAATGCTTTATTGATGGAGACTCTGAACAGGGAAGAGTGTTCCCTGTTCTGTAAGTATGGTGCCACTGCACCCAAATGTAAATGAATGGATGTGTAAGCGAGGCCTGAGCGTTGCAAATGAAACAGGTAACCAACTGTGTTCCGCACTGTTGGCACTAGTGAATCAATGTGTTTGGGTAGGCAGTAGTGGACAAACCTCTTCCACGTTGCTGAATAGCAGGCTCGAGCAGTGAGACAGCAAGCCTCTTTAAGGATGGATGTACATTCAGGGGGCAAATTGAGGTAACCAAACTTTAGGACCCCAGAAACCAAAATCGCCAGGTTGGCTGCCCGAGTGTGCCCTGGTGTTGAGTGAGAAGAACCAGCCTGTTGGGGAGCTTCTCATGAGGGACTGCAGGCAACTCGAAGAGGGTTGTGAACCTCGGCTGCCTGGCTCACGTGTTAGCCACTAGACCGAGGGTGAAAGAGGTCTGCCGAATCATGTATGGAAGGAGTGGGAAAATGTAGGCAAATATCCCAGTTCATCCATAGTGTGTTGCCTATGGACTGTGCGTGTGGAAACCTGGAGTTGAAGCTTGGGCATTTGATGTTGTGGGCAGTTGCAAAAAGATCTATGTCAGGGGGGAAACCCCCAGCATTGGAAATACGGGAGCAGGACTTTGGGATGGAGTTCCCACCTGTGGACTTATTTATTTGAAGAGTTTTATATAGCGCTGGCTAGACCCAGAGGTATCAGAGCGCTTTACATGAGGATCAGTGTGTTACAGGTTACATAAGTTACATCAGTTACAATTACAAGTATAGGCATAGGAGAAAGACATGAGAATACATAATAAAAAAATTATTGGCGCGTTGCATAGCCAAGACTAACGTCTTAAGGGGAATGGAAGGAAGAGGTGGAGAGGAAAAATGGGGGAAAAGGAAAGTAGATAGAGTAAGGCAGACCAGAAGGGGGAAAGTACTTCAGGAGGAATAAAGCATTTAAAGCAGTCAATGTGAAAGATAGACAAAGCCGTGAGGAACCGTTTGAAATAATGTCCGAAGTCCGGCTGGGTAGGTGACGGCCGAGGGGATGAGCCATAGCCAGACTCCTCTATAGCTGCATAGGACAGCTCCACTGGGCAACGGCCAATGGTTCTCAGGCTCCGCTGAACGCTAGCTAGACCCGGAGGTATCAGAGCGCATTAAAATAAGGAAATTATTACAGCAGAACAGTGATTACAAAGATTACAATTAGTTTCTAGAGCAAAAAAAAAAAAACAACTGCATTTTGCAAAAATACATTTGTTGAAATGGAGCACAAGATAAAATACTTCTGTTTCTAGAGCAACAGAAAAGATGGAAAACAGGACCAAGGAGCAAAGCTGGAGTAGGGGGAAAGAAAAGGGCAAGGATACGTATCAAGCTAGGAAGATCGGGCATGGAGAAGAGATTCTTAAGTGGATGCCAAAACTAAGAGTAAGCAAGTCGGACAAAACAGGAGAAGGTCCAGGTATCGGTAACAATCTAATCCGGTCTACAGAGCTGGGACGGGTAAAGGTAGGGGTGCCTAACGAAGTCCAACCAGAAGAGAGAAGTGTAGCAGGCTCTGATGGGTCGATGAAGGGCGCAGGTCGCTCCGGTGGCAACGGGCATCGTGGGGACAGTCGAAACCGCAAGATGGAGGAACCAGTGACACGGACCCAGAGAGCTAGGCAAACAAGATGGCGGGCATTAAGGGTAAACAAAAAATCCGATATAGAATCAACCAACCCCAAAGGTAAAGCTGCATGGGGAAAGTAGCAGATTGGTCTGAAAGTAGGTAAGGTTGAAGGTCGCCGATCTCTCCCAGGAAATCCAAGGCAGGGGAGACAGCGCGGTCACTCAGGAGGCAGATCCAGGAGGACGAGCAACTCCGCAAAAAAGGAAAGCAAGCTTGAAACCCTAAACAAGGCGGCACAGGCGGGGGCTGGCCGGGCACTGGAGAACTGCGCTCGCGTCCGGTTCCTTCTCATCACCGGTGTTGCTACATCCTGCTGAGACGATCTGCGAAGTCATTGTCTGCTCCTGGAAAGATACTTCGCTAGTAGGTGTACTTTGTGGTGGATTGCCCAAAGCCAAATATCCTGCGCTAACCCCAAAGGTTGGGAGGAGTGCGTGCCCCCCTGTTTTTGCCTTCGGAGCCAATTGAACTGCCAGCAACTTCAGATAGTTTATGTGAAAGGTCTGTTGAAGGGGTGTCCTCAAACCCTGAACAGTTCAATCCTGTAGATGTACCCCTAGCCTATGAGAGAACTGTCCGTGGTGATGGTCACTTGGGGAACTTGGCTTAGAAAGGCCTGTTGCGCAACAGATTGTTGCTGTTCCACCTCTACACACAGCAATGGGTGTTGGCTTAAAACAACACTAGATCTTCACATAAACCCTTCCCTTGTGACCACTGTGCTGCTAGGCATTCTTGGAGCGGACGCATGTGTAAGTGAGCATGGGGAACAGTGGAGATGCAAGAGGCTGTCATGGCGAGGAGGTGCATCACTGTTCTCTGACGATTTGGCTGAAAAAGAGGCAGCAATAACTGAAAGGCTTGGACTTGCGCAGGACTGGGATAAGCTTTCCTGGTGACTGAGTTCAGTATTGCCCCTAGGAAGGGTTGTATTTGTAAGGGTTGGAGGTGGGATTTGCCGACGTTGATGGTGGAACCCAGACCATGGAGGAGATCTAAGGTCATCTGTGTGTGAGCCAGACACTGCTGCTTGCTTGCACTTTTTATCAGCCAGTCTCCCAGGATGGGAAGATATGGATGCCGCTTCTCCAGAGATGAGCAGCTACCACTACAAGGCATTTGTTGAAAACTCTTGGGGCAGGGCTATGAATTGAAAGTGCTGTCCACTTTCCATGAATCTGAGGTAGCGGCGATGTGCAGGATGGATTCAATCAATCAATCATGTCACTTATAAAGCGCACTACATACCCGCGAGGGTCTCAAGGCGCTGGGGGAAGAGGGGGGTGGTGCTGCTACTGATCGAAGAGCCAGGTCTTGAGGAGTCTTCTGAAGGCCAGTAGGTCTTGGGTCTGTCGGAGGTTGGTGGGGAGGGTGTTCCAGGTCTTGGCGGCGAGGTGGGAGAAGGATCTGCCGCCGGCGGTCGTTTTCCGGATGCGGGGGACTGTGGCGAGGGCGAGGCTGGTCGAGCGGAGCTGGCGGGTGGGGGTGTAGAAGCTGAGTCGTCTGTTGAGGTAGGCTGGTCCGGAGTTGTGGAGTGCTTTGTGTGCGTGGGTGAGGAGCTTGAAGGTTATCCTCTTGTTGACAGGGAGCCAGTGCAGGTCTCTCAGGTGGGGTGTGATGTGGCTGCGTCGGGGGATGTCGAGGATAAGACGTGCAGAGGCGTTCTGGATGCGTTGCAGCCGTCTCAGGAGCTTAGCCGTCGTTCCTGCGTAGAGGGCGTTTCCGTAGTCCAGCCTGCTGGTGACGAGGGCCTGGGTGACTGTTTTTCTTGTTTCGGTGGGGATCCACTTGAAGATCCTGCGGAGCATTCGGAGGATGTTGAAGCAGGATGAGGAAACGGCGTTGACCTGCTTAGTCATGGAGAGGGTGGGGTCGAGGATGACCCCTAGGTTGCGTACGTGGTCGGTGGGTGGCGGGGCTGTTCCCAGTGATGTTGGCCACCAGGAGTCGTCCCAGGCTGAAGGGTTGGAACCAAGGATGAGGACCTCCGTCTTGTCCGAGTTCAGCTTCAGGCGGCTGGTCCTCATCCATTCGGCGATGGCCTTCATTCCTTCGTGGAGGTGGGCTTTGGCGGTGTGAGGGTCTTTGGTGAGGGAGAGGATCAGCTGGGTGTCGTCGGCGTAGGAGATGATGTTGAGGTTGTGCTGTCGGGCGACGTGGGCGAGGGGTGCCATGTAGATGTTGAACAGCGTTGGGCTGAGGGAGGAGCCTTGGGGTACGCCGCAGATGATCTTGGTGGCCTTGGATCGGAAGGGGGCGAGGCGGACGCTTTGTGTTCTGCCGGAAAGGAAGGATGTGGTCCAGTCCAGGGCCTTCTCTTGGATCCCGGCGTCGTGAAGGCGTGTTCGTAGTGTGTGGTGGCAGACCGTGTCGAAGGCGGCTGATAGGTCCAGGAGGATGAGGGCTGCTGTTTCTCCGTTGTCTAGCAGGGTCCTGATGTCATCGGTGGCGGCGATGAGGGCGGTTTCGGTGCTGTGGTTGCTGCGGAAGCCGGACTGGGAAGGGTCCAGGATGTTGTTCTCCTCGAGGTAGCGGGTCAGTTGTTTGTTGACGATTTTCTCGGTGACCTTCGCGGGGAACGGGAGCAGAGAGATGGGTCGGAAGTTCTTGAGGTCCTTGGGGTCTGCCTTGGGTTTCTTGAGTAAGGCGGTGATCTCGGCGTGCTTCCAGCTTTCCGGGAAGGTTGCTGTCTCGAAGGAGATGTTGATTATTTTCCGGAGATGGGGCGCGATGGCTGTAGAAATAGGAGTCCTTCAAGTTGAGGGTGGTCATGAAGTCGCCTTGCAGCAATAGTGGTGGAACGTCCTGGAGTTTGATCATGGGGAAATGTTCCGACAGGATGTACTTGTTAAGGGGAAAGAGGTCTACTATGGGCCTCAGGGACCTGTCTTTCTTGGGGATTAAAAAGTACAGTGAGTACACCTCTTTGTCATGTTGTTAGGGCAGCACTAGCTCTATGGCTTCCTTGAGCAAAGGTGTGTCTACCTCCTCCTGGAGGAGCCTCTCGTGTTGTGGTAAAAGGAAATGTTTGGGGGGGGGGGATGTTTGGTGGTGGGTCAGTGAGCTCCATGCAGCAATTTCGCTCTACAGTGAACAACCTATTGGTCTAAGGTGATGTGTTTGCCATTGTGGAAGGAACCCCTTCAGCTATCTTCTGACAGTTATGTGATATGGGGAAGTGAGAGGACCACCAATGAGTCTGGTGGGAGCTGGCCTCTAATGTAGAATGGGGGTCAGAGGGTGAGGGCCTGTATTTCTTTGTCAATCCTCAGAGTGACAGCTTTGGCCTTGAGTGAATATTTGAAGACCTCTTGCATAGGCTTAAGCATTCCCTTAACCATAGGCAAAAATTGTGTGGCACGCTGGGTGAGGGACAGTGTTTCCATCAGGAAGTCCTCCTCTTCTGGAATGGTGCGTAGGTCCACCTTGTGAAAGGTGGCCGCACTGTGGATTACCTTGTTGTAAGAGGGGGTATAGTCAGGAGGGGAAGGTCTGACAGAGTAATGGTCGGGTCGTTGTCACCTGGACGGACAACCCCATAATCATCCCGGGGTTCAGCGTCCTAGGGAGAATCACAACAATCTAAGAGCTTCCCTCCCCGTAAGAGGAATGTGTAGCCCCTTTCGAGGAAGGTGGAGGGGGCCCCAGAGGTGGAGGACAAGGAGGAAGAGCAGACCTTGGGGGCAGCAGACTGGTGCCCCTGTCTTGAAGCTTTGTGAGCTTTGGAAGTGGAGGGGGTTGCAATACTAGTTGTTCCTCAAAAGTCAACTTCCTCTTATGAGGGAGAGTCTCCTGCACCTGTGGTGGAGGCTTTGCAGTGATTTTCCCCATCAGGGGATGACTGAACATTCTTTGCTGTTGAAAGTCCAGCTACTCCTGAAGGCGTTGAAGAATTGGCAGCTCCTGGTCCTTGGAGTCTGCTTTGGACGTCGACTGGGTGCCGAAGGCTATTTGGGCTCTGAGGTCTTCTTTGATGTTGTCAGTTGTTTCGGCTCTGAGGTGTCCGTTGGTGCCGGTGTCGAGACCCCAGAGGTCGTCAATGGAGCGGTCGGCATCCAGTCGGACTGGGTCTTTGGCGGCATGCTCAGTGCTGGGGCTGGAGTCGAAGTCTGCTCTGAAACCTTAGATTGGTGCTAGCCATGGCTGGGTGGCCGTGGCAGCCCAGAAGGCTGTCTCCCCGATTGTACGCGCAACGCTTGGAAGCGTGGTGAGTGGCTTGGTGTGAACTAGTACTCTCAGTAGTTTTCTGATGCTGATCTATGTGAGTTGCAGGTCTTGGACCTCCTAGTCCGAGGAGGGATTGGGATCCGGGCTGAAGAACGTGATTTGTTCGACCTCAACCTCTCCTTCCCCTTCTTCCTCTTCAACATCTTCTCCAAAGATGTTGGGGGGTATCATCTCAGTGTTGCTTCATGGCGCATCGAGCAAGTTGATGATCATGAAGGTTCCGGATAGTCTTTTTTTTGAAGCAGAAGGTGAGACAAGCAGAGCACGAGGCCTCATTATGCTCCAGGGACAGGCAGAGGTTACAAACTGTTTGTTGATCTGCGCACAAGTTCTAGGAATGGCACTGTGGACAGTAGCGAAAGTGTGTATTTTCCATTATGGTACTGGCATTCGAGAGCACAAGAGCGTATCTTCCATTACAGTACTGCCATTTTTGAGTGTGAGAATTGACAATAGAGGCCTGAGAGAAGCATCAACGAACCCAAAAATGTGGATCCGATGGAAGAGCCACAACGGAATGGGAAGAAAAAAATCCCTTGGTGCAGCGAAGGATTGTTCGAAGGCTACCGGTAACTGAGAACTCTAGAGGCCCGTATGAACAGCACCAAGCAGCGTCGACTCAGGAGCCCTGGCAAAGCACGTGTGACCCCGATGGCAGAAGGCAACTGTTGGAAAGTGGGTTATTGGTAGGGGCAAATGTAGGTCTGCCACTAGTAATAAGACCACAAACACTTGATAGGACTCAGCATAGGTCTAAGAAAATTATTCCCATGCTCAACCCCTGGTAACGTGGCTGCGAGCAGACAGGCTTAACTTCAAAGACAGGTATGTAAAGCATTTAAAAACACCAATTCAGTAAATAATTAAAACACAACACATAATAAAAATCCAACACCAATTTATAAAAATAGGAAGTATTTTTATCTTTAAAATGACACCAAAACGACAAAAATCCAATGTAGGGAACCGGAGATATGAATTTTCAAAGTTTAAATAAAATCTAGCACTTAGAAGCATATAGCACCATATTGGGACATAGCCTCGCGATAGACCGGGCCAAAGTCAAAGTTTAAGGCCGACCGCGATGGAGCCCTGAGCGGATACTCCACGCGGAAGGTCCCGGTCAATGTTTTTACCTTCGCACTTAGAAACTTTTCTGGAGCTTTTCTCCTCGAGGCCCCTCGACGCTCTCCGTCAGTCCGGATCCGGTGCGGCTCCGCCGGGCAGCCTTTCGACGATCTCCCGGTGAACTTCCCTGGAGCGGACTTAGAAACTTTTTCAAGATCGCTTTAGCGGGGCAATCCAACAATCCAGGCCGACACGCGATGGAAGGCAGGCGGATTGGCGCTCGCGGTTGATCCCGGTCGACTTTCTTACGAGCGGACTTAGAAGCTTTTCTGGAGCTTTTTCTCTTGGGGTCCCTCGATGCTCCTCATGTAGCCGGATCCGGTGAGGGTTCGCCGGCTTCAGATTTTCTCTAGTCCCGGTCAATCTCTGGAAGTCGATGCGATGGAGCTTTTAGCGGGACGAACCTGGTGGGCTTGGCCGGCTCGCGGTTGAAGGCAGGCGGCTTGGCTGACCAGGATGAGTCGGTCCCCCTATGGAGCTTTTTTCAAAGTTCCTCCAAAGTTCCTCAAACTTCCTGAACTTCTTCCTGAAGTTCCTCAAAGGGTCCCAAAGTGTCTCAAACTTACTCCAAGGGTCTGGAAGCTCCAAGATGGTCCTTGAAAGTTGAGGACTTCAATTCCCACAATGCACTGGACGTCACCCTTACAAATCCACTGGTAGTTCCCCAGGTTGGTGATTCTTGGTAGTGAGGGTCCAGATGAGCTCTGTTAACCTGTAGCTTGCAGGGAGTCCACTCTTGAGTTCTTTTACTCAGCACAGTTAGTCCACAAAGCTGTAGTTTCAGGGGTGCAGTCTCCAGAGGTCAGGCCTTAGAAGTCTTTGCACAGCAGAAGTTCCAGCAGGGCCAGTCTTGCTTTCTTCAGTTTCAAGCAGCAGATCTGAGGGGCTGGGCCTCTCTCAGATACTTATTCCACAGTCTCTGGGTCATCCAGGAGGTCAAACTTCACCAATAGGAGTAGGGTAACTGCCCACTTGAGTGACTACTTCCTGCAGAGTGTGGCATTATTTTATCCCAGAGTGCAACAAAGCTTCCAAATCCATAATGGCTGATTTTCCAGCAAGGAGGTAAGAGCTGGCTAAACACTCCCACTGAGTTGGCTAATTAACCTAGCCTCTCCTCCCTACATCTGCACATACCTTCCTTAATCCTGCCATCTGGCTGGGGTGGGGTTCAAAGCTGTTAATGACACTGCTCTGGGCTCTGCCCCTTTGAAGCTCATTGTTTACGACCCCTCCCCTGGCCTGGCATTCCTGCAGAACAGCTCACTGCCCTCCCAGTCCATCTGGCTGACCCCAGGGGATCTTTATCACCTCTTCAGGCAGGCTGGCTAATCCTCTTAACTCTGACCAATCAGGGCAGAGCACTGGCAGGCTGGATTTGGAACTACAACTAAGAAAGTGTTATAACTTCTTGTCTGTTCACTTTGGGAAAAATTCAATAACATCATATTGTAGGATTTATCCATACCATTCTAGTGAGTCTTTGAATGGAATCTTTATCCCTGTCCTGTTAATAGTTATTGTTTAATAACTTTCCCCCATGTTATCCTATGGGCCATGGGGTTTGCAATGGGAAAAATGACGTGGCCATTTTTCCAGCACCAGGACCTACAAAAACATATTTTATAAGTACTTGGCTTATTTTCACAGGACCCCCCACCCCATAGGTCACCTAGGGGAGACCCTAGGGGTGTTGAATCTGTAAAAATATTGCAGATCCTCCAGGCCCAGTGCCCCCAGCATCAAAGTCGAATTTGGGCAGCACTTTAAACAATGGGGAGAGTGAAATGTGAATTTCACTTAACCCAGGGCATTTATAAACTCATTTTATAAGGGTCTACCTTATAGATACCTGACCCCCCACCCCTGGGATACCTAGGGGAGACCCTGGGGGTCATTATTATACAAAAACATTTTAGGTTGACCAGTTTTAAGTGCCCCAAACCCCAAAGTCAAGTTTGGCCACAATTTGCATGTTTAAGAGCAGTCCTGGCACCCAGAGCTGCTTTTAAACTGACCACAGGCTTCAGCAGTGCACACATGCAAGTGCAAAAAGGCTGCTGGCCTCTAAACTGCCATGCCCCAGGATACTGGGGACTTCTAGGTAGTTTCAATCCCCTGCCCTATTATATACTAGGGGCTCATGGGGTAGGTCATGCCAATTACAGGGGTACCCCAACCCAAAGTGTACCCTAGTGTATGTAGGTGCTTTACTGTTATCTAAGTGTTTCAGCATGGCACTGGCCCTGGGCCTGGTTAAACAGAGCCCAGGGTCAGTTAGAGTCAGTTACCAACAGTTCCAGTCAGCAAAAGTTGGGGGTGCCCAGGGCACAGGATGACTTTCCAACACAGCCCCCCAAACGAAAGGTGAGGGGTTACTAACCTATACCCTGGTAGTCCTCCTCAGCTAAGTGGAAAAACCTGGAAAGTCCATCGGCATTGGCATGGGCAACCCCAGGTCTGTGTTCCACTGTAAAGTCCATTCCCTGTAGGGAAATGGACCACCTTAACAGCTTGGGATTCTCCCCTCTCATCTGCATGAGCCATCTGAGAGGCCTGTGGTCAGTTTGAACACGGAAGTGAGTCCCAAACAAATATGGTCTCAACTTTTTCAGTGACCACACCACAGCAAAAGCCTCTCTCTCAATGGCACTCCATCTCTGCTCTCTGGGAAGAAGCCTCCTGCTAATAAAGGCAACTGGCTGATCAAGGCCCCCTTCATTTAGTTGTGCCAACACTGCCCCAATCCCTTGCTCTGAAGCATCGGTCTGAACTACAAATTCCTTTGTGTAGTCAGGGGCCAGTAACACTGGTGCTGAACACATAGCAGCTTTCAGAGTGTCAAAAGCCTTCTGACACTCTGGGGTCCAAATCACCTTCTTGGGCCTCTTTTTAGAAGTCAGTTCTGTTAGGGGCCCCACAATGGTCCCATAATTTTGAACAAACCTTCTATAGTACCCTGTCAGTCCAAGGAAGGCCCTGACCTGAGTCTGGGTAACAGGTGCTGTCCAATCCAAAATAGTTTGGATTTTAGCTTGGAGAGGCTGTACATGGCCCCCACCTACCAGGTGGCCCAGGTACACTACAGAACTCTGCCCTATTTGGCACTTGCTTGCCTTAATAGTCAGGCCTGCCTGCTGCATGGCCTGAAGCACTTCCCTTAGGTGGCTTAAGTGATCTCCCCAGGTAGAACTATACACAGCTATGTCATCCAGGTAAGCTGCACTGAACTGTTCCAACCCAGACAAGACCCTGTTCACCAACCTTTGGAAGGTGGCAGGTGCATTCTTTAAACCAAAGGGCATTACCTTGAACTGATAATGTCCCTCTGGGGTGGAGAATGCTGACCTCTCCTTTGCTCCATCAGTGAGGGCAATCTGCCAGTAACCTGAAGTCAAATCAAAAGTACTCAGGTACTTAGCAGCCCCTAACCTGTCAATGAGCTCATCAGCTCTAGGTATAGGGTGAGCGTCAGTCTTTGTGACTGCATTCAATCCTCTGTAGTCCACACAGAACCTTAACTCCTTGGGTCCCCCTCAGGATTAGGTTTAGGTACCAGCACCACTGGGCTGGCCCATGGACTCTCAGACGGTTCAATTACCCCCAAGTCCAGCATCTTAGCAACCTCAGCTTTAATGCTGGCTCTGACATGGTCAGATGTCCTGTACAGTTTATTTTTGACAGGTAGGCTGTCACCAGTGTCAATGTGATGCACACACCACTCAGTGATGCCTGGGGTCAAAGAGAACAGGCCAGCAAACTGCTCCAGCACTTGCTTACAGTCTCTGTGCTGCTGGTCTGTCAACTTGGGAGAGAGTATCACCCCTCCACTGACCCATCTTGCACATTATTGGAGAGGAGGTCGGGCACAGGCTCAGTTTCCTCCTCCACACCCTCATCAGTGACCAGTAACATGGTCATGTCTGCCCTGTCATGGTGGGGTTTCAATCTATTCACATGCAGGACCCTATGAGGGTTCCTGGGGGTGCCAAGGTCCACCAAATAGGTAACCTCACCCTTCTTTTCTAAGATTGGATAGGGCCCACTCCACTTGTCATGGAGGGCCCTGGGAGCCACAGGCTCCAACACCCACACCAATTGTCCTGGAGTATACTCAGGCATAGTAGCCTTCTGATCATACCAGTGCTTCATGAGCTCCTGGCTGGCCTCCAGTTTCCTGTTTGCCTTGTACATGTACTCGGCCATTCTAGATCTCAGGCCTAGCACATAGTCCAGCACATTGTCCTTTGCTTCTTTGAGAGGCTTCTCTAAAGACTCTCTCAGCAGGCTCAATGGCCCCTCACAGGGTGTCCAAACACCAACTCAAAGGGACTGAAACCAACCCCTTTCTGTGGCACCTCCCTGTAGGCAAACAGTAAGCATGGGAGGAGAACATCCCATCTCCTCCTGAGTTTCTCTGACAACCCATTTATCATGCCCTTCAGGGTTTTGTTGAATCGCTCAACAAGACCATTTGCTTGTGGGTGATAGGGGGTGGTGAACTTGTAGTTGACACCACACTCATCCCACATAGCAGTCAGATAGCTGGACAGGAAGTTCGTGCCCCTATCTGACACCACCTCTTTGGAAAACCCACTCTGGTAAACACACCAAGTAGTGCTCTAGCCACTGCAGGAGCATCAATGGTTCTAAGAGGTATGGCTTCAGGGTATCTAGTGGCATGGTCAACTACCACTAAGATATACCTATTCCCTGATGCAGTAGGTGGGTCCAGGGGACCAACAATGTCCATCCCCACCCTTTCAAAAGGAACCCCAACCACTGGCAGTGGTACTAGGGGAGCCTTTGTCTTGCCCCCTGCCTTGCCACTGGCCTGACAGGTGACACAGGAGCTGCAAAACTCCTTTACCTTTTCAGACATATGGGGCCAGTAGAAATGGTTCACCAACCGGTTCCATGTCTTTATCTGTCCCAAATGTCCTGCCAAGGGGATGTCATGACCCAAAGTCAGGATGAACTCTCTGTACCTCTGGGGCACCACCAACCTCCTGGTGGCCCCCTCCTTGAGGTTTCTGGCCTCAGTATAAAGCAGTCCATCTTCCCAGTAGATTCTATGAAACCCACTGTCATCCCCTTCCTCTTGCTTAGAAGCAATCCGCCTCAAGCCCTCAAGGGTGGGACAGTCACGCTGTCCCTGACTGAACTCCTCTCTGGAGGGTCCACCTGCTCCTGTCAGTTCTGCCAAATCTGACAGCTCTGGCAGGGATGGAGTCCCTCCCTCAGAGGCCAGATCCTCCCCATCAGGGTTAGATTCTGCCTGCACCTCTGGAGTTCCCTGGGCTGGCTCACCAGGCCCAGTACCCTTGTCCATGGATGCTTGGCCCTTTGTTCCAGGGTCCAAGTGTCCAGCCCCTCCCGTCTGGCTAGTCTGTGACCTAGTCACAGCACATACCCACTCAGGGAGCTCCAATATTTTCATATGGAGTCCTCTCTCCACCTCTGACCATGCAGAGGCTTCAAGGTCATTGCCCAGTAAACACTGGACTGGGAGCACCTTTGACACAGCTACCTTCATAGGGCCTGTCACACCTCCCCATTCCAAATCCACCACAGCCATAGGATGGAGTTTGGTGGTGCTGTCTGCATAAGTCACCTGGTGAAACTCACCAGGTAACAAACTCTCCGGGGGCACCAGCTCATCCAGGACCATAGTTACACTCGCCCCAGTGTCTCTGATAGCCTCCACCTCAGTCCCATTCACTTTAGGCCTCTGCCTGTACTTATCCATGTTTGGAGGTAAGGCAGTAAGGGTTGCAATATTCACCCCACCCAGGGACACTAAGGTTGCTTGCCCCACCTGATTACCCTCCACTGGGGCACCACTCTCCACCCCTACACTGACACTGGCAATCCCTGTGGATGGCCCCTTAGGGGGAGCTTTTAGTGCAGACAGCATCTCCTGCTTGTGCCCTGGCTGGTTACAATCAAAGCACTTACCCACTTTTGAGGGATCAAAGAATTTACCATTCTTTCCCTGAATCCACCTCCCTTGGGTTTTGGGTTGGCTCGGGCCCCCCTCCTTGTGCAGGTTTTTGTGGGTCTTTGGAGGACTCCTTAGGTTTTTGACCTTCATTTCCTGGGCTTTCCCTGGGGAGGGACCTGTCCTCCTTTCTTCTGGTCACCCCCTGGTGCTGAATGGAAACCCGGGTTCTCACCCACTCATCAGCTGACTCCCCCAACTCTCTGGGGTCTGTCAGCTTAGAGTCCACTAGATACTGGCGTAACTTCTCTTCTGCACAATGAGTCAAAATGTGTTCTTTCAAAAACAAATTATACAATCCCTCATAAGTGCTCACTTTGTTACCACAAATCCAGCCTTCCAGTGCCTTCACTGAAACATCCACAAAGTCTATCCAAGACTTGGAATTCAATTTCTGGGTGTTCCTAAACTTCACCCTGTACTGCTCTGGAGTCAGACCAAACCTCTTGACTAAGCAGGCTTTCATCTGCTGGTATGATTCTGCATCCTCTCCCTTCAGGGTCAGGAGCCTATCCCTCCCAGCTACTGGAATCAACTCCCACAGGAGTGCACCCCAATACCTAGAGTGGACCCTACTCATCTTAAGGGCCCTCTCAAAAGCTGCAAGCCATTTGTCAATGTCATCCCCTCAGTGTACTTGGGCACAATACCCTTTGGAAGTTTAGGTTCAAATCTGCCACCCCTGGACATCTCAGCATCTTCTTCGCTTTCGCTGCCACCATTTCTCTTCTCCTCCTTCTCCCACCTCTTCTCAGCCAAATCCAGTTTCCTTTGCTCTAAAGCTATCAAAGCTAATTGAGCCTGAAGCTGTCTCTCTGCAAGGGACCGTAGTGGTTCCTGAGTAAGGGACCCTTCCCCACTCCCACCATCAGGATTCTGTTGGCTTACACTAGTTATAATGGAAGAGGCATCATCCTCCTCTCTTGGGATGATGTTGGGGGACACCCTCGACCCCCTTGATTCTCCTCAGCTGCCTGGTCATGGGCTTGTATAAACTGAAACAACCCTGCCTTCCTATACCTCTTGGAAGCAGGCAGCCCCCTAAGCCTACACTGTTCCCTAAGCTCAGCCAACTTACACTGGGACAGTTTAGCCAGGTCCAACTCCATGGTTCCCTAGTTTTGGGTCACAACACTAGGCACAATAGACTTAGAACAATTTGGAAAAATCAAAACAATGGATTAAAAACAGTTTAGTCCAAATTCCAAAAATCAAACTCAAAAGTTTTGTTCTAAGGCAATTTAGAGGATTTTTATAATCTTAATTCATTCACTGAAAGGTGTATTTTTAAACACAAGTCCACATCCACACCGCTGAGCACCAAATGTTGGAAAGTGGGTTATTGGTAGGGGCAAATGTAGGTCTGCCACTAGTAATAAGACCACAAACACTTGATAGGACTCAGCATAGGTCTAAGAAAATTATTCCCATGCTCAACCCCTGGTAACGTGGCTGCGAGCAGACAGGCTTAACTTCAAAGACAGGTATGTAAAGCATTTAAAAACACCAATTCAGTAAATAATTAAAACACAACACATAATAAAAATCCAACACCAATTTATAAAAATAGGAAATATTTTTATCTTTAAAATGACACCAAAACGACAAAAATCCAATGTAGGGAACCGGAGATATGAATTTTCAAAGTTTAAATAAAATCTAGCACTTAGAAGCATATAGCACCATATTGGGACATAGCCTCGCGATAGACCGGGCCAAAGTCAAAGTTTAAGGCCGACCGCGATGGAGCCCTGAGCGGATACTCCACGCGGAAGGTCCCGGTCAATGTTTTTACCTTCGCACTTAGAAACTTTTCTGGAGCTTTTCTCCTCGAGGCCCCTCGACGCTCTCCGTCAGTCCGGATCCGGTGCGGCTCCGCCCGGGCAGCCTTTCGACGATCTCCCGGTGAACTTCCCTGGAGCGGACTTAGAAACTTTTTCAAGATCGCTTTAGCGGGGCAATCCAACAATCCAGGCCGACACGCGATGGAAGGCAGGCGGATTGGCGCTCGCGGTTGATCCCGGTCGACTTTCTTACGAGCGGACTTAGAAGCTTTTCTGGAGCTTTTTCTCTTGGGGTCCCTCGATGCTCCTCATGTAGCCGGATCCGGTGAGGGTTCGCCGGCTTCAGATTTTCTCTAGTCCCGGTCAATCTCTGGAAGTCGATGCGATGGAGCTTTTAGCGGGACGAACCTGGTGGGCTTGGCCGGCTCGCGGTTGAAGGCAGGCGGCTTGGCTGACCAGGATGAGTCGGTCCCCTATGGAGCTTTTTTTCAAAGTTCCTCCAAAGTTCCCCAAACTTCCTGAACTTCTTCCTGAAGTTCCTCAAAGGGTCCCAAAGTGTCTCAAACTTACTCCAAGGGTCTGGAAGCTCCAAGATGGTCCTTGAAAGTTGAGGACTTCAATTCCCACAATGCACTGGACGTCACCCTTACAAATCCACTGGTAGTTCCCCAGGTTGGTGATTCTTGGTAGTGAGGGTCCAGATGAGCTCTGTTAACCTGTAGCTTGCAGGAGTCCACTCTTGAGTTCTTTTACTCAGCACAGTTAGTCCACAAAGCTGTAGTTTCAGGGGGTGCAGTCTCCAGAGGTCAGGCCTTAGAAGTCTTTGCACAGCAGAAGTTCCAGCAGGGCCAGTCTTGCTTTCTTCAGTTTCAAGCAGCAGATCTGAGGGGCTGGGCCTCTCTCAGATACTTATTCCACAGTCTCTGGGTCATCCAGGAGGTCAAACTTCACCAATAGGAGTAGGGTAACTGCCCACTTGAGTGACTACTTCCTGCAGAGTGTGGCATTATTTTATCCCAGAGTGCAACAAAGCTTCCAAATCCATAATGGCTGATTTTCCAGCAAGGAGGTAAGAGCTGGCTAAACACTCCCACTGAGTTGGCTAATTAACCTAGCCTCTCCTCCCTACATCTGCACATACCTTCCTTAATCCTGCCATCTGGCTGGGGTGGGGGTTCAAAGCTGTTAATGACACTGCTCTGGGCTCTGCCCCTTTGAAGCTCATTGTTTACGACCCCTCCCCTGGCCTGGCATTCCTGCAGAACAGCTCACTGCCCTCCCAGTCCATCTGGCTGACCCCAGGGGATCTTTATCACCTCTTCAGGCAGGCTGGCTAATCCTCTTAACTCTGACCAATCAGGGCAGAGCACTGGCAGGCTGGATTTGGAACTACAACTAAGAAAGTGTTATAACTTCTTGTCTGTTCACTTTGGGAAAAATTCAATAACATCATATTGTAGGATTTATCCATACCATTCTAGTGAGTCTTTGAATGGAATCTTTATCCCTGTCCTGTTAATAGTTATTGTTTAATAACTTTCCCCATGTTATCCTATGGGCCATGGGGTTTGCAATGGGAAAAATGACGTGGCCATTTTTCCAGCACCAGGACCTACAAAAACATATTTTATAAGTACTTGGCTTATTTTCACAGGACCCCCACCCCATAGGTCACCTAGGGGAGACCCTAGGGGTGTTGAATCTGTAAAAATATTGCAGATCCTCCAGGCCCAGTGCCCCCAGCATCAAAGTCGAATTTGGGCAGCACTTTAAACAATGGGGAGAGTGAAATGTGAATTTCACTTAACCCAGGGCATTTATAAACTCATTTTATAAGGGTCTACCTTATAGATACCTGACCCCCCACCCCTGGGATACCTAGGGGAGACCCTGGGGGTCATTATTATACAAAAACATTTTAGGTTGACCAGTTTTAAGTGCCCCAAACCCCAAAGTCAAGTTTGGCCACAATTTGCATGTTTAAGAGCAGTCCTGGCACCCAGAGCTGCTTTTAAACTGACCACAGGCTTCAGCAGTGCACACATGCAAGTGCAAAAAGGCTGCTGGCCTCTAAACTGCCATGCCCCAGGATACTGGGGACTTCTAGGTAGTTTCAATCCCTGCCCTATTATATACTAGGGGCTCATGGGGTAGGTCATGCCAATTACAGGGGTACCCCAACCCAAAGTGTACCCTAGTGTATGTAGGTGCTTTACTGTTATCTAAGTGTTTCAGCATGGCACTGGCCCTGGGCCTGGTTAAACAGAGCCCAGGGTCAGTTAGAGTCAGTTACCAACAGTTCCAGTCAGCAAAAAGTTGGGGGGTGCCCAGGGCACAGGATGACTTTCCAACAGCAACAATATAACTATGCACATTACCAGTCACAGAAGGAGTCACTATATCTTGAAGAAAAACAAGTTGTACACGTCTGAGCCCAACAATAGATGGCAGGTTTATGCCTAGCATGTGTATCTAAAGCTACGCATGCCACAAACATATAAATATTTTTTACTACTTTCCACACAGAAGGGAGATAACTCCACTAGTACTTATGCCCTCTTGAAGGCAATTATATAGCAGGAAGCATGTTGATGTAAGACATGAAGGATGCCTAACAAAGAATTCTTATATGTTTTTATTAGCATTGTGATAGGGAGGTATGAGTAAAGTTTAATAATCCCTAATCTTACACAAATTTAGATCAGGTCCTGTGGTGACACCTGGGAATTTACAACAGATTTCTAGGTGGACATACAGTGCATAGTCCTACGAAGCAACAAAGGCATGAGATACTTATGATCTACAAAACTCCTGGAACACACAAAACACACTTTCATGATCATAGACGCCCTACCTCCCACATTTTCAACACAAAATGTGGGCCACTTTCAGGAGCAGACCTTGGGATGAAGCATGCACCATGAAGAGGACTAAATGGCCTTTTCTGACACACTTTGAGGGTAAATCCACCAGAGTTAGGTTTAGACGTAAAGGCACCTAAATGATCCAAAACCGCTTCTTCACTACCACTCACAGAACTTAGTTGCACAAAATTTCTCCGATCAACGGTTGAGTTATTCATGTCGGTACTGCTAGTGAGGACCATGGTAGGTCAAGAGATAACTGGGGTGAGCAGTAGCTATTGGCTTATCTAGCCCGGACTGTTCAGTAAGCTAGATCTTGACAGCAGGTGCAATCAAATGATGTCTTGTGGAAATCTGCACAGATGTACTTCACCATGGGTGTGCTACTTTTTGTGGCATTCATTTCATGCCACCTCATTCAGGAACCAGCAATATGCAAATCAACCTATGTCCTAATCCAGTATGAACAGTTAATATGGAATTGCCAGGCAAGCTCCCCTCTGAACCAGAACACAAGGAACCCCAGACCAGTTTCTTCCTGGGGCTCAACAGTAGGGTACAGCTTGGTTCCATCAGTACAGTGAGCATAGGACCCACGTCTGGCATACACATCACACTGAGGGAAACAAAAAAGTGATGGTGGAATGCTTATATTAATCTCAGCTACTGGTAATTACTCTGGTTCACATTCCAGTCCATTGTTTTTTTTTTTTTTGGGCCCACAAGTCTACCTCAGACAGAAACCAGCCATGCGCAAATCAGCCTAGCTCCTGCTCCAAGAGGAACAGTCCTTCCTGAACTGCCAAGCCAGGTCCCCTCTAAAGGGGAACACAAGCAGCCCAGGCTGGTGTCCACCTATTTGGGCAGCATCAGTAGAATGCAGTCTGGTTCCAGTGGCACAGTAAGCATTGCTTCCATCATCTTTTGATGCAAAGCACTAAGTGGCTAAAGGTATGCCCTGACGTGGGTCCCTTACTCGCTGTGCCACAGGAGCCAAGCTATATTTCACTGAGGAGGCCAAATTCGGTCTGGGGTTGCTCGTGTTCCCTTCTGCAGGGAGAGTTGCCTCCCAGTTCGGGATGGACTGTTCACATACGGAGCAAGGCCAGAATTCACTGAATACGGCAAGTTTTTTTCTGTTGTGTACAAAGTAGGCAAAAAACGATGGGCTGAAATGCTACCACAGAGATTGGAAGCATTACTCCCATCACCATTCGTGTGTTTAAAGCTATTTGTATACAACTACAACTTGCGCATAGTTGTTTTGCACCATCAGGAAAGGATGGCAAGAGTTGGAAGGTGCCACTGGGCCTTACAACCACTCAATCCACTGCATGTTTGAGGTAAGAATCTTAAAGGATTTATATATAGACTTTTGCAACAGCCTTTAAATCATCTTACAGTGGTGTTCGATGTTTATAAGTAGAAGGTAGTAATACTGCATCTAGTACAGATGATGTGTAAAACGTTTCACAGATGTAAACCAAATTCATTGGGATTTACTGTGATATGCAGCTCGGTCTCACAAAAAGGGTCTTGATTATTGTAAAGTTTTGAGAAGGAACTCGCGTGGCCTAAAAAACACAAACTTGCTGCGGATTTGGTCAAAATATCAACATAGTAGAAATCAGTTTCTAGGCACTGTCGTTGGGAGCGAGCATGAACAGGTGCATCTGTGCACTGTGGCTGCACGGATACAGGGCACCAGGGAGAGCCATGCATAGATTTTTCAGTTGCCAAATAAGGTTTCTAGCCCTCGACTCACAATTTGCCTGTCTTCAAATCTGAAACACGGAACACGCAAAAAAAAAAAAAAACCTATAATACATGTACCACATTGATAGTTTTCCAAATACTTATTGACTATTCAAATATTAAAGACAATGAAGGCAGTAGAACTGCAATATAAAAATACTTTATAACGCTTGTACAAAAGATGATATACATCTGCATATACATCTATAACTTGTTTCTTTACAATAATTCATGTACACTTGGGCCACCCAATCCCAATGCAGAGAAATGTTTCCATTGATTTGGGGCTGTTGCAATTCAAACCGTCATTTGTTCTTCAATAGGTTAGGGCACTTCGACCAAGGACCTTTAAACAGTTCAACGTCTTCTGACGGTGGATCATGTTAATTTTCATACTGAGTCACCATTGCTGAAATTGTTTTCGGTACTTTCCATATGCTGCATCACTTATGATCACTTTTACATTGGCAGTGTTGTCCTCTGGCACAACAGCAACATCTTGCACGGTTGCCTCTTTGTGCAGCCAACTGTAGAGAGAGAGAAGTATTATCTCATTGCCTTTTCAGTGTGGAAAGAAAGAGTCCTTCACAGTACTCCTAACATACGACAATTTGAAAGATGGAATTGTAGTCTTTTTTATTGTGGATAGCTATGAATACCATCTTAATGGTTATACATTAACCCATCATATATGTCCTCTTCTCCCCTTAAAAGTGCAAGCAACCCACACACGGCCATATTTATGACTAAGTAACGCAATGCAGCAAGTCACTTTGCTGCGCTGCGTTACAGGGAAAGGGCAGGAGTGCACCGTATTTAAAAGAATACAGCGCATTCCTGCCTTTGTCCCTGCGCTGGTGCAGTTAAGGTTATCTAAGACCATCGCAGGCGCCCTTGCACCATGGTGCAAGGGTGCCTGGGTTGCATGCAGGATTATTTTTGTGCAGGAAGGGGCAACGTCCTTCACAAAAACAATTCTGAGAAACATAGTCCTGTTTCTATAGAAAAAGGAAGTAACGAGGAGAAATACAGATATTTCTCCTTGTTACTCCTCCCCTGTGAAGGAGTATCTTTTTGGCGCATTCCCAGGTCTACCACTTTTGGTAAATCTGGGAATGTGTCAAAAACCATGGGAGACGCAAAGCCCATGGAACGCCTACCCAGGGCAGAGCAACGCAGCGATTTGCGCTGCGTTATTCCAGATTTATGAATCCACTTAGGGCCACTTTACCTGCCTTCATAAATTGCATTGTGGACGTTGCGTGGTGCAAGAGCGACACAACTCCACTTATAAATATGGTCCACAATGTGTTTTTAGTATTCATCAGGGCGACACCACTATGTACATCCCCTCTGCCTTCCAAAACTCCAGCTGCAGATGTTCTGTCTCCCTGGGTGCAGGTTAAGTACAGCGTATTTTATAAACGCTTATTTGTGCTTACTTGGTTGTCAATTTGTTTTGCTGCGCGGGAAGATTACTGAGTACACTGTCGGCTCCTCGCTCAGGTGCTGGGCAAGGGAAGGCGAGTGTGCATCGCTGCAGACAGGCTTGAGGAAGTAATTCAGTGGAGACGTTCCAAGCCCTTTCGAGTGCACTGATCAGTGCATGGGCGAAGGGGCTGCATTGGTTGTACAGCGATCAAAACTCACATGATGAGATTTGCTTTCTAGGTGACCACTATATAAACAGAAAGGCTGCTGCTACAGTACCACCAGTTTTCCCTTCAGTGTGCAGGGAAGAAAGTGCTTAGAGAAACAGTGCTATGTTAAGCTTAAGGAGGACGAGATCCATATATCGTGGAATGATTTGAAGGCCAAGATAAAGCAGTAGATTCTACAGTAAATGAACGCCAGACTAAGAGTCAAAGATTGGAGCCAGACAATGAATAGGACATTGTTCTAAGGGGTAGATATTTGCAGGACTCCCACCTACAAGACCTGCTGGCACAATTAGCGAAACGTTATGGTTTCAGCAAAAACCCAGGAGAAAGATTAACTTTATGCACAGTACAATGGCACAGTTACAGATGACTTGCCTTTTCCTGATGTATTAAAAAATATTATATGCAAGGAATGTAAAGATACATCTAAAGCTAGCATAGTGCGCTTTTTAAATAATCTCATTGAAAACTTTGAAGAACAATTTTCTCAGGTTCATACTATTCTGTCATCAATAGCTTCCTCCTCTTCTCTGGCCTCAAATGATAGCACTCTTCTTGATGTTATAGATAGAGAGATGTACAGTACCCTCAATAGATCCTATGGAGCATCAGACTTTGCCATAAGAGCATACGCCACAAGTTCTGTTGAAACATTCCATTCTCTCTATGAGCGTTTGAAAGAAGGGAAGGATCCTATGCCAACCCTAAAACACATGGTACTTGTTGCAATTCCTCTTGGATGTTAAGCTCAATACATTATGATCCACTGCCTCCTCTGCAGAGGCGGCAATTGCAGTCAGACACATTTGTGGATGAAGCCATGGAAACCATGCTGGGCAGAGATCCTTAGTTCAAAATCTTCCCTTCACTGGACTTGAGCTGTTATGTGACAGGATTAAATGACATGGTTCAAAAATCAGCAGAGAAGACAATATTGAAACCATTTAAACTCTGCAAAGAGGAAATAATTTCTGCCAAAATGGCCAACTCAAGATTAGCAAGACCATAGTCATTCCTTTCGTGGCTGTAGGGCTGCGTTTGTGAACAAATCCCAGCTCCAACCCTCTCAGCCCCAGGATCAAAATCAAAGATGACTGTGGAAGTGGGGGTAAAATTGAAGTACTTTGTTCGTCAATAGAGTCTGTAGATGCAAGACTCATGGGTGCCTGCTATTATCAAAGATGATTATTGGATACAGTTCTAACACCCTTCACATAAGCATCCGTTCAGCAGTACTCAGTTGCCAAGAGACATTACAAGGAAAAAAGCAATTCTTCAGGGAGCACACCCCTTATTGCAAAACGTGATGATAATTCCTGTACCCAAAGACCAGAAGTGAAAAGGGTTTTATTCAATCCCTTTTCTCGTACCGGAGTCAGATGGAAGGTTTCGGCCAGTATTGGAATTAAATTGGACAAACAAATTTCTTGTGCTCAAAACATTCAGAATGAGATCTCGAACTTCAATCATTCTCTTGATCACCAAATGAGATTATCTAACAACGTAAGACTTTCATGCACCAATACATACAGAAAATTAGGTTTTTGGAGATTCACACTAAAGGACAAGCATTTTCAGTTTCAAGCTCTCCCATTGTCTTTTAACGTCAACAAAAGTCTTTACAGAGGTATTGGCACCAGTAGTGGCAGTGCTACAATTAAAAAGAATTTCTATTTTTCTATACCTTGATGATAGGTTATGTACGTCTTCCTTCTCTAGGGCGGAGGGGTGTGTAAAAACCGTATGCAGCGGCCTACAAGAACTGTGGTTCATCTTGAATCTTCAAAAGTTGAAGTTAATTGCGGCTCAGGAGCACTCTTTAGCACTCAAGTTCGATACATCCACCTCTCTCAGAACAGAATCTTGTCTCTCCAGTCTCACCTTTCAAATTGCCTGTTCAACAGCAAGCATCCGCCAGAACTTGGTTGAGAGTACAAGGATTGATAGAACCAATAACAGTGGTGGTTCCTTTGTCTTACTTCCATTTAAAACCCTTGTGAATCTTCTTTTGGATCACTGGGCCCCAAATTCTCAGGATTACGATCAAATTATTCCAGTCACGCCTCAGATATCCCACAATCTGAACTGGTGTCCGGTGAAGGACAAGGTTCCTCTCTGATATCCAGTCCTACTAACAGGAGATGCCAGTTGTTGGGGTTGGGATGCCACCCAGAGGGATCAGGAAGTGAAGTGTCCAAAAATAGAAAGGTCACATTCTTCTAATTGGACACAATTATCAGTTGCATTGAAATCAGTACAAATATTCCTTCTCCAACTGGAGAACAAAATCCTTGTTGTCAGGACAGACAATCAGGTAAAGTGTTACCTCAATCGACAGAGGTACAAAGAGCAAGGACCTAAACGCTCACAAAATTTGTTTCATGGCAGAGAAACATCTGGAGGCTTTGAGAGCATTGCAGAATCAAGGGAAGTTAAACTTCCAAGCTGACAGTTTGAGTCATTGGTGATGTAACATGTAACCAACTCTCAATTCAATTAGATCTGTTCCCAGTTCGGGGTTGCATGAACAGGCCTGTTTGCCGCGCAACACAATGCAATGCTTCCCATCTTTTGCACAGACACATAGTGTCCTCAGCACGGGCAGTAGATGCCTTGTCAATCATATGGCAACAATGGTTATTATATGCTTTTTTTTTAATTGCTCTTCTCCAGAAGGTGCTATAGAAGGTTCTGGGGTTGAAACTGAGTGTAATTTTGGTAGTGCCATTGTGGCCCCATCGGCCTTTGTTTCCCCTGTTATTGAGTCTGTCAGTGAAGAACAATTATATTCTCACAATAGACCTCCCACCTCTTCAACACCCAATCTTGACCCTATTCAAGTTACGTCCAAGACAAATGTCTTGGAAGCTGAAAGGACAGGCTTAGAGCAATTGGAATGCTCAAAACAAGTAGCCTTAGACATTCAGTCAACAAGGAAACCTTCAACCCTCTCATCTTATACAAAGCACTGGAACTCTTTTCAGAAATGCTGTCCAGGAAGAAACCAGAACCCTATTTCTGTTGATCCCTTCCAAATTTTAAAATTCTTGATGAATGGGCTCCTTAAGGGATTAGCTCCTACTACATTATCACAGTGGGCAGCAATACAAGCTTTTATATCTAAATGTGTCCCCAATAGTAGTTATGTTGTTGAGAGGTTTAATGCTTACAAAGCCGGTGGTGCCCAATCTTGTTCCAACATGGGACCTTTCAATTGTTTTCAGGGGTTTACAAGAAATGCCTTTTGCGCTATCTGAATCAGCAGATTTCACTCGATTATCAGCTAAAGAGGCATTCCTAATTGGAATAACCTGATCTAGGAGATTGGGTGGAAGCCCTGGTTATCTCAAATCCTTACCGTAGGTTTTTTTCCCCCGAGAGGGTAGTTTTGAGTCCAGATCCCAAATTCAGTCCTAAGATCCATTCTTCATTCCATCTTTCACAAGAGAGTGACCTATCAGTTTTTGACCAAAGAACAGATTCTTGAATCCTTTCTTGTCTTGATGTTAAAAGAGCTTTACCACTAGATCGTATGAGAGAGTTCAGGATTTCTAAGTACCGTTTTTGTATCTTACAGAGCAGCTGGCATGGGTGAAAAAATCTCTATGTCCACATTGTGAGCAGATGTGTATGGAAAGCAATAGAAAGCAGTGGCGGAGACGACACCAGGAAATATTTAGGGATACTCTAACAGAGCAGTCTCAGCATTCTGAGCTGAAGTCAGTGGGATGCTTTGGCAGGAACTTGGTAGAGCAGCAATTTGGTTGACACCTCAAACCTTTGTAAAGCATTACAGAGTAAACAGCAAAAAAATGTTGGTTCTGAAATTAAGTCCGCAATACAGTAATTGTTGATACAAATATTCGTTTTCTGCATTCGGGTGCAAACTTTAATGCTTGGTATATCCTCACATCGTAAAGACTAGAGTGACAAGGAAGGATTATGGGTTAATGAAATAATTACTTGTAATCTTCATTACCCTATATCATAGTCCTCTTCATCCCAGTTCAACCCGCTACCTTCCTGATTGTACATCCAAGAGTTTTGACTGGCTTGCTATACATAGGAGGTTTGGAGGGGAGGGGATTTATATAGTGGTGTTACTTTAATTTACACAAAAATACACTTCTTGGGTTGCTTGAGCTTTTAAGGTGTGGTAAACACTTTGTCTGGGAGGCGGGGATCCTCACATTATAAGGACTAGGACAAGGAGGACTATGATTCAGGGTAATGAAGATTACAGGTAAGTAATTCTTTCATTTGACAACATACTATGAAGGTCATGCATAACTGGCCAACTAACTTCATCCACAGGTAGATTTAAAATACAAATAACAATTATTTTCACATACCTTAGCTGAGGCCCCGTTAAGTCCACTTTTATGGTCATAATTCGTTTTCCAGTTTGTTTCAATACTACGCTTTCAATTACCTCTTTTAATTTATCCAACCCATATTCATGTAGAGCGGAAATGGGCAAAGCACTTGATTCCGTTGCTTCATACCTAGGCAAAACCAGCAAAAACACTGATCACTCCCTGGCACTGAGATGCATTAGCAATGGTTCAAATCCACCCACTTTCAATAATACCCAGAAAAGCAAGCAGTAACACATTTACTATGGTTTTTTCTGTGCGTGTCAGCACCGTGTGCTTCTCTGGAGCATGCTGTATTACTAAGGAGACCACTTTTTAAGGAGTTTGCAGTGCAGTGGGCAGAGGATCGGCTGTCTCACCTCCTTGTCAGTCAGCTTTCGTGCTGTGAATCCTCTACAAACTTTTTGTAATGCCCCATGCACAGTTCACTACAGCCTGTCCATGACCCCCTAACATCTACGCCTTATTCATTAAGCTAGGTAACATGGGTCTGCATTTAGTGTAGATAAGAAAAAGGAAGATTGAGCATGGAAAGAGCTCGTAATTGGAAAAGGTGATGATCGAGGGAATGAAGGAGAACTTTCTAGTGTCTGACATCCAATCCAGTGAAATACATGGAGACGGAGAGAAGGTGAAGGGACAGGAAAGCTGGATGTGTAGAGGACTAGTTTGTTACTGAAAAGCCACATTACTACTACACTCATAGAACCTCACTGGCTTTCCTTGACATCCCGCAACATTTAAAAAGCCATTGCGACCAGGAACCCTATGTACTTGGCACACTGCAGCCAGGACACTACCAGACTGGACACTATGTGCAAAAAAGGAAAAACAAAGCAACAGGACGCCTCCATCTATGCACCTAGGATCTGGTACAATATCACTGTATCCATTAGTAATGCTCCAACCTTCCTCCAATTTATAGGATTTAAAGATCACTAAATCCTGGTGCAGTAATAGTTCACAAACCAACGACACCTCCTATCACACACTGAGTGTGTCTGTGCCTTTAACTCTATACAGTGTACTGCTGCCTTTTGGGAAACAGCCTATAACGCACAGTCTTTACCTGGCAGGTAAGTATATAAAGTAGGTTTTTACCTTTACCACTAGGTACTCTACCATGCAGGTAAGTATATATGTACATTTTTTAACTAACAATTTTTATGTTATAATAAAAAAAGGGAAAAAGGCTTTAGCTGTGTGTTTTAGGACTAGAGGAGTGGGTAGAGGTAAAGGAAGGTAAGGGTTATTTTCGGGTTAAGGGGTCGGTAGAGGTAAATTGAGATAAGGGCGATTCTGGTTATGAATGGGTAGACGTAAAGTGAAGTAAGGATTAATCTAGTGTTAAGGGGTCGGTAGAGATAAAGGGTGGTTAGGGTGATTTTAGGTTAAGATGAAAGGAAGGTAAGGGTGATTGTGGAGTTTAAGGGTGGGTATGGGTATTTTAGGATTTAGTAGAGGGTAAAATTAAAGGGAGGTAGGGAGTTTATAGGGTTCAGGGGAGGGTAGAGGTAACAGGAGTTAAGGAATTAAAAAAGGGAGAGGGGTATGTGAATGCCCTGAAGAAAAAAAACACACATAAATATCTATATCTGCCCGTAATGTTGCTTCCACCAAAGGACCAGGCGCCAACCCAGATATCTTCAAAAGATTTATTTGTACTTAATCAGCCATTATGCATTTCCGTCACTGTGTGACCTTGCTCACATACACGCCGCACCATTCACTGGCCTTTCATACAGTGTCCACATGGTCAATTAGAACAACAACAGACTACAACTCTAAGTCTGTTTTCTTTCTCACGAACATCAAAATAAATTCTACTAAACAAAAATGATCACAAGTGATTTTTTCAATCCTTGATGTTCCTAATATGCAACAGATACAAATTTAATTAGGGTTCATGTATTCAATGTATAAGGCACGTGTGCTAGGTAATTGCCACATGTCATTTACATCGCTCTTTTACATTTACTTTTTCCCATATTGATACATCTCAATTAATATTCTGCATAAATGCACTGATACACCGACCAACATATATCGATTCCTGCTCAATGACACACAATTGAGGCCCAGTGGGCAATTAATGAGCTTTACCATCAGAGCTCTTCATGTTTGTGCTGCTGGACATGATAAAAAACATACATAACTTGAATTCATTAAATCATATTGCTTCACTCATACTCTGTTTGCAACTTTGCTTAATTCATGTTACAGCCTCACCTTGCATATTTTCCATTTCAATTATAGTTCTATAAACATTGTGTGGACATCATCATAATTTATATACAGATTACTTTTATGATGATCACGGTCTCCTAAAAATACATACAGTTCCTCTTCGGTATTCAAACCATTTGGACACTTTGTATCAAGATTAACAATGTACCTGCTCTCCAACTACCTCAATGATCTCTCTCGATTTCTTCCCCTAGGGTTTTTAAGGACTTCATCTATCCCAAAATAAAACAGAAACCTCAGATCATTTCTGTGTAAACCGTGAATGTGTTGTGCCACTGGGTATGTCCAATCCTTATTATTTACTGCCCTTAGGTGTTGTAATATTCTTCGGTTAACTGGTAAAATGGTGCTCCCAACGTATCTTAGGCCACACCTACAAATTAATATATACATCGCAAATTCTGATTTACAGTTGTAAAATCCCTTGATCTTTCTGGGTTGATCACTAAATGGCATCATGTATTGTTTTGTATTGACACCGTGAGTACATGCTTTGCACTTGTGACATTTGTAAAAACCATCAGTTCCCTGCAGCCAACAGCTTTGCTTTTTTACTTCTGGGCTGCTGAGAACCAGGGCATCCCTCATTGAATATACTCTGTGGAAGGTTCCCTGCGGGGATTCAGGGGTTGTTGGCCCTAAAACGGAATCCCCCTTTATGAGGTGCCAGTGTGGTTCTGTAGTACCTTTCTCACCTGTTTCTCCTGCCTGTTATAGGCGGTTATCAATCTAATGGCCGAATCCTGTTTTTTTCTTTCCTTTCTTTTCTTTGCTCGGAAAGAGTAAGCTATCCCTTTCCTTTGATTCTACCTTAGTCACAGCTGAGGACAAAATGGCCTTAGTATAACCACATTGAATGAATCTGCCTAACATCTCTTCCTTTCCTATAAGCCAGTCATCAACACAACTACAATTTTGCCTCAACCTAAGCAATTCCCCATAGTGGATGCTTGTTTTCAGATTTTGAGGGGGAAAGCTGCGTGCAAGCTTGAATTTCCTGATGTCTTTTTTCTGCACGGTTTGGTCTTTAATCTATTGCCTTTCACAAATACCTGAAGATCTAAAAATTCCATGTGTTGTACTTATGTTGCCAGTGAAATGTATATTCGAATCATTGTGGTTGACTGCCTCAATACATTCTGTGGCAGCCTGAAACGAACCTCTCCAAATCACGAAGAGGTCGTCAATGTATCGAAACCAACAAACATGCTGATCCCACACTCCCCGTGGTCATTGATGAGCGCCTGCTACTCCCACCAGCCCATATGCAAACAAGCATAGCTGGGGGTGAAGCAGGTGCCCATTGCCGTACCGGGAAACTGCTGGTTAAAGAGAAAGTAGTTGTTATTTAAGCACCGCTTAATTGAGATCAGCATCAGTGTGTTTATACAGATTCAATGGCCTATTTTTCAAAAACTGCTCAGTTGCATGGTTGCCATCTTCATGTTTAATGCTGGTGTACAAGGAGGAAACATCAAGCGTGTTTAACAAGTATTCATCACACCATGGAATGTCATATATCCTCTTTAGAATGTCACCAGTGTCCTTGGCATACGAGGGTAGATTGTGGGCATATCCAGGCAAGAAGTAATCAATGTATTTCAAGGTATTCTCAAAGAGACTCTCTTTGGCAGAAATGACTGGCCTTCTAGGTGGTTGTACTGGGTCTTTATGAACTTTAGGAATGAGGTATAGTACCGTGTCTTTGGGGAATCAATCCTCAGATATCTTGGTTGAGTAACCCCATATTTCTCCACTCAAGAAGGTCCGAATGGTATTGGGCCTTTGTCCTACATAAGCTGGACACATCACTCCTGATGTAACACATTTTACCATTGAGTTGTTTGTATGCTTCAATAGTGTAAATAGTGAGAGGCCACAGCACTATATTCCCTCCTATGTCCGAATTGCGGACTACCACATTACCTTCAGATTGCAGTTTTTTTTATCAGCTTGTGGTAGGCCCGTTGTTCATTGTCCCATTTCACACGATTTTGGTTTGTCGCTATATCTAATCCTTTGGTTTCATCTGTAATGCACTCATAGAGAGCATCAATAGAATCCTTTTTGCAATATAGGAACAAATGTTGATGGCGGTTTGAATGGTGTTTCGCTCTCACCGAAATGCACCACATCAATTTTTCAACAATATCCATTCCTCAACTGATTCAGGGCATCCCAATTTTTCATTCTCTAGTGTCTGCAAATCTTGTAGGAGTCTGATGTCAAAGATTTGTAGATGTGTTTGATTGCTTTGTGTTTGGGCTCCTACAGGGAATCGCTGCTTGTTTTTTTGTAGATGATATTTGGCTCATTTTAATTTCTGCACAAATTTGAATATATCCACTCTGGTTTAAGCATAATCCATATTCTGTGATGGACAGTAGGATAGGTCAAGAGATAAAATCCGCTTTTCAGAGATAGTCAAATTTAGATTTGATAGGTTGACAACGGTCATAGCAGACTCCCTATTCATTTCCGTCTCCATATTTGTTGTTTCAGTGTTGTGTTTCCTGCTGTTTCCCTCGTGCGCTTCTTCTTTTGTTCCTCCTTTGTTTTTTGCTGTTGCCCCCTTGGTCTTAGGGTTTGACATCTGTCCATACATAAAAAATACAATTCATAACTTGGCCTGGGAACCCATCGGTAATCTCCCATCCTCAGAATCAGTCTCCAATTCTGAACTGTATTCAGAGGCTGTTTTGCCCACTTTGTTTTTTTGTAGTGCTTTTTCAAATTATTGGACCGTCTGGCAAAGGTGAACACTTGTCCTCGCTCGTAGTCCACCTTATCTCTTTGAAATTTGTGTGCCTTTTGTACTTTTATACTGTCCTCTTGTTTTTTAAAGTGAGCTGTCATTTCATCACGCATTTTAGAAACTACTTCTTGTTGTACATCTATTTTAATTTCCTTAAGTTGATCAATATGAGCCTGTAACAGATGTCTATCAATTTCGACATATTTCACTATGATTTTCATGAGGTGCATGGAGGCCTCTATATTGCTTTCAGCAATACATATATATATATATATACACACACACACACCACACAATTGTGTGGGATAACGACCCATGATGTAATACAACATGAAGCATTACATTCATGGTAAAGGCACGCATGGTAATGTTGTATGTCCCTGCCTTTTAGATACATACAGAGCCTTTGCCATTCATATGCTCCTTACCTGGTGGTATAGAACTGGGGATGGGAGGTTTTGCATAATAGAACCTGAATTTGGCATGAAAGATCCTGGTGGTAAGAGATCAGTGTGCTGAACCGCAGGTCTTCCACTCCTGTGATTGGTTGTGGGGAGGAGCCAGCAATGGTCTTTTCATGCCCTGCGAATGATATGTGTGCTGGGGAACTTCTTATTCTGTATTGAAGGGGTACCAGAGTCCTCTCTTGACTGAATTGCTGGTGGGTTGGATGCAGAAACACACACCTTGATGGGGAGGGTGCACTGGCGTAGCAAGGGGGGGGGGCAGAGGGGGGGGTGCGCCCCGGGCGGCACGCGTTTTGGGGGCGGCGGCGGCGAAAATCATCGCCAGCACCCCCCTCAGCGCGGCAGCAAAAGGCAGGGACCGCCACGGGCGGCAGAGTGCCTAGCTATGCCACTGGGAGGGTGGCAGCCCCAGATGTCTACAGCTCCTCTTGTTAGTAATGATGTGAGGAGTTAGATGGCAGGTAGATTCCTTCTCAATTCACAGTATTGATGGGCCAGTAATGTTGTTGAAAGCCTTCTAATGTTCCTACTGCTACATTTAGGTAAGTGTGAACTGGATGTAATGGTCAACATTAAGCAGACTATGTGCTCTGGTCAGTGCTGCAACTAGTTTTTAGACATTAAGATCTTCACAATGAGAATTTGTGAGCTGTGGTCTTTTACTGTCTAGCCTCTAATGTTTGGAAGGCAGAGGATAAAAAAATTATTATGTTGAACATTCTTAAAATACTTGACAGTACTATATATGTCTCTACAGGCAAGAGTCAGGTCCAATAAGATTGTTACTTGGCTGATACAAATATTTCGGGATACACATCACAACTGCCTGCTAGCCTCTTTGTTCTCTGCCCTAGTAGTCAAATCTCTGGCTTGCATTGCCAGACAGACTGCACCGATGGAAATGGTATTTTGTGTTATCTCCAAGCTATATCACCATATGTTTATTATGTACTAACTTACCTGAAAGATCAGGTGGTGGGTTTTCCCGATACTCTTAATAGAGGAGGTTGGTATGATTTCAGGCGTAAATGTTAACAGGGATAAGTCAGTATTGGCAATGAAATGGATTGCCTATTAAAGTGTCGGTAGAACCTCTGTGCTATCTTAATACCTAGTTGACATTTTGACTTCGAAGAACACATTGTTCTTCCAAGTCAGACATCATACCGAATGTGCAAGCGTCCTCATACACTGACATCTGGGGTAACTTTCTGCTATCTCTGTTTGGACAGATATTGTTGTCTAAGATGAGGCTAGTCCTGAGCTACATACATATTCCAGATCATGCGGTTGCACACCCTAAAGAGTTTCTTTAGGAATCAGCCATGTTTTCTAACCAAGGTAGGGTTAGGTTTGCACATGTTAAGTTGGCTCTTCCCTATCATAGGACATCCTGGAGGATGAACACTTTGAAGCCTATTATCAGGCGGCTATGTTGTACCATGTGGTCGACTAGTTTTGCCCTGAACAAATGGAGCTGGTCTCCAGAATGGTTTAATTAGTGCAAGTACGACAAACACCTATTGTGTGTCCTTGTTTTGCCATAGAAAGTGTCTCTCACCCTGCCAAGTCCAGTACACGATTCAGATAGTGTGGATTGCAGCAACTCTAGCTAAAGGGGAACGGCCTACATGCGTTGTGGACTATGCTTAGATAATATAGTTGTTTACGTGGTGTTTTTAGAACTGGTGCTCAGAAGGGACGTGGACGTATGTATGGAGGGGCTGGATGTGAATGGTGAAATGCACAAGGATGATTAATTTATTAATTTTTAGACAACTTTAGATTCTGCTTTAGAGACCAGGTTTTTCAATTCCTCCACTCTGCATCTCTTGCATCAAGGTATTCAAAGAGCTTGGACTGGTTTCCTGAAGGTACCAAAGACACACAGAGTTAACAAGGCTTTGCAGGCATTTGTGGATAGGGAAACACATCTCCATGATGTACAATGAGATTTAACTGTAAACATCTGTAGCAATTGGCACCACCCCACTGACACGCAATGAAACAAAGACTGTACACCAGATTTTTCTCTGATAATAAAAGATTTAACCTTGTTCACTACAAGTGCTTAATGAAGGCCCAGTGGCCACCTATGTGGTCAATGAAATGAATCTCAATTGTGTCTCTGCTTGTACCTCAATACTTGCTTGATAGATAGAATTTTTTAGAAATGTGAGGTTATATTTGACGTTTGGTGTTCTGTGATGAGACATTTCTTTGGGTGGCATTTGACCCTCTTGCCTGAACTGTTTGTTGAGACTGCTGCCAGTGAGAACAAATGTCCAGTAATCCTTACATTTCTGGGTTTTGATTTGATTTTAGCTTAATGGTTCCTAGAAGTAAAAACAGGGATAAACTCAGAGCAAATGGCAGTAGAAAATGATGTTCTAGTAAACCATACTGGTTTGACTACATGTAAAATGGAGAATTATGTAGTGGCCCCCAGATTTTAGACCCCTAAAAACATCAACATGAATATTCTGAAAGAAGATCGGCCCGAAGCTCATGATGGTACTCAATGTTGACGGTAACAACATTGGTATGATTGTGGGTGCCTAGGCTGCAATCGCAAAAACTAAACAGACTCCATCTTGCCGGAGTCACATGACTACATTGCTTCAGCAACAATACATGCTCTCGTTTCAGCGACTAATAGTTAAGGGTGTGTTGTAGAGCTCTGCTCCGGATGGCATGGGAAGACTAAGAAGTAAGATACGATGTTCTTGTTTTGGCATTTACAAGTGCTTCTCAAGTTTGGATCTGCAGGGAAAGAGTGCCCTGTGGGAGTTGTCATACATATAATGAATGCACATCAGTTTTTCCTGCCTAAGGACTGAACTGTTGAGTAAATTCCCATTGCTGGATGAGGTTAGAACTACCTGTGCTTAGAGTTTTTGTCAGACATCTTGCTGGAGTTCCAGGAGCTCCCATGTCATTCAGCTGAATAAAATTCCAAAGAACAATCCAGCTTATGAATTTTATTTAAGGTTCAGGTGTTGACATAATTGGATGATAGAAGTTTTGTAATAATATTTAATGTCAAGCCATCACCCTCTTGCATAAAGCTGGCAAGACTGGACCAATGTCCAACCCCTGCCACCGCCCTGGAGGATCCAAACCTGTTGCATCCCCCTTACTCTGCTAGTGGAATATGTGCTGTTAATGTAAGACATATGTTCTGTTCCTGGATTAGATCATACTGCTGATGTGGCAGGTGAAGCAGTTTCAACAAACTGAGATTAGAAAAGAGATGAGAAGAAATGGTGTGCAGTGTTTCTATTTGTATGTACAAAGCAAGGCTAGTCATAACATTTTTCAGACTTAAAATTGTCAAATCATGGACAAAGTATTAAAATATTAATTATGGACACAATAAGAACAAGGTCACTCTTTTCAGACACCAAAGGTCACTGTAATGAACAAGCTTTGTTGTTACTGTGCAAATACACGCGGAACCTTGTTGCATCAAAAGAATACAATATTCAAGTGAGCAAAATGATTTCCTTTTACAATATTCTCTTTGAGACAAATAGGAAAACAAAATCCAAAGCTTACCCATCTATCAAATCCACTTTATTATGAACTTCAATAATTGAATCAAGCAGACACCTTGGAATTTCAAGGTTATTCAATACTGCTAGGACACTTTCCTTCTGGGGGATGGTTTCTGGATGACTTATGTCCCTCACGTGAACAATTACATCCTGAAATCAATAATTTCAGAAATCACAATACATATAAACAAGTCATGTTAGTCATATCTTATTGGTCACAAGCTTAAAAATCTCAATCTGAATTATCCACTTCATTATCAATCCTTAAGTTTGCCTAAATCTAATTCCTTGTACCTCAATCGGTTTTACTTGCACACTTGGAAATTCTGATCTTAGAAATAAAAAGCACTCATTTTGTATACAAGGTTAGGTTTGTGGGTAAAACAAGAGCTACATATAAAACATAAGAAAAATGGTTCAAACATAGCACATACAAACCATGCTTGGAATTTTTTATTTTATTTTAAATGGGGCAGAGGAGTGGGTTGAGAGAGGACTGGAATCAAGTAGCACAGTGTGTGTCAGCAAACTGAAGTGTTTCTGAACCTGTTTAGAAGAAATGATGAGGTAACTGTCAGGTAAACTTAATGCTCTTCGAACAAAGTATTGAAATAAGTGGGGGTTCTCCTTACATTAAAAAATATTCTTTTGCTTCTCTAAAGAAGTACTCCACACAGGACTTAATTGAACAAGTGATTGTAACATTCTACATAAAAGAAGAAAAGCAGAAGAGAGAGAACAGGGGAATTAGCATAGCACTGGTTTGTCAGTTTGCTCACACTGCTGTCAGCAAGAGAGCCACTTGTGGCACTGCACCTGTAAATCTGCCCATCCATTTCTTGAGCATTTTTAAGGCATCCATTAAATACTTTTTTAATTATGGTCATTTCTGGGATCCCACAATCCCTGGGATACCTTTCTCCTCCAGCCAAACCGGACATTTCTTTGTAAGTGTTATCATCTTCAAGTCTGAAAAAAATGGATTTATTTGGTCTTTAATGTATTAATAAAATTCTGCCTATTTGAATTTCAGCATCTGGTTAGTTGCCTTAAAACCACTACTCTGAGGCAGGTGTTAATCTGGTTGATGGATTCTTTATGGACACCTCTCATTTCTTTAGTTATTCAAACTCTAATGTTGTTTGGATGCAAACCTGGGAGGGAGCATTGGACGCGTTTCCATCCTGCTTTCTTTAGTCTTCTGGGGTGGTCCGAGTATATTGGTTTACTAGTGAATATGGTTGGCGAGTATTGATTACAGGCCGTAGATCACATACTCACTGAGTCCTAGTACTTATCTCTAACCTTGCCTCTAAATATCTCAAGTGATTGTTCACAGGGAGGAGTGCTCTTCTCTTTAAGTAAGAGTACATTTCACGCTACTTTTCCTGAATTGTACGTCCTTGGTATATGTGTGGATCTAGATAATGATTCCCGATTTATCTCAGGATACTGTAGTACATCAGGAACAATGTATTTATGGAATGAAGAATCGCACGTGCAGAGCCATGTCATAAACAAAGACAAGATAATATGAGTGAAGGCCCTTACAAAGCATACAAATTGTCATTAAAGAATGAATATTTAAAAATAAAGAAATTATCCAATAACATAAAATGTTGCACGTGTTTTTGCAGGTAAAACAATCTTATCCAGTGCCTGCAGATACTCAGCAATCAGCACTTTGCTGTTCACCCTTACGTATCACAACAGTACCGAAAGGCAAGCCCTAGAAGCTAATGCATATATCAACACTTGAATGAGCAGAGGTAGGCTTCAGGGAGAGGGACGACTGAAAACCAAGGCAATATAAAGAGAATAAAAAATAAATATAGTGGAGCTAAGAGAAACAAATACTAACTAGCAAAGAGGATAGCACATAGAGATTTTTTTCACTTACTAATATACTAAAGCGTGCAATAACAATTTTATGAAGCTCTTCTCTTAAATATGTCTGAAAATTACATTATTCTTGCCTTATTATCCATAAAGCAGAACATTAACCAAAAACCATTGTCACCAAGATCAAAAACAAAGCAGAAGCTGAAGAGTAAAATGTACCGAATGCACCACATCTTCCAAAGTAGCTGAAAAGGACTTGATAAGATTATGCGGCAGCTGAGACAGAAACCCAATGGTGTCCACGTAAATAACGGGCAGACGAGAGGGCAGGAACCCAGCATGAGCGGTCACATCAAGTGTAGCGAAAAGCTGATTCCGTGGCTGCATCCCTTCATCTCCAGTTAGTGCCTTTATCAAAGTAGTCTTTCCTAAAATTAGGCAAATCACATGAGAATACATTTAAATTGAATTGGTTGACTCACTAGTTCCACAAATTATCTACTAGAGAGCCAATGATCAGCTTTACAGCCACTCAAGGCTTAACCCTGCATGGTTTTGGGGTCATTTTAAACATTTTAAAACCCCAAAACACACCCTAGCAAAAACATAATCTAACGCCCCCCCCCCCACATAATTTTTCTTCTATGTCAGTAGAGGAAGAGTGTTTGCAATGTACGCTAAATTAAGAGGCTATAGCAGAAGGAAGCATGCATTTGAAGAAACGCTGATTCAGTTTCCAAACCTGAAATGCTAACCCTGGCTGTAGAAGCTACCTTTAGAGCATCCTAGAAGGGAAAGGTTGAATTGAGATAGCATGGTAATTCGAGTAAACGGACGAGTGTTCAGACTTGTTTTGGAGGGAAGTGACCCGTGTCAAGAAAGGGGTACAGTGGGGATAGCAAAGTAGATGTTTCAAATCTCTATAAAATCAGGGGTAATAGTCTTTAATTCACTGTACAAAAATACATTTACTTTGACTGTATGAAATGGAAAGCATGCTATTTTTTCTCTCTCTAATCCTAATGAAAGGTATTCCAGGATCATGCTATGTTACATCTTCTTTAAGAATGGAATTTGTATGCAAGTCTGATTGTTGTGAGGAAATGCATGTTGTGTACATCTCTTGGTCAGCGGCTGATTTTACAAAAAGCTCACTGGGTGATTTGAGACAAAGTTCTTTCTTAGTATTGTTGTTTCTTAGACTAAATACTGAAGCAAAAAAGAAATTATATATACTTAGAATGAGACTGCCAACACTAGTCATCGAATTAGTTGAAGATGCTGGCGAGTACCTTTATCGGATACCTATTTACTCTAATGCTGTTTTTTTTCCTTTTTTTTAAGAATGATTACGATTTATGTTTGATAGACTGTCTTCTAGTGGCAGTATACTGAGACTCTTTGTAAAATGGCATTTAAAAATAAAGTACAATCACATATGCCTGCACCAGCCTTAATAAGAGTGAGCACACCATGCAGCAAGATACCACAGTGCATAAAGCTTCAGATTGCATATAAAAACAGAACCGCTCAAGTCTGGAGAAGAGAAAGCATTAATAGAGCATCTGAATGAATGAACTATGCCAATGATGAATTAATGATGCTGGTAAGTAACCACTTCTTCTATCCCATGAAGTATGCTCTACTAATCCACATTCTTGAAAATAGGATGAGGTCAAGTACTACTAAATTAGAAAATAAAGAGATCAGTAACAGCCACAAGGCAACTTCACATGACTAAATGGGAGTTTAAGCCCAATAAGGATCACAGAAAATGTGGATAATACAGCAACTTGCCGTTCTACACATCTGCACTGAAATTTGTAATGGTAAACAGCCATTACATCGAGTTTTTTACTTTGCGATACCATTACAACGCATGCATTACCACGCATGCGTTGTACACTGCAGTAAAACTACGCATTTTTAGAACGCCTGGTCATTTACCACGCATGCCTTTGCAACGAATTTCGTTGTAAAGGTATGTATAGTAAATGACCATGCGTTCTAAAAAAATTTAGACGATCCACGTCGTTGTAAGGAAACAGAGGCTGTTCCGTTTCCTCATAACGACGTGCACCGCCCCTCAGAGACGACGTGAAGCATGAACCAGGAGGAGAGAGGAACCACAAGGAGAGAGAGAGGTAAGGGGGATTGGGCATGGGATGGGGGTTACTTTTTTAGGGTGGTCGGGGGGGTCGTGCTGGGGGTAGTGTTTTTTTTTTTAGGGTAGTGTTGTGGTGTTTGTGTAGTGTAGGGTAGTGTTTTAGGGTTTAGGGTAGTGTTGGGGGGTCGTACAGGGTAGTGTTTGAGTGTAGGGAGCGGACTGGGGGTCGGTCGTGCTGGGGGTAGTGTTTTAGGGTAGTGTTGTGGTGTTTGTGTAGTATAGGGGGCGTGCTGGGGGTAGTGTTTTAGGGTTTAGGGTAGTGTTGTGGTGTTTGTGTAGTGTAGGGTAGTGTTTTAGGGTAGTGTCGGGGGGTCGTGCAGGGTAGTGTTTGAGTGTAGGGACCAAACTGGGGGTCGTGCTGGGGGTAGTGTTTTAGGGTTTAGGGTAGTGTTGTGGTGTTTGTGTAGTGTAGGGTAGTGTTTTAGGGTTTAGGGTAGTGTTGTGGTGTTTGTGTAGTGTAGGGGGTCGTGCTCGGGGTAGTGTTTTAGGGTTTAGGGTAGTGTTGTGGTGTATGTGTAGTGTAGGGTAGTGTTTTTGGGTTTAGAGTAGTGTCGGGGGGTCGTGCTGGGTAGTGTAAATGTAGTGAGAGGACTGTCACTTACCTTAGAAACTTTTACCACGACTATACCTTTACCACGCATGTTTTTGCGTTGTAATGGCATGCGTGGTAAAGGCATAGTCGGGGTAAAAGTTTGCGTTGTAATGGTATCTCGTTGTAATTGACAACGCGTACTAATACCCGCGTTGTAATGGTACGCGTTGTATTGGTACGCGTTGTAACGAGTGCTATTCATTTGTAATGGCTTTGTATCTACCAAAATGAGGTAGAAAGGCCAGATGACACTTTACTTAAATAAGTTCATATGATGTTTGAAGGACATTCCAAGCTTCTCATTAATGGAGACCTGAGAGAGCACCAAACCCAAACTTGTCATCATCATTAGAACCAAATGTGGGTCCAGAGGACAGCTTCATAAAAGATGTTCTCATGCTACCACATGTCAAAGGCCACAATAATAGGGCAACCTTGGTTGGTTGTTGCGATCTTTGAAAGAGGAGACATCAGATGAGGCCGTTTTCATGCAAGCATGTAGCACCATAAAGATACAGAAGGCCATGAGATGGAGTATGCTTTACAATCCCCAATGCATCATTATGGTGTTCTAGAATGGATTGTCAATTGACCTGAGGCAACCTATCTTCACTGCCACTGTGTTAAGTAAGAAACAGTACAATGCTTAGCTTGAAGAACATCATCAGAGTAATTTTACAGCATCATGGCATCCTCCCCTGACAGCTGGACTGTCAGACGTTAAGAGAAATGAGAGATTTTAAAAACAATCCAATGAGGATGGGCTTCCAGTGTAATAAAGACAGCAATGTCACCCAAACTTCAAGCGTTATTTGAGGAAGTGAAAAAGAAAGAACCCCTACCCTAGTTCCTCAAAGCAGCAATAATGTATTACTATAGCAATACCATCAGGGTTGCAAAGCATACAGACCATTGTTGATGCTGAATTAAGATTCCAAAGTGGTATGCACAATCACAGCTAACTGAATTCAGATAAATGTTACTAAAGCTACACAGCCTGACCTTTGTTGCTTCCCACCAGGTTGCAAGACTGATGTGACCTTTCAGAAGCTACCACGTGTAATAGGTGAGATGGAAACTGATATTTCATTGCATGTAGTAGCCTCTGATGGAGCAGAGAAAATAAAAAATGTTAACCCCTAACAAATTTTATAAATAATTAATAAAATGTTCGTTTAAATGTATTAATCAACAATGTACGTGAGGGAAGGGTAACACGCAAGTACATGGGCTAAATAATTATTAACGAATGTCTGTGTGTCTAATTATAACATAAAAATAATTGCGTACTAAATAAATAATAAATGCATGATTGTGCTTCATAGAATATAAACGTGTCGTTGCAAAAACAATAGTGATGGTAAGTAAGGAACAGCTTAAATGTTGCTTTCTGCTAGGTAATAACTAATTGGGGTACGTAGATGACGGGAGGGAAACGAAAAGGCTATGTTTCTCTATTTTAATTATGTTTTGTTTATTTCAAAATAGTGCTTCTAAGTATAAACGAGTGGCGATATAAAATGGCTGCCGGTTATTGAAGTGCGCATGTGTGGGGAAACGCGTGACAAGGGAGAAAAAGTTGGAGAAAAGCTAACCACGTGATGATTCTGAGAGGCTAGGATGCAAGAATGGTCAAGGCTGATGTGACCTAATTGAACTGATAGTGTGCCGTGGTGATCAGCAAAGAACCGTGGGAAACCGTTTTAAGAGAAAGGACAATGCCTGCAGAGTTCTCGAATGTATCGAAAGAAGTTACAAATGTACTGATCGAAGCGGATGGAAACATGTCTTGAACTGTGAGAAAGGAAATGAACATATACATTCCAAAGAACAAGTTGGATCCGGGAGAACTTGATTAAGAATGAATAGATGACATGAATGGACCAATGAAAGAAAAGCGCGTTATTAATGTTGCAACAATTAGTTAGCAAAGTTAGAATTAGGGTATAAGAGGGCCTACTCTTAGTGGGAGGGAGTCAGAGTTGGAGAGTCGCAGTCAGAGTCGGTGTTGGAGTTGGTGGCTTCCAGTGCTTGGTGGTCCAGATCGATCCATTACTGAGCGGGAGATGCTGAAAGACTGTTAGATGAGACGGGTTGCAGGTAGCTGATGCTGACGAGCTGAAGTTTCTGTTGCTGTCTTATTTTTCCAGTTGAGTATGAGAATCAGGTTATTTTTAATTCTTAAACTTAGGTTAGAAATCCTTAGGCTAAATTAGGAAAGATAGGCAGGTAATTAGGGTTTTGCTTCATGACAAAATTTCCTTTCTGCAATAAAATTGATTTTGCTTAATAAATAATTGAATTAATAATGAATGAATAATTGAATAAAAAGTCTAAATTCTTTCTCATGCTTTTAAAATTATATAAAATTTAAGATTCTTAATCAAACGACTCAGTGGTTATTTTACTAAATGATTGTGACACTAGTAATTGGTTATTGTGATTTAGCTGGTCTCAATCACTACAAACTGATTTCTTACTAGATGATCCATCGACAAAACAATGAGCAGGAATATCTTAAGAAATAACTAAGAAAGCGATAGGTAAAAGTAATAAGGTATCCCGGCTCTCTCCAGCGGTACATAAATGATGTTTTTCATTTAGTTCTCATGTTTCTCCTAGGAGTATAGATTTTCGTAAAGGTGTAGAGGAAATCCAGGTGTGTGTGTGGTGTGATAGGCGATGTTATGGGCCCCATCGTCATGTGGATGTGAGAAAATATAAGTCGCCCCTGGATGACCGATAAGTGACCTAGGAGGAAAATAGTTTTTATTGTACGCGCTGCATCAGATTTCTTGGTAGCAGAGTTATGGTTTCTATAGATTAGTTTAGTGATTATTGATTATTTTTGATGACTAACACTATATGTCGAGTCGCGTTATGTTATATGTGAGTTTTCACGCTTCTGGGATGTAGGAAGTGGAACACGTGTGGCAAGAGAAGTCACATGGAATTTGGTACATGGTCTGAATTCATTTTGGTAATAACACAGGTTGTATTATGTTAGGGATTTTCTGTACGAAAGGTGTGTAACTGAGATAGCAAATCACGTTTTCTTGTGAAACTTTGGCCTTAATTCTCAGGAGCCTAGTCTCCACATGTGTCTTATCCCCTGAGAAACGAGTTAATTGTTTGCTTGAAAGAAGGGTAAGGTAGAGGGAAGTGCTACTTTATCGGCGAGAGTTAATAATTCTGTGGTAGGGTAGAGGTAAGCGCTGCCTACTAGAAATACAGGATTCTTGTGTAAAAGGACAAAGCTGTCATTTTGTTTAGCGAATCAGACTATGGAATTGTTTTAATTGTTGTAACCAACGAAGAAACAGTGAAAAGAAAATTTGCCGATAATTTTTGTAAAGGAGGGGTAAAAGAGCAGGAGTGACATCGACAGTGCCGCGCTAGGATTGGATAGTGCGCTAGTCACGTGAACACAGAGTCAAGAGTGACGTAGAAAAGTGCCGCGCTAGGATTGGTTGGTCCGCGGACGAAGGGAATTGTTCTGATTGGTGCGTTAGTGTGAGTCGCGCTATAATTGGTTGAAGTTCCGTACACGGAACAGTGTTGGTTTGAAGAGAAAAACCAATCGAAAACATGCCGTATTACGAGTATGAAAGGGAGAGAACGTCATGGACGACAAAAATAAAGAATTTCTTTAAGAAAGACAAAAAGGTTGTGACTAGAGAGGGACAAGTAATTCCTCCGCCGAAATCAGCAGCTTCACATATGATGCTGAAATATGGATATCATACATGCATATGGTTGGAAAATTGGGCAAAGTATACGAAGAATGATGGTGCATTAGCTTTCCCTGAGAATGGTTCATTTAGTGTAGCGGTTTTGCGAAATTTGCGAGAAAAGATGACAAATCTAGAACCTAGACCTAGACCGACACAGTTTGAAGCCTTGACGGAATGGGAGGATGAGATGTATGAGCGAGAGAGATTCAGAGGTTTAAGAGATCATGAGTTTATGCCTGGAAGAATGTGGGGAATAAATCATGAGGATAGAATAAAACGATGGAGATGTGCTAACATGACAGGAGGTTTGTTTCCGGCTTTTACAGTTGAGGAAGAGACTAAGAGAAAACGTACTGAGAAAAAGAAACATATGGAGAGGGAGAAATATATGCATGAGAGTGAAACGGATGATGAATTGCTGGAAGATATTTTAAATAGAAATCCACCTCCATATCAGCAGAGTTCTACAGTGGTGACACCAAATGCGCCGCTAATAGAGACTGTGCGAAATAAAAGTCCGGTAAAAAGAATTGAAATAAATAGGTCACAAGATCAAATAAGAACTTCACAAAATGAAGGAGTAGAAACGTGACAATGCAAGTGAATTAGCAAGGACAACAAAAGAACTGACTGAGAAAATTAGGGAATTAACGAAAAACATGGAAGCTGTGACTGTACCTGTAACAATAGGTCCAGTAATACCAGTTTTTGAGAATCAGAAAATTGATGAACGGTCCTTAGTGATTCCTATGAGTTCACAATTTCAGAGAGAAAAAGAAAGGATGGAACCAATGCAAGTACAAGTAATTTGGCTAGTACTTACAGACCAAGTCCACCTACAAATTTGACTGTGAATGAGTGTAATGGTAGGAAAATGCATATGGTAACAGAATCTGCAACAGAGACTCCTGAAAAGAGTGGTAATTGGATAGAACTAAATAATACACCTATAGGTCCGACTCCTGATGAATTAAATGAGTGGATGAAGGCATTTAAAATAAAGGAACCAGAAGAAAAACCATTAGATGTAATTAGGTTAAAAATTGACATGGAAGAATTAATTTTAGGGACGATTGGTACAGAAAAGCTAAAAAATTACCAGGATGATGAAATAATGTTTCTGTGCAAAAGTATTACATGGAGAGCTAAAAATTTACATGACAAACTAGAAGAGATAGCAAGTGAAATTGGAATAGATTTTGCAAAAGTGAAAACATTGCAGAAACCCTACAGAGTAGACTTTTGTGAGAAAGATATAGAAAACTTGAACACAGCAGGAAGGCTGACACAGATAAAAGAGTTAATTGTTTTACTGAGAAAATGGGGTGATGTGGACAGATGGAAAGTTAGATGGACGAAAAAGAATGAGAAAACTACAGACAAAGCTTCTTTGGCTTTTATGATAACTGAAAAAGAACCTGTTGCCAGAGAATACCCTATGAGAGAAACTCCAGGTGGTAGTTATGTGCATGTTCCCTGGACTAGGCAGGATATACTGTCATTTACAAATGAATTTCCGAAGCTGAGAGAGAAACCAGTTGAATGGTACCGACAAGTAGAGAGGTTTGTAAAGGTTTCAAAGGTGTTGTGGATAGATTTAGATGGATTGTTTGACATAGTGGTGCCAACTGATTTGTGGTCTGAGTGTAAAATTACAGTTGACTGGCCAACTACAGAATATCCAAGAGATCCTAAGACAGGAGCTCCAGGTCCTGAGGTGATGAGGAAGTACGATAAGGTGATTACCTTTTTGAAAAATAAGATTCCTCCTAAAGAAACAGATTGGGTAAAAATCGATAGAACTACACAGGAAAGTAAGGAGTCTGTACATGCCTATTATGAAAGGTTGTTGTTGGTTTTCAAGCAGTATAGTGGATATGAGGAGTTGAGTGAAAAGGATATGAGTCATTTCGTATACAGATTTGTGTTTGGGCTGAAACCAGAGATTAGTGAAATGATTAAACAGCATATGATTAATTGGCAAAATGGCACGGTAGATGAGGTACTGAGGTATGCTAAGTATTGTAGTGATGATATTGAGAGTAGACAGCGTAAATTGAAAGAGAAGGCAATGTGGGCACAGGTGAAAGTGGCAGAAAAGCAAGAAGCTCAATTGGACAATAATAGTGGGAATGAAACAGGACAGAATAAATCGCGACCTAACATAGGTAAAGGGAAAGGTCAAGTGAGTCTAGAGGAGGCAAAGAAGAAATGGCCCTGTCATAATTGCGGAAAATTAGGGCATTGGAGAAACGAGTGTAAGTTCCCACCTAAACCTAATCCGGAAAATCAATCATTAACTCCACAGGTGCAGAATGAGGTAGTTGTTCAACAAGGTCAGGTGCCACAACCACCACTTCCCAACACTGTTAACCAGCAAAGATACAGTACAGAAACAGGATTCTACGGAGGAGAGCAGGTAACACAGTTGCCGCGAGCAGCTAACATTTCTCAGTATTGGTTGCGACAGAGTGAGGATGAGGCGGATGAAAGTTCATGACGGTGCCTAGGAGAGGGAAAAGAGTGCGTACTTGGCGCAACTCTAGAGGTAGATCAGTCTGGTCCCTTTGTGGATGGAGAAGTGAATGGTGCAAATGTAACATTCCTTGTCGATACTGGAGCTACCCGTTCTACTGTTAGATCAGTGGAAATTCCAAACCTTCCTCTCTCAGGTGAATACATCCAAGTAGTAGGAGTAGCAAATCAGCAGATTAAAACACCACTTACTGAATTAGTGGAAGTAAAAATTGGTTCTTTTAGCAAAATGCATAGATTTGTAGTGTGCGATTGTAGTCCTGTAAATCTTTTAGGTCGTGACCTTTTGTGCAAAATGAATTGCACAATTTATTGTACACCAGATGGAATTGGATTTCAGACCCCAGATGAAGATGTATTGTATAAAGTAACTTTGATGAATCAGGAACCTGAAATGAATGGTTTGTTTCCTGCATTTGATGCAGAAAAACTTCCAGAAGAACTGAAAAATGCAGTGAAAGAAAATGTGTGGGATTTTACAGGAGAAGATATTGGATTAATGAAAGAAGTTGATCCCGTAAAAGTAACAGTAAAAGAAGGAACAACTTACCCAAATACGCCACAGTATAAATTGACTCCAGAAATAATTGAAGGAATAACTCCTGTAATAAATAAAATGATCGAACAGGGAATTCTAAAAGAAATAATGAGCAGTCCATGTAATTCACCTATTATGGGACTGAAAAAGCCAAACGGAACATATAGAATAGTACAGGATTTGAGAAAGATTAACAAAATAGTTGTGCCTTGTTGTCCAATAGTGCCAAACCCTGCAGTAATTCTATACCAAATTCCACACGAAGCTGAGTGGTATACAGTGATAGATTTGTGTCACGCATTTTTCTCTATTCCTTTGCATCCAGATAGCCAGCCATTATTTGCGTTCCGGTTCGGAGAGCGTATTTTGGCATGGTGCCGAATTCCTCAGGGGTATACAGAAAGCCCCTCAATCTTTAATCAGATTTTAAAGAAGTCCCTGGAAGATTTGAAAATGCCAGAAAAGTCAGTGATGGTGCAGTATATCGATGACCTGTTGGTGGCATCGAAAACAAAAGAAGCATGTGTAAGTGATACAATTGCTTTACTGAACCATCTAGAGAAAAGAGGACATAAAGTGTCCCCTTCAAAATTGCAATTTTGCCAAAAAGAAGTCCAATATTTAGGGCATAAAATTGAGAAAGGAGTGCGAAAGATAGCGACAGAAAGAGTAAAAATGATTCAAGGAATGAGAGCACCAATGACGCAAAGAGAGGTAAGAATGTTTCTGGGAATGGTTGGATATTGCCGACAATGGATAAGTGGTTTTTCCTTGATTGCTAAACCATTACAAAAACTGACCAAGAAGGATGTAAAAGATCCTTTTGAGTTGAATGACGAAGAAATGAAATCTTTCAAAGAGTTGAAAAAGAAATTGTGTGAGGCCCCTGCTTTAGGAATGCCTGACTATGAAAAGGATTTTGAATTGTACTGCAGTGAAAGAGATGGGTGTGCATTTTCAGTACTGGTACAAAAACATGGAACAATGAAGAGACCAATTGCTTATTTTTCAGCTGTTTTAGATCCTATAGCAAAAGCGTTGCCTGGATGTCTGAAAGCTGTTGCTGCTACTTGTGTAAGTCTGGAACAAAGTGAAGGTATAGTGATGGGGTATCCACTGAGAGTATATGTTCCCCATTCAGTAGAGATTCTGTTGACAAGAACAAAAACACAGTACATGACACATAGTCGGCTGACTAAGTACGAAAAAGTAATCTTGAGTGCAGAAAATGTGACCATAGATAGATGTATGAATGTGAATCCTTCGACATCATTGCCAGATGAAGAGAGTATAATTGAACAAGATGAAGTAGATCATGATTGTCTGAATGTGCTGGAATATTGCACAAAACCAAGAGCTGACATAAAAGATGAGCCTTTAAAGGAATCGGATTATGTCATGTTTGTGGATGGCTCATGCTTGAGAACGAAAGAAGGAGTTTTAAGCGCAGCTTACGCAGTGTGCACAGTGGCAACTGTGATGGAAGCGTCTTGTCTGAAAGGAATAAGGTCTGCCCAAGTTGCAGAACTGATTGCTTTGATTCAAGCATGTAAGTTGGGAAGAAATGTACGAGTTACGATCGTGACCGATAGCCAGTACGGTTTCGGTATCGTGCACGATTTCGGTCAGATTTGGTCACAAAGAGGTTTCTTGACGTCTGCAGGAACACCTATCAGAAATGGAGATTTTGTTAAGAAACTGCTTGAGGCGATACAGCTGCCTAAGCAGATAGCTGTAGTGAAATGCAAGGCACATAAGAAAAATGAAGATTACATAGCTGTTGGTAATAACTATGCGGATGAGATAGCCAGATATTGTGCAGAGAACATGGTATCCCTAAACAAGAATAGAGAAAGGGAGCATATCTCTTCTCCTTTGCTTTTTACTAACACTGTCGAGACATGGGATGAGGTGAGACAGTTACAGGAAGCTGCAAATGATGAGGAAAAAGATTACTGGATAAAAGCAGGATGTAGAAGACAAGAAAACAATGGTGTGTGGGTTTACAGAGATGAAAGACCAGTTATGCCTGATAGCATGATTGCAGACATGGCACGGATGTACCATGGACAAGCTCATATTGGGAGAGATGCAATGATCAGACTTTTTAGACAAACCTGGTATAACCCAAAATTCAGAGCCATAGCTGAAAGTCTTTGTCAAAGATGTCTTATTTGTCAACAGTTTAATCCAGGAAGAAAGACAATAGTGAGTCTAGGAACAATAGGACGAGAAGGAGGTCCGTTCACTAGAATGCAATTAGACTTCATCGAAATGCCCCCTTGTAACAGACTAAAATATGTTCTAGTGGTCGTCTGTTTGTTTTCTCGTTGGGTGGAGGCATACCCCACTAGAAGGAATGATGGAATAACGGTAGCAAAACTTATGCTGCGAGAGTTCATTCCAAGGTATGGTTTTCCAGTCACGGTTGAGACAGATAGAGGAACACATTTTCAAAATGAGTTGATCCAATTGATTTGTGAAGCATTGAGTATTAAACAAAAACTGCATTGTGCATACAGACCAGAGGCTTCTGGGGTAGTAGAGCAAATTAATGGAACAATTAAGAACAGGTTAGGAAAAATGTGTCAAGCTACAGGACTCAAATGGCCAGATGCACTGCCCCTTGTTCTGATGACCATCAGAAGCATTCCTGAAAAGAAAACTGGACTTAGTCCTCATGAGGTGATCATGGGACGAGCAATGAGACAAGCACAAGTACCTGTCAACAAGTTATTGACTATAACTGATGATCTAGTACTGGATTATTGCAAAGGACTGGCTGATGTGGTGCGTTCTGTGTTTCATCAGGTTGGACCGGATGCGACCACTCTTGAAAGAAAACCAGCCCACGACTTGAATCCAGGAGACTGGGTCCGCATAAAAATCCACAGGAGAAGAAACTGTCTAGTTCCTCGCTGGGACGAGCCACGACAGGTAATCCTAGTGACAACAACTGCAGTCAAGTGTGCAGGAGTGAAGAACTGGGTCCATGCCAGCCACACAATTAGAGTTCAAGAACCTGCAGATCGACATGTGAGTCGACGTCTGGAAGTGTGGGATAAGAGTTCAACGACTGTGACAAAAAGAATAAGAGAAAGGGTGCCAGAACTTGAAGATCGACCTGAAAGTCGACATCTGGAAACCCCAACGGCAAGCACCTCTAGAGAGGAAGAGGAAGAAGAAGAAGAAGAAGAATTTCAGAAATTCCAGAACCTGAAGATCGACCTGTAAGTCGACATCTGGAAATATCTGACACAAGTTCAGGATCTGATGATTCAGTTGCAAACTGTGAAGAATTTCGAAGGAGAACTTGGGGATATAAACCAATTAGAGAAGAGAATGAACAAGAAAATGATCTAGATGAGCAACCAAGTACAAGTTATGGTGGAAATCCTTCAAAAGTAATATTAATAGACAAAGTAGGGAAAGAGACAAATAAAAAGTTAGAAAATCGAGAAGAACCCCGAGGAGCAATAGGGACAGATAGTGAAACAAAAGAACAGGGAAATTTAGAAGTAGAGAGTGAGGAAAATACCAATTCGGAAGAACACCGAGGAGGGACAGTAATAAGGGAACACAAGAAGGAGAAGACAGATCCACCAGTAAGAGAAGATGAGATCATAAGCTTCAAAATAAGAGACAATTGTGAAAAAGTTGAAACAGAATCTGAAGAAAGTGGAGAAGAAGAGAAAACAAAAACTGAATCAAGAAAAAGAAACTGGAAATCAGAAAGAGGAGAAAAAGAAGGTGAAGCCAAAAGGCCAAGAAAAGGAGACAATTGGCCCAGCAACTATATAAGAAAATTGAGATACAGAATAATCAGAACTGGAGAAAAAAGTGCTGAACAGGTGAATGAAATAACAAGTCAAAAGGAACAAGAAAAGCCAAGTGGAAAACGACTGCAAAAGTCTAAAAGAACAAAGAAAGTGAATTCGAAGTACAAGTCACCTGAGTGGCTGTACATTGCTCTAACGGATTACAAAGAAGAAGGAAACACTCACGAGAACCCGAGACTAAGAAACCGAATGGGTAAAGGTGAGATGCAACAAACCTGAAGTGAAGACTTAAAGTGCTTCTGCCGGATGTGACAATTTTACTGGATATGACAAATCACCGGATGTGACAACGAAAGAATTCTGGAGAGAATTAAAAGAAAGTACCAAGCAAAGACTTTTGAAAGCAGAGTGGCATCTAAGTCATTTCTGAGGTGTAGTGACACAATTTTCTGAAACTTAACAAAAAGATAAAAGTAAAATGGAAAATACTAGAGATAGAAGAGATAAATGTGAGTTTGTAAAAAGATGGTGTAAAATGTGCTGCTTTTGTACAGGTTTATTAATGACAGTATGGATAGTTTTAGCAATCACAATTCCTATTAGTTTAGCTGTAATAGAAGCAAAGAATGATACTAAACCAGAAAAAGAAACTAATATTAAAGAACCAGTTATTTTAAGAAGTAGTGCAGAATTACATAAGGATAAGTCAGTAACAGACTTTTCTAAAAATGTTTTTACAAAATTGTTGTACGAATATGTAGAGACAATGGATGTGAGAGATTGTTATGTTTGTATGCAGTTGCCTGCATCAGTGTCAGAAGGTGTGACTTATCATCACCTACCTCTAACTTATGGAATAACCTGTAGTGTCATAGCAAGTTTATTTTATAAAACAGGTAGATTAGAGTTTTATTACACTGATATAGATAAGATTTTTGCAAATGTTCCTGTAGTTCCAGAACTTAACAAAGTAAAACAAGCAAGGGTTTTAGGAGAATTCTTTTTAGAGCATAGAAAATTAACATTAGAAGAAATAGCTAAAAACAACCTTACCTGTGAGTTAAAGAAAGAAGAAAAGGTATTTTTAGAAATGGTTGAAGAAAGAAGAATGAAATTTCAAAGAGAAGCAATAAAAGAGGAAGGAACACATCTGTGGACATTTGAGGAAGGAAATCATGAAGAGAAAAAGATAAATGCAGCAATGACATTAGATTGGCCGCAAACAGGAAAGTTGTGTATTAGAAGAAATAAGACAGTCTATGACAATTACTTTGTAGGTTCCAGTATCTGCCATGACAATTATCAAATTTTGGGAGGTTGGGGATTCAAAGGTGGAAAAGATCCAATATTTCCAGGTATCTATTATATTTGTGGGAATAGAGCTTATTACAGGTTACCGGACCATTGGTATGGAACTTGCTATGTAGGCCTGGTCTTTCCAAAAATCTTTCATATGGACAGAGAAGAAAAAGGAACATACAAGATGATTAATAGCTTTACACGTAGAAAGAGGGAAAGTTTTTCAGAAATTGTAGGTGATATTTTTGGAGCATTAATACCAGCAGTGGGAATATCTTTGAATGCATTTAAAATTCGGAAGTTATCCACAGTAGTAGATCGTTTGTCTACAGATACTGCGGGAGGGTTCTTGATGGTAAATACCGAAATGGTTGCCATGAGAGCTATGGTGATGCAAAATCGGCTTGCCCTTGATATTCTTTTGGCAAAAGAGGGTGGAGTCTGTGGAATGCTGAAAGTCCAACATTGTTGCACTTACATTCCTGATAAAAGTGAAAATATACAAAAGTATATTACAAATATTACAAATTTGCACAAAGAACTAGTTCCACTGGAGGTTGAAAGTGTCTTGGGAAAACTTGGTAGAGGGTTTTCTTCAGTAGCAAATTGGTTAACAAGAATGAGTAGACTAATGATAGGGAAAGTTATAATAATAGCAACTGTAGCAATATTGTTAGCCATGGTGTTGAAAATTGTAATAACGTGTATAAAAAGAAAAGTAAGACAAAATAAGATAAAAAGAAATAACAGAATAATGAAAGAGAGAGAGAGAGAAATGGGTGAAATTGAGTTAGAGAAAATGAAAGAAAGCATGTATAAAGAGACAAGAAGACAAGATGAAATGGAAACAGATGTGTAACTAACAAAAAGCAAAAGGATGAAAGACATATGCTGCCTGAAAAAGAAGTATAACTTGGGTTTTATGTGGTGATTTAAAAATCACCAAAGGGGGAGTTGATGGAGCAGAGAAAATAATATTTTTTAACCCCTAACAAATTTTATAAATAATTAATAAAATGTTCGTTTAAATGTATTAATCAACAATGTACGTGAGGGAAGGGTAACACGCAAGTACATGGGCTAAATAATCTATTAACGAATGTCTGTGTGTCTAATTATAACATAAAAATAATTGCGTACTAAATAAATAATAAATGCATGATTGTGCTTCATAGAATATAAACGTGTCGTTGCAAAAACAATAGTGATGGTAAGTAAGGAACAGCTTAAATGTTGCTTTCTGCTAGGTAATAACTAATTGGGGTACGTAGATGACGGGAGGGAAACGAAAAGGCTATGTTTCTCTATTTTAATTATGTTTTGTTTATTTCAAAATAGTGCTTCTAAGTATAAACGAGTGGCGATATAAAATGGCTGCCGGTTATTGAAGTGCGCATGTGTGGGGAAACGCGTGACAAGGGAGAAAAAGTTGGAGAAAAGCTAACCACGTGATGATGCTGAGAGGCTAGGATGCAAGAATGGTCAAGGCTGATGTGACCTAATTGAACTGATAGTGTGCCGTGGTGATCAGCAAAGAACCGTGGGAAACCGTTTTAAGAGAAAGGACAATGCCTGCAGAGTTCTCGAATGTATCGAAAGAAGTTACAAATGTACTGATCGAAGCGGATGGAAACATGTCTTGAACTGTGAGAAAGGAAATGAACATATACATTCCAAAGAACAAGTTGGATCCGGGAGAACTTGATTAAGAATGAATAGATGAAATGAATGGACCAATGAAAGAAAAGCGCGTTATTAATGTTGCAACAATTAGTTAGCAAAGTTAGAATTAGGGTATAAGAGGGCCTACTCTTAGTGGGAGGGGGTCAGAGTTGGAGAGTCGCAGTCAGAGTCGGTGTTGGAGTTGGTGGCTTCCAGTGCTTGGTGGTCCAGATCGATCCATTTACTGAGCGGGAGATGCTGAAAGACTGTTAGATGAGACGGGTTGCAGGTAGCTGATGCTGACGAGCTGAAGTTTCTGTTGCTGTCTTATTTTTCCAGTTGAGTATGAGAATCAGGTTATTTTTAATTCTTAAACTTAGGTTAGAAATCCTTAGGCTAAATTAGGAAAGATAGGCAGGTAATTAGGGTTTTGCTTCATGACAAAATTTCCTTTCTGCAATAAAATTGATTTTGCTTAATAAATATTTGAATTAATAATGAATGAATAATTGAATAAAAAGTCTAAATTCTTTCTCATGCTTTTAAAATTATATAAAATTTAAGATTCTTAATCAAACGACTCAGTGGTTATTTTACTAAATGATTGTGACACTAGTAATTGGTTATTGTGATTTAGCTGGTCTCAATCACTACAAACTGATTTCTTACTAGATGATCCATCGACAAAACAATGAGCAGGAATATCTTAAGAAATAACTAAGAAAGCGATAGGTAAAAGTAATAAGGTATCCCGGCTCTCTCCAGCGGTACATAAATGATGTTTTTCATTTAGTTCTCATGTTTCTCCTAGGAGTATAGATTTTCGTAAAGGTGTAGAGGAAATCCAGGTGTGTGTGTGTGTGTGTGTGTGATAGGCGATGTTATGGGCCCCATCGTCATGTGGATGTGAGAAAATATAAGTCGCCCCTGGATGACCGATAAGTGACCTAGGAGGAAAATAGTTTTTATTGTACGTGCTGCATCACCTCACTGGATGTTAAAAACATTTTAAAACAAAACTGTAGTGCACCAAATTATTTAATTTTTTTTCCCCAGAACTCACAAATCCTGTGCCATATTCACAAATCCCGAAACCCTAGAACAGTCTGTGTGATCCAAGGAAGGAGGGTCTTGGATTTGCATATCTGCTACAGGATTTGCAAATACTGGAATTTAAAAAAATAATTTTAATGATGGGGATTCTCTTTAGCACCCATCAACCCGCACTCAAGTGGATCTGGGGCTCAGGGTAGGGTCACACAACCCCCTTGTGCCCTTTCCCCTTGTGCTCTTTTTGTTTTTCGTTTCCCCTAACACATCGCTCACTGCACCGTCCTGGGTAATGGCAGACCCAACAGAAATGTTTCTGTGATGACAGACAATCAGAGTGCAGCAGATTCACAAATCCAACCCTGTTTCGCAAATCCTCAATGGATGACAGGAGAAAAAGTTGCCCCGTACAATGGAGTGCCTTTATTTTTAGAATTGTAATTGCAAATCCTTCTCCCTCACGGATGATAGTGCGCTTTACAACTATAAATAACATCCTGGATTGAAGGTCCTGAGACCTGAAAATGTACCCTTTTCACTCTCAGACTGGAACATTTTTAAACACTTATTTCTTGAAAACTACTTAATGGATTTACACAGCCATTTTGTCTGTATCAAGGAGGAAAGAATCCAATGGGTGCTACAATTTTTGTGGCCTCACCTAGTGGCCACTTGGGGGAACACAGGATCAACCGAAAAGCTGAAAAAATGCAGATGAGAACAGTGGTCTGTATAATTTAAGAATCTTCTGCACTATTCCATCACCTTATGGCCACTGGATTGAAAGAAGCAGCTCCATTGCCCGCAGACTCTAGTGGAACAACAGAAATGTAATACCACTCCAAAAGCCTTAATTGGATGTAAAACGTGCTTCAAGTGTCCTTTGACAGAATACAGCAGGCATACGTCTGGGAGAAGTACCTGGTTGTTCAAAGTGGGTGCAGTGAGCTCTACAAATAATTCATTACAATGTTTCCCAAACTGTTTGCGGTCGTGAGCCGAATTTATTGTAGGGCGCCCCCATGTCCAGGCAATAAATAAAGATGCCTTTAAATTCTGTATTTATCGTGTCACATTTGCTGCAGCTTCAAAGAAAGAGGACAAATGTCAGGCTATGTGTGCTGCTGCTTATTTTTTTACAAGACGACTGGTGTTTACAAACTCCTCTCACTTTGCAGTCAGAGGAAGAAAAGTGAATTATATGACAAACCTGCTGGGGTGCATGAAGTGTGAAAGGAAAGCCAGAGGATGTTATTTTTCCTAACACACAACAAAATGTAAATACCTGGAAATTAAATGTATACATTCTATGGTCTTCATTTGAGTATAGCAGAATTTGGTGATGGGATCCCAGGATCTCAGATTCCGGTTGGTATTCCGGCACCAAATTCTAGCTATTCCAAATGTTCTTCTTAGAATAGGGAATAACTGCAAGGACGCAGAAATACCTTGTTCTTTACCTTGCATTTTGACTCATTCCTGAGAGGAAGCCTTTAACATTTTCCACCTGCTCAGAGCATTTGGAAGGGGTCAGCAGGAGGGCCTGGGGGTGGCTAGGGTGTGATTCGGGGGGAGTTCAGAGCAGGCTTCTGTCTGGGGGAAAGCACAGTTTGCTGCCCCTTGCTGCTGTGAGGGCTGGGTGTGGGGCGGACTGTGCAGCTGCCCACAGCCGCAAGGTGAGGTCTAGTGTTTCCTGGCCTGGAAACATTGGGTCTGGAGTTTGTGGACCAAATAATTCTGGGCCCGGAGACAGTTGTAATTGTGGGTAATGTAATTCCACCCAGAAGAATCACTTTTGGATGAAAAAGCACCACTCGTAATGAGGGCCTATGTGACCTTCCTCTACGCGGTAGTATGGATGACCGATTATGGTCTATCATAATGAGAATCAGTGAAGTGGACACTGCTACATATATTAGAACATTCAAGGAGATCTAGCAACTGGTTCCAACCAGCCGCGGCCGCTGCAGGTAAGAGCGGTGGGGCGGGCTCGGGGGTTCCGAGAGAAGACCACAAGGGGACATTAAATAATTAATTATCCCTCGTGGTCGTCTCTCGAAATCCCCCCCAGCCGGCCCCACCGCTCTTACCTGCAGCAGCCGTGGCTGGTTCCAACACATCTTAGGGTACATAGAGGAGAAAGCTAGGAGGCTATGCTAGAAGGCTATCTTTCTTCGGTTAAATAGCCAACTGTGAGAATTAATTTGAAAATCTGTGGGTATCACCATCACATGAACAAATATATGCAATATCTACCATTACAGATGTGATATGCAGATAAAGCAACCGTTAATACTGGTCATTTGTTCCAACCACACTCTGGCGTATGGCAATTGGTTTGTACAGCAGCCATGGGGCATCTGCAGCTCTCTAGCAGAATCCGTAGATGGAACCAAAATGTGGGACCGTTAAGTTTCTTAACTCACCAAAGATTGGAGAAGGTTCAGATATTTTAGTTCTCTCTATTCTTTGTGCAATGCTTATTCTAAGCCACTAATCCATCCAGTTCTGTGGACCAATAAAGCCAAGGTAAAAAGACAGCAGTAGAGATAGGACAATAGTGTAAGCTGCGCACCATCTGAAGTCAAGTAGCTCTTAAGGTAATGAGCTCCAATACAAATTTAGAAAATGTGTTGTAGAAAGTATTTCTAGGAAGTCAAAATTGAGATGGTTACCCCTCTACATCCAAAGCAGACAAAAAAAACACTACCAAGGATTTAACATCTATATTTGTCATTGAATGGCATATTATGTCCTGTGTTATTTGCAATGCAATTCAACCATTCAGACATTGTAGGTGGTTAAGAATACTGTGAACACGTTTGTGAAACATCAGATATGCTAGACTACCGCAATTTGTGTATCCCATGACTGAGATGACTGGAAATTCTCGCTTTTGACGCTGTGCTCGGAGTAGATGTCTTTTTTTCTTTAGTTTCTCCAATGCATTCCTGATCTTATGCTCTTTTTCTTTCAAGAGACGCTGCTGCATTTCAAGAAAAGTTTCACCTATAACATGAAAGTTGAACAAAAATCATGAGTCAAAGGTGAACATTACTGACAAAAAGACAACTGAATAAATACTACTTATATTTGTTTGTATTATTTATTTTTAAATTCATCAAAACTTCATAATCATTTCATAGATGGCACAAAGCATGCAACAGTACTTGCAAACAGAAACTAGGAGGTTGCTTGGAGGGTGGTAGTGAAAGAGTACTATGAAATACATCAGATACACAGTAGTGCATAGAAGCATCAATTTGTTCCTAGAGGGTAATCGTCGGGGACCCTTAAGGTAGTACAATACATGCTGCAACGCTTAGGGACCCTTGGGCATTGAATACCAGGCACAAAATGGGGGTGACCATGTCAAAAAGGGGCACTTTGCTACACAACTCCCCCCCCCCCCCCAAACGAAAGAGAATGAGATTAGCCTTCCCCAGGAGAGTCTTCATTGTATAAGTGGAAAAACCTGGAAAGGCTATTTGCATTGGCACCGTCAGTCCCAGGTCTGTGCCCCACTGTAAAGTTCCTAATCTGTAGGGAGATGGACCACCTCAACAGTTTGGGATTTTCCCCTTTCATTTGCATCAGCCATCTGAGAGGCCTGAGGTCAGTTTGAACAAGGAAGTGAGAGCCAAACAAGTATAGCCTCAACTTCCTTCTTCAGAGACCAAACCACAGCAAAGGCTTCCCTCTCAATGGTACTCCAACGCTGCTCTCTGGGGAGTAACCTCCTGCTATTGAAAGCAACAGGTTGGTCATGGCCATCATCATTGGTTTGGGATAGGACTGCTCCTATCCCATGTTCAGAGGCATCTGCCTGCACTATGAACTGCTTAGAATAATCTGGAGCTTTCAGAATGGGTGCTGAGCACATTGGTTCCTTCAGAGTGTCAAAAGCCTTTTGACAGCTCACTGTCCAGTTTACCTTCTTTGGCATTTTCTTAGTGGTCAATTCTGTGAGGGGTGCCACAATAGTATCATACCCCTTCACAAACCTCCTGGTACCCAGTGAAGCCAAGGAATGCCCTTACTTGTGTCTGTTTGGTTGGAGCTACCCAGTCCACAATTGTCTGGATCTTGGGTTGTAAGAGTTGAACTTGGCCTCCACCTACAAGGTGGCCCAAGTATACAACACAGCCCTGCCCTATCTGGCACTTTCTTGCCTTGATATTGAGGCCTGCAATCTGCAGAGCCTCAAGGACCTTTCCAAGGTGGATCAGGTGATCCTGCCAAGTGGAGCTATAGACAGCAATCTCAACAAGATATGCTGCACTAAAAGAGTCCAGCCCAGCAAGGACTTTGTTCATCAACCTTTGGGAGGTGGCATGGGCATTCTTTAGTCTAAAGAGCATCACAGTGAACTGATAATGCCCATCTGGGGTTGAGAATGCTGATTTTTCTTTTATTCCTGGGGTCAGACCAATCTACAAGTACACTGATGTCTGATCAAAAGTACTGAGAAACTTGGCTGCCCCTAACCTGTCAATCAGTTTGTCTGCCCTAGGAATTGGGTGTGCACCTGTCTTAGTCACTGCATTGAGGCCAGTTTAGTCCACACAAAACCTCAGCTCTGGTTTACAACACTTGGAATGAGGTTTGGCACTAAAACAACTGGGGCTATCAGGGGGGTTAAATGACTCCCAATTCCAGCATCTTGCTGGCTTCAGATTTGATCTCTTTGACTTGGTCAAACTGCCTGTATATTTTATTTTTGACAGGTAGGCTGTTCCCAGAGTCCACATCATGTGTACGCCAGCTTGTCTGGCCAGGAGTCAACAAGAAGAGTTCAGCATACTGCTGCAGGACTTGCATGCAGTTAGCTTATGTTGGGCAGAGAGGGTGTCTGAAAAGACAACTCATTCTACTGACCCATCTTTAGGGTTGTGAGAGAGGAAGTCAGGGAGAGGGTCACTCTCTTCTTCCTGATCCTCTTCAGTGACCACCAACAAGCATGGCCAGATCAGCCCTGTCATAGTAGGGTTTAAGGTGGTTTATATGGATGATCCTTTTGAGGTTCCTGCAAGTGCCAAGGTCCACCAGATACGTGACCTCCCCTTTTCTTTCAAGGATGGGTAGGGCCCACTCCAATTGTCCTGGAGGGTCCTAAGAGCCACAGGCTCCAAATCCCACACCTTCTGCCCTGGTTGGAACTCTACCAGTGTAGCTTTTTGGTTATACCAGAGCTTCTGGAGCTCTTGACTGGCCTCAAGGTTTTTGTGATGCTTTTTCCATGTATTCAGCTATCCTTGAATGTAGGCCAAGTACATAGTCCACTATGTTCTCTCCCAGTCCTCCTTCACTAGACACAATGGTCCCCTTACAGGATGACCAAACAGTAGTTCAAAAGGAGAAAAACCTACTCCTTCTGTGGTACTTCTCTGTAGACGAAAAGCAGGCATGGCAATAAGACATCCTGTCTCCTTCTGAGTTTTTCAGGGATTCCATTGATCATACCTTCAATGGTATTGTTGAATGTCTCAACTAAACCATATGTTTGTGGGTTATAGGGGGTGGTGAACTTTTAGGTCACCCCACACTCAGCCCACATGGCTTTCCTGTAGACAGACATGAAGTTTCTTCCTCTATATGACACCACCTTCTTAGGAAAGCACACTCTAGTAAGTATACTAATGAGAGCTCTGGTAATTGCAGGAGCAGTGACAGTCCTTAGGGGAATAGCTTCAGGGTACCTGGTGGCATGATCCACTACCATCAGCAAAATCTGTTCCCTGATGCTGTTGGAGGGTCCAGCGGGACAACAACGTTAACCTCTACCCTGTCAAAGGGAACCCCTATCACTGGAAGTGGAATTAAGGGGACCTTTAGGTGGTTAATAGTCTTACCACTGGCTTGGCAGGTGCAAAGGAGTTATAAAACTCCTTCACCTTCTAGGACATACCTGGCCAGTATCAATGGGTGACTAACCTACTCCAAGTTTTGGCCTGGCCAAAATGCCCAGCTAAGGGGATGTCATGTGATAACGTGAGTAAGAACTCTCTATACTTCTGAGGCACTACAACTCTCCTAGTGGCACCAGGTTTGGGGTCTCTGGCCTCAATGTACAGAAGTCCCTTTCTACTAATAGGTTCGGTGGGAGTCACTGACATCTCCCTTTTCATGATCAGCAGCTTGCTGTCTCAGGCTCTCAAGAGTGGGACAGGTCCTCTGTCCCTGGCACAGACCTTCCCTAGAGGGTCCCCCTGGGCCTAGGAGCTCTGCCGTGTAAGGCCCAAGTTCATGGGGCTCAGTTCCCTCTGGGGCTGACACGTCTTCCCCCTGAGGAGAAGGGACTTGTTCTTGGGTCTGATTTTAAGTTGGTTTCCCAGACTTTTAGCCTTTTCTCTTGGGGGGTTGGGCCATTATTCCAGGCTCCAACTCCTCTTTTTCACCCTGGGCTTTGCATTGTGTTCTTGTTTTAACACACCCATTCAGGTATGCCCAGCATAGCTGCATGGGTCTTTTCTTATCGACCTCAGCCCAAGAGGAGGACTCCAGATCATTTCCTAGCAGATAGGCTACAGGAATTGCAGATGATACCACCAAATCCTTTGGCCAGTAACCCCTCCACATTCTAAGGACACCCTTGCCATCGGATGGACCTTAGTTTGGTTGTCAGCATTGATGACTGGGAATGTCTCACCAGTCAGATACTGTCCTGGGGATATCAGTTTTTTAGTCACCCTGGTGACACTTGCACCTGTATCCGTCAGTACTTCAACTCGCATCCCATTTATATGAGGTTGTTGTCTATATTTCTCCAGATTACTGGGACAGACAGCCAGGGCAGCTACATCCACTCCAGCCTCAGAGACTAAAGTTGATTCAGTGAGCTCTCTGACATGGTCAGGGCTCACCTGGGATCCCATCTGGAGACCTACCACTGCAGGAACGGCAGGTGCACAAAGGGTAGCCTTTTTGGGACAGCTAGGGTCTCCAGTTTGGTGCCCATTGACTTTGGCATTAAAGCACCAAGTCTTCTTGGGATCCCAGTTCTAACCCTGGTACCCACCCTTAGACTGTGCATTGTCTCAGACCCACCCTCCTAAACAGGTTTTTGGGGGTCTTTAGAAGACTCTTTGTTTTTATCTTTAGACTGGTCACCATCTTTCCCTTGTGAGGGCTTAGCAACCCATTTCTTTTGGTCACCCCCACCATGAGTTGTCTTGGTTACCCTTGTCCTGACCCAGTGGTCTGCCTTCTTTTCCAGTTCTTCGGGAGAAAGTGGACCTAGGTCTACCAGGTAATGATGCAACTTTTCAGGAACTCAGTTACATAATAGATGCTCTTTCATAATAAGATTATAAAGCCCATCATAGTCTTGCACCTTGTTACCTTTCAACCAGCCACCTAGGGTTTTGACTGAGAAGTCAACAAAATCTACCCAGGTCTGACTCGGGGTTTTTTCGAGTTTCCCTGAACCTGATCATGTAATCCTCAGCGGTGAGTCCAGAGCCATCGATCAGGGTATCTTTGAGGTCATATGACTCAGCATTACTCATTCAGTGTCTGGAGCCTATCCCTACACTTTCCTAAGGATAGCTCCCAGAGTAAAGAGCCCCAATACTTTTGCCTGAGTTTCCTCATTTTACAAGCCCTCTCAAAGGCTGTAAACCATTTGGTGATATCACCATGCTCTGTATATTTGGGGACAATCCCTTTGGGGATCTTAGGGTCAAAAGCTTCATCCTTCTACCTATTTAAACGTTTGCTGCCACCAGGGATGGGTCCTAGGCCCATCTCAGCTCTTTCTGTCTCTATAGCCAAGAGTTTAGCCTCTAATTCTATCCTTTCTGACTAGTCTCTAAAGATCTGCATCTTCAGTCTCTGCTTCCTCTAGGACACTATCTGTAGTACTCCCAGTGGAATTGCTGTCAGTTGGGGTGTTGAGTTAATCCTCATCCTCCTCCTCCTCCTCCTCCTCCTCCTCCTCCTCCTCCTCCACCTCTCCTTCCCCTGACTCCTCAGGGGGTGTCATTCAATGCCATGGTTCTAGAATTCTATGCAAGCAACTGTTGCAGATGGCTTTTAGTGGGTCTAGACCAAATGGTCAGGTTCCATGCTTGGCAGAGGGCCTTAAGTTGAGTTAACTTAAGTTTCCTGTATGGGCCCAGGTTGAGCTCCTGGGATGGATCTGCTGCCCCCGTCATGGTTTTACAGTAGTTTGGACCTTTTTAGAAACTATACAAAAAATCTTAAGCAAACTTCTAAATTGCCTGACTAACTGAAATACTTTTTAAATTCTAAACAGTTTGGACTGGGGGACTTAATACAAGGCCATACCAGCTAGTTTAAACAATTTAAGAAACAAATCAACAATAATATTTTTTAGCTAAGGACAATTTGAATTTCTTAGTGGTATCATTCATTAACCAAGTGGTACAGCAAATGCCAAGTCTTGTATCCCAACGCTGCACCACCAATGTAGGAAGCTGGCTCTTTATATAGTATGCCTAAAAGAGGTATTCTGTACAAAGAGTCTAGGTATTCCCTTATGAGTGGACAGGGGCTTGCTCTAGCAATCCCAAGGAGCTCTTTTAGGGGGCAGTGTGGTCGAGCAGCCTTAGGCTTATCAGAGAGGAGTGTTAGACATCTGCAAATACACACACAGTCAAGGAATCGTAGACACGACTCAATAAGGAGATCCACACCAATTTATAAAAAGAACATGTAGATATATATATACATATATATATATATATATATATATATACACACAATTTAACATGTCTAGTATTCATTTATACGTATTTTGCCTTTAAGGATTTTTTATGGTAATGATTATGAGATCTGATCTTTCATATATATATTTATACATATTTATATAGAGTATTTATGATTATATTTATTGAGAATTTTTATATGAATAATTTTACATCTGATTTTATTCATTTTAGTAGCAGGAGGTTGAATTAGTATTAATACATGTAGGCAATCATCTGCACAACATTGTATATTATACAGATCAATATACCCCTAAGCTGCTAGATCTCATTGAGTTACTATGTTTACATCCATTTCCCCAGGTTCCCTTATGTCCGTATCTACATGAATATTCCATATTGACAAGAGGGTTAGTCCAAATATAATTGGAATATATGGATATGCTTAAGATTTATCTGATTATATTGATTTCTGTATTCATACATTTTATAGTTTCAAGAACACTTTATTGCCGTCCCAGAAATAACAATATAGGAGATCAACGGCAACATAGAGTAAATAGCACTTTTTCACTTTGCACTTTTTTAGGTCTCGCGCCTAGCGTTGCAGTGCGCAGCACTGCTCGCGCAGCGCGAGACCTCTAGAAAGGGCTTTTGAAAACGACCCACACGCTCGTGCGTGTGGTTTTGTTTTCAGAAGCCCTCATTGGTTGTAGCGTGCGTTTTTTTAGAAAAAACGGCACGCGATTGGGCAAAGGCGGGCGCATGTCCCGCCTTCGCTCCTCCCATTCCCGACGGTGGCCAGAACGCGCAGCAGCGCGCGTTCGCCTCGCTGCCGCGCTCCCTGGCCCCCGCTCCTCTGTGGTGCGCGCGCACCACTGTTTTTCTCTGCTGTGGTTCCGATGTTCCATTGTAGGTAACCAGGCAGCCATTGTATTTCTATTTTGTGTCAACTATGATTTGTTTATTTGGTATTGAGAAGGTTGCTTCATTGTTGACTATTGTTTTAGGGGCCGTCACTCATACAACTAACCCCTGCAAAGGATAAATGTGTAATCTGCCGAGTTTTCTCTTAAAACGTTGCCCTTGGTGATCACTGTTGACTATGAAAACCCTTTGAAGGCTGGGAGGCACAGATTGAAAGAGTGCATTATTTCCGCTTCTTTAGAATTTCTCAACTCCAGCATCTGTCCCCATCGGCTTTTACGCTTTAGCAAGCTAAGTATAGACTGGAGCTCGCTCGCACATTTTGTTTGCACCCAGCCCTGTCAGCTCCTCACACTGCATAATCGATTACCACGCAACCGGTATTTGTCGTGTCTGACTTCAAATTGCCCTTTCTGTCAGCGCATTTGAAGTTCCTGCCAACTTTGACGCATCCTCCCTTATTCCAAGTTTAGCATAATAAGGGGGTGGGGGGTTTGTCGCTCTCGTTAAATACAGCCACCAAGGGCTGTGAGATATTTACTAGCTTTGGTAGATATCGCCCATTCAAAGTTTTCGACGTGAAAATTAAGCTTAACATGCAGAATTTGAAAACACAGAATTCTGCTTCTGTGTGTTTTTTTTCTGGACCTTTTCCCCTTCGTAAAGTTTGGCTGGTTTGACCTAGAACTGTGAGGGAAAAACTATCACACAAAAATGATCACACAGTTTAGAATTATAGTCCCTGTGCAAACTTTGCTGGCACTAGGATCATAATTTAGCCCTGAATTTGTAATCGAAGCCTAGAGTTTTGGTGGCTAAATTGGATAGCAGTGTTTTGAAAAGTTGGAGTACCAACCTTGAGTTATACTTTTATGAACTACTTTGATACAACAGGCTTACTTACCCTACGTGTTTTATTGCAGCCTCATTCATGGTAATAAGTGGAGAGTGTGCACACATGTATGTAGATGCTGCTATGTAATAACACTTTCAAGATCACAGTTCTGGCTAGTATGATGCTGGTTTCCCCTCAGTGCCACATAATTACACGCCACATAATTGCACTGTACTAAATGCAACATAAATACACGCCACATAAATGCACTCTATACCACATACCACCAATGAACATAAATGCACTCCACACCATGACACAATTTCACTAAGCATGATTTCACTCAACACCACAGTTCCAGGCCACACAATTCAACTCCACACATTTCCAATACACACCGCATAATTATACACCAAACAACATATTTCAACTCCACAATCCACAACGTACCTCCAATCCACACCATATAGTGTCACCACCTGAGCACCAAACATTATTCACCACCACCATTTTGCATCAGCGCACCACCTAAGCATCACGTCAATCTGCCCTTGGAATCTGGCATCTGTTGTTTCTCCCCTAGTGTCCGTCTGCTGCTCGTGTTCTAATTAAATTACTATTTTCCTACCTCCACTCCCCCGTTATTTATGTCCCGCTCCCCCATAACAAAAAAATTATAACAAACAAGCATGAGAACAGGCAGGAAGAAGTTGCCAGCAGTGCAAGTACAAAAAAACTAGAAGACATTTTTTATGTTAAAATCTTTTTAATCAGGTTTTTCAGTTGTATATAATGTCGTCTTCGTTTATATAAAGGTAACAAGAATGCTTAACACTTTTTATTATAACTTTTCAACATAATGCACAGCAGCCACAATGCTCTACAACATAGCCAAAAGTTCTGGCTAAACACATAATTTTAAAAGTCGCTGCTTGTTTGGTTTACTTTTGGCCAGTCACTCTCCAACAGAGCATTTTGGCAGTCCGACACCAACTGCTCCCTCCATCCTCCCTTAGTAGGTAACAGACATTGCCATTTACAATGCCAATAGCTCTAACTTAAAAAAATGCGAGACCTATTGCATTTCCAATGCTTGTTCTTATAGGGCATCACTACACTTGTTCTTTTATATTTATATATATGCACTTTAAAATCTTTGCACAACTCGAAATATAGACTTGGCAGGACAGGTATTTTGGGCATTTAAGCATATATTATTTGGCGGATACAAAGTCTATGTCGAGTCAAGACAACAAAACATATTTATGTAATACAGGGTTCTGTGTGTAGAAATTTTTAAAAAAATGACTTGTAAATATATGAAATGTTAATATATTTATATATCGAAAGCAAGTTATGACTTTGAGAAATAGGTTTATAACGATCATAGTATGTTGTCTATTTCGATCATTGCAAATCATGCACTAGCACTTTAAATTGGATATTCACAGTTTGAGCCGTGTCATGTGATCAAGGCCGTGGAACGGCCGAAACGCGTCATGGCGGACTAACTTGGTGGCAATAAAGAAACTCTGAACCTACTTGGGTCTACGCTCGTTTTTCTAGTGCGGAGCAGAAGTAGCAAACGAGAAACGCAGGCACTAGACTCAATACGATCAGGTAAGTATGTTTCGATATAGAAATACTTTTAGGTTTCAAAAGTCGACACTTAGTGCAATTTCCATAAGCGGCAATGTTATCCTATGGAGGAAAAATAAATACTGCATACAAGTTCTCTACAGCGACTTATGAGACCAATAGTCAGAACTTAAGGTAAATAAAGGGAAAGGTCCAAGGAAGCACCAGGAGGTCACCTCCAGCGGCACTAGGGAGGCCGGGTGAAGTGGTTCTATACAACGTTGGGTGTCCGATGTTAGTCAATGGGGATCAGTCTGGTAGAAAACACGCTGCATGTTTGGACTGGGAGGCCAGTCGGTCAGAAGCAACAGGGGGGCTCAGACCTCACGATGCTAGGGGACGTGGGGACACCTTCGGTCCACTTCCACTCGGGCCAGGGGCGACGGGTGGGGGCTGAACACAGAGGCTTCAGGCAGCATCGAAGAGTCCCCTCCTGGCAAACCCAACGTGGGCTTAGTCTCTGGAGGACGACGCTGGCAGCGTTGGCCCACTTCAGGTCGGGCTTGGCACGACGGGTGCAGTGATGCTAGCCAGTGTCGGGTTTACGCGGTCCAGAATCCTCACAGTTCTTTCTTTGGTTCCTGCAAGGTGCAGTGGAACAGCTCCGCTGCTCCACAGGAGTTCCTGAGTTTTGGCAGAAGTGCTGGCAGTCCTCCCAGGCTTTTGAAAGCACAGCAGTTTGCAGGGTGAGTCGACTTTGGCACAACTGGCGGGAACAGCGAACAGGCCGGCAGGATTGGCGCCAAGTCAGTTGCTTCTTCCACAGTTCTTGCTCTTCGCTGCTCTTCGGTCTTTCTTCTTTTAGGTCGGCAGGATCTGATTTCCTGGTGCCAGGGCCTCTCCTAATTATTCAATTTCGGGGCATTGGAAGAGTGTAGGGTAGTAACCAATGGGCTACTTACCCCTGGGGTCACTACGCCCCTTATATGACCTCTTCATGTAGGAATTGGGCATAACCCTGTCCCAGAGTTCCTAAATTTGCCATCACAAAGATGGCAGACTTCCGATTTTCATATTCACTTCAGGTAGCCCAACTTAGGGGTGGAACTAGCCTGAAGGAGAACACGCATTCTGACTACTAATTTTCCTGCCTGTCCAGGCGGCAAATGGGCCCTGGACGTGAGGGAGTTGGCATCCTCTCCTGTGAGGGAAGCCAGATTTGCATACCAAAGGCAGTGGGCTCTTTGAAGCTCCCTGCCTTGGATTGCTAATTCTCAGGTCATCTTGTGGGAGGGAGTGTAAGCACCCGCTGCCCGAGCATGCTGTGTTCCTGACCTCCTGAGAGCAAAGGCCCTCACCCCTGGGGGTCAGAAACTCGTCTGTGGTTGCAGGCTGGCTAAGACCAGTCAGCACACTGGTAATTGGTAGGTTTTTAAGGGCCACCTCTAAGGTGCCCTCTGAGTGCATGTATTAATAAATTCATCACTGGAATCAGTGTGGGTTTATTAATACGAAATGTTTGATACCAAACATCTTTGGTTTCAGTGAAGCCATCATGTAGCTGGGGAGCTTGTTTTCACCAGTGTTCACCACATGTACTTAAAACGGCTTCCCTGGTCACTTGATCTAGCAGCAATTGAACTGGCCAGCACAGGGGCATAACTGCTCAGGGAGATATGTCCACACATGCATTATAGTGCACACTACCTTAGGGCTGGAAATCATGCTGTAGGGGTGACTTACATATACTGCATGCAGTGTCTGTAGGCATGGCACACAGTGCTGTGTGCCATGTCGTGTTTTCACTTTTGTCTGCACCAAGACACACAGCCTGTAGTGGCAGTCTGTATGTGTTTGGTGAGGGGTCCCTTATGGTAGCACAATACATGCTGCAGCCCTAAGGGACCCTCTTTGGTAACCGTGACCGAAGTACCTGGGGTACCATTTACTAGGAACTTACATGACTTCCAAAGGTCTTGCCAATTGGGGGAACAATTGTACAGTTTGGGGAAAATGATCTGGCATTGGGGACCTGGTTAGCAGGGACCCAGTGCATTTCCAGTCAAAATTACATCGAATCCCAGGCAAAAAATGGGGGTGAGCATGTAAAAAAAGGACACTTCCCTACAACACCTCAAAGTATTTATCACCTGAATATGTGCAGGACAAAAAAAGTAGAATCCTGAAGAGGCATAGGGTGCTTTGATAGTGGCGATAATGGGTTTGTTTAATGAACAAATGGTTATGACAGAAGTGTGCAAACACGAGGAGATGATGGACGGAGCGCTGTAACTTTTCAGACACTCACCCCCAGTCACAGATCTGGGTTGAATCCATCATCGTTCTTTAGCTCAATTCGCCACCTCAGTTCAGACCCAGCTATATGCAAATCAGTCTTGACCCTGTGCCTCATAGGAACAGTCCAGCCTGAACTGCCAAGCCAGGTCTTCCCTGAACCGGAACCAAGCATCTTGGGACCGGTTTCGGAGTAACACCCCTCTTCAGCCAGGCTAGCTTGAATCCAGTGGCAAAGTGAGCAAGGGACCCACGTCTGGACATACCCTGCCAACTTAGGGCTAACAAAGCAAACACAAGGAGATGATGGACAGAGCGCTGAAATTTTTCAGACACTCACCCCCAGTCACAGATCTGGGTTGAATCCATCATTGTTCTTTAGCTCACTTCGCCACCTCAGTTCAGAGCCAGCTATATGCAAATCAGTCTTGACCCTGTGCCTCATGGGAACAGTCCAGCCCGAACTGCCAAGCCAGGTCTTCCCTGAACCGGAAACAAGCATCCTGGGACCGGTTTCGGGGTAACACCCCTCTTCAGCCAGGCTAGCTTGAATCCAGTGGCAAAGTGAGCAAGGGACCCACGTCTGGGCATACCCTGCCAACTTAGGGCGAACAAAGCAAACACAAGGAGATGATGGACGGATCGCTGAAACTTTTCAGACACTCACCCCCAGTCACAGATCTGGGTTGTATCCATCATCGTTCTTTAGCTCACTTCGCTACCTCAGTTCAGACCCAGCTATATGCAAATCCGTCTTGACCCTGTGCCTCATGGGAACAGTCCAGCCCGAACTGCCAAGCCAGGTCTTCCCTGAACCGGAAACAAGCATCCTGGGACCGGTTTCGGGGTAACACCCCTCTTCAGCCAGGCTAGCTTGAATCCAGTGGCAAAGTGAGCAAGGGACCCACGTCTGGGCATACCCTGCCAACTTAGGGCGAACAAAGCAAACACAAGGAGATGATGGACGGAGCGCTGAATCTTTTCAGACACTCACCCCCAGTCACAGATCTGGGTTGAATCCATCATCGTTCTTTAGCTCACTTCGCCACCTCAGTTCAGACCCAGCTCTATGCAAATCAGTCTTGACCCTGTGCCTCATGGGAACAGTCCAGCCCGAACTGCCAAGCCAGGTCTTCCCTGAACCGGGAACAAGCATCCTGGGACCGGTTTCGGGGTAACACCCCTCTTCAGCCGGGCTAGCTTGAATCCAGTGGCAAAGTGAGCAAGGGACCCACGTCTGGGCATGACAGAAGTGTAGCAGGAGATTGTGTCATGGAGAAGCACTATGGATGAATTTGTAGACAAAAAGATAAACCTGTTGTATAATATAAGACCGCCTGCCTGTTGTCTGAAGGGGTCTAGCAGATATGAGAATGAATATTTAACTAAGAACGATTAATTCAATGACTAAATATTGAAGACAGACTAAAAGCAGGTGTGCATGTGTGCCCTACATCGCAATGTATGGGAACTGAGATTCTCATAATGGTGAGTGTACTGTGCCAGTGTACTCAATTGAGGAGGAACTGAGGACAACTCAGGGATCAGTTAGGAAGTATACACTTACGGAAAGGGAGGCTTACGATTGTTTTGTGGCTGCCTGTTCAGCCTTCCCCTATGCATGTGATCACAGTGTCAATGGCTCTGTCAAATTTGGTGCAAGGTCGTGGTTTATGGTTGAGCACGTCAACCTTTTCAACATGGTGGAACTGCCATCATAAATGTGAGTGCATTAATTTGACCCTCTAATAGTGAGAGTATTTTAGAGTACGATGATGAGGTTCATTTCTTAAATGCCTAAGTCTTGTGAGTATGGGACAATAAATAGAAGAAAATTAAAGGGAATCAAGTTTAAGAGTTTTGAAAATGAAGATAACATTTTTTTTTTTGTAAATTCACATGGTTCATTGCCTACTGATGATAAAATGGGGAATGAGTATAAGACAGAAAGCAGTAAAGCCAATAAAGATTTTGATAGGGATATTCGATTCAGTTCATAAAAATTTATTCAGCTAGTTCAAAACAGCCATTAAAGTACATGAAACATGTGATAAAAACAGTATAGAACATATCCTGATAGCCACATTAAAAGGAAAATCTAATAAAGCCAGAAAAGCACATATAGATAATAAATAAACCATCATCACCATGTGACCATAACATGATTCTAAAATCACGGACCCACTAATACATAACACTTTTCATCAGGTTAATGGCCTTCAAGATAAAAAGAGCAACATAAAACACACAAAGGGATCATTTAATGCAAGCAAATGTTTCAGGGTGGCTTTCTAAGATCTAATGTTTTGATCAACAAGAATAGGTTTGAGATCAAAAAGCCTAAAATTCCGATAAAAATTACAAAACAACATAAGGTGAATTGTGCTATTATTACTCTGACCATCACATGGACAAAGGGTCGTATCTGAGGGACAAGATTTCATGTTAGGAAATGCCAATAAATGATGCACAATCCCAAATCTGAGTCTGGTCAGAAAATACTGTTGCTGCATATTAGTGACACAAAATAAATAACTTCTACAACCCTCCTCTGGACGAGTGACATGTAGAGGGCGACTGACAATTTCATCCTTTCAATGCCCATTCACCATTCCAGTCTGTGCTGTAAAAAGGTCCCTTTAATAATCTTCTTAGTGAGAGATAACACCTGGGTGGGGTCGGACCATATGGACAGTTTAAACAGCATACTAAAAGAGGAATTAATATAGGCTAGCCAAGGGATAGGAGAAACATTATCCAGGGTTAAGCAGTCTTAAATGATTAATTTTGTAAAGATGGTTCCCTCTTTTGCCCATAAAGAAAGCCATAGTAGCACGGTCTTGCCAAAAGTATGTCCTCCAGATACTGTAGGCTGACCTCCTGATGTACAATCACAGTTGAGGCAGAAGCAGGAAGACATAATAACTGTTTTAGAAAAAACTATTTTCAAAATAGTGGTAGCCAGTTTTAACCTGCTCTTCTGGAGGCAGACTGCATAAGGAATTGTTAGTTATATGCTTGCTTAAAAGGGTGGATCTTAAATATCCCCTAATTTTATTATGGTCCTCCATAACTTACAGTCAACAACCAATACCTCTAGAGTTTGTCTGACTTCTATTACCTGTTTATACCCGAGGACCACAAAATGATGTAATGAGGTTTTCCGTTTGTACTTTAAACACGCTCATAGTGTCCATAATTACCATTAAAGTGGACGTTTCGATATTTAAATGTCTTAACCAAATTCTGATGAGTATGACAAAAACTGATGACTAAGATGTCACTTTTCGGGTTTTTATTCACATTAATATTGATCAGCCATGTTTTGACTTACCTGAACCCATTATGTACCTTGATCCGCCGCCTTGCTGATCCAAGTTGGCCAAGTCATTTTTCAGATTTGACCTACAAGGGCAATTCCTCAGAATTAATGTAGATGCACCAGAAAGTTTCAATTGTAAATATTATTTCATTAAAGCTTAAAAAGCAGGTTTGACACAATGTTGTGCTCATTATGGCCATTTGGCACTGACTTGTTTTTCGTAGCAGTAGCCACAACAATATAAGCGGATTCCCCTCAAAGGACGGTAATTTAAAAAAGTTTACTGGCATCTTAGACTATTCTCAGTTGTCTCTGTCCAATACCAAAGGTGTTACTCCTATACACATTTGTATGGTAGATTGTCATGGGCACTGTTTTGGGAATTGGCCAAAACAAGAACAGAGTGCTGTAAATTGGAGTCGACGCTGAGAAAAAGGTGGCAGAAGCCAGTAAGCTAAGTTCCCAGTCTGGTGTTGAAAGCATTAATAACTTACAATGCAGAGCAACTCTCTTGCAGAGCAATGCCAAATTACAAAGGTGGAAACTTTAGGGAATGATTTAGAAATGCTGAAAGAATGGTTAAGAAGATGGCATGCACCTCTGGAACTGAAATATCGAGGAGGCGGAAGTGGTATGATCTTTAAAAGTTTACAAAACTAGAGAAGGAACTTAAGTTATATATTGAATTAGATAAACAATGTAAATGTGGGGTGAGGCACAAGCTTGTTAACAAGTATACATTGGAAGAGTAACATATTTCTTGCACAACCGAACAGACAGTAACTTGGAGTTAGTATTTAATATGATAAACTACAATTCAAATGACTGTAAGGACCTAATGATCTTTGGTAATCACTAGCCACCAGAGAAAATACAACAGACTGGCACCAGGAGTTGGCAAGCGCCATTATTAGCATCAGAGCTTAACAAGTGACCCTTGTGGAAAACTAGAGAGCCTTTGATTATTAATTAAAAGTGTATGAAAAACATTGATGGCAGAGTTGAAAATGACAACTACCTCTGCTTCAGCATCTCTTTTGTCTAGGTCTGTACTGCTGGCGGTCCCTGGGAAGCGTGGGTCTACATAGGTTCAATTGATATTTGGAAAGGTGGTGGGGTAAGAGAAAAACAGGGTGAGACTCAGCTGTCTCTCCTGTGAGGATGTATCCTGTACTTGGCACTCCAATGATAGGTTATTGAGCCCACTGTTGACATACAGCTTAAATAGAGCAATATTTAGGTATACCATATTTAATATGTCGCCTATAAGCCAGCTAGTTTAAAGCACAGCTACTCAGTGTGCATATAGTGCGTCTGTCTATCAGTAACTGAATGCCCTGCTTATCTTTTTGGGTATGATATCAGTGTAATTTTGCTCCTCGTGCAATTTCAATATTTTGAATCTAGCCAGTACAGTGCAACAGAGCACTGATTTCTCATACCAGGCTGGGTGTGTTAGGGGAGAGTTTCCCTGCAGATGACCCTAGTTGCAGAACAGGGACCATTATGGATACAATTAAAAAGAGCAAGGGATTGTAACGACTTGTCTATAAACATGGTCATATCAGCACTCTTCATAAATGTAAATAAAAGGCAAAGCCGAGTCATGAGTAAATCCTTCTGGTGTTCTTTCTGCCATACAGAACAGGTTCTTAGATTACGGCATGAAAGTGGACATCTGTGGAATCTCTAGGAGGTTTGATGCCTTACAAGCTGGTAAACAACTCTTCCAGTGGTAAGTGCATACCTATAGTTCTCTGCTGGGAGACTTCCACTTTTCCTCTTCCTTCAACAGCTTTCATTTTTAATTGCAAGGGTTATTGAAATCAGACAGAAATCATATTTAGCAATCTCTTTACCTTAATGCAGTCAGCACAGTCAATCAGGATGGTAGATTTTGAGCTTTAGGTTAGGAACCAGTGGATCCATAGTGGTGACTGATGAAAGTCCCTGCACCATCTGCAGAGCTGTGCCATCCTGTCCCTTTTTTGCTATTTTCTAACCTTTTCTGTTGATTTTCCCTCATTGCGCTTTACAATCTGCGAGTACACTGAAGATGTTTTCTTTACTTTTGCATTCCACTAGGCACTGTGGGCCACAGGGTACCACCAAAGTGTACCCACACGCACAGTAGAAGGTGACTTATGCCACCTCACCAGCTGAGGGGAATGTCAGATAAGATCCTATCAATGGGCACTGGACTTTTTCAACCAACATGCATGGCATAATGCGCCTTACTCTAGTTAGCCAGATATAGGTTTTGAACATGACACAAACATCGATTGGTCGTGGCTACCTGCTTGAACCCCTGAACTCAACTGGTAATACAGGACCAGTTCTGGATATTTGTCTGGACACTAGCACAGAGGGATGTCTGAGCAGGAATAGGGTTCTGGAAGGTACTGCTTACGCTCCTTGGCTGGAGCATTCTGCAAGAGCAATACTCCGCAGAATGCCAAGTTCCCAAGATATCCCTGGAAGAAAAGGAAGCTTTCCTGCAGCAGTGAAGAGAAGAGCTGGCCCCCAAGTAAGACATCAAGAGCACTCGCTAGCCAACTTGAGGAAGTGGCTAGTCTGGGAGGACAAACACTTTCCGAACCAAAGGCATTTACCTTGCAAGAGAGTCCAAAGCCTGTAGATGAAATTCCAAGACTACGAGTGGGGTCGTTCTGCACTTTCCCCCGGCCTAAACCGTATCAAGTCTTACTTTGTGAGCAGCTGTATAACCTATCCTCAAAAGCCAGAAGGGGACAAAAGATGATATTACCTTTCACCCTGGGCCTGAGGTTAATATCGCACTAGCTGAGAACGTGTGCACTAATTCCAGAACCTGTTACAGAGATATCACCATTTAAAGGCACAACTGGACACTAGACCTAGATCCTACCTTTCTAGCTGCAAGTGGGAACCAGTTTCTTCAATGGAAGCTCTCCATTCCGTGGGTACCTCCACCCCTGAAAAGAATGGCTGTGAAAAACTGTTCCAAAGAGGTTGTCCTAAAGTTTGGTACCAGAAGGAATCAAATCAGGGGGGCTAACCCAATCCCATCACCGGCGATCCGACTATTGAAACAAACTACTTTGGAGGGCAGTTGGAACTATGAGTAGTGTCCTCCTGGACTGCGTCCAGTACCTGGTTACCGGTCATTGGAACCTTAGTGTATCTGCTAAGCCAATTCTGGGAAATTACTTTGGAAACCAATCCTTTGTCACCTTGACACCGTCATTTGCCTGTGGATAGGAATTACAGTCCCTGTTTGGGTGGTGGATTGTGTGTTTAAAACAATATTGTGCATTGCGAAAACGAACTCATTTTCTTTCTTTTATATATGTTTTTTGTTTACACCAATGTTGTAAAAGGAGGACAATTTGTCAGTGATATATCAAGTGTGACTGTGATGCGCCCCTTATATTCATGTAAATAGTTAACAAACCCATCCCTAAACATCTCTGTTTGGGGTATTTCCACTGCAACCTGCTTCTGATTATGAAAAGAGCTAGAAGCTAGCACTAGATTGGCTGTGAGGATTATACATCTATCTTATACAGGACTTCAAGGTTCTATTTAGTAGTTACTTTGCTATGAGAGGACAGCTTTGGGTTCCCTCTTTCACTTTGCTCCCCCATTTTTTCTCAAGTGAAGCTTGATGTACCTGCCTTTTACCTGAGCAGTGGAAGCTCTGCCAAGGCGATCTGCAGTTTGGCCTCCCTGGTTCGGGCATTGTAACGAAATATATGTAAAACAACCGTATATCGATCAAACACCTTCACTCCCCAGGCTTCTTCAAGTTCTTTCTGGAAAAGAAGAGAAAAGAAATATGAAAAATTAGAAATGTGCATTACAACTGAGAAAACTCCCAATAGACGTTAAGTCAATGTGTGCTTGGGGCTGCAGCAATATTAAGAGTCAGGCTATTCTTGTGAGTGAGAACTGAGAGGAATACAACTTCCTAGTTGACTTTGAAACACTAAACAAAGAGGTTGGATGAAGCATGTATAGATCAAGTCTCGGCTACAGAATTACGCCAAATCATGAGGTGCAGCTACTACACCCTCATTACACAATTTACCCATCTTAAAAAATACAGTTGCATTGATGCACTTCTCGGAGCCCAAGAAAAGCTACACTACAAAGGGCATTTCATATAATCCACTTCTTTCTAACAATGTGACCCATACTACAAATCAATACTTTTATAGAGAAGGACAGTAAAATTAAAAAACTCTCCCTTTTCTTGATCTCACCAAGCACTTCAAATGGTGTGCTAGGAATTTCACTTTATACATGGCATCTATTGGGATTCTCTAAAGAAGCGGACAGGGGTTTTAGGTCTGAAGAAGCCAAATATCTTTACGTTTGCGAAAATACACAGAGAGGGCTTTAGGTTCACCCCCTTCGGCCACTGCTTTGAGACAGCGTCAGTTACATCTTAGGACAGCTTTGAGGGCTATCTCTGTCTCATATCATAGTATTTGGATCTTAGGTGTAATATTCCACCTAGGGAGGGCTTCCATTGCAAATGCATGAGGTGCATTGCTAAATGCAGAAGACTACGAAAAGCAACATTTTTAATTAAAATAAGCATGTAAAAGCATGATAATTATTGAAAGGTCTAATTTTTCACGAAAATGTTTTTGTGAAAAGAATGCAAAACAAGTTATTTAAAAACGAGAAACGGAACTCGGTCAGAGAAGGGTTGCAAAAACTGTGATAGTTTGTTGTTGTACTACATGTGACAATTGTTGAATTACTGAAGTTAATATGATGTTTGGGCAGGGAGCGGTGCCACCTGCTGCACAGCCAGCCTGCTAAACTGAAAGAAGGCTTGCTATTGGACATGTTTGTGTACCCATCCTGAGCACCACTCTTCTCAGAAGGCATCCACGCTGGAGAAACAATTGCCTGCTTGTCCTACTTCCTGAATGGATTTTTTGTGTATCAATCACATGAAATACAGTGGCAGCAGCTGCTGATTGTCTGAGCCCTCCCAGCCTCTGAGCCTTCCAGTTCTAGGCGTAGGAGGCTGGGAACAGAAGGCCCCTGCCCACCTACTAGCTGGAGCTAGCACAATGCACGTTTCAGCATTCCCACTGCAAGATGGCTGCTTCGAGGGGGCTTACCTTCTTCGGCCACACAGCTTTTATTTCCAGGCGTGGCACGCCACTGAGTACCCACAATGTGAAAGATCAATGGGTGTCGGCGCCCTGGGGCTGCTTTTAGAGTTGGTGGCTGAGGGAACATCCTGTGTAGGGCACAGGTATGCACATGGCCTGAAAGATGCACTACTCGATACTATCATAGCGTAAGGGCAATCCATCTGGACATAACTGCTACTGCGTCTCGCTGTTAGTGTGCCTGAAGAGCCCGAGGTGGATTTCTTTGCTTTCCTTTCGATTTCCTTTATATCCTCTTTCCACATCTTTCTCCCTTTCTCTCTGTCTGTATCTATAAGACTCTCTGCTCCGGTATGTCTCTATCGTTCTTCTATCTCAGTTCTTTCTATTTTATTATTTTCCATGCAACCCTTTGTATCTCTTAACCATCCTACCATTCTTTAATGCTCTCCCTTACACTCTTTCTCTCTGTTGATCTCCCTATTTCTGTTCTAGTTGCTGCCCTATTTGGAACAGATGTTCTTCATGAAATGTATTTTCCCTTGGCATGTCCACGATTTAAACGATATCCTTATCAATGGAAGTCACTTCTCCATAAGATATATAACAAGCATTTGCAATGCAACAGGTCTCGCATCAGTTAGAGTTATTGGCATTGTAATTACAATTTTGCACGTATCTAAAAAAAAAAATGAAAACGCTCAGGTTGGGTTACCGACGTGCGCCATGGAGAGCTAACAACTGGTATACCACAGCATAGACGCTATGATCTAGAGGATAACGCAGCGCCGCAGGTTGTGAAAGTGGAATCGAAATAAAGCTGCAAAACATATTTTCCACGAACGTTAGAAGTCACACACTAGCAAAAGAAATAATAAGGTCTGCGACTTCTGAAAGTGAACGCAATATGTATCTAAAAATGAAACGCCGAGGTTGGTTAAACGACATGCGTCATGGAGAGCTAATAAGTGGGATACCACAGCATAGACGGTATTTAGAAGCCACACACTAACAAAACAAATAAAACGGTCCGCGGTTTGTAAAAGTGAAAGCGATATGTAAATGTTAAAGCCACGTAGAAAATGAAACGCTGAGGTTGGTTAAACGACATGCGCTATGGAGAGCTATGGTGTAGAGGAGAACGCAGCGCCGCTGATTGTAAAAACGCCATAAGTGCCGCATTTTAAAACGTCGCGTCACTGTTTATAAAGTGAAGGCGAAAAATAAAGATGTAAAACATTATTATGACGAACGTTGCGCCGCTGATTGTAAAAGCGAACAACATACAATATTCGCCATATAGTGTCAAAACATTACGTACCAGAAATGCAGCTTTGCTGTTATTGTCACTGAAAGTATATGTGGATAATAATACGGAAGCAATATATACATGAAAGCATGTAACACCGTGCAAAATCTCCAGTCCGGGTGGGCGAGGCAAAAGGGAGATAGGGAGGGAACAAACAAGCCTCACTTGCAATCAAAAACGAGCGTTTATGACGCGCGCCAATCAAAAGCATGGGTGGAGCTTCCACCCCACTTCCAAAGAAACCCGACAGAAAACCGACGACAATAGATCTCGCAGAGCGAGCAGCGCATGCGCTGCAACGCTAAGCGAGACCTAAAAAGGAAAATTCACGATTATAAGGACTAGGGAGCCCTTTCGATATTTAAATGTAGTATCCGTTGTTCATTATTCTGACATTCTGATGCACACCGCCCTGCATGTATCCCATTCATAAAACTCAATGGAGGAGACAATGTCAGCATTTGGTCTTCTTTATAACAATCTCGGACAGCAATACAAGGTCATGTAAAAGGTTTTATGTTAGCTACAAAATTTGGACAGTTTCAAAGTTGTCTCCAGTATTAAAGTACAAACAAAGCCTATGCACACGCTACAGTGTTAAAAATCATTACAATAGAGTAAACTTGAGGAAGCACATGAGAATTTGTGTGATGATGATTCTTGATTTTATTCGAACAACTGGTCCAGCCAACACGTGTTTCGTGTTTCTGGCCTTCTCTAAATAATTGCTTAAGGATTAGCTGACCTAATCGTGATGCACTCTGTAGAGAGAGTTTGAACCTCAAGATTAGAATCAGAATACCTCGACATTAATACTAATTGAAATTTCTCAGCAACATACCGGTTAGGACAGTATACCGTTTTTTTTTAGATTCAGTCACCTTCACTTTACAAGGATCTTGTGGTATTACCCGTGACCGGCCGGGTTGGAATTATCACCGGCTTATAGATCTCAGTTACTGTGCTATCATATCAGCCATGAAGAAGTCCAGGGATATTTCCCTTCGGACGAAACACGTGTTGGCTGGACCAGTTGTTCGAATAAAATCAAGAAGAATCATCACACAAATTCTCATGTGCTCCCTCAAGTTTACTCTATTGTAATGATTTTTAACACTGTAGCGTGTGCATAGGCTTTGTTTGTACTTTTGGGACCTTGGTCCACTGGTCAGAGGGCTTTTGTGGTTTTCCCTCACCTTGTGCACCGCTTAGATAGTTGCACAATTACAGGACGATACTCAGCGTGCGCTACCACCTCCTGCGTTTTACAAACTACCATATTCGATATCCAGTATTAAAGTGTTTTTGGGCAAATAGAGCTTCTGCTTAGAAGGAAACATTTTATAAAGGTCTACTTTCTAAAGTTTGTTTTTCTAATATTTATCTGCCGTTTCTCCGCTAAGGGAGTCTAAGTTCTTGGTTCAGGACAGGTTTATATAAGTCAAGTTTTGGAAGGATGTGTCTGTTCCCTTATCCTGTGCCTTCTTTACCGGTGCTTATAAAGGTGGGGTGCTGAATCTCTTGCTTGAAAAACACACATCTCTTTTTTAAGTCTTTATTTTTCCATTGCGCTTACACTATAATGGTTAAAAAACAAAAACAAAGGAAAGTTAAAACTATTATCCAGACGAAACCCAACAGGCTTTGCTATACAACTTGCAAAGGCAACAACACTACAGACACATAGGGCCCGATTCACAGAACTAACTTAAGACAAAATCCTAAACTTACTACCATTTTGGTATTCACAGAAGGCACTTACTCATTTTGGTATTCACAGAAGGCACTTACTCATTTTGATATTCACAGAAGGCACTTACTCATTTTGGTATTCACAGAAGGCACTTACTCATCAATGAGTAAGTGCCTTCTGAGCACTTACTCATTTTGGTATTCACAGAATGCACTTACTCATTGATGAGTAAGTGCCTTCTGTGAATACCAAAATGAGTAAGGATGCAACTTTGCTGTCTTTGTCTTGGCCATCTACATCCCCCCCCCCATAAATGATTTGATGTTATATGAAATAGGAAAAATATTGTATGTTTTGCATCTACTATTGGATATGACAATAGTGTAAAATACGGTGCACAGTACTAGCAACATTTTATGGTTATCTAAATAAAGCAGCTCCTTAACTAGTTCAATAGTCTTTTTTCAATGCTCTTTTTTAAAGTTTATTTATATGATGACGTGTGTCATTATTGTAAATGATGTTGCTTGTATATTCCAGAGTTTTCGTGTTTTTTGTTTAGGCGTTTAGGCGGGAACATTGTGATTCTGTGGTTTGTGTCAGATCAAGATCAACTGATGGAGGAGGTCTGTGCTGCACCCAGGTCTCTCTTTTGGGTTTGATGATCTGTCAAGTTTTATTGTGGTATTTTTAGCTTCATATTGTTTTGAGTCAATTTATTTCCATTGGCCATACTACTGATTTCCAACTTTGCTGTTTTCTTTCTTTAATCCTTCACTTTGCAGGATATTGAGCCATGAACAAAAAATGAATGTCATCTGTACATCACATACCGGTGGCCTAGTCGTCACTTGCAAAATATGCATTGTACCTCATCAACACTTTCTGTAGTGGAAACCAAGCACTCTGAATAAGGTTGTGGGGACCCATTTGCTGAAGGCTTTAACAGGCCTGAGACATTCCTAAAATTGTCCTATTACAGAAAGGTGGCACTGATTTAAAATGGGGTCTGTACTGGCTTAAAAGTCTTAAAACAGCCATAAGACTGTCCTTCATTGCTTAAACAGACTGAAGACTTTATAAGTCAGGACCTTGGTGACTACATCCTGAGTGTTATTAATACCCTAATTAATAGTACTTGTCTTAGATCTTGGAATGATGAAAGGATGAGTTGGCCCTCTGGGGCTATAGTCTGGCGAAGAAAGATCCGGACTGAATGCTCAAAATGATGGGCCAGATTTACAAAAGCATTTCCCCTACTAAAGCAGAATTTAATACAGTATTAAAAGTGTCGTAAGTGAGGGAAAGGTATCTTTCATTTATCAACTATTTGTACTGGATTAAGACAATCTTGAAATAGTCTAAAGACATTGTCAAAACTTTCATTTCTGACTTTAAACAGCCGTTAGACTATTTACAGCTGAGGAAATCTTTAAAAAATAAGGTCCTTAACGACAATTGTAAGAGTGTCTTAAGCCAGGGCATAACTTTAGTAAATACGGTCCATGCTTCTTTTTGTTAAGACAGTCTCAAGACTGTTTAGGTGCGCTGTACGATTACATGAGTTCTCACCAGATGGCAAAAGCTGTCCGTAGGGAAGTCTTAAAAAGCCCGTCTGTTGGTTTCGCCAATGATTGTTTAATTTAATTTCTATAGCCTGGTCTCTGCATTGTCCTTTACCTTGTGCACAGTGAAATACAAAATTTCAACACTGCTCTTTTGAATTTACTGCGGTTAGCAATTTCATCAATGAAATACAAAATCTAATTGAGGACTTGAAGCAGCATGTATGTTTTTTTGCCTCAGACTTTGTTATCCTCAATCTGTGTGGGTCCGCTGGACGTGTTATTTCCTGAAGGTTACTTTAATATGCACATGAAACTTTGATAAATAAGTCACTTATGAGCTGATTATAAATCTGCTTTGGTTTGTAAACTTATTGTGCCACCACAATATGTATGTACTGAACTATTCTGTACTCTTCTATAACTGTTTAGGTGATGGCATATGCTCTACTTTGTCACCGTTTGGGTAATACGATTTGATTTCTATAATACCTTCCTAATGTGATCACAAACCAGTTTCCAATCGCCGGGGTCTTTAATGTTCAGGGAGATTTCAAACTTGAGAAGCCCAAGTTGCAAGGCATGCATGGGCAAAACTTTTAAAGATTTTTCAAAACTGCAGCCACTCTTTCCTACTCCACTGATGGCAAAGTTAGAGTACTTGATTTAGTATTTTCAGCCTTCCATCACTGAGCTGTCGTCAGCCCTTGTCAATCAAACGGCCTAAGCATCATTTGACTTCTATCATCATTTTATCTAGTAGCGAGAAACAATTAGGGTAAGTAAAACATACTAAAATCACATCTCAGTCATTAAAGGGCCTAGATTTAGTACAGCTCCAGCCTACTCGTACCTTCTGCTTATTAAGCTTGGCAAAACTACGGTCTTGGTTCGACAAACCTTCCTTATGTTGTTGCTTGTAAACAGGCCCTGTTAAAACGGACATTGAACTAGTCAAACAAATCTGTCTACTTCTATTGCGATCCCCTGCCTGCTGAGAGACTCACAATCTGCAAACTTAATCACGCATAGAGATCCACCCCTCTTTGAAGTATACAATTCTATTTCAAAGCAGTCATAAATAAAACTTGAAACTAAATAATCTTGTGCTCGGGATCAAACACTCAAAAGCAGGCAGCTATATGCCAAAGTCATTTCAGAATGTGCAAGAAAACATGAACTCGCAGAAACTGCTCCCCTTCTTTACGTTTCTGAGTCAGGATTGTTAATCCCACTCTGGAGCAGTGCCCAGACTATGTTCTAAAAAGGAATGTATACGGTCTATTCTTTGCCTGTGTTTTCTCTAATGAAGTAGCTCAAACTGTCTTGCCTTGATTACCAAACAAAGAACCAGCAATCTTTTCTGCCCATTTTATTAAACGGCATTTCTAGTGTGTTCTTATTTACTGGGTTTACTTGATGCACATGTAATCAACAAGCCTGAGGAATCTGTGCAAATCTGCGCAAAGGGGTTCAGCTGGCCCACTCCTTATCAAAATTTCTTACAACACGGACCATAACAATTGCCTGGTTACCTAATAGTCTGATTTTCATGTGGAGTGTAGCACAGAGACAGCTACTCTTCTGAACATTGATAAATTCCTCTGAATCTGGGAATCTCAGAGATTCTTGATGCAAATGAGCATACTGAGGCCGATTCACAAAGGATATATGAGCATGGGAAGTAGAGCTACAGGAGAACCCTTTTACATAATCTTCGTGCCTTTGTGAATCTGCACGAAACATCCACCTCCCCATTAGTAAAAGTGAAAAGAGGGGACAGTCTTTTCTATTTGTAAATTCATCCTCCATTTTAGATGTTTGGGGGCCAATTCACACAGCATGCACATGTAAGTAAAAGAGTACTCTTAACTACTCTTACATGCCTTTGAGAATAGGCTCCAAAGTCTCCTTATGGTGGGGGGCAGATTTGTCTACTTTGTTTTCAATAGACTGCAACTTGGGAAGGTTCCTTTAGGTGTTCACTAAGGTTCCACCCATTCTCCATTGCAGTTGTTGACAATACACAGTTATGCCTTCACGCATTAACACAGAGAAAATTCAATACCAATTTGCCTGCCTCAAAGCTATTAATGATTAAATGACTGAGCATTGTACAGTATACTACATAAGGGTTAAACCTTGCTTGTGGAGCTTTGTCTCCAGGAGGTCTTAATAGGTGGGATGCCGGTCACTTCCTTCCTTAAACCAATGTGCCAATCTGCTAAGTTCCAACTACACAACTGGAGAAAGATCAAGTCAATTCCAACAAAACATTTGAGAACGGTTCAACTTTCGATGCAGTTGAAGCTAAATGGCGAAAAAGTAATTATGGCGAAGATCCCTAAATCAGCGTTTGGCCATCTAAGAAGCCAGACTGGAAACACCATTTAGACTGGTGGTTGGCGCACAAAAGTTCATCCAAGTGCCTTCCACTTTGCCCTTGTTCTTCTGCCAAGATTGTGATGGATTTCCTGGTTTACAAAAGAATTCCTCTTAAGCTTCCTCAATAGCTTGCCTCCAAATTGGTAATGCCTAGAGGACTTTGCACTTGCCACAAACAATGCCTTTTGGAGCAGGAGGACCTCAGGGTTTGGAACCACAAGACAAATTCATAATCTTTGGCCAGAGTAGCTGCGACAGCCTGGAAATCCTTGCCAGTCATTCCAACTCTCCCTACATATATTTACTTTACAAAGAAATCAAAGGCTGATTTGTTCTCCCCTCTCTTAAGTTAATTGATTTTCTACATGTCTGCTTCCTGCGCACGATTTCTTTTTTAAACATTTGTCTTTTAGTGAATTGTGTTATTTTGATTGCTCTGGTTTATTTTTGTTCTTCTAAGTGCATGAGGTTTTTTGTAGAGCGCTCTGATGCCTTTGGCAAAATCCACACTCTCGAAATAGGATCAGGGGAAGAATATACAATACAGGTGCCTTGTGCATTTAAACCAAGAACAGGGCTGAAAAAGAGCACATAAGGTCTTATGGTTTTTTAAGGCCTGGAGTTCGTTTTAATTTTTCATCTTAGACTCCACACCAAGAATGACTATGAAGCCACACCACAGTGGTGGAGTACATCAAAACATTTCAGCATAAAAATGTCACTTCAAATTCAAACGTGCTGCTGCTCCCGACAACCTCATCAATATCTTTGACCAGGATAGAAATATATGCGTACAATCATCTCTCGTCACACAAGGCACTGGCACTAGTAGCAAAAATATATGCTTCAGTCCCTACCGATGTCACTGCAGAAATTCTTTCTACATTCAGGAAGACGGAGGTTAATTGAGGCAATCCTTTCACCTTCTCTAGAATAAAAATAATATAGTCAGTGCTTGGACTGTTAGAAAACACACATTTAGATTAACAGACCAAATTTATGCATTGCATTTTATTTGCATATCACAATAATAAATAACACAGATCACAGCCTACAATGGATCTACACCGATGAGATAAGATCCACAAGAGGTTAATACAAACCATAAAAGGCAACACAATGACTTAATACTTTCACCAAGTCCTCTATTGTAACCCATATGGCAGTTCCCCTTGGGTGTCTTCCTCTGCTTTCCTTTAATTCGTTATGTACCAGACTCGACTCGGCTTCTGAATATTTTTTAGAGGCTTAAAAGAGGATTGCCATATACCCTTTAACTGTGCCTCGTCTCTTATTAAGGTGAGAAATATTTTTGGCACAGTACCAACTGTTTAGATGCAGCAAGCGGCTGTAGGCAAAACAGTGATGCTGGAGGTGGACCACAAGTAAGTGCAGCACTTGGTGGCTTGAGGCACTCAAGTTTTCCTCATGACTGAAATAATCATCATGTAATAGGTAATTGCCCCATTATTGGCAGAGGCGGCTGGTTAAATTACTGTCCAAACCCTTTAAACGTGAAGTAAAAAGTAATGGGGTTTTAACATGAACATGTCCCATTTGCTCTGTATACACCTGATTCCACCAGATACTACAGGCAAACTTATTCATGAAATCCCATAGCACAAAGAGAAATGTGCTTGGAAATGCCATGACATAGCTTTCAGTGAAAGTGAGCTAAACGTTGTCACACCAATTCTTTTAAGAAACCCTAAGTCAGCAAACAACTAAATCCAACATGCTGAAACCCATCCTATCAACGCATGCACCACACTCAATAAACCCTTTTTTATGTATTTATTTACGCAAACACTTGAAAGCACGCCATTAAATATTGATTCCATTAGTAGAGCGTCAGCTTCATTATTCAATCAAACCACTAAGAACGTAAAATGTTCAACTATCCCTGTGTTAACTTTAAATTACAACCGTGTGAATTAAAAAGGTAACATACGACTGTAATCACTGTGATCAGTGCTTTAAATGGGCCGGCACTGTCCGGTACGGAGTACCGGCACTTTTTTATTTTGGGAGGGAGAGTACCGGCACTTCTCAAGAGAAATGCTATACTTTTAATTGGAGAGTACCGGCACTTCTCAGAAACAAGCAGGTACTCTGCTACAGAGTACCTGCACTTCTATTTTTCCATTTCAAGCACTGACTGTGATATGCATTTCCTCCACTTGTGGTTGACATTTGGCAAAATGTTAGAATCCTGGGGATGCACCAATGAATATTGACTGAAATTACTGCTAATTGAGTTCCCTACTGGTTATTTTACTAGTGTTCCCTCTGAGTGGAATTTGAGTGACTTGCCACCCTGACAGCTAGGACAAACAGCCATGCCTTGCATGCACTGGTAGCAACCTTTCTCATACTGTCTGCATTCACATTCTGATATATTGTAATGAAATCAAGAAAGATTTGCAAAGTGTCAAAGATAAACTCCAAACGTCATGGCATCCAGCTGAAATGTAGAGTTTTTTTAATGAAACATGCAAGTCAAATAACCTTAACAACAGAAATTTTAAACATGTCCAACTGCCTCTTTTGCGCTGTGTGGTTGTTAGGTTGGCATCATAAAATAAAAGGTAACTTTGGGCATACCCGGGAATTTGAAAATTCTCCTGCACCTGGTACAAGTAATTTTTTAATGTAATGGAATGTAAATGTGCCTTATAAAAATAAAAAAAACACTTTTACTTTCTCAGGACTCTTACCTGTCAGTGTCTGGAAGTTGCCTTTTCCAAATATGAGTTTGTTGTCTGGAGTTTTTGTGGAAAGAATCAGTGTATCCACCACTGTCCAGCTGGGAAGACTGTTTACAAGAGCCACTGCTTCCGCAATCTGCAGTTGTGCTACAGTAAAGAAACCAAGTAACATAACCAGATTAGCTTAGAATCCATTATACCACTGTAGAAGTGCTTACTTTACTACACATAATGAACATAGGTGCTTCTACAATATGACGTTATGATGCATTATGGTCTCAATAGTTCATCACGTAATCAATGTGCCCCAAATGAGGAATCCAATTGTAAAAAGTACCTTGGTAGAACAGTTGCTGCAAATGTAAGTTATAAAACCCTCCAATGGGTTTGCATAGTTTGTTTTCCTTTTTAAAATTTTGCAGCAACTGTTATAGCAAGGTACTTTTTCCAATTGGATTCCTCATTTGGGGCATACTGATTTCGTGATGAACTATTGAGACCATAATGCATCATAATGGATGGGTCAATGACGGGGGGCGTGGCTACGCTCGCAATGGAGGAAGACGTGCTCGTGTAGAGCTCCGCCGGAGGCCCCCGTGTTGGCCTACATTATCCGCACAAAATGATCTGCTGGGGCTGAAATTTATCCCAACGGCTGCTGAACCTGTCCTGCGGCCCTGATGTGAGTTTTGGGGCGATTGGGCAGTATTCTCCGCATCGGGACCTGCGACCTTTCCTGCGGCCCGGTGAGACGCTACTGAACCGGCGTGGCCGCTCACGCGGGCTCGGGGACTGGCCCCGCCCACTAGGCCTCGCGCTCTGGCGCACTTCGCGCTGGCTGCCACCGATTTGTTCGCCGCGGCCGCTCCCTGTCCCACCAGTACCACACAGCCCTGGGGGTCGTTACCGGATGCCTGCTGACCTGATCCGGGGTCTCGGATGCTGCCGTCGGCCTGATCTCCTTCGGAAGAGCCTGGGGTGAGGGCAGGAGACCTGCGGGGTGCCTCGTCGAAGCCGCACTGGTGCTGAACTGGAGTTGGTCGGCCGGCGCCGGAGACTGCCGGGACCCGCTTGCGGTGAGTGCCTGCTCTGTGGGCCCACGTTTGGGCTGTGACCTCCGCGTGCCTGCGGTCCCGGCGGACCTCGGACCCGTGAATTGTCCTATGTGGCTTGGCGCGGTGGCCCCTGCCTGCCGCATCGGAGGTGCGTGGTGCAACGGCCGCGAGCGATCGTAAGTGGACCCCGGCTGGGGACGCGGCGAACTGTGGTGCCCCAGACCGAGCCCAAGAGATATACGGAGTGACCGAAATTACGGAATTGCCCCATAATCAGAAGGTTGGGAACCCAGCAGATGCGCAAGAATCGGGTGGCTCCCTAATGACTCGGCCCCGATGTGTTGCCCCAAAACTGGTCCCTGTGTGTGATCGAAATATATCCTCATAGACAGTGTCTGCTGGAGGGCCGTGCACTGTTGGCGCAAGGGGGTGCAGGCGTGGAGGCATAGGAGCTACTACTGGGCATACACGCATTGGAGGTGACCTCTGGGGCACGGTGAAAGAGCCTAACTGCACGGCTATACCTTGACTGGATGCTTGTTTGAGGTGCGCCAGCCCCATCCCATAGACACTCCTGAATCGATGTCGCGGGCAGACGAATTAAAACAAACGTGCCCGACACATCAGCCCCACCCCCACAAACAAGAGCCAAAGCGGGAAGAATGGCAGATACAGAGTCTCCGGCCGTCATGTCCGGCAAGTTGGATGCGGTCCTGGCAGCAGTGGAAAAACTGGGGGAGACCTTGAACCACACCCGTACTGCTTTGGAAAGCAAAATTGACAAAGTAGTCATTGATCTAACGCTTCTCCATGCGGACCATCGCAAATTGGCGGACCGCACATACGCGCTTGAAACCACGGCGGCGGCGATGACACCTCGGGTGCTGACAGCGGACAAACATATACAACAGCTCCTCAACAGAGTGGACTTTCTTGAAGACAGGGCAGAAGATGCGGAAGGCCGGGCCCGACGCAACAATGTACGAGTGGTAGGGCTGCTGGAGGGAACGGACGGGAGAAATCCTGTTGCCTATGCAGAATCATGGCTGCGCGCTCTCTTGCCAGAAGAAGCCCTATCCCCGCATTTTGTAGTGGAAAGAGCACACCGGGTACCGGCCAGACCCCTGCCATCAAGGTCTAATCCCAGAACGCTGCTGAATTATAGAGACAGAGACACGATCTTGCAGGAAACCAGGAAACTACACGAAATTCAAGTGGACAATCAAAAAGTAATGTTTTTTCCTGATTACACGATCCAAGTACAAAAACAGAGGCACTCTTACATGGCGGTAAAGAGGCGCCTCAGACAGAACGATTAAAATATTCTTTATTATTTCCGGCACGTCTGAGAGTAGTGGCGAATGGTAAAACGCACTTCTTCACCACATCTGAGGAGGCTGAGGACTGGCTTGATACGTACTCTCCTTCGAGGGCTGCATCTCTGCCTGACCACACAAAAAACAAACCAGCTGGTGAGACTTCCCGTCGTGGCCATCCCAGGGGAAAAAAGCTGAAGCAATTACAACTCTCACAAACAACAGGCCCAGACCAAGTCGTACGAGGCCAACGAGGTGCTCTTCAAGCTGTAGCATTTATCAGCGGGTCGCAGTTGGAGGAGTGTGCGTCCGTCTCCAGTCAGCATGATCAGGCCAGCGATGCTGACGACCTTTCGGATGACCCTCTTACCACGCAAGACTCTTGTGAACTGCCGGTTGTCACTCCTCAGACTGCCGATGACATTGCTTGATGGCTGTTGCTGTATCACTCTGTTCGAACTATTCTACACCTAGTGACTGTACACGCAAGTATGTGGTTGAAAGTTGTGTATTACTATGAGGTGTCAGAAGCGCAGAAAACCGTATATTTTTATGCTGCACTATAACGCTGTCAACTACGACCACGCTTTCCCCACTATTCAGCGAAACAGCATTTATAATATGACACATAATGTCCCCTGTCTTCCACCGGAGAGGGTCACGAGTTACTTCTGGTGGGCACAGCACTGAAGGATTCATGATTGGCTGACAATCGGGGAGACCCGTGGAGACTCTCCTTCCCCTAGACACTCACAGATTGTAGCACGCAGCACACCCCCCAGACATAGACTGAACGATGTTTACAGGTGTAGTTTGGACGATTGCCTGTTGCACATTCGCCCTTTTGGTATTAACTTTAAGTTTGGGCGGTTGCATGTTGCACAGTAGCCCGTGTGATATTGTTTTTTTGTTTATTATCGCTGCTGATTGTTTTATTGTTCAATATGCCATACTTTGCATACTGAGGTGGGACACTTGTGACATTGCTCTGCACAGAGGGACGTACTCTGGACTTGCACACACACGCGCGCAGCACTGGCTTACCCCACCTTTTGGCCTGACTGGACCACATGCGTTGCTAGCTTTCAAAAATTATGGCACCTGTCAAGATTGGGACCTGGAATGTGAGAGGCATTCATAGTCCGTCACGCCGATATCTTATTTATTCCTATCTGAAACGCCATCACGTCCAAATAGCACTCTTGCAGGAGACACACTTACAAAAGCCAGAAATAGCGCAGCTGCATAGGCGCTGGAGGGGTCAACTGTACGCGACAGGCTATTCGGCGTTTGCGCGTGGGGTGTTGGTGTGGGTTAGACCTGGGACCCCCTTCCGGATGGTAGATTCCTATATAGACGCAGAGGGTAGGTATGTCATAGTCAAGGGTGTCTTGGACGGGAGGCAGATCATACTTGCATCACTATATGCGCCCAACACGGAACAGACAGCCTTTTTGGAATTGATCTCCCTTAAACTAGCCGAGTGGCACGATGTTCCCATGATTTTGGGTGGTGACTATAATAGTGTACTGGATGTATCACTAGACCGATCCTTTCCTCCCTTACCTGGCACAGCTACACACACTGCCGCGAAAGCGTTAAACCAGTGGGCCAAACATTGGCGCTTATCTGACGCTTGGCGCCACCACAACCCACAGGAGAGGGTATATTCTTACTACTCAGGAGCGCACAGACTCCATGTACGTCTGGACCGCTTTATGGTATCAAATGATCTTCTCTCGAGCATATCCGGGTCCTACTATATGGGGCGGACACACTCGGATCATAACCCGCACATGGTGGAATTGCAATGGGAAGACGCAGTGCCGCCAATTCCTATGTGGCGACTTCAACCAGATGTTCTACTTGATGCACCCTTCCGAGACTTACTGGCTACAAGTGTGGCTTAATATTTTGACGAGAACGCGGGCACAGCTTCGTCGCCCCTGCTAGAGTGGGACGCCCTTAAGGTGGTAGTGAGGGGTCACTGTTTGGGCACACAGGCGGGCATTAGAGTACAGCTGGAAAAAGAACTCACCACTTTAGAGAGAAAACTGGCGGTTGGAGAGCGAGAAGCGATAGAGGGATCCCAGAGTCAACTAGACAGCCACAGAGAGGAACATGCGCGACTGCTAGAGCGGCTACAATGTCTTAATTATGCTGCACACTCGGCGCAAACACACCATATGGGGGACAAAGCTGGGAAATTGCTCACGTGGCTCATAAGTCAAGATGAGTCATCGTCCACTGTCACATCTGTACGCACGGCAGCCGGGGGCGCAGCATACACACAGCGGGACATACATGGTGCGTTTGTGGCTCATTACCGGGGTCTGTACGAATCTCGCGCACAGGGAACGTCCCTGGAGCTACAGCTCTACTTAGAAGGGATAGATCTACCACAACCCACACGCACACAGAAGGAGGAATTAAACGATCCTCTTCTTGCGGAGGAAATACGGGACAGCATATTCTCTTTATCCAACGGGAAGTCGCCAGGGCCGGACGGACTGCCGACCGAATTCTATAAGGCGTATGCGCATATATTAGTACCACAGCTGCTGAAGGTGTATGAGGCTGCGTTGGATGACTCCACGCTCACTGATACGCAAAATGAAGCCTTGCTAGTATCTCTCCTCAAGCCTGACAAGTTCCCTGAATCTTTGGGCTCCTATCGCCCACTAGCACTTCTGAACACCGATTACAAAATTTTTGCATCATTACTCGCTAAGCGGCTTTCACCCATAGTGAAAACACTGGTACACCCAGATCAGAACGGTTTTGTACCAGCTAGGAACATCTCACTCAATCTCCGTAGGTTTTTTAGGATACAGCAGTATGCGGTACATGGATGGCCCCGCTCTGGCTGCCTGGTGCTGGACCTGGAGAAGGCCTTCGATTCTTTGGAGTGGCCTTATCTGGCGGCAGTGCTGAACAAATACGAGCTAGGTGATCATTATTTAAGTATGGTCCAACTGCTGTATCAGCGCCCTACTGTTCGGGTCCGCACTGGTAGGCTCGTATCTGACCCCATTAGAGTGCGGCGAGGGACACGCCAGGGTTGCCCGCTGTCCCCGCTGCTTTTTTCTCTAGCTATGGAGCCACTGGCGATGATGCTTCGGAGAAGTGGTGAGGCATGGGGCATACAGCTGGGGGATGGGATGCATGCCGTGTCTTTGTATGCCGACGACTTATTGTTATATGTACGTGACATTACTGACATTCCCGCGTCCATAGCAGATGTGCTGAGGGCCTTTGAAGAAATGTCGGGCCTCCGGGTTAATTGGGCCAAGTCAGGAGTTTATCCCTTTAACGCAAACACAGCAGAAACAGATGTGCTCATTAATGGCTCGCTTCTCCCATGGTACCCCACCACCTTTCGCTATCTTGGGGTCTTCATATATCGGACACCTGATGATTTATTGGAGGGCAATTTAATGAGAGCGATTTCAGCGGTAAGGGCCCAAGTACAATTTTGGAAATCGCTCCCATTGAATGTTATGAGCCGCGTTGCCCTGCTGAAGATGATTATTCTTCCCAAGTTATTGTATTATTTCTCAAACCTCCCGGTTTATGTCCCAACCAAAATTTTCCGTGAATTGGAGCGTTTGTCCCGAGACCTCATATGGAACAAGGGCAGACCCAGAGTCGTGCTGTGGAAATTACATGCCCCTACCAGTCAAGGAGGATTGGCCGTTCCCAATATGGAATGCATTATATAGCAGCTCAGCTGCAATGGGTAACGAAGTGGCAACAACCTGGAAGACACGGCGACCTTGCAGCAGCCGTGGACTCACACTCAAATCTATCACTTATTCCATCCAGCTGCCAGGCCCCCACGTCCATCTCAATTGCATCTGGGATTAGCGTATAGATGTTACAAGAGGAGCTTATATCTTACCCGCGCAACACTCCTGTATGCCCCGATATTGCCGCTCTTGGGGACACCCAGGGGAAAACGGGCACTTCCGAAGCAACTCTCACACATTGGCACACAGCAGGTATAGACACCCTGGGCGACCTCTACAGAGATGGCACACTCTTAACATTTGGGGCACTGGCGGAAGATTCTGACTTGCCTGCAGGGCAATTCCTTCTGCACGCCTCTCTCACAAGAGCACTATCGACCTTTTTGGGAGATTTAACGTCCGAGCCACCAACGCATCTATTATTACAGTATTTACACGTAATGGGGGCGGGATCGCACATAGTACATTGGCTGGTGACGGCCTTACTCACACACACGCTGAAACCAATGCGGACTCTCCACACCCGCTGGGAAACAGACAGAGGTCAACCCTGGACAGACAAGGAATGGAGCACCATCTTGGCTGGTGCTACATATATACAGAGAAGCTCTAAATTCAAGTTAATACAAACATACATCATACAAAGGGCGTACCTCTCCCCCGACAAAATAAACAGATATTTTAACATTGCCACTTCTGAATGCCCACGCTGTCGGCAGCTCGACGCGGATCTGCTCCACATGCTGTGGTCTTGCACCTCCCTCCAAATCTACTGGCGAGAAGTCGCCACTGCCCTAGCGCTCTGTACTGACACATCTTTGCCGCCCACATGGGAAATTTGCATATTAGTGGTCTATGTCAGGTCCAAAAAGAACAAAGTCACATCACGATTTAGAGACCTGGGATTAATAGTCGCCAAACGCTTAATTACAAAACGGTGGAAACAGGCAGACCCCCCAGAGACGATCAGCTGGAAAAGATCACTCACGATATGGGCACAGGCGGAAAGTACAGCATTGCACAGGGAGGAAACAGTGGGGCTTCGCAAATATCCCATAGCGCAACACTGGGACACCATTCTCACAGCCTTCAGTAATGAAGAAAGAGGGGAAGGCGACGACACCCAACCGACTGCCACATAATTTACACGCCGGAGGTCCCGGGCAGCGGGGCATCAGCAGACAGCAATCACAACCTATTAGACACCACTTCATAGAGGCGGACCGGTGTGGAGAGCCCCCTGCCCCTTACTGTCCAGCCACATACCACCATAAAACTGACCCCCAACATCCACATGAGTCCGAGTTCCACCCTGGGGATGTTCGGTGGGCAGGCAATCACAACGAATCATGAGATACTGCCACTTGGTAATAAGTTTGTGCGCTGTTGCACATTAGAAATACTCAGCTGTTACGCGAACTGTTGATTTATACAGTATTATTGTCGTATTGTTTTGTACAGATTTGAATGATGCTCTAGATGATTCTGTTTTGTCATGTAATGTAAGAAGAAGGAAAAATAAGAAAAGACCAATAAAGATATTTAAAAAAAAAAAAAAAAAAAATGGATGGCTCAATGACAGGGAGGAGCCATTGGTATAAAACAATATCAGTTGCCAAGAAGTGTTTCAATTGCCGGTTGTACCTATGATTAAGGTCTGGTGAACGAAACGCGTAGCGGAGGCACGCTTTGTTTTGTGTTCCAGCATGAACAAATCAAGACTGGAACTTACAGTCGAGTGCGTCAAGATTCCTTTCAAGGGCATTGGAGGATTGTGTGGATATACACACATGCATACATACATATTATACTGGTTATATATATATATATATATATATATAACGATTCCTCGCTCACATCTGCTACTCCAAACAAACGAGAGTGGACCCAGGTATTGTGCAGATTGTGTTTATTCACGCACAAACAGTCTCGCCATTACGCGTTTCGGCAGATCCCTGCCTTGATCACATGACAGCGTTAGGAAGTCTGATCGCCATTTTTAAAGTGACAGTGCTACCAGTTAATTGATGGAAATGGAAAAAAGATTATATACATATGCTGGAATGCTTCAATTGCTATACAGTCCCTGGTAATACAATTATTTGCTTAAATGCCTTTTGTCGATATTTTCAAGTGTGTGTATACATTTCATTGGATATCAAATATATAAATAAATATAAAAATACAAAAAATATATACACCCCTAACCAATCCTAGCTTTGATATAAATGACCAAAACTAGATTGGCTCCAATGCTACCATAGACCATCATCAATATTTTACTAATTTTCAAATCTCATCATATAACTGGTTAAAATATTATAAAAGTGTTATCCCTTATAAATACCATAAATAATGTGCTAAAAACGTATAAATGTGCTAGTGCCTAAAATTAACAAATGAATAAAACCAAATTTCATCAATTTGCATGTTGACACTTGTGTCGGAGGCCGCGTATAAAGACATAATGTCTTTTTTACGTATTACTTGGCATGCCCCGGCAAAAAATTACTAGTGCATAACACGACATGTGCAAAATGAGCAAGTATATATTAGGGAATAAGTTGAACCTAATAGTCATCATTTGATATGCAATTGGTTCCCACAGTTGTAAACATAGACATAAATTATGCATTAAATAAATAAATACATATCAATATCAATAAATATACAACTCAAATGCTAAAACTCCATTCTATTTTCCCTTACTATGTAAAACTCCTTAGTTGGTTTTATGTAAATATACTGCAGATTAAGTTCCGACGGACATTTTGTTTTTGTTCTTATATTTAAAAGCATCAATTCAGGGGATAATAGAAATTGCAATAGAAATTGAATAAACAAAACCCATTCATTTGACTATTATCACTAGACCTTTAGAAATAAGGGGATTAGTTATAAATTCATCATAAAAATGTATAAAGGTCCTCACTAGTATTCAGACCCCCCGGATGCTTGGTGTCCAACTCTAAGATGTATTGAGTTTCCAGGCGTCTCAGTTTTGCTTCCCTGTTTCCCCCCCTCCTTTCTGCGGGAATAGCATCTATTACATAATATCTTAGATGCTTGAGATTGCTTTCATGTCGTTCTTTAAAATGTCTCGCCACAGGGTAACTAGGGTCATTGTTAGTGATTGCCCTTGTATGTTGTAGGATCCTTTTGTGTACCGCCAACTTTGTACTGCCAATATATTTTAGATCACAGCTACATTATAAAATATAGACCGCATATTCTTTTTTGCAGGTCAAATATCGATTGATGGTCCGCGGTCTATATATATATATATATATATATATATATATATATATATATATTACACAATGTCAGTTGTCACTGTGTAGTTTTAGTTAAGACCTTGTTTCCATAGGAAATCGATTTTTTGGTTTGTTAATAACTTTGCTACAGTTTGAAGAATCTTCACAATATTTTGCATGAAAAAGTTTAAGCCAACTCAGCTCCTTTGTTACACGTTTAGGAGTGGTAAGTCAAGCAGGTGCTGAGAAAAGGGGGGGAGGGGGCTAGTCCCAAAATGCATTTTCCCATACAATTTCCCATCGGAAAATGTAACAAAGGTGGCTGGCAGCTTGGAAAAATAGAAAAAAATTAGGTTGAGGCCATGCAACTGGCCACACTGGAGTAGGCTATTCACACTGCTAGGAACAAAATAGAAAAAAAGCTGTGGGTGACCAGATGGGTCAGAGGATGGAGATAGATAGATAGATAGATAGATAGATGCCTTTCGACAAAGCCACTGGGTCTGCCTTACTAAAAATGACACCTTTTTACATTGGTTAAATAAAACCTCATAAATTCAGTGAAAAAAGAAAAAAGAAAAAAAGTACTTTATAGTTAAGACGAAAATGTCAGTTAAAACGCAATGTTTTCAACTACAAAAAAAAACCACTGAAAATCAGCAGTTATTCCTAACTGAAGTAACTATAACTCGGAGCCTCACCATGCACTGCATGTGACCTAACATAGTACATCACTCATGACATGTTCTATGAAGTTATTGAGAACATCTGAAATGACATCATTGATGACAACACTGTGCATGGCGTAGGTGTGAGTTATAAAAATTTCACTAAGTGAAAAATATTCCAGAGGAGCAGAAAACAGAGGTCACCTGGCGCAAAAAGTACGCTGTGCTGCTCCTGCCCAGTGCCCTCTGAAAAGCTTGACCCTACAGACTGCATTAAGCTTTGAATATCTCCTTGCATTACATACGATCAAGAAAGCGCTATAAATATTTGTCAATAACACATAACCACAACAGCTGTGGCCATATTTAAACTCTGAAATGCACTTAGCTTCTGCCAAACCCTAAAAAACAGAAAATGAAAGGCATCCCCCTAGCTACCTGCAAGTGCCCAACCTACAATTAAGGAATATAGAGCACTGGGACTATGTTTATTTCAGTCACTGGTCTTTTGGTGCACTAGTCGTAGTATACACCTTCTGCGCCCCATATCCTGTACCTAAGAGTCTCAGTTATTATTGCTAATCACTGATGGTACAGAGTGGCAAAGCGGTGTTCTGCCAGCAAGGTTGTGCCTGCTGACTGGCTTTCTTGTGGCCTGCAATGGAACCTGACCTCAGCTGCCTTGGGGAACACAGCCCAGGTGGCCAAATTATTTATTTTGGCAAAGTGGAAAAATTGGGCATGCGGTCCTTCTGCTCTCTGGTCCGCAGCAGACACTCGTAGGGCGCTCTCCGCTGATGGTACATAATGTAGTCAAAATTGCATGCATACCTCTTTCTTTAGGAATTTGTGCACTTCCTTAAATTAGTTTGTTACGGCCAAAATGGAGCAGCTCCATGGTGCACATTGAGGCCCAACTGGCTGGGGCCTCAGGCCGATTTGAGATTTGGGGGGTGGGGGCGGGCTATTTGGCATATGACGTGGTGCAGCCCGATGCAATAACGTGCTGGATGAAACACCATCTCGAACAGTCTTACTGTACTAACTGACAGGAATCTGAAGAAGATAATGCTCACCAGGAGTGGGTAGGTCAGATTGCATGTAGTCGTTGGTGCTGCTGACTGGAGGGCTTCTTGAAGAGGTCACACTCCTAGCTACTTGAAGGGGTCACAGAGTCAGGGATTAGGTGGATGGTTCTCTCTCATACTTGGTTTGAAACACGGTCTTGTAGCTCATTACTGTCAAGATGGAGGTAAAGTCCCTCAAGTTGAATGTAAGAAGCTTGACTACCAGAGTGCAACAAAGGATGATGTTAGCATATTACTTGAATGAAGGTGCGCATAAATTAAACAGGACTCATCTGGATCGAGATGAGTATGAATACTTTGCAAAGTTATGGCGTCATCTCCAATTTTATTTTTTATAAACCCTACAGGGGTTATTGTATTATATTGTGCTACATTACATCTCACACCGGCTTTGAAACTAGATTCTTCAATATCAGATCCTGAAAGTAGATTAGTTAAAGTTATGCTCTATGGCCAAAGGATTATTCTTGGCAAGGTCTACAGCCCTAATGCGGACTGTCCTGATTTTTAAAGTGCTCTACTCAATATACAGCTCAAGATCCCTATAGGGAGATTTTAAGTTTCAAACATTTTTACAGAGTAAGGACAATAAGTAGATAAAAGCATCTCAGAGGGCTCACATCATCATTAGCCCATTCTGAAAACCAAAGAAAGTCAAGCTCGTAGTCCCTTGAGCAGTACTTACATATTCTCATCACAAGAATCCTAAGCTCAGGAAATTTTAAAATGTAAAATTGCTCCAAGTAAAGAAAAATGCGACAAATGTTCATCACTCTAGAAAAGCAAAAAGAGGGAGGCACAGCCCAGAACCTGTATAAAGAGGTCTGGGAGTGGGGGTTACGCAGGAAGTATGGGGGGGGGACTCTGCTTCGCCCTTAAATTCCTTCACATTTCATGCAAAAGAAAATGCTCCCACATGGCACACTAAAGCCACATAGGAGAATATGGTGGCACTGTTAGGTAGACAGTCCCTCTTACATCATCTTTTTATTGACCAACATCACAGGTCTCTCACTGATTCCAGGAACTCTTTCTATTCCTCAACACTCGCAGCCGTCCAGGTACCAAAGGGAGGACAACCTTCAGCAACTCCTTCCCTCAACCTCTGAAGCTGTACTCTCTGGCCTGAGGCCATGGAAGAGAGGAATCTGGCTACTTGTGCCTGGAGATTCTCTATGTAGGCAAGTATTTATATAGAATAAGCCTAGCTAGGAGAAAACGGATCACTCTACATTTCAGGAAATTGGGAGACGATCTACAAGACCGTGTGCATCAAGCGAGGAATTACACAAATACATTTCAATTTTTTTTAGGCACAGTGAGATTAAGGGATTTTCCCAGAATTCGAACTGGGGTCCCCAGTTTCCAAAGTTGGCAATTCTAGCCACTAGGCCATGTATTCTACTTTGTTTGAAAACGGTTTCTTGAGTACTGGGTTGCGCAGTATGGGATCAGAGAGGGCCCCAATGGTGGTATCTCCACCACTGTTGTCGAGGTGCTGGGTTTTTTAAGGCAGTCTGTGGCTTCAGGAGGTGAGGAAGTGATGTTATACTATACAGCATTCAGCCGTGAGCTGCTCCCCTAAAAAAGGATTTCATCACCTCTAGTACTTGTGTTGTGCGGGGGTATAGCTGGGAACCCAGGCACTCACATATTGGCCATTCTACAGACATTTTCCAACTATTGCTCCATACCCACCAGGGCCTGCAATGCCCCATACTTGATTATGCTGGGGTCCCAGTTCTCTATTGCAAGTTGCAGAAGGTCTTTGGCAGAAGCGAGACAGGCGAACCAAGGATTGCCAGGTTGTTGAAAGATGCGTTTTATAACGGCCTTCATAGAGTTCTCCGGCGCCGCCATTGTTTGATAAAAGTATTTGGTCAAGGTCGCCATCTCTTCCAATTTTTGTTGATTAAGGTTGAATTCCAGACGAATTAAGTTGTTCCTAGTACATGCTGGTAGACAAAATAGCTTTTTGTAGGTTGTGCAGTGTATTTTTTCTAGGTCATGCGCAAATTTCCCTGGGAATGCCTGTTGCGCATAGTTGAGGGATGGTAGTAGTTTCGCCCTCAGTACTCTTTGTATGGCCGTTGTTGTTGGGCTATCTAGCGTAGCGTATAGTTTGCAGAGGGCGTAGGTGACCTTTTTCCCTTTCTGCTGCAGTTTGTGGAGGTGGACCCGTGGGCGGCCCGTTTCGCTAAACCAAGCCCCCAGATAGTTATAATGTTGTACACAGTCCAAGGTCAGCGGACCCAGCCTCCACTTAGCCACTTTTTTTTCGGGTAGTGGCCAAAAATCACTATTTTGGACTTGGTTGGGTTAGCAACCAGCTTATTTTTAACGTTGTAGTCTGCGAGGGCTGTAAGTGCTTTTTGTAGACCGATTTTGGTGTGATCCAAAAGAACCAGGTCGTCAGCGTATTGCATCAATTGGATCTTTGTGTGCCCAATCCTAGGGGTGGCTAAAGTGGCTCCGTGCAGAGCTTGGCCCATGTCGGCTGTATATAAGTTGAAAAGCATCGGAGCCAGGACGCAGCCCTGCTTTAGCCCCCGATCCGTGGCGATTTTCTCTGTGGCAAACTCGCTGGAGCGTTTGACCCTTACCCAGGTTCGTGAATACAGCGATCTAATAGCTTGTAATAAAGACGGACTGATGTTCCAGCATGCCAATTTCTGCCAAAGGATGGTGCGATCTACCCCGTCAAAAGCTGCTGAGTAATCAATAAAGCAGGCAAAAAGCGGCAGAGTTTGATGGGCCACCGCTTGATGAGCTAAATATGACAGGGCGATGATGTTGTCCACAGTGGAGCCCCCTGGTCTGAACCCGGTCTGAAAGAAGGGCAAGAGACCTTCAGTGCAAACCCAGTCCACTAGTTCCGCCAAAAGAGTACTTGCATAGGCCTTGCCCTCAATGTCCAATAGGGCGATCATGCGGTAGTTCCTGGGGTCAGTGTTAGGCCCTTTTTAGGTCTCGCCTGAGCCAGCGCATGCGCTGCTCTGGCGAGACATTTAGTGAGTGGGCTTTAGAAATGCCACCACAAGCTTTTGCTGGCCTAGAGCGTGCGGTTACGCGCACAGTAACGCGCATTCCTCGCATCGCTCAGGCGCCATCTGGCTTTCCTCTCACTTGCTCTCCCGCTCCTCCCCCTCCCTCACCACAGAGCACGTCTCGAGGCCGCGCGTCTTTTTGGCTTTTTTTTTTTTTTACTTTTAGCGCGAGGCGCGCGCGCTTCTTTTCATCTTTTATCTCTCTCTTTCTGCTTTCTGGCCATCACCCCGTTCCCTCTTCTCACACGGTTTACTCTCCCTGCTACCGTCCTCTCCCTTTGTCCCCCATTTCCTCTCTGTTGTTCGTTTTTTTTTCTACTATCATCTCTTCCCTTGTTCTTATTTTACTTCCCATCATCTCCATACCTCCACTTCTTTTTCCCGTTTACTTTTGCCCTCCATTTTCTTTGTACACTCTGTCTCCTATCTCACTTTCTCTTCCTGCTCCAGAGCTCCTTCCTCCAACTATCGCTTTATTTCTCTTTTTCGAAAAAATCTTTCTGCCTTTCCTCTCTTCCCGTTCCAACGCTTCTCTTTTTTTTCATTCCCTAGCCTTCCAATCACCTTTCCCATTTCCTCTGTTCTGCACTTCTTCTTGCACTACAGAGCCCCATGTGTCTACTTGACTCCGGAGCAAGTGTAAACAGACAGAGACAGGCGCCATCTGGCTTTCCTCTCACTTGCTCTCCCGCTCCTCCCCCTCCCTCACCACAGAGCGCGTCTCGCGGCTGCGCGTCTTTTTGGCTTGTTTTTTAACTTTTAGCCCGAGACGCGCGCCCTTCTTTTCATCTCTTATCTCTCTCTTTCTGCTTTCTGGCCATCACCCCGTTCCCTCTTCTCACACGGTTTACTCTCCCTGCTACCGTCCTCTCCCTTTGTCCCCCATTTCCTCTCTGTTGTTCGTTTTTCTACTATCATCTCTTCCCTTGTTCTTCTTTCACTTCCCATCATCTCCATACCTACACTTCTTTTTCCCCTGTTTACTTTTGCCCTCCATTTTCTCTGTACACTCTGTCTCCTATCTCACTTTCTCTTCCTGCTCCAGAGCTCCTTCCTCCAACTATCGCTTTATTTCTCTTTTTCGAAAAATCTTTCTGCCTTTCCTCTCTTCCTGTTCCAACGCTTCTCTTTTTTTTCATTCCCTAGCCTTCCAATCACCTTTCCCATTTCCTCTGTTCTGCACTTCTTCTTGCACTACAGAGCCCCATGTGTCTACTTGACTCCGGAGCAAGTGTAAACAGACAGAGATCTATCTAGGCTCTCAGGCAGACATTCCAAAAAAGAAAACATAGAGCGAGCCTTTAAAACAAAAAATCATATAATGCTAGTTTGGCAATGTCATCATTTATGTACACTTAACTGCACATTCTTTAATTGTATCCAAACCATTACTGAAATTAATGCACAGTTCAAATAATTGATGGCTCTTCTTTTATGTGGCTCAGTCTACTCCTTTTTAGTTTCTGTAAAGCGCTTTGTCATCCCTTGAGCCATGAACACACTATAAAAAACTGCTAATGAATGTGTTGATAAATAAAAATAGTGGTCTCGCATTTGGGACATTATAAGTGTTTAGCCATGCAACAGTTGTGCTGCATAACTAAATACTTATAAGGTCCCAAAGGCGAGACCTATTGGCTATGCCAATGCTTGTTTGTATATTGGATGCAGCAGTGATCCCCTCCAGGAATCTGGAACAGCCCCCACGAGCCTGCATTCGGCATATAACTGAGCCAAGTTTTCCGTCCAAATGTCTGTGTCTTCCCTAAAGAGGGAGCCAGGCAGACCATTGGGGCCAGGCGCCCCATTGTGTTGAATCTTTTTTAGAGTTGTGCAAACTACTCCTTTACCTGGGAGAGTTGAATCATCCGACGGTACGATAGGCTCAGCTGTGGTGTTGCCAGTTCCCTCCCCTAGTGTTGTGGGACTATTTGGAGGAGTTGTGTTCGAATCATCTGAGTACAGGGTTTTCACATGGGCTACACAAGTGCCCGCGTCAAGTGGATTCTCTCTGTTAGTGGCCCCGTGGATTAAGTTGTTTATGTATTGCCAAAATTCTTGGGACTTACACGGTGCCAGCAGCTCAAAGATCTTCAGCCATTTTGCCTCCGTGAGTTCGCGTTTTGCTTCCCAAACCTGTTGTGAATGGTGTTTTGCAGCTAATTTGAGTTGCATTTTGGCGGACTCTGACCAGGATTTCTGATAGGCTCTGCGTTTGGCGTTTAATTGTTTGGCGCTTTCCTTGATCGCTGGGACGTGTCCTAGGGTATATGATGAATTTATGGGAGTTCTATATGTGGAGCTCCCCCGAAGCAATGAGGCTAGTTCGTAGGTGAGATTATCCCATTCATTTATGATACCCCCATTATTTAGGCCAGTTTGCCAGCTTGTCCAAGTTAGTTTCCAAGAGTCAAATTTATTGATTGACATCGGCCCCCATTTGATTCTTCTGAGAAGTTTATGCTGTTCTTCCCCTTTGGATGCCCCAATACAGCGAAGAAAATGGCGAATGTCCGCAGTGATGGTTAACTGAACAATTAAGGCGGCATGGTCGCTTTCTCTCCGTGGGTGCACAGTATTGTATTGTATTGTATTGGTAATCTCTCACTTAATAAGATATAGTCTGTTGTGGTCTGATTGTTGTAAGTGGGTGCAAAGAATGCCCCAGGCTTAAACTTTATAGATAGTGCGTTGTTGCCAAATTGTATGCCCGCATAAGGGCGTTGAAAATCCCGGTACTCCCAAAGCGGTGATTTTGAGATACAGTGTCCCGTATTTTGTGCGTATTGAAGTCCCCAAGAATGATGGGTTCCATAGATGCAAACTGTAGAAGCAGAGTTTCAATCTGAGTTATCAACCGGGTAAGCTTGTCCTTAGGGCCCGGCCCATGGGGGTTGTAGTAGACGTTAATCAGAAGTATTGATAGTGGGCCGTCAACCGTATTAAGGCCTTTCAGGGTACCAGCCAGAAACATGTCCGAGGAATACTTTATCTCTGTGAAGTGTACTTTCAGTGAATGCTTAATGTATATGGAGATCCCCCCTGAGGGTCTCCCGAATATATTACCTTTGGTGGCAGGTTTGGAATATTCTGCATAGCCTCCTATTGGTGTAGGTGTAGTTGCCCATGTTTCTTGGGTGCAAATTAAATCAGCCCCTTCGAGGAATGTAGTTGCCAGTGGGCTTTGCAGAACCTTGGTGATCCCTGCGACATTCCAAGTCATGATATTTAATGTTTGGATGTTGTCCAAAGGGCATCTATGCTGGACAGAGCCGTTTCTTAGGAGGTGCCGAACCTTTGACAGCGCAGACTTCTTGCTTGCAGGGGACCTGGTGTTAGAGACTAAGGTTTAGGGCCCGTGGGAGCCAGGACCAGTTTTTGCTGATGTTCCCCATAGTCGAGCAGGAGCGGTTGCCCCCTTCTGCGCGTGTTGTTATTTGGTTTGAACTGTCGCTGGTCAGATTTATTTTTGGTCCACCTTTGGTGCCATGGAGGATGGACCCTGTTGCTGGCCAAGTTGTATCCTTTTTGAACGTCCTTTTCTGGTCGTTCAGTTCTTGAGGTCCCAGCTGTTCCTCCGGGTCTCTACTTTTCAGGATCGCTGAATATTTTATAGCAGACGGGGTCTTGATTTTTATACCCCAGTTTTCCAGTTGCTTGTTGTTTCCTCTCAGGACCTCGGCCATAGCCAGATTGGTGAAGATTATCTCTGTTGTCTCATTTGTCTCGCTTGGTCCAGGGGCGAAGAAAGACACACTATCAATATCAGTTGTTTTTATTTTTTCTAAGCCCGGAATGTTTACGCAAAGCTTCAGGAGATTGCCTCTATTGAGCATGTCCCATTTCCCCTGCGAGATATATTCAGGATACAGCGGTACTTTTAGTTTTTCTTGATCTTTTGTTTGGTCGGTAAGTGACAAATTTTGATGGAGAGATGCCTCCTGCGCATCAGGGGCCTCTATGGAGTTCCGGGTTGATTTCGCCAGGGTATCCAAGTCTTCCCTGGGTAGATTTGAGCTTACTACCATCCGCTGAGCATTGCTCCTAAGCTTATGATAGTGGGCGGTAGATGAAAGTAAATCGTCAGTGCATGTTTGAATGGACTTCATCTCCCTATAATTAATAGTTGTGGTTACTAGTTGGGCCTCCTTGTGGTCTGTTGCTGGCGTGGGAGCACATTTATTTGTTTTGCATGGATTAGGTTTTCCTTGATTAATGCTATTCATGCTTACATTATCCGCTTTGGTCACTAAAGACCACTTTAAATTAGGTTCCAGATTTTTCTTTTGTTCGAGGTTTGCTTCTTCAACATGTGACCCTTGTGTATTGTTAAAGTGCCACCTAGATTCTTGGTCAATCCTATCCAGGGTCTTAGACGGATGCACCTCAGGATGTCCTAAGGTGCCTGGGGCAGTGATTTTGCTGATGGTTGTACCGTCCGTTTGTATACCTGAAGTTTTTTTATTTGGAGTAGTTTTTTGAGAAGAGGTAATAACCTCACGGTGTTCTTTATTCTGATCCTCATTCTCCTTGTTTTCCAACTGGAGCCAATGCAAGATAGACCCTTCATTATGGTTTTTGACTTTTTTTATTTGTTTAACTTTTTTAGTTTTTTCTTATTTTTTCTAGATAAGTGTTGACTTTCTGAAGTTATGGGCTTTAACTTGTTGATTTCTAAATATGGATGGCAGTCATCTGCAAGGGGAGCAGTGGCCATAGCCTCTGCAGACCTGGCGGTCGTGGGGGTCTCTAGCAACCTTTAAATGAGGTCCTTAGTTTTAGGTGCTGTCAGTGGTACACGCCAAACTTTGTACGCTTCCAGGTGTATACATCATACATCATACACCATCTGAGTTCATTACAGAAGAACAATGTCTCTGTGGATTTACCTTACATAAACCTCCTTATCATTCAAAAGTCGTAAACCACTGTGTTTTGACTTGAGTGGTAAAATCGAATGACAGTGATCAGAGAGAAGTACCTGTTTAGGAACGATATAGGCATTAATCGTTAATAGGTTTTAATCGTAAATGCCTAAATTATTAATACAAAAGTATTCAAAAACAAATAAGGAAATAAACAATTTGGTGGCAAAACAAGCCAAAAAGTGGAGAGGACGCAGTGGGCAGTGTGTGTGGAAGCGATAGAAGCACAAAGTACCTAATGTTAAAAGTATGACTGCCAGCTGCATGGCACAAATAATAAACTTTTTTTTTTAGCAATCTGTTGGTGAAGGAACATCAAAGGTGTTTCGTCCCACATGGCCAATATTTTGACAGGGTCATCATCAGGACAAGTCGATGCACAAAGGTAGAGTTTCGACAATTCAAAATAGTAAGCGATGGTAAACTAACAGAAGGAATATGGAATATATAATGCTTAAGTGTAAATATATATCCAAACAAAGCCACTGACGGATGGACGTTTCTTTGCCAGATCACGAAAATCACTGGACTGGCTAAAAATTAAGACTCCAACCGACGGGTGGAAGTCATTTACTGATTAATTCTGAGGCTCCAACCGGCTGGTTGAGATGCACGTGGTTTATTCTCAAACCCACAATTGATAATTTGCGGAGATAACAAATAAATCTACCTTTTGGCTGCCAATCCCCCCCTCCTGCCTTGAAGAAGACCCACCTTGACGCATCTCACTTGTGCGCAATTAACAGGGTCGAAACGTCGGCGTACTGCATATGTCTACACAACGCTCATGATCACAGTCTTATTTGTCATTAGGATCCTGAAGCATATGTGCTAAAATAATAAGGACATACGAAAAAATATTTCTCCCCTTCTTTTATTGCACGCTCAATTGTTTCTGTATATAGTGTACTGTCTTTATCACCAACCACCACATGTCACTTTTTTCACCACAGTCACGTATTTCATATTGCAATTGAAATTGTAAATTGCGACAGCCATGATTATCTGATTTTTTCAGAAATACATTATTGAATTCTAATTTTGGTGTGTGTTATATATTCTTCTTTTGCAAATCGTTGATATGTGTTATAAGTAAGCTGTTGCTACTTACTTTAAGTAGTTGTAAACCCCGACAGAACCAATTTTTACCTTAATAAGTGTAAACCTGGATTAGTTCATTTTGCTTGTTATTTCACCAAACAATGTTGCTTGACTGCAGGCAAAGCGTGCAGGGAAGTCCGTACAGGCAGGCAGAGGGAAGGACATAGAGAAGCGCGTGAGTGCAAAGCGGGACGGATTCACGGGAACCATTCACTAAGATAAGGAACGAACCTAGTGCCCCCCACTCAGAAAAGAAATAGTTAGGTTTACTTGCGCATCATCTGCCTTACCATGCTACTTTGAATGCAAGTGAAGAAAGACATCAATTGGTGTCTTCTGTAATACCTGACAATCACCACAGCTCAGAGGACCAGTCCGTCAAAATATGCATCATGTTCAAAGAATTGAAATAAAACTGCATTCAAAAGTTCCAGAGTGATATCAAAGGCAATCAGTGCATTACTGGATTCAACATGGAACAGTTGGAAGGTGGAAGGATCTCCATTGCTGCTAAGTGGACCAACTTCAGGAGTGACATCTTCCACCAGTCCTGATTTTTTAAATCAACAATATGGTGACCAGATTTTGAATACCAAAAGCGGGACATTCCAGAAAGTAGAAGTAAACTAAAATTCTTCACAGGGCAACTGGCACAGAACAAATATATTGACAGTCCTAACCAACATAAAAACCACAGGCAGTGAGACACCAAAGGGTAGCCAAATTCAATTTTTACATAGGTATCATCTGTGTTAATTACTTTGCTTTTTGATAAGGGCTGCTACCTAATTTTGCACTGATAGATGCGAAAATTTGCCTCATTGTGTTCACTCGACCCTCTCTGAAAACCTTATAACGAGGACATGTGCTAAATATACAGAAATCTACTGGGACAGACAGTGAAAAACAGGGACACCTATTCACTCTAGCCAACGTTGGGTCTGAATTATTACTTGCAATTAGGGTTTCCACCTAGCTCCAAGTCAGTCCAAAATTTAGAAAAATCCGCAAATGGCAGGTTTTTTCCAGGGCTTTAAGTGGGCCGGGTCTCAACGGGTCTGAGCACCGGCAGTTTTTTTAAGGAGGCCTCGAAACGGGTCTCTATCAGGCTCTGTTTTGTGCCCTGGCACAGGCGGTCCGTTTTTTTCCGGACTGCAGTAACAGCAGGCACATGATGTGCGCTGCTCACACTGCTCACTTCTCACTAGTTGAGAAGTTAAAAAGGCATGACATGCCAGGTGAGCGTTGTAGGGGAAGGGAAATCCTTTAAAGAGAGACATTTTCTCTCTGGATTTCCCTTCTCTTTGAAACTCAGGGGCAGCAACATTGTCGTGGTGTCACCAGGGCTTTAAGTGGAAGCTTTTTCAATATTATATACAAGCCATAGTTGCTGCTTATTTATCTTATGCAACTAACAACCATTGACAAAGCCAATAGTCCTGACTTGCTGTAGGTATGATGTTACTTGTTGTATCATATATCTGGATGCAATGACAGAAACAGCAAAATACAAGTCGGGCGGCACACTATGCTCAGCACAGATTTTTAGATTAAGTGTTTTAAGCCACGCCCTTAATTACACTGGCCACGCCCCTTTGAGAGACCCCCCAGTTTTTTCATCCCACTTAAAGCCCTGGTTTTTTCCATAAAATTAAGACACCAAATACAAGAATAAATCACTTTAACTGTTCCTCGAAACTAAACCAAGTGATTATAAAAGGAAGCCGTGGCATGTTTAAAAAAAATGAACGCAGAGGATTTTTCAGAAAAATACTTGTCAACCGCTTGTCTCACAACAAGTGCCGCTGAAGTCACGCATTTAAGCGACGATTCCATTAAGATGAATGGAGAATGAGCACTTATATATTAGAGGGTGGCCGTGGGTGATACAGGTTTGAAAAGCAGGTGACCGCATTAAAGTCTATGGGGGCATTTATTTGCCAGGCAGGCAATAGAGGGGAAAATAGGGTGACACACCAAATACGGGTGAATTGACAGGTATGCACAAATTCTTCTTCGAGTACAACCACTCTTCCCTTCCTAATCTCAATGCGTGTACAAATTGACGGTAGCTCTCTTTGAGAAAGGTGGCCATCCTACATACAATATTGAAAACGAAACTACAAATCCCAGCACGCAAAGTGTTTCTACCAGGGCTGTCTGAAATTGTCACACGTGACATAGCAGCTAGTATTTAACAATGCTGCTGCGCCTTATGCATAGTGCCATTTATGCAATCGATGGACACTCTCGTCAGTACCTGTGGTTAAGTGCGGTTTCTTTGGCCCCCATTTTATATCCGGGTGAACCACGAAAATCCTTTGCGTCTCCCCTGGACGCACAGCTGGCGGTAGCGTGGACAGTAGCTCTTCGTCTCCCTCCTCCTCGAGCTCATCTTCCTCGTCCTCTTCCGGGTCCTCGCTGCCAGCAGCTGCACCTCGCGGACGCACTGTCTCTTTTTTCTTTTTCAAGCAACTGTGCGTACAGTGCAACAGAGCCCGAGGCCCGGGTGACCGCCATAACCAGCACCGGGGTAGAGTCCTGCGCAGCGCTGTGCGAGGCGAGGATGTGCCAAGAAACACGGCAGCAGCTCGACAACCAGAAGCGGCCCGGAGAATCCAGGAACTCCCGGCCATGGCGGGAGACAGTGCAGCAGCAGGCTGCTCCCACAACAGGCTGCCTCAGACCCTAAAATGGGCCTGCCTGTCTGGAGCACAGCAGCGTGCACAGGAGCGCCACGCATACTGCAGCCACACGAGGGCAGAAGCAGTCCCTGCATTTTTGCCTTTTACAAGGAGACTGCGCGAGCTCGATACTGGGCCAGAGGGATATGGAGAAATTGAAATTGTGCATGTTACGTTGAGACAGACACAAATATTTATAAATATAGACATTTAAATGTAAAATACACATGGGAATAGAAAATAAGCAAACCCATGCACTGCATGCATTTATTTTTATTTGTGTGTTTTTTTATATAGCGAGGATATTACCCAAAGGTGTTAAAAAGGCCCTGGAGCAATAGTTTCGAGGGCGGGGCATAGCTACCTGTGATAACATTTTTTAGGGTTTTTTGTGTTGGGGGTTCTACGGCCTTACAGTTTTGAAACAATGCTGCAATATTAGTCCTAGTGCTTTTATTCGTGTAAATTCGGGGCCCTTAAAGCATTATCCTACAAATTGGAATCCACACCTAAGGCTAGTCATCAAATCAGTACAGTTCAATAACATGAAGCACCTTAGGCGTGAGTCTCAAGGGATGTCGGAAAAGGAAAAGGTTAAGTAAGCCAGTTTTCCCATAAAGAGATTACTCTACCCTAAACTGTCTCTAGACAGGTCATAGTTTGAGAAATAATAGTCTAGATCGCCTTGCCAATTGGTCATAGTTTGAGAAATAATACTGCATATCGCCTTGTCAATTAAAAAATGAATGAAGATATTGCATCAGTGCATACATTAATGACAAATGGTGATACATCACACTGGCTGCGGTTGACACAAGTAAATAAGTACATATATAACTATCTTTAGCTCCAATAACTTTAGAATACTAATGGAGTAACCTAAAGAAAACAGTAGCAGAGTAATTTCCCTTGGAGCCATCTTTATGTAAAATCTTTGTTAAATCTATGTTGTTCCTCTAAATAGACTGTCAGGTTTAATTTTGGTTGAAGATCATTAATATGACTATGGCAAATACCTCTATTATTAACACTCTACAGCTTTTAGGTGTACTTGACACCATTGTTTGTCTCAAGTCAGCTCGAAAAGAAAAAGCTAAATCAAAAATCAGAATTCTACTTGTTACTTCTACTGTGCAAATCAACAAAACTTTCAGTTCATTTTCAAAGTAAGTCGGTTAGTTCAGTTGACTTCAGGCCGAGAACCCTACAATCTACAACTAGATACTCTAAATGGAAAACAAATGAAATGAAATTCGTACTTGTAAAGCGCACTGCTACCCCAGAGCCGGGGTGTCCTGGCGCTATACACATACCGCTGTGGAACCCTTCCTGGCTATTCCCTGTGAAATGTCCACTCCTGGGCACCCCCAAGGTGAAGCCAGGCATCCCAGCGCTGGTGGGGCCGTTGTGGAGATTAAGCAAGCTATTGCCCAGAGTTGCAGAGTGGGACCCATGATTAGAATAGGCACCGAGGCGAGAATTATCAGGTCCGAGGAAATTGAGCCCAAGACCCGCCGAGGCGGGAATTGAACTGTGGTCCCGGGCCAGATCTCTGCATCAGGGTCTGCCGCTCTAACCATTGAGCCACACTTCTCCACAAATCCTACTCTTCTACTGGAACCTATGGACCTTATATCTTCAGTGAACACTTAGGATGCAAAATTTGAAACTTAAGCGTGTGGACATATGTCACTTGAATTCAGTCAATCAAAAATATCTATCAGTCATCACTATGGTCACACTATTTATGTAGTGTTCTCAAAAACTCTCTGAAAATTCTCAGTCTCATCTGTTCTCAGATCTGGCTTTCTCTCAGCATAGTAAGTCCACTCAGGACCTGATTACCTTCAACTAGACACCCTCTGCTGCTTTGATCTTCTGACTTAGGGCTGCTCACTGTCATTTTGTTCGATTGACTGTTTTTTCTCTGATTGTGTCTGGGATGTGTTCCTCTGACACAGCAGTCCTCAGTCTCTCACCATTTTTTGCAACTCCCCCCGCACTTTACCTCTGGAACTGCTTGCACCGTCTTTCAATTAGGGCTGTATACCCTCAGTTTCAGCTGCATGGTTCACTGAGGTCATTCACAATGGGCTGTGCCCTTGTCTCGACTTGACTTTGAGACTCTTCCATGTAATCTTCTCCTCCTTCTGAACGTTTGTGTTGTGCTGGAGTTCGACTCTGCAAATCAGTGATTGTTGTCATCACTTCTTCACCAGCTTGTCTCACTATCTTGGTGTGGAAGGCACGAATCCAGTCCGGAACCCTCCCCCCCACACTTCACAGCAGTGTTCCGTAAAGGAAATACCTGGAAAGGTCCTTGCCAACGTGGTTCTAGACAGGTCTTTCTGATGTGTTTCTTCACCAGGACCCAATCTTCTGGGCCCAGGTCATGGCTCTGTTCTTGTTTTTGAAGTGGAGTCGCCAAGTCAACCTGGGGAGAAACAGAATGCACCACATCAGCCAATCCTTTGCAGTATTCAAGAATCATATCGTCTGTAATATTCACAACGCAGCTGTTGTCACGGCAGAAAGTCTCATTGCTGTCCCCATCAAAATTCATGAGTAGAGCCCAGCCCTCCAATCAGGAGTGCTTCGTAGGATTATCAGAACCAGGGACTCCCTCTTTCACGATGCCTTGCTCTAGCATTAATTCGATCACAGGTGAAATTCCAGCCACCACCGCCGGTGTGAGGTTGTATTGGGGCGTTTGGGGATACTCTGCATTAAGGTTTATTGTGACTCTGTGACTCTCACTGGTTCAACACTCTTAATCAGACCGATGTCCTTGCCTGTAAAATCGCAACCTTCCTCTTTTACCAAATATATTATGTCTGGAAGTAAGTCTTCTCTTGTTAGAACAGGGAACAACACAACTGCTGTTTCTCATGATTTTTATTTAAAATATACATCCTTATCATGTGCCTGGGGTTCCACACCATACGGTGTGCAATAGGTCACACTAATTAATTTGCAGAGTAAATCTCTGCCTGACAGATTGACTGGACTTGAGTCACATATTACAAATTGGTGATCTTCAAGAGGCCCTATTTTTACAGGGGCTTTAGCTGAAATACGGTTCGTACTTTGTTTGTTGGAGATGCTAACAACTTGGACTTGTTTTCCTGAGACAGGTAGGTTTCTTACAGTAGAGCAGGTAGCTCCAGTATCGATCAAAAATGAGTTGGGGTGGCCATTTACCTCTCCATCTATGTATGGCCCACTCTGGTCTATCTCTAGAACCGCGCCAACCACACACTCTTCCTCCCCACACAGGCACCGTTGTGATTGCTTGGGGTCCAGTCCAATGAGACTGTCAAAAACGGAATTGTTGGAGATTTTCGGTACTCAGCACAGGGTTCTGTTTGGATTCGAATAGTATTTTCGGTTAATCATATTTTGCTACATCATTGTGGCTTGGGGCATATTGGCATTATATAACCTTTGATCTTGCATATTCTGCATTGGCATCACATTTATGTTTGGCGTTTGAACATCATTTTGTAGTTGATTAGGTTCTATCTACATTCTTGTTTCCAGTGGCCAAGCCTGTTACAGATGTGACAAACAGTGGTCTTCTTCAACATGTTTATATCTGTCCCTGCATTCTAATCAGCCACCATTCCTCAACCTCTGCCTCGCAGACCAAAATTTCCTGTCTGCATCATCTAACACTACCTTGGTAACTAACTCCCTGCATTACTGTACTGACACCAGGAAGAGTGTCATACCCTGCAACTGCCCCATATGGACCATTCTCACATCCTTTATGCATCAATTTAGTCTGAGCTAACATGAATTCCTCCTTAATCTTCTGATTTGCTTCCAAATTGTCACTGCAATATTTTGCATACTGCAAAATCTCATCAAGAGACTTCGATTGCCAACGGATAACATTCTGTTGCATATGAGACCTAATTTCTGGACACAATCCAGCAATAAACTGTGACAAGAAGCCTCTAAGCTTTTCCCTTTCTGGATTTTTGATGCAACTATGCTGTCTGAAAACATGCATTAACCGTTCATAATAAGTATGCACAGACTCTTTAGACTCTTGGGTAGTTCTGGTTATCTTGAGCCAACCTTCATTTTCAAAAGGGCAATCACCTGGTTATACTTGTCCATTACAGTAGGCCATGGTGCATGTGTCTGAATATCTCTAGGTGGATCAGCGTTTGGGTAATCTACTACCACCATACACCTTACACTCTGCCCACAAATCCTTGGGAACTACAATGTCAAAGAACGTATTCGAGTCTTCCCAAAGCACTTTTGAAATCTTCATAATTCTGTCCACTTTAGTATAACATTGGTCGGAGATTCTCCTGCAATTTTGGAAACTGGTTTGTGGATGTGAAAAAATCACCACAACTCCAGGGTACATTAACACATCCACCTTCATGCATCTCTCTCAACGTGTAGTACCTGATTTCAGTATCACTCGTTCCTACTTCTGCTCCACCAATGTTGTCTTCCTTTTTAGGTCGAGCCTAGGCAGCGCTTCGAGACATGCTGTATCTCCTCTTTGGGCTTCAAGCACGTCCATCGATTTCCATTCGTTCTTTTATGTGCTGTTCAGAAATGCTGGCTTTTTAGTGGTGCTTTGATTGTATTTGTCCCTCCTTTGGATGCTTGGTTCCCTCCCATGGCAACTTGCCCTGTAACATGTAGGCATTCGCTTTTGTCCTTTTCTGTTACTTTCGGTGCACTTTTTTAAAATCTCGGCTCGTCTTTTCGGAAGGTTCTGAAATGCATGCTTTACGTGTTGCGAGCCGTCGCCCATCCCACTACAGTCATAGTTTCACCCGTCTCCCACCAAATGTTCTGAAATGCTTACTTTTTTAAGGCACGGGGAGAGCTGATGCCGAGACCTGAACCTGGTTCCCCAGTTCCAAAGTCGGCAGCCTTGGATGTTATGCCACATCCTCTCTCCAAGACAATCTGCATTTTTTGGGGGTTATATCTCCATTTCCATCACTGAGTCACCCTCCCAACATGCACCTACCCTTAATCCCTCCTCCCTTTTGTTTCCCTGAGTGCATGGGAAGGGCGTTCCCTTGATTACACAGAAGGGTGCTATTGTCCTTTGAATTATCGCACATGAAGCGGTGATTACTGGCTCTCATCTCAAAATTAAGTCACATGTGCACCCCTGTTTGTGGTTGGATGTGTGGGGGCGCTTCTCAAAACGTTGCACATCATGATTAAGTAGATGGATTGGTACATACTCTGCATTCGATTTCTGGTACGAGTAGTGCATACGGAGCCTTGTTTGTGAAGAGTGGATTAGCAGGACAAGTAACCTCCCTGCTGCTAAATTCCCAGAGCAGCCCATTCTTTGTTTTCTGCTCGTGTTTGCTGTTAGCATACACTACACTTAATGAGTGATGACAGTGCTTGTTTACTTGTTTGCGTAAAGCTTGCAGCAGTGATGTGTTAACCCCGCTAGTAAAGGGGCTGAGTGGGCAGCATACAATACATTTTATGAGCGGTGACTGTGCTTGTTTACTTGATTCTGTAAAGCTTGCACCAGTGATGTGTTAATCCCGCTAGTAAAGGGGGTGGCATACAATACATTTCATGAGTGGTGACAGTGCTTGTTTACTTGTTTCAGTAAAGCTTAATATTATTTACATTGCGCGCTTCTTAGAAGTGCCAGCACCTTTAAATTCTGGCTTCAGCAGTCCATCCGCTTTCCACGCAGCCCCTTTAATTTACAGCCAAGTGATCCGACCAGTGCTGCCACGAGTGGCGATGATATTTCGGTGAGGGCCGTCGCTGGGGACATTTTGAAGGTCTTTTCTATGCAGACAGTTTTTTTCCCGTCGCTTCTGATGCTTAAGCAGCTGTGTGCATCCCATCATTGGATAAATAACTTTGTTGCTCACCATGCCACAAAACAGGATGTGCTGGTGAGAGTGAAGTGGAAGGGGGCACAGAGAAAACTTCTTTCTCTGAGATAGGACCCCCTGCTGCTGTGGGACTTTTCATTTCTCTGCATTTTACATATAAAGAAGCAGCTGCTGCTCACGGGACCTGGTCTGGCTGCAAACTGGTCTGGGCATATTGTTTAGCTCGAGAGTCCCAGACCAGACCACGCCATGTGGCGCGAATGGCAGGAAATAATACATTACATGTTTTGGTTGGCTTCTGTTGGACCTCGTTGCCCATATAATTTGTTGGTGGATGGTTGTGCTTATTCGGCATCATCTTAGAGCCGGGATTGCCAGATTTGAGGCTGGTTTGAAGCACAGTCAATTACTGCCAACCTAGTCTCTGGGAAACGTTTATTTAGTATGCTTCTAGTTTGTGAAAGAACAATGCCCCAAAAATCCCAACAGAATTATTGATTTTAACCAGAACATTGCTAGAAATACAGCATGAATACTTGTCCATGACGCTGCCAAGACCTCAAAACCTTTAATTTGGTATATAGAGCCTACACAAAGAAGACCTGAAGCCTTTCCTTAATACACAAATGTTTTCTGCCTTACATCTTTCAGCTGCTAGTGCAGGAGGTTAACCGCCAGTCTCTCCTCAAGAGGAGTTGAAACAGGGAGTGCCATTCTTCTAAAGAGCGAGATTCTCATTCGCCAATGCAGAGTTCCCCTCCAGCTAATAGTGTAAAGATGCCCTGCCATGCAGTCGATTTACCAAGCACAATGTACACATTGGTTTTAAAATGTAGCACAATCCACAAAACAATGCTACGGTAGTGGGGGAGCAAAGTGGGCAATAATAATTCTACATGCGAGTAACACCCCGTCATTTATAAACATGCATCCCAAATTTTACAACAAATAACGAACATTCCTGCAGCCTCCACAGTTTTAAAAACCTGGCACCTTCACGTAAGTGTATCAAATCAACTGAGACTGAAGGAATTGGATGAATGCATTAATTTACTGTTGGTACATACTAGTAATACCACAAAATCTAAAAAGTTCACAGAATTTTGCGTGTCTTGAAATTAATTCACATTTACCATTGTACTTTCGTGTGCCAAATTTAACTAGGGAAAGTTTTAGGAGATAGTTCATTGCTACACATCTCATAATTCCTATCCCTGCTTAAATTTGCATAGGCATCAGAAAGGCAACACTGTCAAAGGATTTTAATTAATGCCTGGTAGTAATAGGGCCAGTATATCATAGATGATTTACCACAAACTTTGATGTCTTTAATGGCTAATGTAATGTGATGGATAATGTGCTGTGTGGCTAAACACTTATAAGGTCCCAAAGGCAAGACCTATTGGCTATGTCAATGCTTGTTTCCTTTTCTTCTCCTTTATTGCCCATTGGTCCTTGTACTTTTGTGTTTCTCCCCACTTTCTGCTGTATTCCACTTATTCTTTAACTTGAATTTTCCAGGGTTCTCCATTTCTTTAATACATTTCCCATCATGAACATTCTAAAGTTCTTCTGATTTCTTACTCAAATCAACTTCAAACTCGGAAGCCAACCCTTCCAATTTTTTATGCAACCCACAAGCATGCCTTGCCACTTCTCTGCTCAGGAATTTAAGTTCAACTGCAGTGTACATATCTACAAAATCAAAGTCAAGATTCCCTTTTATCAACTCCTCAAATTCTGCTCTCAATTTTACGTTATCCAACTCTCTAAAAGGGGTTTCTTCTTCCTGAAGCTGTGAGTCTGAAACTATGTCTGTATCCACAATGGGCACAGTTATAGGAGGCACCCCTCCTGTACTGCACTAGGGGTGGTAGTGACAATAGACACACCAGGGGTAGTAATGATAATAGTAGTACTAGTGGCTCATAATAAAGGATCTGGCGCGACAAGAGGTAAGCCTCCCTCTGGGGGACTCTGATCAACAGGTGCACTCACACCCAGGTTTGTTCCTCCTCCCACAGCTCCCAACTGGGGCTGTTGGTTCCCGGCAGCCTGATGAACAACATTGTATAGAGGTGGTTGAGAACTTAGCAAATCATTCAAAAACTCATTAAATGTTCATTGTCACTCTCATTCTGTCTCTTTTCATCCCCACCTCTCTATTGTGATTTCTTTCCTCCTATTCTTTCCTTTGTTAACATAGGAAACGTCCCTATGCCCTCAATCACTATCTTTCTCCACTCTTGCTGTTCTGCATTCCACCTTGCATTCATCCAACTATGGACTTTATTTCTCGTTTGGTTTTTATAGTTGTCCTTCTCCATCGCATGCACAGTACGTTTCCATGCATTTTAGGCTTCATATTGAGCAGGTCTGGATGGGGGTTTGCTTCGTACAACACCTGTCTCAAGTTCTCAATCTTTCTCATATTGAATGTGCCATGTGGGAGAATTTGCAAGCACCCTTCATAAGCTGTGATCTTATTCCATTGTATGATCCAGAGACAAGTGTGTAAACCGACCTTTGTAGTCATGTAGTGTGCGGGTGTGACCTCTGGAGGAGCCTCCTCACCCTCATTATCAGGTATTGTAACTCATTTCTCAACATAGATTTTATTTTCTTTAAGAATGTCATCTTGGCTGCTTACATAAAACAACACAGAATTGGTAAATTCCAAATTTAAATAAGCATCAATCCCCAACAAATCACAATTCAATACTCAGCGACACAAACGCCCAATCCTAGCTGACACCACTGAAGTGACCACTCACAGCCCGGCACTCAATAACGTAATGACCAATCCTAGCATGGCACACAAACCGAACAACCAATCTCCGCACGACACCTAATGATGTTACTCACAGCGGCTCTCACTTTACTCCAATCAGGTTCGCATAGGCAAAATATAAAAAAATAAAACAATAACTCTTGTCTGCTCAATTGGATAAAAACAATGTCGGCAATCACTCTGAGATATGGGGAATAGTACCCTCCTGGCACTATCAATCACATAAAGTACATTTTCAACCAGTGGGAACTTACCCTGACTAGTGTAGTCTACTGTGCACAAAGGATCAACCAACTGAACACTGAGTTAGTACAATCTCATAACAGAAGTTTAATAAGTCCCTATCTTGGTGTGGCTGATGGTGCATCACTGTCCAACATCTCAACCTTAACAGGCAACTCAAATACTTCTTAATATATATTAACTATCCCAGAATCTTGCATTATGACAACTCTGAAAACCAAACCTCAACTCTTAGCAGCTAACGCATAAATCTCCATAAGCACAAGCAATATATGCAAAAGAAATACTTCAATTCTCAATTTCAATACAGAGCACCCTTGGACACAAATTTGATTCAAAACACGACAGATCATCAAAAACCGCAAACACCTCAACTCTCAACAACTCGCAATCAAAAAAAGCATAACCCTATTTATATTCAAACTCCTGGTATACTGCAGTGGCTTCAGGAATGCTGGTACATCCGCAACAATCCAAATGGGACCATGGAAACTCAGGAACAAAGAATGAGTTGGGGTAAATTTGACTTTCAGGAGCAGATTGTAAATCCTCTAAGCCTCAGTGGGAACCATCCTCTGCTACCAATTTTGTAAGTGCTTTTCTTCAAGCACATTTGGTTCCCATAAAGCGCTATCCAAAGAATCGGAATCCACAGCTGGGGCTAGTCATCAAATCAATACAGTTAAATAACATGAAGCACATTAGGCTCCACAATGAAGATAGAGAGTGGTTACATTTTCAAACCATTAAGGTTTATTAAAGATTAAAATATTTAAAACTCAAAATCATCACATTAGTGTCAATCAATAATCAATACATGAATGCATTTAGTAACTATGAAGTGCAAAGCAATCAAAGTCCTATAATTAAGAGAGCAAATTAATAAGTCACAAAAGGAGAAGCGTAGGTAAATCAGTTCTCCCATAAAGAGAGCACTCTACTCTGCTCTAAACTGTCTCAAAAGGGACAAAAGTATCTTCTGGAAATGTTCGGCTCTGCATTAGCTGAAATTATACAATTCTAACATTTGCTACACCTACACATGGATCCCATACATTGCAGCAATCAGGTTAAAGCAACTTATACTGTGTATGCTCAAATCAGGTTGAAGCACACTGATATTCACTATGCTCATTAGGTTCCCAGGATACCTCACAATGAAGCTTCTCTAAACAACCTTTAAACTTACAGTTATCTGCAACAAACAATATACATTGGACCAGCCTGTATTGTGCAGGTGCACTGTATCGATTAAAAAACATTCTGCAGTTTTCATGTAAAGGAAAACATTTCACATGAGAATGAAAACAAGGACACATCACGTTCATTAATAATGAGATTAGTTTCTAGAAATAAAAGGTACACATGCGATATGAAACAAGATGGCAACCAGACGTTAGCCATCTTATAATGCAGGCCTACATTAAATATGGCCAATCTAAACATGTAAAATACATAGTTATATTTGCGTGGTTACATGGCTATCTATAGCTCACACCTTTTCCATGCACTGGTTATACCCTTCCATATTACATCACTTATACCATGTGAAATCAAAGCATTCATTGCCAACATTTATGATATCTCAAATGATATCATTTGTGAGAATAAAGTGCAAGAGGAAGGTGTGAATTATAGTTAATGTGTGGTGAGTGAGGTGACAACACTATACGTAGATGTGCGACTTATAGTAATTTGAAGATGGTGCGTAAATTATAAACTTAAGTTATAACTGTAACTTTAGAATTTCTAATGTTTGTCTTGTTTAAGTTGGGTTTGTATAGAAAGAATAAATAAAGTTTTCCTAACTATAATTTGTCCCTAACCTTTGTTTTTTACACTAAATATCAATGTTTTTAAAAAGTTTTAATAAACATTTTTTAAATCGTACAGTTTACTGCCGTTGAGTGAAGTGTAATTTTTTTAGAGTGAGGTAGAATGGAGGAGAGTGTCGTGAAGTATACTGTCGGAGAGTATAGTACAGTGGAGTGGCGTAGATTGGAGTTTTATAGAGTGGAGTGAAGTACAGTAGAATAGCGTACAGTGGAGTGGCGTAGCATGGAGTGAGGTACACTTTAGTGTCTTACAGTACAATAGTGTAGAGTAGAGTGTCATACAGTGCAGTGGCGTTGAGTGGAATAGCGTAGAGTGGAGTGTTGTACAGTGGAGTGCTGTAGCGTGTAGTGGCGTAGAGTGCAATAGCGCAGAGTGAAGTGACGTAGAGTGGATTGGCGTACAATGGAATAGTATAGAGTGTAGTGGTGAGCGTGGAGTTGTGTACAGTGGAATTGCATAGATAGGAGTAGCATGGAATTCAGTGGCGTAGACTGGAGTGGCATAGAATAAAGTGGCATAGAGTGGAGTGGCATAGAGTAGAGTGGGGTTGACCTGAGTGGCGTAGAGTGCAGTGGCGTACAGTGGAATACCATATATTACAGTATCGCACTGTGGAGTGATGTACAGTGGAGTTGCATAGAGTGGAGTACCGTACAGTGGAATAGCGTAGAGTGGACTGGTGTACAGTATAGTGCTGTACAGTGCAGTGGCGTACACTGCAGTGTGTTACAGTGGAGTGCTGTACAGTGGAATAGTGTAGAGTCGATTGGGGTACAGTAGAGTGGCATTGACTGGAGTGTCATATTGTGGAGCGCATTACAGTGGAATAGCATACAGTGGTGTGGTGTACAGTGCAGTGGCGTATAGTGGACTGGCGTACAATGGAATAGTGTTAGAGTGGAGTGATGTATATTGGAGTGATGTAGAGTGGACTGGCATAGAGTGGATTGAGGTACAGTGTAGTGGCGTAAATTTGAATGGCATAGAGTGGACTAATGTAGAGTGCAGTGGCATAGAGCAGAATAGTGCATGCTGGAGTGGGGCAGAATGGAGTGGCGTAGAGTGGAATAGCGTGCTGTGGAGTGGCGTAAAGTAGAGTGTTGTAGAGTGTATTGGCGTACAGTGTAATAGATAGAGTGTAGTGGCGTAGAGAGGAATGGCATAGAGTGGAGTGGCATATAGTGAAGTAGCGTACAGTGTAGTGGTGTAGACCCGAATAACGTGTTAAGTGGCCCACATTGTAGTGATGTAGAGTGGAGTGGCATATAGTGGAGTAGCTTAGAGTGCAGTGTCGTACAGTGGAATAGCGCAAAGTGTAGTAACGTAGAGTATAGTGGCGTAGAATGTTGTATTGTAAAGTGTAAGAGCGTACTCTGGATTGTCGTACAGTGGAGTGGCATACAGTGGAATAGCTTACAGAGCAGTTGTGTACAATGAAGTGGCGTACAGTGGAGTAGCATAGAGTAGAGTTGCATAGAGTGAAGTTTCATAGAGTGGAGTTGCGTACAGTGGAATAGCGTACAGTGGGGTAACGTACAATGGAGGGGCATATAGTGGAGTGGCGTAGACTGAAGTGGCGTAGACTGGAGTGGCGTAGAGTATAATAGCGTAGAGTAGAGTGTAGTAGCGTACAGTGGATTAGCATAGAATCTAGTGGCGTATGGTAGAGTGACATAGAGTGGAATTTCATAGATTGTAATAGCATAGAGTGGAATGTCGTAGAGTGGAGTGTGTTAATTGAAACAGACGTAGCGTGAAAGTGTGTGAATGGATGTAGATGTAATGTGGCAGGAATATACATTATGAGGTGTAAATGGTAATCTTTGTTAGTATTTGTGAATAGTGTAAGTAGTGTTAAAGTTATACCTCATAAAAAACTTATATATTGTGCCACAATATACTGCGTTATATGCTGATGAGAAGTCAGTATATGATTGGCTAATGGCTGTGTGTACCAAAGGTAAAAGGCAGCCATGTCGTTTTTATCACAGTTTTGGTGCATTCTGCGTTTCGCTGCGTTCTAAGTTAGGGTCTTAGATATAGGAAAGTATTAGGTTTCATTGTTGTTCACTACCAATTACCACTTTAGAGAAATGTATTTATAATTATATATATTTTTTCTACATATTTTTATAGCAGTCTAGGGAGAACGGCACATTTTTTAAAAGTAGCGCAGTAATGTGTAGGTATTACAGTGTTACTTCGTAGACTTTTTTGTGCATATTTAAATATGTTAACGATAGAAAATGCACTTTAGCACACTATTTGTAAAATATAATGTATTATAGTGTATTTTTAATTTTTGAACATTTATTTATTTATTTTTGGTCCTACGCTACTCTAGAGGCAGTACTCTGTACATTTTCTTTAAAATATACAGAAACTTATATATATTTTTCCCTACCTATTACTACTTTACCAAAGTGGTAATAGGTAGAGGAATTATACCAAACCTAATACTTACCTAGATCTGAAGGCGTAATGCAGAACACAGTCAAACTTTACCTAAAACAACATGGCTGCCTTTAACTTTTGTAAAAGCAGTTATTAGCCAATCACCTAATGACTCCCGCAAATACTGCGAAATTTCGCAAAAATACTGACAAAAGATATCACTAAAATACCTTATAACTTAAAAAATACTTACCTGTAGTACCCAAAAGGATCATCTGCGCACCATAATGTCTAGTCCTGCCAAATTTCATGTAAATCTGTTCAGCCATTTTCTCACTATGTCCAATACAAAAGTCTACGGGAAAATGCATTGGCTGCAAAACGCATTATGGTACCCCCTTTTATCTTTGCACCCCCGTGACCCATCACTGGGAAACTTTGCATCATCTGCCAATGTAGAAGGAGGAATAGCTCTGCAAAGTTTCATGGAGATTCGTTAAACAGGCGCAAAGTTATTCATGGTGAAAAATACGAGGAATTCCTATCTCTGGTAACCCTAACTATAACTACAGAGTGGCAATCGCCATATAATGAAATATATTATATATATAATATATTCACTGAAAAAACCAAAGGTTACAAGGACGTTATAGTTAGGCTTAGATTTCACCCGTACAAAACCAGTGAAATTCAGCAGTTATAGTTAGCTGAGCTAATTATATCTTACGCCCCCGCAATGCTCTGCTTATGATCTCACATATTACATCACTCATGACATGGTCAGTGACATCACTCATGACATCTCAAATCACATCACTAAGACATCATCAAGTGAGTGTGTTTTGTAAGAGTTTATGAGTTTTAAACATATATACTAACCTACTACAAAAGTTAGATTAGTATACTAGGTGATGAGTGATACTATTTCTAACAAATGTGATCTGATTAGCTGTGTGACTGTCTGTGTCAGTGTGTGAGTGGGTGTTTGAGTGCCTGTATTGGTGTGTGAGTTGGTGTATGAGTATGCTCCCCTGGATGGCTGGGCTTGCTTGGCCTTCCTGTTGAAGGAGGGGAGAGCCATCACCGGACTACATAAACCCATACAACCACTCACACCCCCACAACCACTCACATACATACAACCACACACACCCACTCACACAACCACTTACAAAACCACTCACAATCATACAACCACTCGCACACCCACACACTTACTCAGAAACCCACTCACCCATACACCATTCAAGCCGTCCTAGGGGCAGCGTAGCGACATCATCAGGAAACACTAGACTGTGCCCTTGGTTTGTTTCTGCTCCCGACTTGGCCTCCCTGTTGAAGGAGGGGAGAGCCATCACCGGACTACATAAACCCATACAACCACTCACACCCCCACAACCATTCACATACACTTACTCAGAAACCCACTCACTCATACACCATGGGTGAGTGGGTTTCTGAGTAAGTGTGTGGGTGTGCGAGTGATTGTGTGAGTGGTTGTATGAATGTGTGAGTGGTTTTGTAAGTGGTTGTGTGTGTGTGTGGTTGTATGTATGTGAGTGGTTGTGGGGGTGTGAGTAGTTGTATGAGTTATATAGTCAGGTGATGGCTCTCCCCTACTTCAACAGGGAGGCCAAGTCGGGAGCGGAAACAAACCAAGGGCACAGTCTAGTGTTTACTGATGATGTAGTTACGCTGCCCCTAGGACGGGTTGAATCAAAAGTCGAGGCAGCGTTACAAGGAGGCCCGTCCGAATCTGTGGGGTGGTCGGAGAAGGAGGACCCAGAGCCCGGCCTGGAAGGGAAGTCTACAGAAGAGCGCCGGACGGAAGAAGACGCCAAGAACACAGTGACTGGGAGGACATCAGGAGGTGGAGGAGATCCATCGAGAAGGGAAGAAGACGGCGAGAACATAACGACCAACATGACACCGGATGGAGGTGAACCATCGAGAATGGTGAAGGGATGAACCCTGGATACCGCATGCAAGCCCAGCCATCCAGGGGAGTAGGTGGAGGGCCACAGCCACAGGCAAGTCTTGTGGGCCAAGGCGGCCATAATATGGAGATTGTGGGAGGGGATTCACGGGTAACGAAATATAAGGGAGAGTCGGGCACCGAATGGGGCATGCTTCGAAGAGCACATCACCCGGGGTTCCGCACATTAAAACAAGCTCTCCGAGAGAGAGGAGGGAGGGAGGGCTGAGACTGGGTGAAGAGCACTGAATAGCTGGGTCACGACTGCTGGTATACCCGGGTGAAACGGTCAAGGGAACAAGGCATTCTCAAAACCTAAAATACTGACGTTTGTTTTACACTTTGCCTTTGAGGGCCGCTTGAAGCCTGTTGACCTGGAGGAGGCGGGAACCAGAGACGTGAAGAAGTCCTCCAACGGTCCAAGGAAGCGTGTGGGACGTGATTTGAAGAAAAACAAGATGGGACAGCCTTGAAATTTCATGTGGTCTTGCATTAAAGAATCTTGAACTTGGTTTCGGTGTTGTGACAATTTTGTCCTTCACCAGTGCCAGTTTTACAGTTTGTAAGTTGGTGTGTAAGTGGTTTTATGGGTGTGTGACTGGGTGTTTCAGTAATTGTATGGATGTGTGAGTTGTTGTGGGGGTGAATGGGTGTGTGAGTGGTTGTATGGTTTTGTAAGTGGGTGTGTGAGTGGTTTTATGGGTGTGTGGGTGTATATGTGTAAGTGAGTGAGTGGGTGTCTGAGTGCCTGTATGGATGAGTGAGTGGGTGAGTCAGTGTCTGGGTGAGTGCCTGTATGGGTAACTGACTACATGTGTAAGTAGCTGTATGGGTGTATGAGTAGGTGTATCAGTGGCTGTAGGATTGGGTGTGTGAGTGACTGGAAGGGTGAGTGAGTGGGTGCATCAGTGGTATGGATGAGTGAGTGGATTTGTGAGAAGTTGTATGGGTCTGTGAATGGGTATGTGAGTGCTTATGTGGACATATGAGTGAGTATGTGAGAGACGGCATGGGGGTGTGATTGGGTGTGTGAGGGGGTGTGTCGATGATGTCATCATTGATGCCATAAGTGATGTCATTTGAGATATCATCAGTTATGTCTCTGACCATGTCATGATGATTTAGTATGTGAGATCATAAGTAGTGCATTATGGGGGTGTAAGTTATAGTCAGCTCAGGTAACTATAACTGATTAATTTCATGTTTTGAACTAAAAAAACACAGAAATTTAAGCTTGCGCCCCGCCATGCACTGCTTATGACCTCACATATGATATCACTCATGACATGTTCTATGACATCACTGATGACATTTCAAATGACATCACCGTTGACATCATCCAGTGAGTGTGTTAGTTTGTTTTACAGTTTACATAGTGGCGGGTAACTGCCATATTACTTTTTTTTTTTTTTAAACAAATTTTATTTGTCAAATAACACATAGGGGGCGGAGCTCTGTGTCCCAGAGACTTCCGCAGCATCAACATACACCATTTTGACTCCGACAATTTTCTTACAAATACAGGAAGAAATAAAAAGCAATACAGATGAAACAGAACAAAAGAACTACACCCCCCCCAGCCCCCCCCATCGCACTGTCGACCATTCCAGTGCAACAAGGCCAGCAAAGATTATAGATATATGTTCGCAATGTGTCATTACCCTAGAGGCAGCTTTTCCACCACACACGTATAAAAGGGAACACAAGAAGAGAGGGGAGAGACTAAGCTGGGTCTGGGCGCTGGGTCGGGGCAGGTTCCAGCTCCAGGCCACGATAGTCCGCCCCGCGCTTCCAGATTTTGAAGTGCTTACGATGACACTCCCTTGCCACAAAAATAGGAGCCTCTAAGCTCATACAAAAGTCTAGGCCATTCTTCCACGCCGAGATGGAGGGCGCCACTGTAGCCTTCCAGGCCCAGGCAATATCCCTTTTGGCTAGGGTAAAGCCCAACAGCATAAGATGCCGTTTATAAATGTTGCCCCCAATGCCCTCCATAACGTGTAGGAGCACCAATTTGGGTGAACAGGGAAGATCCCAACACAGAACTTCTGAAAGGCAGGCCATTACCCCCCTCCAAAACCGTGCTAAAGCGGAACAGTGCCACACGGTATGCAACAAGGTACCCTCCTCATGCGCACATCGAAGACACACCGGGGAAGCCACCAAGCCCGCCCTCCACAGCCTGACCCTGGTAAAGTATACCCCATGGAGGTATTTAAACTGGATAAGCCAAAGGCTCATTGCGATGGCTGCCCGTCGTGGGGAGGCCAGGGCCTCCGTCCAATCTTCCTCCTCCATCGGGCCCACATCTCCCTCCCATACCTCCTGAAGATGTTGCAGAGACGGGGAGCTATGTGTGACCAGGGACTGGTAGATTTTGGAGATCTTGTGGTCCTGGAGATCCCCCATGAACACCTTTGCTTCCACCGGACTGAACTCTGTCAGCGCCTCCAGCCCCTCCAAGCTAGGGGACAGGGCATGTCGGAACTGCAAATATTTAAAAAATTGGGTTTTTGGCATTAGGAAATCTTTTTGCATTTCTTGAAAGGATTTCAACACAAGTCCCGGCATAACATCCCCCAAAGTAGAGATCCCGATATTGTCCCAGTCGCGAAATCCAGACAGAGCCGCCAGCTGCGGCAGGCGTCCGTTGTGCCATAGAGGGGTCTCCCGAGTCAACCTGTTCCACCAACCTATCCGCCATAACGCCTGCCTCCAGATCTGAAAGACAGGCCGCGTGGCAGACGGCAGGGAGCGCCTCAATGGCGCAGAGTAGAGAATCGTATGTAAGGTATGGTCTCCCATGCACCTTCGCTCGACAGCATACGCCGGGTCAGACCTATCCCCATACCACCATTTCTTTAAGGACCAGAAGATGCGAGGCCATATAGTACAAAAGAATATCAGAGGTTGCCAACCCCCCACAGTATGTGGACAGGAAGCAGGTCCGTAGCGCAACCCTAGCAACCCCACCACCCCAGAGAAACTGACCCAGGGCCGCGTTAACCTGACGGAACCATCTGGGAGAAATCGGATACGGATGGTTTTACAACTGGTACAATAAGCGCGGGAGCGAGACCATCTTGAAGATGGCAGAGCGACCATAGATAGACAAGGGCATGTGAGACCAAGTTCTAATGTCCTCGCATACACGATCCCACACAGGCGCCAAATTTCTGTCCCAAGATATGATGGGCGAATCTGATAGGAACACGCCCAAGTATTTCATCCCCCCATACACCACCTGCACCGCGGATGCCCAGGAGCCAAGATCGCCCTCCTCACCCAGGACCCAGAGAGTAGACTTCCGTGGGTTCATGTAGAGGCCGGAGGTTTCCCCGAAGACCTGCATGATGCGCAACAGCCGCGGGCCCGTCCTGTCCAAGTTAGTAAGGAAGAACAACACGTCATCGGCATAGAGGGCGATACGATCGGACAATCCATTCGCCCATTCAAGACCGGTCACTTGAGCGTCGATTCGCACCCAGGCAGCCAGGGGCTCCATGGCAAATGCAAACAGGTATGGAGACAGTGGACACCCCTGTCTGGTGCCCCGTCCGATGGAAAAAACCGATGAGACAGAACCCGCCACGCGTACAGACGCGGTTAGGTCGGTATATAGTAGGGTTAGATAAGACAGAAAACGAGGCCCTAAGTTCAATCTACGTAAAAGTGCAAATAGGTATACCCAACTCAGAGAATCAAATGCCCTATCCATATCTGCCAGCAAAAGCGCCGCCCGCTCCCCCAGGCCCCTGACTGTCGCGATCGCAACGTGTGCCCGGCGGATGTTATGACGGGTCGCCCGCTGGGGCATAAACCCGGCTTGATCGGGATGAACTAAGGAGGAAATATGAGGCCGGAGGCGGTTGGCCAACGCCTTGGCCAGAACCTTTGCCTCAGCATTTAAAAGGGAAATAGGGCGATATGACGCGTGTTGATCGGGAGGTCTACCAGGCTTGTGGAACACGACCACTTCTGCATGCCTCCAGTCGCTAGGCAAGCGACCCCGTTCCCTAGCCTCTTTCACCACCTTGCGATAGTGGGGACCCAGCTGCGAGAAAAACCGCTTAAAAAATTCGTTTGGGAAACCGTTTGGTCCCGGGGTGTAATTCCCCAAGGGCGGCACCCAGTTCGTCCTCCGTAAGTGGGCGATCCAACTCCGCACTAACTTCATCTGGAAGGGCCTTAGGCGGGAGGTCGTCTAAGAAGCGGCCTATCACCTCTGCCGATAAGCATTCCTTGGGGGCATAGAGATCTGCGTAGTACGTAGCAAAGCTCTCGGCAATGGCCGAGGGGTCCAAAACAGGTGACCCGTCCGTTCCCACAATACCAGGGAGGGCCTGGGAGCCCAGCGACCCCTGACACAGCCTGTGTAGCAGCTTGCTCGACTTATTCCTCCACTGATAGATCCTGCTCCGGGTCGCCAACCATGCCTGGCGGGCCTCGTCTAGCAGGAGATGTGAATAGCCCTGTTGTGCGAGCAGCAATTGGCAGCGGGCCAGCCGCCCCCCTTCCTCCCTACTACGCTCCTCTAGGCCGAGAATTTCAGCCTCCGCTCGTACGAGAGATTCTCTGCGCGTTCTACGGGCCGCAGCACAGAAGGAGATGTCCACCCCACGAAGTGTGGGCTTCATGGCCTCCCAGAGAGACTCGGCCCCCCGCACCGACCCAACATTGAACGACAAGTATTTATCAATGGCCTCTTCCATATGCTCTCTGTATTCTTCTTTCTGGAGGTTCCAGGCCGAGAAACGCCACCGAAAGGGCCCGTGTATCATCCCAGCACGCAGAGTAATAGCCACCGGTGAATGGTCCGAGAGCCCACGGGGGAGAATATCCACCGCCACCACCCTGCTGTCTACCGCCCGGGACACAAATATGTAGTCGATGTGGGAAAACGAGTCGTGCACCGCCGAGAGGTAAGTGTATCCCTGTGTTGTGCCATGTAACCTGCACCAGGGGTCCGCCCAGTCCAATCCCGTCACCAGGGAATGAAGTTTGGTGGGGTGTTGGGCCTCCAGGGGACCCCCCGGCCTCCACCGATCTCTGACCACATCCAGTACATCATTCCAATCCCCACCCACTACTGCCAGGCCCTCTGGTAGGTCCGCCCACAGGGTCACAAGTTTCTCCACCAGCCCCCAGGACAGCGGCGGGGGGGCATATACACTCCCCAGTATCATAGTTTCGCCACCCACTGTACCCTGCAGGAAAAGATATCTGCCCTGAGTGTCCCCCCATGTCGTAACGTGTATGTATGGGACCCGGCGATGGATCAGAACCTCAACTCCCCGAGACCCCCTCACAAACCCCGAGTGGAAGACATGTATATAGCCAAAGTGTTGAAAACACAGCGCCTTTGTCCCCATGAGGTGTGTCTCCTGCAGCATTAATACATCTGCGCGGGCGCGCTTAGCCTGTTTAAGGATAGCCCCACGTTTAACCTTATCTAGCGCCCCTCTAACGTTCCAGCTGATTATCCGCAGGGACCCAGGGGATCTGGTGAACTACCCAACATATCCGCCATTGGGAGGCTCCATATAGGCTAAAGACACAGATGACATACTAGAGGAAGCACGAAATGACTCCGACATAGAACAGGACAGTGCGATCAAAGAACGAAAACTCCCCAGAACAACCCAACAAGTCCCCCCCCCCACCCTATACCTCAAAAACAGTGAAGTACCTGTCGCGGCAGGCAGAGCAGGCTGACCCCAATGGGAGGTCCCACCCCTCACCCGCCAATGGATCCCCAACTTACAGCCCATTGTCTGTTGGCCCTCTCTCTGCCCGTTAAAGTCCCGCAGAGATACCGGCCTTCTTCGTTCTCCTCCGGCCTATTTAGTATACCTGAGACCCTGAAACCATTGTCCCAATTATCAGCTAGTCCGCTGACGCATTCTGTCGCGAAGCAGACCCAGCCCGAGGAGAGGCATCACAGGATTTGGATCGCCGTCTGGACCTGGAGCACCTGGAGCCTCTCCCCTTTACTGTGGGCAGATTCCGGGCCACCCCACTCGAAGAAGAATCAGAGTCCCTCCCAGGTGGCGAGTGGGGACGCAGCCGCACTGTCTCATCAGTCCACTGGAACACCTCCTCCGGTGAATCAAAGAAGTGGGTACGAGATCGATACACAACCCGCAACCTGGCTGGATAAAGCAATGCATAGGGAAGTTTGAGCTCTCGGAGGCGGGCTTTGGCTGCTAGGAAAGATTGCTTCCGCTGCTGAACTAATTTTGTGTAGTCGGGAAAGATCAGAATGCGGGCATTGTCATATAACAGCGGTTCCTTGGCCCTAGCCTGCTTCAGGATAACGTCCCGATCATGATAATTGAGTAACTTTGCAATGATGGGCCTCGGACGAGCTCCCACTGGAGGTTTCTGCATCAAGGCCCTGTGGGAGCGCTCCACAACAAAGCATTTGGACAGGGATTCCGGGGGAAGCCAGCTCTCCAGCCACTGAGTGAGGAACCGCTCCATGTCTCCATCCTCGCATGCCTCCGGAAATCCAACGAAGCGTAGATTGTTGCGCCGCGCCCTCCCCTCGGCGTCCTCCACTCTCGATGCCAGACCCCGTTGGGCGGACTCCAAGGAAGTCACTCGCTGTTGCAGGGTAGTAACCACATCTTTCACTCCCGAGATTCTTGTTTCGGTCTCAGTGATGCGTGCGACCGCATTCCGTAGGTCCTGTCGCAGCAGCATAACATCGGAGCCCACCGCCCCGATCTTGGCATCGAGGACATCCCTGGACTGTGTGATGGCAGCCATGAGAGCGGCATTGTCGGGCACATCTCCATGCGTCCCCCCTGATGCCGCCGCAGAGGCCCCCGGGCCAGTGAATTTGTCCATCGTGCTCTGCTTAGCCGATCCTCCCCCAGGCTTATCTCTCGTCATGGCGGGCCATGCGTCTCTCTTTGCCCCGGAGGACGGCCTGCCAGTCGCCGGTGCACCTCCGCTCTGGTGGTGGAGTCCGTTTGGTTAAGGCAGACGCTGTACAAGTATGGGGCTACGGCTCTGGCGGCCCGACCCGACCGCCAATCTCACCCCAGTCGATGCAGAGCACAGGGGCGGGACACAGGATCCAGAACCTGCACACGTGCCCCAAGAAACGCAGCCCTCCAGGCCCTCCGCCAGTCGTCACGGTAGGCGCCCACGCGGCCCGACTGACCGCCGATGGTGGCGCTCTGCACCGCGGGGGAGAGGGCGCCACGCCAGCCACCCACCGGGCAGCAATATGTGCGAGCGGGCACGCCCGCTCTCCCGCCCGGACCTTAGGATACCTGACGTTGCCCCACAGCACCTCCAGGCTGCACCCCCGCGGCCCGGCAAGACAGCCGAATTCCCAGAGTCAACTCGTGCAGGGGGGGGAAGAGAAGCGGGGGCGTCCGAAGAGCAGGAGAGGCGCCAGAAAACAAGAGGCCCCGACCCCTGAGGGCCCCAAAGGGTGTCTGCTCAGCTCGAAAGGCCGCTGACGGTAGGGTATTGCCGGGCGGGAGAGAAAGTGAGGCGCCTCCGAAGTCCGCAGGGGGGCACGCAGCCCCATGGGTCGTCAATGTGAGCACCCCCGGGGTGATTGGAGGGACGCACGACCCCGCCCCCGCGTGTGCCCCCAACAAAGCCCCCAGTCGACTCACCCCGCGGCCCGACAAAGCCGCCGAACCCCCGGATCAGACTGTGCGTGGTGGGGGGAAGGGGGGGCGGAGAGACCCAAATGGCAGAGCGGGCGCTAGTCGATGCAAGGCCCTAAGTCTCCGAGGGCCCTAGGTGTTGCTCGCGGGGCCCCCAAGCCGCCCGGGGATAGACTCCGCTGGGTGGGGGGGAGGCAGGCACACACTGCTAACTGACGGGGGCGGCCAGTCCCAGCACGGTTCGAGGCCAAGCAAGGGGTCGGCGACTCACCGGTTGCGCCGCGTGCACCCCTGACACCTCACCCTCGCGGCCCGACACGACCACCGATCGAGGGAGACCTGCCCTGTAGCACTCAAGGTGCGAGGAGGAGGAAGCCGGGCTCCAACAGGAGACACCCGGCCGGGAGGCACCCCCAGGAATCGGCCCGCCTCCTCCACTCCGTGGGCCAGTCCAGCCGCCGCGGCTCCGCCCCCCCCGCCGGGGTTCCACCCCCCCGCCGGGGCTCGCAGGCAAAGCCGCACGCAAGGTCCCGGCTTCCACGCTGCTCACAGGCCCCAACTATGGCCGTCGTCGCTCCGCCGCCCCAGGACTCGTCGCGGGCCGGGACTCGCCTCAAACATGCAGCGCCAGGTTGCGACACCTCCGGGGCAATCTGGAAGAGTGCAGTCGGGCCGGAGAAGCAGGATAAATGTAGGATGTAGATCGAGGCTGGACGGAGCTCACTTAGCACACGTCCGCCATGATGGCTTGCTAAGCCACGCCCCCCCTGCCATATTACTTTTATATCTAATTTTGTACAGTCTGTGTCCAGCAATGGGGTGTAAGTGTTTACAAAACACATGTGCTCCTTATGCATCATAGGTGTGTAGAGGTATTGAACACATTATAAATCGTTGTATTGAAGAGTAACTCTGGGTGCAGGTGACAGCATGTTCCACACATGTTTTTTGGTACTGCAGAAAAAGTTTCCATCAGGGCAAAGATTCTATGTACTACATACTAAGTATTGTAAGCGGCCTTGTGCTATTAGACAGAATCGTCTCAGCATGACAATTTCTACTTAACGTAGAAGACTGTGTGCACCAGGTTCTAACCTATGTACATGTGCTTCTTTTGCTTCAGAAGATGGGCTATCTGAGGTCATAAGCAGTGCATGGCGGGAGCGCAAGTTATAGTTAGCTCTGCTAACTATAACTAGTGATTTTCTGTATTTTTTTAGTTCAAAGCGTTAATGTTGTCGCTGACAAATTCACCTAACTATAACGTTACTTTACCCTTTGTTTTTTTCAGTGAATTTCTAAGGATTTTTTTTTTTAAACTGGTCTTTTTATCACACCTAACTATAACGTTACTTTAATCTTTGTTTTTTTTTCAGTGAATTGCTAGGATTTTTAATGTAAAGTAATATTTAATTACTATACGTAAATGCAACCCCCGCAACCGTAAATGCAACCCCCTGCCAAGGACATGTCTGTAGGGCCTGCAGCCAACTCCCCCACATGCAGCCAACCCCACGCTGTGCACGGCCTTCAGCCATGGCCAGTGCAGGGTTGGCCACAAGGCCTGGCCTGTGGTCAGGCTCTATGGCCAACCCCCGTAGAAGCATCCAATCCCACACTGAGCAGATCCTTCGGTCATGCACATGGGGGGTTGGTCATAGGGCCTGGCCCTGGGGACCCCATCACCCAGGGCCTTTTTCAATTAAAAGTGTAAGGGGCCGTGCGGCCCCCCTCCCCTAGCCTCTTTAGGCCCTGGGGACCCCATTCTCTAGGGCTGTACATATAAGTTAAAAGGGGAGAGGAGACGCGTGCCCCCCCGTCTCGAGCCTCTTTAGACCCTGGGGATCCCATCTCCCAGGGCTGTGCATACATATTAAAAGGGGAGGGGGGGATGCACTGCCCCCTCTCCCTGAACCTTGTAAGGCCCTGGGGACCCCATTCCCCAAAGGCCATTTGTTTTTTTAATTAAAGGGGAGGGGGGTGTACTACCTTCCTCCCCAAACCTTGTCACACCCTGGGGACCACATCCTCCAGGGCCATTTCTAAAAATAAATGGGAGGGGGGTCCGCGTATCCCAATCACTGAGATGATATCGGTCCCAAGGACCCCCAGGGCCGTACAAATACCTAAAAAAAAGGAGAGGGCCGAGCGGCCCACCTTCCCGAACCTCTTTAGGCTCTGAGGACCCCATATCCCAGGGCCATGTATTTTTTAAAGTGGAGGGGGGCTGCGCGGCTCCCCTCCTCGAGCGGTTATCGGTCCCGGGACCCCATCCCCCTGGGCCATAAATATACCTATAAAAAGGGGAGGGCCGCGTTGCCCCCCTCCCTGAGCCTCTATAGGACCTGAGGACCCCATACCCTAGGGCCGTATATTTTTTAAAGTAGAGGGGGGGGGGCGAGCGGCCGCCCTCCACGAGCAGTTACCTGCTCTGGGGACCCCATACGCGGGTACACTTATTTAAATAAAGGGGAGTCTTGTTAGGACCTGGGGATCCCATCTCTCAGGGCCACTCTTTTAAATAAAGGGGAGGGGGACGAGTGTGGCCCCCCTCCCCGGTCTGATTTTGGCACCCTGGGACCCCATCCCCCGGGGCCTGCCTTGATTTTCTGGGGAGGGGGGGCACACGGCCCCCCTCCTCGGTCCAATTTCAGCCCTGGGGGCCCCAGCACCTGGGGCGCTGCACTGTTAAAGGTGGGTGCCTTGGTGCCACCCACCATACTCTCAGGAGCCATCATTGCTCCCAACCGCAGGGAGCAGCTCTTGATGCTGCTCCCTCCAGGCGGGAGCAATATTTTGATCCGTTTCCCTGCCTGCTTCAGTGCGGGCAGGGAAAGAGATCAAAAGTCCGCTCCAAGCGGGTGGGAGCATTTTTAAAGCTCCCACCTGCTGGGAGCGGATTTGATGTTTGGTTCCGCTTGGCAGTACATTTAAAAAAGGCTGCCACTAAGCGAGTGCAAACACAGGTTTCTCTGCCTGCACCGCTGCGGGCAGGGAAACAGATATGTCCCGGGGTGGGCTCCCCAGGGCATAAGGTTATTAAATGTGGCCTGGACGCCATTTTTTTTTCTATCACGCGAGGGACATGCGGGATCGCTGCATTTTTTTTGCCAATTTTTTTCTCCTGTTTTTTCTGTTTGACTTACAAAGAAGAAGTAAATGTTACATTTTATTATGACTAATGTTTTAATTTTGAGGTTAAATAATATTCAGATCTAAAACGAATATCTCCCCATATTTTGAAGTATATGATGTAAAAATTATATTAGTCTAATATAATTATTTTAATGTTGTAATATATTAAATGTGTAATTCAAAATGTAGAATTTAAAAGTTTTTAGAAGTTTTAGCACTACCAATAGTTTTTTTAGTTTTTTTAAACAAATACAACTAGAATTCCACAAATATGTACAAAATATATTAATAAATTGGTAACATTTAATATTGGAATTCCTGTCCAACACAGTTTGTTAAAAGTACTTAAATTCAGGGTGACCTTATTTTCTATTCTTAGTTCAATACAAGAAGCAACACAGAAAGAATGTTTTTGGATTAGGAGCCTTATTACGTTTTTTAACTCCAATCGCACAAACATTGGGGATAATACATATTCTAGAGAGGGTCAGAATTACTATTCTAATTCCAATCCCACAAACATATGGGAATGTGCATATCTTAAAGGGGGTCAGATTTACTAATTGCACTCCAATCTCACAAATGTTCGGGAAAGTACTTATGTTGGAGGGGTTAGATTGACTATTTTAATGCCAATCCCGGAAACATTGGGGAAAGTGCATATATTAGAGGTGTGCAGATTTACTATTCTAGCACCAATCTAACAAACATTAGGCAAAGTACATATATTAAAGGGGCTCAAATGTACTTTTCTAACTCCAATCCCACAATCATTGGGCAAAGGGTTTTTATTATAAGGGAATAGGCTTACTATCCTAACTCCAGTCCCATAACAGTGGGAAAGTGCATATGTTGGAAGAGGTCATATTTACTATTCTAACACCAATCCCACAAACACTAGTGAAAAAGCATACATTAGAGGGTGTCAGATTTACTATTATAGCTTCAATCCACCAACCATTGGTGAAAATGCAGACACTAAAGGGGAACCACGTGTACTATTCTACTTTCAATCCCACAAACATAGAGGAAGGGGCATATTTTAGTGGAGGTCACCTTTCCTAACTCCAGTACCATACACAATGGGGAAAGAGAATGTATTAGAGGGGTTAAACATTGCTATTGTTACTCCAGTCCTACAAACATGGGGAAAGGGTCTTTCTTAGGGGGTTAGTTTTACTATTCTTACTCCAACCCTCAAAACATTGGGGGAAGTGCATAGATAAGAGGGGTTCAGGTTATTCTAACTTCAGTCCAACAACCATTAAGGAAAATTAATATATTAGAGGTGGTCAGGTATACTATTCTAGTACCCATCCCACAAACATTTGGGAAACTACATATATTAGAGGAGCTCAGATTTACTCTTCTACCCCAGATCACACAATCATTGGAGAAAGTGCATATCTTAGGTTATGTCACGTTTATTATTCTATCTTCTTTTCCGCAAAGAGTGGGGAAAGAACGTATATCAGACTGGGTCAGATTTATAATTCCATCTGCAATCTTACAAACATTGGGGAATAGGTTTAAGCCGAGGGAGTTAAATTTATTATTTTAATGCCAATCAGAAAAAATATTGTGGACCCTGGTCACAATAAAGTGCATTTAATAGTAGCTATCTCCAAATTAATGTATGGCACATGCCCTGTTCCTGCACCTAGTCCTACCTCGGAGGCCTGCAGTACCCTTTAGGGGGCTCTCCAACCATCACCCGCACTCTCAACCAGCCACTCACTGCTCCTGCTTTGCCTACACTGGTTATCCACAAGTGGGAGTCTGACAGAACCCTGCCCTACAATTTGGAGATAGATTCAACAGGAGCTGGAGGCTGGGGGGGCCGCACAGTAGAGGGGGCACCACACACCCACCAACACCTGCAGAAGCAGGAAGCCCCTGGCCAGGACGTCACAGATAAGGGGAGTGTTGGAGCAAGACACAAAGAAATGTGAATGTAGGCGGCCATGTACCTAAAAGGCAAGATATAGTTGGAGAGGGAGAATGAGGGACTATGGGATCAGACCAATTGGGGGGAGGGGGTCCACAGGTATTAGGGGAGGGTCAAGAGTTGAAAGAGGTGCTATTCCTCACATCAGTTTCAGTGAAGGGGCAGGTAGTGGTTGGGAGACCAGGAACATCATCTTTACTTTCAGACTCTCGCACACACCACCTCAGGCCCAAAATCTGCATTGGCCCCATTCCAGCCTGAGAAGAAGAAAACCTGGAAATGTCAGCACAGGTTTCTGCTCAGATGCATTTACTGGGCAAGGGTCGCATCACGGTCTCTTCACATAGATAGGCTACGACCTTAGTGCTTATGGTTATTTTCCCCATTGATATTCCTGTAGCTGCATGCTATGTTAAAAAGCCTGCTCGCTCGATATATTCCTAAAACCCTAACCTTGACTTAAAACTTTTGATTGTTCCCCCTCCTTTCTTTGAATGACCTTCTCCTTACTTTCCATCCTTTGCAATCCTCCTCTGTCAGAGTATAGCCTACTCTAAACTGCATGCCCGCCAGCTTTATTCTCTTTTATGGTGTTTCTGCAAATTGCCCTCACCCCGCTTCATCACTCGGAACCCATACCCCTGCAACCTTCTTATAATACCCAATCTTCTCTTCCCTAGCCTGTCTTTTCTTCCCACCAACCGTTTGAATGAACTCACAGACCCCCATCCCCTAATGTTGACAATTAACTTCTATTGGGGGGAGAGGGGTGTAACACAGGGGGACCACCAACCCCTTAGGGGACCTCCAACTCTTCCAGGGGCCCCATTCCGCCCAGGGCCAATTAATATCTCTGAGATGTGGGAGACTCGAGGGCCCCCCATCACATTCTGCAGCGGGGGGGGGGAGTGGAGCTGGGGGGATTGTACGTTATACCACTGTCCCTATTAATTTAATCCATTTTAAAGAAAACTGGAGTAAATACATGGAATGGTTTTCTTGAATGCACAAAATGAATCCTAACAACCACTGGATAAAACACTAATTTTGGGTTCCGGTGTTGTGTAATATCTGGTATCCCCATAGTGTCCTGTATCCCCTGCTCTTCGGCTCTTTTCAGGACTCCTCAAACCTCGCACACTTTGGCCGCGTGCTCCTCTCAGCCCTATTACCTCACGCAAGCTCTTTTCTTTATACCAGATATCACACACCGGCGTAGTGTGCTACTCGTCGAGAAACGGTTCACCAGTTCTTCCCGGGTAGTAAGCGCTTTAATAATGCAATTACAATAAAATACCTGGTCTAAATGTCATATATGCTGCATGAAACAAACGTATATGGCACATGACTCAAACGTTGGGCATCATCGTTATGATGTACTAGGCATGAAACGTGCCTGAGAACGTTGCAACCCCTGCCTCTCTCCACCGCCTGTTAGCAGTAGTGCACGCCTACTACATAATACTATATGAGGAGACGATGATAACGTGAGCCGTCCCTGAAGGTGCGCTGTCCTGTGCCATGCTGCAGTTTCATTGCGCTATTTCCGAATTACACAGTCTACATTACCCCTCCGGAACCTGGGTGTGGACCCCGCTTCTGCCGCTCATCACTCCGGTGTGTAGCATGAAGGGATGGCCGCAGTGAGCCGGAGCGAGCCCCTCAGCCAGCCCTGCCTGTACCATTCGGGGTTCAAAGGTACGTTGGCATTTGTAACGTGCATAGCAACCTATGTCTTATGTCCCTTTTGTGTTACTGACTTGATAGTGTGGGTTTTGTAAATGTTTATACCACCATTTTCAAATGCATCCGCCCATAAGCCTTATTCATTATTTAGCATACGGCAGACTGATGGGGATGGTCATCGAACAGAGCTGACACGACATGAGGCAAGTAAGCCATGAGAAGGATACATATTTATTTTATATAATCTATCTATCTATCTATCTATCTATCTATCTATCTATCCATCCGTCTTTTTTTATTATATTAAACTTAGTTTTGCCATTTTATAATACTCAGTTTTTAACATTGCATTGGAGTGATTACATGTTTTAACGGCGGCGCATATGTGTATTACGCGCTCTGTATGTAAACAGACAAATGTAGCATTTTGGTATAAAGCTCACCAGGAAGACGGGAACTATTCATAGTGGTGAATCCAACTCTGCGCACGGCTCTTAGCTTTTAAATCTTAAGAAGAGAGCCGGTTCACTGGAAACTGAAGGTCCAAGGAATGTTTTTTTGGGGGGTTTGGCGGGTTTATTGGGGGGGGGGGAGGTTTACGGGGTTGTGGGGTATAAAAGCGTGGGTAGAACCACAGGCTTAATCGTCTTTTTATTTATCAAATGTTGGTCTGTTGAGATCAAGGTGTATCAACGGTGCAAACTTCACACTTGTCCTGTTGAATTGAGTTTGCTATGGGAAGTTCACATAGCAAACTAAAATCAACAGGACAAGTGCATTTCATTGTGTTGTAGTGTAGTTGCACTCATGTAGCGCTTCATGCTACTGACGAGGCGCTGAAGCACAGTTGAAAAGGGCTAGTACACAAATCCATGAGAATGGTACTGAGAGAGAGAGAGAGTGTGTGTGTGCGTGTGTGTCAAGTGCCCTATGTGTAGTCTTTGATGTGCTGAGGACCAGAGTTGAAAATGAACAGACTCGTGCCTTTGGGTGGTAAGCCATTCACAAAAGGTAAGCGGTCCCCTTGGGACCCATTCTCTTTTGTGAATTAAATAAAAACGTTTATTTGGGAGGAGGCAATAGTCCTGGGGACCGTTGACAACTGACAAACAAACTTTAAAATAAAAAAAAAAGTAAACTTTTTTTAACCGCGTCTTCTTTTCCTTTAAAGAAAACGGGCTGCATTTTAAAAAGTTCACTTTATTTCAATGTAATCACAGCTATTGTGGTTTCCAACCCCAGCTGGCCACCTTCCCTGTGATGGCATCTAATCGTCATAAGTCACAATTTGTGACCTACCTCAATAATATTCATGACGTAGGTCAGATTGTGACTCACTACAAATGGGAACTTTGCAAACCAACCTATTAGTACATAAGTCAGTTCGCAAAAGCCCACACTGGTTGCAAAAATTGAAACCAGTATTTTGTGACCAATGTTTTGTACATCAGGCCCTTGATGCTTATATGTAAATTAATAGAACATATAGGAGTGACGAGTCCTATGGGGGAAGGATTTTGGTGTGGTGTGTGTATCGCAGAGTTAGCTCAAATCATGTTGAAACAAGCATGTTGCTGCGACTATGCATGGGTGTAAGAGAAGAGTGGGAGAATAGATGCAGTCACACAGGCAAATACATACTCTCTTTGAATTCGACTGTATCATAGTTTCCAAACACTGAAAAGGGCATAGGAAAGTGTCCAGATGCGAAAGGTGATATCTTTGTGAGGTGCAATCTTGCATCAAGTATAGTGTTTGCTCTGTAGTCCAACTGGAGCCATATAGAAGCAGCGCATAAGAAAGGGCATTATACAACTTCCATGGTGTCCAACAGGAGTGTCACAGAAGCAACCAATAGAAATGTGAATTATTCAGCCAGCCATGGTGCATAAGTCCACCCAGGACCGGCATGTGGCAAACAACAGGATTACTCCAGCTGTGGAGTATGCCGTGATAAATCCATTTAGTAGCAGCAGGGACAACCAATGAGAATGTGCATTGTGCAGCCAGTCATGCTGTATTTGCTCTGAGGAGTCCACGCAGAAGCAGCATAGTGCAACCCTTGGAAATGTTGATTATGCAACCAGCAGTGGCTCTGAGCAGTCCACCCAAGAGCGTCAGGGAGCAATCACCTAGAATGGGTATTATAGAACCTTCAATAGCATAAGACTGATGGCTCCACCATGGAATGAATATAGGAGCAAACATGATACTCTCATCCATATTGTATGCCAGGTGAGTCCACCCAAGTGTGGCAGGAAGCATCCCATACAACAAGAAATTATACAACCAGCTGTGGTACTTGCTCTGAGGACTCCATCCAGGAGCGGTAGAGAGCAGCCCATAGGAATGTGCATTATGCAAAGAGGCGTGAAATATGCCCTAGGAGTTCAAACACTAGTGGTAGGGCACAGCCATAGGAATGGATATTTTGTAACCAGCAATGGTATATTCTTTGAGAACTCCGCTCAGGCGTGACAAGGGGCCGCCATATGAATGCATATTACCCTAGCAGTCAAAGTATATGCTCTGAAAGGTCCATAGACGAGCGACATTGGAGCAACCATGATACAACCAGGCAGAGAATATTCACCCATAGGAATGGGGATTATAAAACCAGTCAGAGCACTGCTCTGAGGAGCCCACACAAGGGCGGCTGGGGTAGGGTCAACACATAGGAAAGAGTATTATGCCATCAGACGTGGCATATGCCCTGAGAAGTCCACCCAAAAGCCTTTTTTTTTCCTTTTTGATAACTTTATTTCGGTCAGTTTGACCTTAAAAGTAAACCACCCAAAAGCAATAAGGCCAAACAATGGGAATGTAAATTATGCATACAAAAAACACAGGAGAGAGAAAGGGATTTTCACGAGTTGGAAGGGAATACTCCTGGTCCCCTTAAAGCAAAGTAAACAAACAGTGGGAGGAGTACACCCAGGAGACAACTCAATGTCTCTGAAGTACTGGGAGAGGTGCACAAGAAGGGAAATTCTCCTTTCTTAAGAAGACCCCTCAATCACCAACCTAGTTGGTGACATGCTTCATCATTGGGGTCCCACCCGAATAGCCGAATGCTATCCGGGTGTGCATCGACACCTGATTACAGTGGAGCAGGTTATTTTTTTGGTGCAAGTGAGTGAAAAGTGATTTAAAAATTGGCCAGATATAACTCACTAACAAATTTTTATTCTGGAGCAACTGGACAATATTAAAAATGTTGGTAAGATGCCGTTCTCGGTTAAATTGACCTCCGGTATCTCTGTAGTGAAAAAAATGTGCATAAAAAGTGCATAAAAGGTCTACATGTTTCAACCTGAAGTTGATAGTACCAGGTTTTCGTCAGGACCAGTGAACGTGACCCGGGCGGTATACACTCGCTAAGGTGTACCCAACCCTTGATCACTACAACCTAACCATGTACTCACAGTCAGGAATCCTTTCGTCCAATTTGTTGAAAGGAGAAAATCTGGAAAGACAAACAAATAATCACAAGCAAACACAATACGTAGCTGTAATGTAGTGTCTAGAAAGTAAAGTGCTCCTTACACTCCCAATTGTGTGTATCAAGAACGTGGAAACTACACACATCTTGACATGTGCCTCATAGAACAAGAGGCAGTAATTGGTAGTACACAATTTGCGCACACTCAGTCAAGTAACAAAATTAGTCACTAAGAAATGAAATACACCCCACTGCTAGCAATCATGCTGGTGGGTGTCTGTGCACTCAGGCTAGCCAGTAACGCCGTGAAGTGCATATGCATCAATCAACACACGGCGATATCAATTGGGCCCGTGAGTATATGTTACAACACCACTTGCGTCATTCATTAAAAGTGGGTGTCTACGCTCTCATACAGATCGGTGAGGGCGTAAAAGTAAATGCATGCATGCTGAGTATAACAGCGCTGTATTCATGGTGCCTAGGATCAAAGTTGGAGGAAAAATGGGGAGCTTACTGAAGACGCGAAGTTGCGTGCCTCATGGGAGTCGGGGTCGTGGTGCTTGCTCTGTTACACGATCTAGATAAACGAGAGTAACCAATGAGAAGGAATACCAACTAATGCGGCGAGTATCCGGGAAGGAAATAAGAGCGGTGCCCACCCGCATCTGGTTAGTGTACTTACTTCGTGGAGCCCAGTCACCGGCTGCTGCGCCTACCCTAAGGACCCGCCACAGCTCCCCGAGGATCACCGCAGCGGAGCGTCCTCGCTGGTTAAATGCGAAGCGCTTCCGGGTGCGAGACCGGGAGGCGTGTAGTCGTGGTCACATGACCAACGTCAGTACGCTATGTGGGGCGTAGTGCGAGTGTTCCCTAGGTGATGGAACAAAACTGAAAGGTCTATGTAGGTTCTTCTCTAGGGAATGCAAAGAAAAAATTACTTTACAAAAAGGAAAATTACTTTACAAAAAAGAACACCTACACAGACTAGAAGGTGTCTTAAGCCCGGGGGAGGCATTCAATCGATCTATCATAAATGTATGGCATGGCTAGTCCCTACATAAAAGTTGCTGGTGAGGGAATTAACGGACCTTAACTGAGGAAAAATTACACCCAGCTCGAACAACCATACAGGATGTTAGCAAAAAAGGGCATGGCTAGTCCCTACATAAAAGTTGCTGGTAAAGGGATTAACGGACCTTAACTGAAGAAAAATTACACCCAGCTCGAACAACCATACAGGTTGTTAACAAAAAAGGGGGGGCATAGCTATAAATCACTACATTTTACCGTTGTGTGCCTCATAGATAATGATACCATAACTTATATTAGAACCGACATATTAAGACAGACAACGAAGGCCTAATTATTGGGAGTGAGATGTAGTCACTGCTGTGTCTGTGTGAATTTCAAGGTGGCAAGAGGCTACTCTCGTGGTTGTTACTGACAAGCCGAATAGTGCAGGGTTTTTATTTAGGAAGGACTGAGTTCCACGGGATATTTTCATTTAATCCCTCTTTGTGGGTAGATAACCTATAAATCCACCGTTGTTCTTTCTCAAACAGGCGTTGTTGAATTCTTGTCCCTGTTCTTATCTGTTCGATAATAGTCCATCTCATGTCATTGGTTGTGTGATTTTTTGGGAGAAAATGCTCAGTAAGTTTTGTTGTAGTTCTTTTGCACCTAATTGTACTGCGGTGCTCACATATTCTCTGTTTAACTTTCCTGCAGGTCATACCTACGTATTGTAGGTTACAAGGGCACTTTATCAAGTAAACAACATTAGTGCTGTTACAGTTCGTGTGAGCACGTTGACTCCACACCTTCCCTGGTTCCAGTATCAATGTTTTTGTATTGCTGGTCAGGTGGCAAACACTACAGTTTCCACATTGATAGTGCCCTACGATGTTAGGTAGACCCCATGCATTCAGTACAGTTGGTGCCATCTCCTGCCTGGTTTCCTTGGGTCGTGTATTCACTAGAGAGTCCTTCAAAAGTCTTGCTTTTTTGAAGGAGAATAGTGGTTTCTCCCAGTGTAGATTGCCTGTATTGATGATCGACCAATGTTTATTAATGGATCTGGTCATTTGATTGGAGGCTGTACTATATGTAGTTACACATGTAAGTGGTATTTCCTCATCCTTCTGTATTTTGTCTTCCAGAAGGGCCTCCCTAGGTTGATTCTGTGCTCTTTTTTGACATTTGTTGAGAATTCTTTCGGGGTAGCCTCTGTCTGAGAGTTTTTTTGTGAGGTCCGTCGCTTGACTCCGGTAGTCTGTGGTTTTACTACAATTACGGCGTAACCTCAAATATTGGCCATATGGCAAGTTCTCCCTAAGTGGTCTGGGATGGAAACTCTCGAATCTGAGTAAGTTGTTCTTCGCACTAGGTTTGTGGTGTGTTTTGGTCTCTAGATGGCCATTTTCCTTGGTGATTACCACATCCAGGAATATCATTGTATCAGGGTCCATAGTATGAGTGAACCTCAGGTTTTGATCACAGGTGTTGATCCATGTGATGAAGTCTGCTAAGGTCTCGATCGGTCCCTGCCAGATGGTAAGGACATCGTCGATATACCTTTTCCAAAAGACGATGTTGGAGGAGAAGGGATTCTGTTCGTTCAATATGAATCGTTTCTCAAACTCGAAGACATAAAGTCCTGCCACACTTGGGGCGAATGTGCTCCCCATCGAAGTGCCCCCCATCTGAAGATAAAGGGCTCCCTCGAACTCAAAATAATTCCTCTTCAAGGCCAGTCTGGCACATTCCAGGATGAAGCCCTTAGGTGTCCTATGTGTCCAGGTTGTTTCGTTCAGGGCTCTCTTCAATACTTCCAGTGTGTCATCTTGTGGGATGCTGGTATAAAGGCTTTCGATGTCAAAGCTCACCAGAATTGTACTTTCATCCACTGTGATGTCCCTGAGTAGTTGCAGGAGACACTTAGTATCCTGTAGATAAGTAGTGGTGTTTTGCACCAGAGTTTTTAGAAAAAAGTCACAAAAACGTGACAATGGTTCCAGTAGAGACCTATACCAGACACAATGGGTCTGCCCGGTGGGGGTTCTTATTCTTATGCATTTTGGGCAAAATATAAAAATAAGGAATTTTGCCCTCACTGTTGCAAAGAAAATCCGCTTCCTGTTTTGAGATGTATTCCATCGATTCTGCGTGTTCCACCAGGGTTCTGATTTCTTGTTTGAGTTCACTAGTGGGATCAGTTTGTAATGGCCGGTAGTTCCTATCATCTGACAATAGTCTCTGACATTCAGCACGGTAGGCATTTTTATCCTGGACCACCACACCACCCCCTTTGTCCGCTTGCTTTATGACAATGGTATCACATGTTTTTAGACCTTCCAGGGCAAGGTTTTCCTCTCTAGTCATGTTCTGGAATGGTCGTTTGGGATCTAGATGTTCAATGTCATTAAAGACAGCTTGTTCAAAAGTTGCTATCTCAGCTGGTATGGTATGTGGTGGAGGAATGAAGGTGGATTACGAGTGGTCCAGGATAAAAATGCCTACCGTGCTGAATGTCAGAGACTATTGTCAGATGATAGGAACTACCGGCCATTACAAACTGATCCCACTAGTGAACTCAAACAAGAAATCAGAACCCTGGTGGAACACGCAGAATCGATGGAATACATCTCAAAACAGGAAGCGGATTTTCTTTGCAACAGTGAGGGCAAAATTCCTTATTTTTATATTTTGCCCAAAATGCATAAGAATAAGATCCCCCCACCGGGCAGACCCATTGTGTCTGGTATAGGTTCTCTACTGGAACAATTGTCACGTTTTTGTGACTTTTTTCTAAAAACTCTGGTGCAAAACACCACTACTTATCTACAGGATACTAAGTGTCTCCTGCAACTACTCAGGGACATCACAGTGGATGAAAGTACAATTCTGGTGAGCTTTGACATCGAAAGCCTTTATACCAACATCCCACAAGATGACACACTGGAAGTATTGAAGAGAGCCCTGAACGAAACAACCTGGACACATAGGACACCTAAGGGCTTCATCCTGGAATGTGCCAGACTGGCCTTGAAGAGGAATTACTTTGAGTTTGAGGGAGCCCTCTATCTTCAGACGGGGGGCACTTCGATGGGGAGCACATTCGCCCCAAGTGTGGCAGTACTTTATGTCTTCGAGTTTCAGAAACGATTCATATTGAACGAACAGAATCCCTTCTCCTCCAACATCGTCTTTTGGAAAAGGTATATCGACGATGTCCTTGCCATCTGGCAGGTACCGATCGAGACCTTAGCAGACTTCATCACATGGATCAACACCTGTGATCAAAACCTGAGGTTCACTCATACTATGGACCCTGATACAATGATATTCCTGGATGTGGTAATCACCAAGGAAAATGGCCATCTAGAGACCAAAACACACCACAAACCTAGTGCGAAGAACAACTTACTCAGATTTGAGAGTTTCCATCCCAGACCACTTAGGGAGAACTTGCCATATGGCCAATATTTGAGGTTACGCCATAATTGTAGTAAAACCACAGACTACCGCAGTCAAGCGACGGACCTCACAAAAAAACTCTCAGACAGAGGCTACCCCGAAAGAATTCTCAACAAATGTCAAAAAAGAGCACAGAATCAACCTAGGGAGGCCCTTCTGGAAGACAAAATACAGAAGGATGAGGAAATACCACTTACATGTGTAACGACATATAGTACAGCCTCCAATCAAATGACCAGATCCATTAATAAACATTGATCGATCATCAATACAGGCAATCTACACTGGGAGAAACCACTATTCTCCTTCAAAAAAGCAAGAAGTTTGAAGGACTCTCTAGTGAATACACGACCCAAGGAAACCAGGCAGGAGATGGCACCAACTGTACTGAATGCATGGGGTCTACCTAACATCGTAGGGCACTATCAATGTGGAAACTGTAGTGTTTGCCACCTGACCAGCAATACAAAAACATTGACACTGGAACCAGGGAAGGTGTGGAGTCAACGTGCTCACACGAACTGTAACAGCACTAATGTTGTTTACTTGATAAAGTGCCCTTGTAACCTACAATACGTAGGTATGACCTGCAGGAAAGTTAAACAGAGAATATGTGAGCACCGCAGTACAATTAGGTGCAAAAGAACTACAACAAAACTTACTGAGCATTTTCTCCCAAAAATCACACAACCAATGACATGAGATGGACTATTATCGAACAGATAAGAACAGGGACAAGAATTCAACAACGCCTGTTTGAGAAAGAACAACGGTGGATTTATAGGTTATCTACCCACAAAGAGGGATTAAATGAAAATATCCCGTGGAACTCAGTCCTTCCTAAATAAAACCCTGCACTATTCGGCTTGTCAGTAACAACCACGAGAGTAGCCTCTTGCCACCTTGAAATTCACACAGACACAGCAGTGACTACATCTCACTCCCAATAATTAGGCCTTCGTTGTCTGTCTTAATATGTCGGTTCTAATATAAGTTATGGTATCATTATCTATGAGGCACACAACGGTAAAATGTAGTGATTTATAGCTATGCCCCCTTTTTGTTAACAACCTGTATGGTTGTTCGAGCTAAGTGTAATTTTCTTCAGTTAAGGTCCGTTAATCCCTTTACCAGCAACTTTTATGTAGGGACTAGCCATGCCCTTTTTTGCTAACATCCTGTATGGTTGTTCGAGCTGGGTGTAATTTTTCCTCAGTTAAGGTCCGTTAATTCCCTCACCAGCAACTTTATGTAGGGACTAGCCATGCCATACATTTATGATAGATCGATTGAATGCCTCCCCCGGGCTTAAGACACCTTCTAGTCTGTGTAGGTGTTCTTTTTTGTAAAGTAATTTTCCTTTTTGTAAAGTAATTTTTTCTTTGCATTCCCTAGAGAAGAACCTACATAGACCTTTCAGTTTTGTTCCATCACCTAGGGAACACTCGTCCTACGCCAAGCATAGCGTACTGACGTTGGTCATGTGACCACGACGACACGCCTCCCGGTCTCGCACCCGGAAGCGCTTCGCATTTAACCAGCGAGGACGCTCCGCTGCGGTGATCCTTGGGGAGCTGTGGCGGGTCCTTAGGGTAGGCGCAGCAGCCGGTGACTGGGCTCCTCGAAGTAAGTACACTAACCAGATGCGGGTGGGCACCGCTCTTATTTCCTTCCCGGATACTCGCCGCATTAGTTGGTATTCCTTCTCATTGGTTACGCTCGTTTATCTAGATCGTGTAACAGAGCAAGCACCACGACCCCGACTCCCATGAGGCACGCAACTCGCGTCTTCAGTAAGCTCCCCATTTTTCCTCCAACTTTGATCCTAGGCACCATGAATACAGCGCTGTTATACTCAGCATGCATGCATTTACTTTTACGCCCTCACCGATCTGTATGAGAGCGTAGACACCTACTTTTAATGAATGACGCAAGTGGTGTTGTAACATATACTCACGGGCCCAATTGATATCGCCGTGTGTTGATTGATGCATATGCACTTCACGGCGTTACTGGCTAGCCTGAGTGCACAGACACCCACCAGCATGATTGCTAGCAGTGGGGTGTATTTCATTTCTTAGTGACTAATTTTGTCACTTGACTGAGTGTGCGCAAATTGTGTACTACCAATTACTGCCTCTTGTTCTATGAGGCACATGTCAAGATGTGTGTAGTTTCCACGTTCTTGATACACACAATTGGGAGTGTAAGGAGCACTTTACTTTCTAGACGCTACATTACAGCTACGCATTGTGTTTGCTTGTGATTATTTGTTTGTCTTTCCAGATTTTCTCCTTTCAACAAATTGGACGAAAGGATTCCTGACTGTGAGTACATGGTTAGGTTGTAGTGATCAAGGGTTGGGTACACCTTAGCGAGTGTATACCGCCCGGGTCACGTTCACTGGTCCTGACAAAAACCTGGTATTATCAACTTCAGGTTGAAACATATAGACCTTTTTATGCACATTTTTTTCACTACAGAGATACCGGAGGTCAATTTAACAGAGAACGGCATCTTACCAACATTTTTAATATTGTCCAGTTGCTCCAGAATAAAAATTTGTTAGTGAGTTATATCTGGCCAATTTTTAAATCACTTTTCACTCACTTGCACCAAAAAAATAACCTGCTCCACTGTAATCAGGTGTCGAAGCACACCCGGATAGCATTTGGCTATTCGGGTGGGACCCCAATGATGAAGCATGTCACCAACTAGGTTGGTGAGTGAGGGGTCTTCTTAAGAAAGGAGAATTTCCCTTCTTGTGCACCTCTCCCAGTACTTCGGAGACATTGAGTTGTCTCCTGGGTGTACTCCTCCCACTGTTTGTTTAATGTAAATTATGCTACTACCCATGGTATATGCGCTGAGAGGTTCACCCAAGAGAGGCTGAGAGCAACCAATAGGATATGGTATTATACGAACCGGCAAAGAATATACTGTGTTGGGATCACGGAGGGACGACAGAGAAACAACCATGATGAGACCCGGCCCGAGGAGACCACCAAGGTAGGGCGCAGGCTATAAGTATGGGCATTAAACAGCCAGCCGCGCTACTTGCTCCGAGTGCGCACAGATGATGCCAGGGGCCTACTCACATGAATAGGAATTATGTAACCAGGCACTGTACTTGTTCTATTTGGTCCTAGTAATTACAAATCTGTGAGATTATTGCTCACTGATCCCAAACAGTGAGAATATGCGGAAACTGAAATAACGAAACGATGCTGGTTGAAATTGTTGTAATGCAACTAAACATAGGAGAACCCATGTTAATAAGAAATATGTTGTTAAAATGTGTTGTTTTGTTTTCTATACTATACTAAAATTAGATTTTTTTAAAAAGATGTGGCTGCTGCAATGTGTGTTTGGTCTTTTTTACAAATAGATATTGATTTCCTCTCTGCCTATGGTTTTAGAGTATTCTCCTGTTAACCTCTATCATAATTTTTTCTGCAGAGCAAGTTCTTTTTTTGACTATTAATGCACCCCGATTCCCTAGAGTATGGTGGTTTCCCTATTAATATTTAACACACGTGATGGCAGGTTGGGTACACTCCCTTGACATTTGTCACCCTGTTGCAGTGTCTAACCCATGTCTTGCTAGTGAATTCTGGGTCTGACGTCTAATACGGTTGAGTTTCCTATGATGGCCAGACCCAAAGCCTAAAATACGGTTACATAATTTGAGATACAAGCCAGGAAGACTAAGGCACTGAAACTTGGAATTGTCCCCCAAATTTGTCGGTGAACGGTAAGTGCCCCATGCAAACTCACACAGTCACTAAGAAGAACATACTGTGACCAGCTGTCCATGTATGAAGAGATTCAATGTTAACATACGTGCTCAGTGAATCATGATCAGTGGTAGCAGGGATCCATAAAGACAGGTTTAATGCTAATTTACAGTACTTCTGTCTTTCAGTGGATATCAATATCAAAAAACCTCTACAGCCGATTCTTCAGATGAGTCCCGAACAGGTGTCTCTGGAAATGCTTTCACTGTGCGCTCAACTAGATTTGCTGATCAAGAGAGAAGTCATTCAAGTAAGTAAAAGAGAACATGATTTTTTCTTTCTTCAGATCCGTTCATTCCTGTTTCTTTGGAATCATATAATACCAAATCCACAATCAAATTGGCAAATGCAGAATTATCCCAAAGAAGTATAATCTTATTTGCCTCCATTCAGATCAATCCCTTCACCCTTAGGACTGTCTTTGAGCAGTGCTTTGTCCCACACATTCCCATACTCAAGAGCTAGACTGGCTCTTTCTCATGAAAAAAGCCACTGTGTGCAAGTAGCTATCATCTTAGTAGCAATTACCCCAACTTAAAACAAACTGAGACTTAGATAACAATTTCATGGTTAACCTTTTGTTCTTGGTTTAATCTTTAACTGTAGATATGGAACTACTCTATCTCAAATACTTGTACCAAATCTCCACCCCAACCTCCAGTAAAGCCTTCCAAACCTTTTGTCTTTCCCCTGGTGAAACTGAGAATCTACTCATCTGTCTACCACCACAAATTTTCTAACCTATCTTTCCATGTAAAATGTTTTGTGAAGTGTTTCAGTGTATCTGCACCTACTCCTTATGTTTGAATCTAAAATGCTGTAATACTTCACGCTCTAGGCTTGCTACAAATATGTTAACAATAAATAAACATCTCGTGAGTGTACTTTGCGCAACATAATTACTTTTAATACCTTACACTCTAAACTATAGTTTCTATTTACAATTTATCATACATAAACAGGTATCCTACATTGTCCGTAGTTCAGGAGAAGTTACGTTCAGCATCTCCAGTAATCATAAAACCCACTATTTAGAATCAGTAAGACCACATTTGATAAGTAGACACTGGCTAAGATGTGATTTAATATTAGAGCTTAGTGTTGATGGCAGAGATTGTCATGTTTGTTAATGGCAAACCTATTGCAGTGGCAATAATTATCGATATCAAGTCACCAATGGAAGTCATTGTGTTTTCTTCTGCATGGATAGTTTAGAATTATTAACATTAACCTAAAACCACTTAGTTTATACCTTGATCTAGTAATTCACACAGTCTTTTGGATGCCGAGTTAACTAATGGAGTACTTAAGGTTAGAATTAATCTGTGCGGCACATGACAACACTCAAGTTCAACTGAAATAAATTACAGCTCCCCATTGACCACACACAGTACCTGATTCATGTTCACAGATGCAATCTGGCTGCAGAACTCTTATTGCCATGGAGGTATGCCATGATGTTGTATATGATAGCGGTTATATGTCATTTTCATTTTCCTTCCTTGTTGGGGAGCTTTATCTCCCCGCATTTGTTGTTTGGCCATCTTTGTGGTAACTATAGTGGAAATCCTGGGTATTATGCCCTTCACTTTCTCATCTGGTACCTTTTTCTCATCCAGTCTCTTGAGTTCCTTCGCATTTTTGGAGTACATGTTATGTTAGGTTACCTGTATTTTTATAACACGTGGCCACCCATGAGGGTATCCTGGCGCTGTAGCAGGTGTGTGAGGCTAGCCTCGGGGAGGCGGGCTTACTTAAAGAGCTAGGTCTTCAGCTTCTTGCAGAATACAAGAAATGAGGAGAAGGCTCTGATGTGTTGTGGGAGGTCGTTCCAAGCTTTAGGAGCAATATATGAGAAGGCACGACCTCCTGATCTGCTTTTGTTAATGCGTGGGGTGAGACTGCTATGCCTGAAGTAGTTTGATGCAATTTTAGTCTTTGGGCCAGCGTACTCATTGACAGCTGCAGAAGCAGCGCTCTACTGGTCATCTTCCCCTGTGTTCAACAGCATCATGAACAATTTGTGTACATCCTCCTCAGCAAAATGTAGCAGAAGGGAGTTTCTTGCCTCTGCTTCTGTCTCCTTTATAGACAGAAAATTATTGCAACATGTTAGAAATGGGGGTCTCTAGTTGGCACTGGCTGGCGCCAATGTCCAAATAGGGACCCTTCTTCCTAAGTCAGGGCAAGTGGGCTACCCCCTTTGATAACCCCTGCTCAACCATGTGGTAACGTAGCACGAGCAGTTAGGCCTATCTCAGAGGCAGTGTGTGAAGCATTTATGACCATGCACAATAAGGCAGTAACGACACCACAAAAGGACACAACTCAAGTAGGTATAGAAAAATAGTATCTTTATCTAAGGTTTAACACAAGACTCTCAAAGCGTTTTAACCAGCCACAATGCACGTAAATCAGTAGGGACTTAAAAAGGCAATAACGTATTCACCAGAACGTGGCACTGACTGAGTTCAAGGCCTGGGTCTACGCGACCCGTTGCGCACCAGATACCTGCCGTTGGACGGGGACACAGCACGCAGCTTCTCGAAGAAGCGGAGACGGTGACAGGCGGACTCCCAGCGACCACAACTCTTGACTGCAGTGGTCCGCAACGTGCACTCACAATGATTCGGGCACTCGGGGACAGGCGGGCTCTCAGCGGCAGCAGCACGCGGCTGCGGTGGCCCGGGCTGGTGGTGGCGATGACTCTCGTCATGCAGCTCCGTGGTGGGCTCACAGCAGCAGCAGCTCTCTCTTAGCTGCGGCGGCCCACAGGACGACTCACGATGATGCAATGTTGGCAAAGGTGCGGGCACTCAGCGGCAGCAGCTCTCTCTTAGCTGCGGCGGCCCACAGGACAAATCACGATGATGCAAAGTTGGCAAAGGTGCGGGCACTCAGCGGCAGCAGCTCTCTCGTAGCTGCGGCAGCCCACAGGACAAATCACGATGATGCAAAGTGGCAAAGGTGCGGGCACTCAGCGGCAGCAGCTCTCTCTTAGCTGCGGCGGCCCACAGGACAAATCACGATGATGTAAAGTTGGCAAAGGTGCGGGCACTCAGCGGCAGCAGCTCTCTCTTAGCTGCGGCGGCCCACAGGACAAATCACGATGATGTAAAGGTGGCAAAGGTGCGGGCAATCAGCGGCAGCAGCTCTTTCTTAGCTGCGGCGGCCCACAGGACGAATCACGATGAGGCAGTGTTGGCCAAGATGCGGGCACTCAGGCCCACAGGACAAATCACGATGAGGCCAAGTGGCAAAGGTGCGGGCACTCAGCGGCAGCAGCTCTCTCTTAGCTGCGGCGGCCCACAGGACAAATCACGATGAGGCCAAGTGGCAAAGATGCGGGCACTCAGCGGCAGCAGCTCTCTCTTAGCTGCGGCGGCCCACAGGACAAAGGATGATCTCGACCAGGCTGGCACAACGGCGGGCACTCAGCGGCTACAGCTCTCTCTTAACTGCGGCGGCCCACACAGATTCAGCGAAGGTTCCGAAGGTTCAAATTAAGGCGGGCTCTCAGCGGCGGCAGCTCTCTCTTAGCTGCGGCGGCCCACACAGAGTTTAACAAGGGTTACCAGTCCGCATTCCTCACAGTAGAACTAGAGGCTCCGGATTACTCGACGGAGGCCTCACCTGCAAGTAGAATCCCTCGCACAGGAATTCAGAAGGCTGACGGGGTGAAGTCTAATGTCCCTGAGACTTCAGCAGGAGGCGCTCTCAATTCAGGCCCTCGGGTAGTTTCTTCAGCAAGCTTGGTGAAAGTTTCAAAGTCCTTTCCTCTGTTCACTCGGACAGAGTTTCGTCTTGACATCCAGAAGGTACACACTTGAAAAAGGTTTCAGCGCAGCGTTTTATACCTAAAAAGTCTTTGTTCTCTAAAGTCACAAATCACTGAATCCAGCCATAACCAGTTCGGTGGGGTCGGGGAGCACTTGGTTTACGAGGCGACATCCTGCCCTTTGAGACGCCCAGTGGGAGGTGGAGCCATCATTCACCTTGCCAGGCACGGCCCTGCTCAGAACAAAGAGTCACCCCTCCCCATACTCTAAATGCCGATCTCTCTCTCCAGCCAGGTCTGACCCAGCTAGCCCTGCTGCTCCAAAACCAGACGGCCAATACACACACTAGCAAAGCCTACAGGAAAGCTTAGGCAAGAAAATACCTCGTTTCTAGAAGAGGCATTTTCGAACATGGGCTATGCAAATGATCCTTACTAAAAGATGTATCTCAATGTCCTGAGCTTAAACATATCAAATTCGAATTTCCTATCAGGTTCCTGGGGGCAGGTAGGATTATGGAATGTAATACTCAGCCTGCCCATTCTGGCCTATGAGAACGGATACCCTCACAATAGTAAACAGTGAAATGGAGGGTAACTCGCTATTAGAACATGCTACACAGACATACTTTAAAAGCTGCTTCGGTGGGTAGCGCAAATCAGCGCTGCAGGCCCACCAGCAGTATTTGGTCTACCAGCCCTGGGCACACACAGTGCACTTAAACTAGGGACTGACAGGTAAACCAAACGAGCCAATTATGGTTATCCCAATTCATACAGTCATCTTTACACAGGGAGCATTTGCGCTGTGGCACTGATTGGCAGTGGCACAGCGCCCAGAGCATCTAAATCCAGCCAACATAAAAGATAGGAAGCGCAAAGAGGAAGGGAGACCCGCGCCAATGATGCCAGGTCTAACACAACATCTCTAGCACACATGGTTGGGTCGTGAACAGGAATAATCCCCTTTCATAGACAATTGTTTGATCCTGATTGCAGGCCCTGTTAGGGTTGGAGAGTGCCAGCGGCGCAGCACTGATGGAGCGGTGCAGCACAGAAAGAGTTGCACTCATTAGATGTCCTTTTTAGGTTTCGCCTACACAGCGCTTGTGTTTACTTACCATTCGTAGACTTCACGGTCACTCTCATTTTCCTGCTTCTCACTCGTCAGCAGCATAGGGGTCACGTCATAAGGTTTCACTTCCTCTTTCCTTGGCTGTTCCCTGGTGCTTGGACCAAGTACTGTTTCCGGCTAGTGACTGGTGGTCAGTGTCCTTCCACTGGCTGCGCACGTCTGAGGTACTTTAAAAAATAAAATCTTCCCCACACTCCATAGGAGTGCATATGTTTACATTCAGTCTCTTCTTTCTTCTTTTGGCCACGTCATCTTCCTACATTGAACCAATGTGATTTTTTTTGGAATGCACTCTCCTTGTCCTCCTCCAGCTCCCTCAAGCTGCTTTACCCACCCCAACCCTTCCCACTTGTTAATTCGTGGTACTGAGACATATCTGGGAAACCTGTGCCTGCGCTTCAGGGGAAGGACAGGTAGGCGCTCCTGCTGCAAGCAAAGCATCTCTCCCCTCCCCCATGGCTGGATGTACACAGCCTGGCCATGAGCACCGGCTGCTGTCAGGCACCAAGTAAACACTGGCACAAGGGAATACGTCGCCTGTCTGCTCCTTCGCAAGGAGAGGCTGCTGGATATCCGTCACCTTGCCCTTCCCCTTCTCAGGACAGCTGTAGACCCACTGCACTGCATGGTGCTGGATCCCACCTGTAAGCGGCTCAGCAGTACGGTGAGTCCATGTGCAGTGCACCCTAATGGATCCGGCAGACCCCAGTCACACTTTATACACGCAGGCACGGCATCTGCTACCGCAATGTAAGTGGGGGTTACAGCAGTGCTGCCAGTGCATGAAAAAAAGGCACTTCATGAAGTACTACCTCTGCTTTGAACCTCGACCCAATGCAGTGACAACTTCAGACCACCACCATCAAAGAATACAGTGCTAGCCTGCTCAGAACCACACCGCTGAATGTAGTGTCAATCACTAGCAATCACTACATGTTGCAGTGGTAACAAGCCCTTCCTAGAAGTACTACGGATTGTAGTCTCAGCCCCCATCAGAGACTGTAATGACAGTCTGATCACAACCACCGTTGTATGTAGTGCCAACCGCTGTCAGTCAATTGCTTGTAGTGCCAGCTTGCCTTTGCTAGGAGTACTGCAAAGAGCAGTGTCGGCCAGTGTTCAGCACTGCAAGATCGTGTTAGCCACATGCTGTCCTGAACCACCATGCATGCAGACCTAGACCGTACCCAGATCAACCAGTGAATACAGCAAGAACTTGTGACAGCCACCACAGCATGCAATGCCATACACCTCCCACCACACTCTGAATGCAGCCCCAGACATTACACAGCAGCACAGAAAGCAGAGCCCGCTCTGCACTACATCAACAGAGTGAAGTAACATCTCCTTCAAAACCACGCAATGCAATGCAGAACCAGTGCCTACACAACACTACAGTCAGCAGATACTGCCCTGCACATCATGACCATCCGTTGGAAGTGACATCTCCGCCACAGTAGCACCATGGAAAGTAGTTCCAGTCCCTGCACATCATCACCATAGATTTAAGTGCCTTTTTCTTCACCAGCACCACAGACAGCCATGGTAGCCACTTCACAACACCAACATAGTAAAGAATTTCCATCTTCACAAAAGCACTACAGAAAGCACCATGTGCCGCTACAGGTCACCACAGAAAGCAGTGGGTGCCAACCCCTGCCCATGTCTTAAAAACACATTGTCAAAACCAATAGATTTCGCAAAACCTATAGTCTTTACCAAACCTTGTTAAAATGGATGCCCTGGCTAGAAATACTCTATTTACTCTTCACTCAGGGGAGTGTGGTAGGTTGATGGTGCCTGCTTTTGTGTGTCTGCTCTGAATGGTGTAACACATAGGTTATGAGTGACCTGATTATTTCCAATATGTGCAGTATTATTATTATTGTACAAACAAAGTTCCCCTTGCGGTGGAGGCACACTCAGGATCGTCGCTCAGGTCTCATGTGCATAGCCCCTTAGAATTTGCTGCCAACGCGTTTCAAGCATTACGCCCTTCCTCATGGGCAGCCTGTGAAGCAAAAGAATGGCGGTCAACAACCAGCGTTTTACCTCATTGGTTTTTATTACGCCTTGATTCAATAATTAAGGTGCATTCTGGGGCTGGTAGTTGCAATAGAATGCCGCCAAACCATTTCAAGCTTTTAAAACAATCAATAATCGGGGAAACAAATGTCACATGAGAAATGCAATTGCAATGCCAGGCATCTCCCGCTTCGCCTCGCCGCTCGAGCTCCAGCGGCATCGAACCCACAGAGTTCATGTGGTGGTGCCATCCGTGAGCCGGGGCGGTCACTCAAATGTACAAACAAAGTTCCCCTTGCGGTGGAGGCACACTCAGGATCGTCGCTCAGGTCTCATGTGCATAGCTCCTTAGAATTTGCTGCCAACGCGTTTCAAGCATTACGCCCTTCCTCATGGGCAGCCTGTGAAGCAAAAGAATGGCGGTCAACAACCAGCGTTTTACCTCATTGGTTTTTATTACTCCTTGATTCAATAATTAAGGTGCATTCTGGGGCTGGTAGTTGCAATAGAATGCCGCCAAACCATTTCAAGCTTTTAAAACAATCAATAATCGGGGAAACAAATGTCACATGAGAAATGCAATTGCAATGCCAGGCATCTCCCGCTTCGCCTCGTCGCTCGAGCTCCAGCGGCAGCGAACCCACAGAGTTCATATGGTGGTGCCATCCGTGACCCGGGGCGGTCACTCAAATGTACAAACAAAGTTCCCCTTGCGGTGGAGGCACACTCAGGATCGTCGCTCAGGTCTCATGTGCATAGCCCCTTAGAATTTGCTGCCAACGCGTTTCAAGCATTACGCCCTTCCTCATGGGCAGCCTGTGAAGCAAAAGAATGGCGGTCAACAACCAGCGTTTTACCTCATTGGTTTTTATTACTCCTTGATTCAATAATTAAGGTGCATTCTGGGGCTGGTAGTTGCAATAGAATGCCGCCAAACCATTTCAAGCTTTTAAAACAATCAATAATCGGGGAAACAAATGTCACATGAGAAATGCAATTGCAATGCCAGGCATCTCCCGCTTCGCCTCGCCGCTCGAGCTCCAGCGGCAGCGAACCCACAGAGTTCATGTGGTGGTGCCATCCGTGACCCGGGGCGGTCACTCAAATGTACAAACAAAGTTCCCCTTGCGGTGGAGGCACACTCAGGATCGTCGCTCAGGTCTCATGTGCATAGCCCCTTAGAATTTGCTGCCAACGCGTTTCAAGCATTACGCCCTTCCTCATGGGCAGCCTGTGAAGCAAAAGAATGGCGGTCAACAACCAGCGTTTTACCTCATTGGTTTTTATTACTCCTTGATTCAATAATTAAGGTGCATTCTGGGGCTGGTAGTTGCAATAGAATGCCGCCAAACCATTTCAAGCTTTTAAAACAATCAATAATTGGGGAAACAAATGTCACATGAGAAATGCAATTGCAATGCCAGGCATCTCCCGCTTCGCCTCGCCGCTCGAGCTCCAGCGGCAGCGAACCCACAGAGTTCATGTGGTGGTGCCATCCGTGACCCGGGGCGGTCACTCAAATGTACAAACAAAGTTCCCCTTGCCGTGGAGGCACACTCAGGATCGTCGCTCAGGTCTCATGTGCATAGCCCCTTAGAATTTGCTGCCAACGCGTTTCAAGCATTACGCCCTTCCTCATGGGCAGCCTGTGAAGCAAAAGAATGGCGGTCAACAACCAGCGTTTTACCTCATTGGTTTTTATTACTCCTTGATTCAATAATTAAGGTGCATTCTGGGGCTGGTAGTTGCAATAGAATGCCGCCAAACCATTTCAAGCTTTTAAAACAATCAATAATCGGGGAAACAAATGTCACATGAGAAATGCAATTGCAATTATTATTATTGATGTCTATTTCGGAATCGTAGATCCATAAAACAGACATAAAAAAATAAAAAATCATCATGATCCATCAATAAACAAATGTTCTAAAAAATAAAAAATTGCAGGTATAAAAGTGCATGACCCACAGCACAATCACATCAAGGAGACAGGACAGTAGATCAAAAAAGGAATAGGAGGCAAGAATACACAACATCAAAAAAGCCACTGCAATAGCTTATTACATTGTAAATACCAATCCTAACAACTCATCATAGGCCATCAATGAGATTGCACAAAAAAATAAAGTGCTGCAGAGTTATAACAACAAAGTGCGAAAGTAGTTGAACACCACACTAAGATCACACATTATATTGATGGCATTGGACGATAAAATGTTCTTGCGTATAATCCAAGCCGCGAATAAATATTTAGCAACACTAATATAAATCACTTCATTCGTGTCAGTCCTCAGAATCCTCAATGTAGTTGCATACTGTCTAGTTGCTAAAAAGATACAAACTGGCATAATCCACTTCTTACTGGGTCTAATATAAGCATTGAAGAAAAAAAAGTGGTGCAGGGATTCAGATTCCTGTTGGCATGCAGGACATAAAGTGCCAGTGCAGTAATTATTCCCCCAGCGAAAACAAAAGCTATTGATCTGTAATATTCCATATCTAAACTTTATGTACAGCTGTTTTACTAAAGGGCATAAGATCTTGTCAAGAAAGGGTTCAAATGATGGACCAGCTTTGTGACCTAAGAGACTAGTCGTCAAGCTCCCCAGTTTACAATTGCGTAGTTCCTCATCCCATAGGATAACAGTTAATCTCTCTTTAATCGCAGACCTAGTCACAACAGCCGCATCAGCAGGGGTTTCCCAAAGAACTGTAGGATCAAGCCTGGCCATCTGTTCTTTATTATATACTAACCATGGCATTTCCTGCCAACCGTTTGAGAGCATACATCAAGTATAATGGGGTGACCCCGTGCCCCTCAGAACCTGGGTGTACGAGAATGTGGAAAATGTTGGTTCTGTCGGGTACAGAATTGATTCTAGGTTAACTGAATAACAATACTCAAACCTTTCAGTAATAATCAATGGAAAGCAAAGGGAAGAAAAGGCAAATACCATGAATCAAAGAAACAAAAACAAAAACACACCAAAATTAGATCAATCAAGGTCTGTATTTAAGGATAAATTCATATGATCTTTACATTTTATGGTGTCGAAATGACATTAACAGGCTGTAAGGTTCATGAACATGTAATTTGTTCCAACGGCGCAAGTGATATGGTGAAAAAAGTGCGAAAAAAAGTGCTGAATGTGAACAAGATATATACAGTGCTGTACGCAATGATGAAACTGGTCATTCAAAAGACATCCATCCCTTGGTACACAAAGCTCTGCCGCCGCTTGGAGTTTTAAATTTCCATTTCATGAGGGGCGGAGAAAGTAGGGTCAGGATTATCACAAGCACGTCGACGTTTCGACCCGGTGGGGTGCGTGATTTACTGATAGGCACGGCGGGTCTTCCTCAGGACAAGGTGATAAAAGGGACAGCCAGGATTTATGCAAGAATGGTCTATGGAAGGCGTCCTAGATGGTGATGAATCGCATCAATAGGGCAGCGTCGTTCTGTAACTCTCCGGCGTGGTTCGGGAATTGAAAGACCGGAGAGTTACAGAACGACGCTGCCCTATTGATGCAATTCATCACCATCTAGGACGCCTTCCATAGTCATTATGAGTCCAACCCATGGTGGATCATTCCCGGTCCATTGCGTACAGCACTGTATATATCTTGTTCACATTCAGCACTTTTTTTCGCACTTTTTTCACCATATCACTTGCGCCGTTGGAACAAATTACATGTTCATGAACCTTACAGCCTGTTAATGTCATTTCGACACCATAAAATGTAAAGATCATATGGATTTATCCTTAAATACAGACCTTGATTGATCTAATTTTGGTGTGTTTTTGTTTTTGTTTCTTTGATTCATGGTATTTGCCTTTTCTTCCCTTCGCTTTCCATTGATTATTACTGAAAGGTTTGAGTATTGTTATTCAATTAACCTAGAATCAATTCTGTACCCGACAGAACCAACATTTTCCACATAACCGTTTGAGAGCATCATTTCCATAGGAGGCTGCCTATAGGAGGCTAGTTCCTCATTGGACCACAATCTATGCCAGTACAATAATGGTGTAAGTTTGTACACTGAGGAAATCGGATAAATGTCTACATCAAGTAGTTGCGGTAAACGAGGGGCACTCTGTGGGAGATTTAATAAGGACTGCCACTGTAAGTCCCCTACCCTTTGTAACCCCAAAGCTCTGAACCATAAAGAGCAGACCCTTTAGCTTTGACTTTATAAATCTGCACTGCAGGAACTCCTGTCACTGTACATACTGGAATTATGAGTGTTTCTTTTTATATCGTACCCGGTATCTTCTTGGTATGATAAAACTGCTTCCCTGTTAAATTTCGGCAGGTCAAACCTGTTGGAATTTATTGGGAGAAAAGGGTCCAGAAAATACTGAGATGCAGATTTTGGTGCGGTAAGCTCCAAAAACTGCATGCAGTACCCCATTTGGCTGGAAAACGCGTAATAGCCGCTACTTATAGCACCTGATAAATAGCGTATCCCACTGAATGATTATCTATCAGGTGGGAAAAATATCGTACCTCACACCAGACCACTCATAATGAGAACCATAATGTATTCAATATTACATATGGAAATGCGTAATCCACAAATCCTAGAAATAAACCATGACTGCAAAGGCAATTGATTTCTGTACAAGTCACAAGAAACACCTAGATAGATATATTACATCAGCTGGGTTATAATGTGATTGGCTCATGTTTTTCTTATTGTCATTCTTTCTCTGTTATGATTTGTAGTTTTATGATTTTTTGCGTGGACTTTTGAGGCCACAGACAAGTAGAAGGGGATATGCAATATAATGGTGCTCATCTAATTTTGATAAAATAATGAAGGAAATATAACAGTATTATTTTGCTTTACGCTTAATTTACACCACAATGTATGTCACCAAGTAGCATATTGTGTCAAATGTTTCTATCAATATGTGTTTCACATGACCTTATCTATGATCACTGAGGGGCATATTTATCAAAATGTCACGCAGTGCAGCACAGCAAGACAGCTTGCTGCGCTGCGTGACGCGGAGAGGCAGGAGTGCTCAATATTTAACATTATATGGCGTATTCCTGTCTTCTTGCGCTGGTGCACTATGGGCCACATGCACAAAATTTAGAAATTGCGATTTCCTAATGTAAGAAAATGTACAAGTTTTCAATATCGATTCCTGATGGGGCTGCAATTTACCTACCTCAGGAATATTAATGAGGTAGGTCGCAATTTGCGACCCATTAGGAATCGCTGACATTACAGGGGTGGTGGCCTGCTGAGGTCAGCAGATCACCATGTCTGTGATTGCTTTTTAAGAAAGCAATCTTTTTTTTTTTAATGCAGCCCTTTTTCTTTAAAGGAAAACAGGATGCATTTAAAAAAACGAAAAGGAAACTTTAAAGTTTCATTTTTTAAGAATGCTCATAAAAAATAATTGTTTCAGCATTGACAAAGGGGTCCAATGGGGACCCCTCCCCTTTTGCGAATAGTTACCACCACCATTGAGGTGTCAGTAGAAAATTAATATTTTGCTACAGTAATTAGGTCGCAAAACATTCATACATACCACTGCATTTCACTATTTGGAAGGGATGCCCTAAGTACTCCACTTCCAAATACTGAATCGCTAAACAGAAATTGCGATTCAGTAACATGTTACAGAATCGCAATTTGTGTTTTGTACATATCAAAATCCATTTTTGCAGTAATCGGGCCGTTACCAACTACAAACATGCTTCTGGACGTATGCCCCTATCTGCTGCCCAGCGTCAACGCAGGCACCTTTACACTATGGTGCAAGTGTGCCTGTATTGCAGTCAGGACAACAATACTCTGAGGCTTTTTCCTCTTTCTATGTGTACTGCAGAATGCAGAACACGTAGAAAGTAGAAAAAATGAGGAGAAATAATCATATTTCTCCTCGATACGCCTCTCCTGTGAAGTAGTATTTTGACACATTCTCAGGTCTACCACTCACGGTAAATCTGGGAACGCGCCAATATCCATGGGTGGATGCGTGGGAACACCCACGCTCCACCCATGGAACTCCTCCCTGGGGCAGCGTAATGCAAGGTAATGACTTCCGCTGCCTTGTGTTACTCCAGATTTATCAAACCACTCAGGGCCGAACAAGGTGGTCTTGCGTGGCTTGGTGAATCTCATTCAAGGATTTGTATCGCCCTGCTTCCCCTTGCAAGGGCGACCCAAAACCTTTGATAAATCTGGCTCTGAGTTTCTTCAATTTGATTATCCACCAGCTAATTATAGATAAAAATAAGTTTTAAAAGAGATAAATAAGTAGTCATATGTATTCAACATATTAACATTTGATAAACATGATGAGGTTTCCTGTATTTGAAGTGGAAACATTTTAAAACATATAACAGAAACAAGAAATGTATGTATAACCTTTTATTGCAGCCACTAATAAATCTATATATATACATATATGTGGCAGTCCTTGTGTTTTCCCTTCCTTTTGACATTCATTCATACTCAAATGTCACAATACTCCATGTACTCCATCTCTCGCGGCAGGACTATGTGAAATGAGCCATGATCAGCGAAAATGTCACCTACAGTTGCTGTGTGTTTTCACACCTATTAAGGACTGCCACTTGGAAAGTGAACTGATAACATCGCGCTGTCATGGCTCCCGTAGGTAACTACAATGAATGGGAGAGAACTGTAGTCTTTTGCCGACATTCATGAAATGTGACCCTCCAATGGGAGTGATGGTTGAATGTTTTTAAGATCAGGACTGTCTTTGTGCCAAGTGATTTTAATCAATCAGCACTGAGTAAGGCTATGAAGCTGAAATGCATATGTTGAGATTAAATGCATTTTAAAGTGACCCCCAGAGTGCGCTGCAATTTCTTTTCAATATATATATATATACCCATATATATTTATATATACTTTTACTGTATTTTACAGTTACAAGAGAAAATTAAAGAAGACATCAGTCCAACAGAATCCGATTGGTTTCATACTCTAGGTAAGAGAATTTTTCTGTGTGACTTCATGGCCGATTACATCTTGATCAGACTCGGTGGCACCACATCTACGTTGTTTGAGATCATGCAAGAGTTTAACATGCATTGCTAACAAAAGTTACGAGTTGCAAGTTTTACATAGTGATAAATGTACACTCTTACACAGATGAAACGTGGGTTATTTTATGAACCATGAAAACTGTTAATTTTATGTTGATAACTTGAAGTATACTAGGGCGATAGCAAAAATAAAAGAACTGAAAACTTTGCGTCTAACTGCTAGGCAAATGACCTTACTGTGACGAACATTATATTTGATAGGGGAACTGGGCCGCGTTGTTTTATAAAGAAAAGTCCCAGTAGTAGAGATGATAAATAAGGTTTATCTTATGGTGCCAGAGGGCCGTCTGTGCCTGCTGCCTCTGCATGGAGTGGCGTGGGTCTGTCTCGTCTGTCCAATCTACTGATGAAGGTGCTCGCATGCATGGGTTGGATCTGTGCCAACACTCTCCAACTGCTGCAGGTATCATCAGCAGAGGGACAGTGAGTTTATCTGGCACTGCCTGCAGCCTCTCACAGGGTCCCATAAGCAGTATGGCTGAAGTAGCAGCTGGTCCCTGCGCTGAGAGGCGGGGGAAGGGGGACAGAGGTGGGGGGACTAAGAGTGCAAAACAAATTAATAAAATTAAAAAATAATTTACCTGACAGTCCTTTCGCATAGACGCTCTTCTCCTCCTTATGAGCACAGACTCCCCGAATCCCCTGCAGCCAATCCCGACGCTGCTCTCATTCATGAGAGCAGCGTCAGGATTGGCCTGAGCGCCGAGGATTTGCGCTCCCAGGGAGAATGGGAGCCTGTGACTGTTGTTTCCAACCCAGCAATGAAGCTGATTTGGAGAGAGCTTCATTGCGCATGACGCTTTGGCCGGCCTGAGACGGCTGGCCAAACCACCACTGCCCACCACTCTCCCTCTGTGACTGCCCCCCTCCCCGCGATGGCCCCGCCCCCAAGACTCGCTCAGGAGAGAAAAATAAAATGATAATAAACCTGGTTTATTATCATTTTATTTTTACGTTTTTGCCACTGCTGAGGGGGAGGGGGGCGACGCTCCTCCAACATAGCGGAGGAGCCGCTGCTGTATGGCTGTTTTCAGCCTTTCAAGTGCAGAGGGTTTTCTACACCATAAACTAGAGCTCTGGCCGACCTAACAGCAGAAGATCACCTCCACTGACTTCACTGCTGGCCTGTAATAAACGATTACAGGTCAGAAGTGATGTAATTGTCTTGTTGCAAGAAGTACATTATGGCATCTGTGATTAGGAACTCGAACAATACTCATATTAAACCTAATACCTTCATCATTAATGAGTTCCTAAGCCTTTTTTTAGTCAGTATAAGAACAATGAAGACATATTAATAATAACAGACAAGGTACAGTTTTAAAAAAAATAAACACATTGAGATTTTTCAATCAATGTGAATTAAATTAAATGAAGAGCATTAGGAAAACTGATCTTTGCGAATCCACGAAGTAATAAATTATGAGGACTAATTTCTGAATTTGCCTTCTTTATCTGTACCGTGTCAAATAAGACTCTAAGCAGAACACTAGTTTCCAACCCACTCACTGATGATAGGGTGAGCTGTTGACATACTGTTAAACATACAGAGGCTGTTTCCTATTTTTCGCTGACTAGAGGGATCATGGCAGAAAATCATTGTGGAGGAAAGAAATCTCTGCTTACAACTAAGGCTATTACATGTGGAAGGAAACAGGTTCCTCTCTCTGTATGTTTGATACAAGCACATGATAGCTTAGTTAGCTCGTCCACTAGCCTTGGAGGAGTGTACAGCATTATGTTTTTGCTTTTCAGGTTAATGTCCACTGCACGAGGACCAGAGATTTCCAAAGTGTGTTGGAGCTTATATGACATCCTATATCTTTCACCCATTTAGTTGTTAGACGCTGTGCATTCAATAGGAGGGTGTAGTATATCTTCCTTGTTTTAAAAGCAAGAAAGAGCTTAATGAAAACGTTGGATTTAAAGAATATTCCAGTATGGAAAAATGAGAGTAAGCATGACCAAACTTGAACGTATCTAAAAAGATATCTCAAGGGAGACCTAGTCAAAAGTTTTTAAATTTGTTAACTTATGTTCTCGTCACAGCGATTGGCTTTATAAAGGTCCTCTGTACCAACTGAGCCAAACAAAATCAGTGAAAATTGAAGGTAATGCCAGGTTATCAGCCTTTATAGACTGCCAGATAGGCCTGTATAAAGAAGATAGAGGGACATGAAACTCCATATAGTTAATTAGCAAGTGTGCAGAATGGATTGGTTTGTCTTAAGTATCACTTTCTTGAAGTAAAGGAGTGAAGAGCGGGATGGCTGGGGTGATGGCCACTGTTATTGGGCTTCATGGTATGATAAACTCTTGCTCACCTCTCAGCCCATTAGTACCATTTCAAATCAGGAACCCAAAGCCCACCAACACAGATCAGACATCTTTGCCCTTCATAAGCTCTTCTAGCCACCTTAGCATCACAAACAAGGGTGAATAATAAAGTCTACTAGAGTCTGAATTAATGTAAGGAAACATAATAACAGACTTCTCTAAATACATATAGAAAAAGTGAAAGTCTAAGCACCTTTATTAGATCAACTCATGCTATCGCGGTGATAGGAGGAGTGCACAATTGTCTAGATGTAAAACTGTCTCAAGTTGTAAAGCGCTGTTCCTGATTTGCTATTATGTTTCTGCCATTAGTGTTTTTATCTGTATTCATTGACATGGATAATATAAGTACTAAATATAACACGAATAATGTATAAAAGCTGAAAGAGGTGGTGGCAACATTAACCTCAATGGTGTGGTGGAACAGAAATAAGAGATAAGTGTGGCGATGCATCCATCACTACTGTGAGCCCTGGTGGAGTAGGGAGCTGCAGTTCAGTTTGATGTTCATCTGCCAACACTGTAGGTCCCAGGCTGCCTCTTCCAAAATGTGGATGTTGCCCGACAAACAGCCGCTGTGTTGAGCCCACTGCAGGCACAGTCTCCACTCGAGGACCTGTATGTGCCACCATTCCAAATAAATCAGCAGAATTCATGAGGTAAAGAGGCCAAGAAGACTCAGAAGAGTCCACGCTAGAACCCAGGAGTGAACCTGAAACATTGGGTTAATACCTAGAATCTCCCAGACACACTGCAGGTGTGGAAAAGCTTTGCATTCCACCGGTCAGGATGGCTTATGAAAGGCATCTCCTGCATAGGCTACGGGTGGGACGTCGACCAATTGACAGAAAACCCCAGGGATGACAGATGGCAAACAGTTGTCTGCACCTAACTGCTGTGAGTCCCCTTCAGCAGCCAGTTGTCGAGGTATGGGAGTTCATGTATCCTGCATCCACCCCCCTCAACTTCGTAAGTACCTGAGGGGCTGAGGTGAGGCCAAAGCATGGGACAGTGAGCTGGAAGTGTTTTTAGCCCACCAGAAACCGAAGGAAACCTATGTGGGACTGCGGAACAAGTACATCTAACTACTCATCCTGCCAGTCCAAGAACATCATCCAATCCCCTGAATCCAGGGCAGAAAGAATGTAGCAGAGGATCAAAATCCTGAATTTGTCTTTCTGGGGGAAGATGCCCAGCAGTCGAAGCTCCAAATTGGGCAGAGCCCTCTGTTGTTTTTGGGCATCAGAAATAGTGATAGTAATACCCCCTTCCTATCTCTGCCTCTGGGACTCTATCTTTGGCATCTTTGTACAGCAGAGACTGAATCTCCTGTGCCAGAATGGAGGCACGATCTGCCAAAGTCTTAACAGAAACAGGTAGAGCATGAGGGGCAGTGGATATGAAGGGAAGGGCATATTAATTCTGAACAATCTGCAGTGCCTACTGGTCTGAAATTATATGCCAGCTGAGCTGAAAAAAATAAATTCTGCCCCTTACTGGTTGCACGTGACCATGGAAGAGGAAATCAAAGCATCTTGCCGACAGCAGCGGTGGAGGAGGAGGACTACTGTCCATGGTGATGCCCAGGGCCTCTGCTGCCACCACATCCTCCAGAGGCACAAAAGGGTTGTGCTGGCTACTGTATAAATTGCAACGGCTGCCTCTGGTGATATGCAAAGCCCTAAGAGTATCCCTGAATTTCCAGTATTGCAGATGGAATTGATATGCCAAAGAGACCAAATGTAAGTAGCTGGTCATAAAATGGTGATCCTTAAAGCACTCCAATGCAGAGTTAGCTGTTTCACCAACAAGCCTGGAAACGTCTAATAGCAAATCTATAAGGGATGCCTGCATGTCACCAGCAAACTCCATGGCCCGCATCTGGGCATGACACACTAATTATGACTCTGGTGCCCATAGCGTGATCCACAGTGTCCGTCGTGTCCAGACCAACAGTCAAAACATATTTAGCTGTGTCCTGTCCATCTTGGATTGTCTGAGTGACCTGAATTTGTCAGGGATGGCAGGTAGAATCTCACTGTCCATATCCCACAAGGCATGTGTTTAGCGTTCCGGAAGGCATCTGATGTTCAGGGACCTCAGTGCCAAACTGGCAGAGGAAAAGGCTTTTGCAGAATGTGTCAATGCGCTTCAACTCTTTGTCCAGAGGTACAGTGCTGAACGCATTGGGATTTGCCTTGCTGATGGAAGCCTGATCCACCAGGCTCTCAGGAGTCGGGAGCTGGTTCACAGCTGCTGGGTCCCCTGGCTCAGGTCTATGGCCTAGCCACCGGTTGACTTACAGAAGAATCTGAAATTGGTTGATACCAGGTAGCTATCAATGCTTCTGTGAAAGCCTCTTTAATAGGCAGCAGGGGCTCTGAAATAGCAGGGCCAGGCTTCACAATTTCTGTCAGTACATGTGCCTTGGTCTGTATGGTGGACACTCTGTGGGGGCATAAGCCCAGATAGATGTCCCACAGGAGCAGTTGGTGCAAGGATGACCCCCACCTGCGGAAGTCCCACTGGGAACACCAGCTGCTCTACTATAGTGCCTGAAAGCACTGCACAGAGAGCAGGCATCATCCTAAAAAGCTTCTGCATTGTCTTTCTCAAGTCCTCTATTTGCTGTAAGGTCGACAGCGTGGGGAACTTGGGGCACTCTGAGAACAGCTTCCAGGTGAGTTTGGAGTTGGGCGATGGAAATGCAGTCTCGTCCTTTCATTCCCATCGCACAACTTCTACCCAGACTGGAAGTGACATACGGAGGACGTTTTGATTTTTTGTTAAGAAGTTTGTCCCTCTACTTCATCTTCAACATACCTAAGGACTTATCTATGGACAGAGACTTCAAGTGGGTCCCAATTCTGGTGCAGGGGCTGGTATGAGACCTAGAGTGGGTCCACTGCTTGGAGTACAGCCCACACCGTTTCTTGTGTTCAGAGACTTACATCTTTTCCTCCTGCTCCCTGTTGACCATGATGCATTTATCGAAAGTCTTGGACTCATGCCTGGACCCTAGACACCACAGGCAGACATGGTGTGGATCCGTGACCAAGGTCTGCTTCCTGCAGTCATAGCACTGTTGGAAGCCTGTGGTATTCGGGGGAAACATTTTCTTAGCACACATTCTGGGAAACAAGTTTTTTTGATCTGTAAACACTGACGAAAAGTTAGGAGTGGAGCTCCGGATCTGCATCAAAGACCACTGAAAGAAAGAAATTTACATCAGGGGTGGCGCCTTTATACAGCTCCATGTTGTCACTTCCTGGGACAGTGCGAGGTTGCTGCGGAACCACTGGCACCATCTATCAGCATGTAGTTGCTTTGAAAAGTTCTGGATTCAGTCTGACATCTCGGGGAATTCAAATGTTGAGGAATCTGCATATAGAAGTATGTGTCATAAGCTTCCAGTTACTCTAGCAGAACAATTTAGTTGGAAAATTGTACTATGAATGCTTTGGTCACATTTTTTTAAAAACATGTCTCAGTTTGCCTCACAGGAAGTATTAGCAACTCTTGTAATTTGGGTTAAATAATGTGAGAGGAGGGGGCCCCTTTGAGGGGAAATATCCCTGTCTATTTGGATCACTAATCTGGCACTTATTCCAAAATAGAGTGGTTAAATTAAAGTATTCACATGGACATTTACTCACTCAATTTGATTCCCTGGCTGTCCGATCCTCCAACTCCATCATTGATCAACGATGCACCCTTATGAAAAAAGTAAGAATGTGGTTCACTTAATTTGGCAAAGCAAATATAGGAAAAGTATTTAATAGTGCTTTTGAATTCAAAAGCGATTTCTAGATCTCTCTATAACCTCTTTAATGTTCAACTTTTGTTCTTTGTTTTAGGTGCAGAACTTCGTGAAAGAATGTATGAATTTTTGAATCATTTACCTGAACCCATTCCACAATTAGAGGTAAAATTAAAAACTTGATTTCTAGTCTTTGCTGCGATCTTGGCAGACAGGGTACTCCGTCACAAACGTGGCAGATATCCCGTCCACCAAATTACAATCCCATTATATCCTATGGAACTTATAATTTGGCAGACAGGATATCGTTCACGTTTGTGATGGAGTATCCTATCCACAAAGATCGTAATCAGGCCCATAGTCAGGGCTCCTTTAATCCATCTTTTAGGCCATTACAGGTCACTCAAGCATTATTAGTCTCAGTCTTAGTCTTGGCTGCCATTTGGTTAAACTATTGACATAAACAATAAGCCTGATGTACAAAGCCATTTTACGGTTGCAAAGCCTGCGATTCGCAAAATAACAGGGTTTGGGACAGCAAAAGGGCTTTTTGTTATATACTAAACCCATTTATGTAATTCGGCAACAGGTTACTGAATCGGTAAGTGGGTTTATGAACAAATAACAAATCACTATTTGGAAGGGACATGTTTAGAGCGCCGCTTCTAAAAAGCGATTCATTAAGGTATGTAACAATGTTTCATGACCCAAATCGCAAAATCATAAAATATTGAAGATTTACAGATGCCTCAGAGAGATGGTAACCCATTGGCAAATCGAAAGGAGTCCCTTTGGGACCACTGCCAACCCTGAAACAAACAAACAAAATATTTTTAAATGCAGCCGTTTCCTTTAAGGAAAATGGGCTGCACTTTAAAAAAGAGTTTATTTTATTGGAAATGTGGCTTCAGAAATGGTGGTCTGCTTTCCCAATTATTCAGAATTTTGTGAACCGACCTATTAGTACATAGTTCAGTTCGCACAGTTTATTTTCATTCACAAAAAGTTGGTGCGCAATTTGTGACCACTTTTTGCGATTGGAAATTTTGTGCATCAGGCTCAATGGTTCCCATAGATTTACTGATACAACCAATTATGAAATTAAGGCAGCCACTCAAGTACAAATCCTACACTTCCAATAAAAGACAAAAGCAAAGTACAAAATGTAAATTATATTTGAGACAATCTTCTTAGAGCAATATAAAGCATGACAGATATGAATAGGTGCTCCCATCCACGATAGAGTGAAAGTGATAAGTGATCAAAGAGAAATAAATGTACACGACAAGAAAAACCAGAACACTAAATTGTTTGTATATTCTTCGTCCTTGGAATAGCCATAACTAAATGTCAGTTCTGACGCATAATATGTACAATTAATGTTTGACCCAAACAGTGAGTGGTACAAAGTTTCGGCCCCCAAATTGATTTTTTGAAAGGTCTTCGTCAGGAGAGATATGGGTAGCAACCTCCTGTTGACATAACTTCTACATAGTACATGCTTGTGTAGCCACTAGACAAATCTGAATCAATAAACATCTTCTAAATGACTGCAAAAGTTGTGCTTCTCGAGCAGCTCCATTTAGCGGTGGTTGTAATTCCAGAAAGCTGAAGGGCCTCCTTGGTTAAACAAAGCTAAGCTACAGGAATTCCAAACCACTGGCTTGTGCTCAATGTCTGGTATCATAAATGCAAAACAACATCTGGCGTAAGGTTATGAAAATTGTACATGTGTGGGTCATCATTTTCCAGCAAGGAACTGAGCCAAGCCAGTCTTGCCACCTGAGACAAGCACAGCTTTGCATGGTGCATCTTGCTACAGTATACGATGACACAGGATGACACAGAAAGTGCAATGTATGGTGCTTCAGCAAAGTGTAGAACTGGAGTGGATGACGAAAGGAGCATTCATTTGGTGCTCATGTCATTGGATGTGTTTACTGAACAGGATCTGCCAAGGGATGTATGTGGGTCTGATCTAATTTATCTGTCTGACCAACATGGTATGAAACTGCATTAGTAGTGTCTAGAGATCCCTACTTGCATTTAGCAGTGCAGTATTATAGCCTGAACTGGTATCAGTAGTTTCTGTTGAGATGAGCCTGTCCAACATGACTGTTCAAGGATGCAGACTCTGCACTACTTCTCTACTAACCCCACATAGCACTGAATCACAGCTCAATCAGTGATCAGTAAAATGAAGGAAGCAATGCTGGGTGCTAACCACCACAGAAGACTGTAAAGAAAAACACAAAGATTTATTGATCGAAATGCTACTGTAATATACTGTAGTAATGCTTATGGTATAATTGCCTGCCTAAGTAGTGGTTGATTCAACACATAGGAACCCATCTGGCACAGGAATACATAATCTCACAAATGTATCTTCAAACTCAAATGAATTATCTAGTTTGACTGGTTTCTCTGAGATGGTCTTCCGCCTGTGTAGGCTTCCTGTCTTCTCTACCCTGTCCCAGCTTTCCTATGTCATTGAAGACCCTCATGCTAAATGATCATTAGCTAACTTAAATTTGATTGCAAATAGTTGCTGCACCTGAGGCTCATTAGTAGCAGTTTCATTGTGACTTCCTTATAAGAGTTTGTAAGTTTCTCCACCTGATCAGTGTAATGTAAGAATGTTTATACATTTTGCACAGCCTTTTTTAAGTGATTGGTTTCTCTGGCTACAGGTAGAATATTGTCCCTGAAACTGAGTAAAGTGGGTAGGCAATCACAGCTCTTGGTGGGGCTCTCTGCATTGGTTTTCTTCATAGTTTCCAACGAGCCCTTTCCAGGATAAAATTGAGGGGGGAGGGGCATTGTTTGTGCTCATTTCAGATCTCTCACAGATCCATGTTGCACCATTAGTGCCTTCTGTAGACATACATAATGTGATAGGCAAAGAAACAGATTATATGATCAAAAGTTATTCAACAAATGTCAAGTTAATAGGAGTCTTGTATATATTACTAGTAAATCACTAAAGTTGTTTAGTGATCATCAAAAGTTTGAAATCGGCATACATGTTGGAATGAAGGAAACATTTATGTAGAAATACTATTATACAGAACCCAGTGATAAGAATCTTCAACAGCAAAAAGTTCATTCAACATTCAATGAACTACAATAACAGAACTACCTTAATAAATCCCTTTATGAAGAAATTGAACTTCATCCTCCCTCACCACTACTTGCTCGAACCCTAAACAAACTTATATAAAACCTTAATTCTTAACATTACCTATACACTAATCTCAAAACTAACCAAAACTGACCCTGGTATGTACCGTAACTCTAACCTGACCTCTACTAGTAATAATGTTTTCAACGTTAAGTTTATTTTTGTTATAGTGACCTAACTTCTTTTCTTCCTAGTGGTTTATTCATAAACGTTGAGTCTCGATTTTGTATAAAGAATCTTGAGTAGTGAAAGTTACAAGGGATTCTCTCATTCTGTGCTTACTGGAATCATGTTTCTATGTTTAAACAACATTTGTGGGTATTTGTTTGACATTAAAGTAATCTGATTGTTTTTTGCAGGACTTTTTAGATACTGAGGGTTTATCTATGTTATTTCCAAGGGTTGAAATATTCCTAATACACCAACGGCCTGTCGAAATGCTGGAAAAACCACCAATGGATGGTAGGTTTGAATTTCAGAGACATCGCCGGCGGTCATTTATTGTTGTTTGGCATAGCTATTGCAAATCTGAAAAGCATAAATTATTTTTAGCAAATTTAAAATCTACATTTATTTTGACCAATTATAGATTATTGTTGCCTACATTAGGAAACATTTAGTGTGCAAAAAACTGGAATCCAATCCTATATAGTATGTAAGTAAAATATTGTTTAAAGCTCATGCTGCTTCCAGCAGGCTTCTTACCGATGTCTAAGCAAAAGGAAAGGTCAAACTAGTAAGAGTAATAGTTAATTACAAAGCAGGTTCTAATGTTTATGGAATTTAAGATGTTCCAGAGTACAGCAAAAAGAAAAGAGAAGTTCAATTTATGTTGTGTGGAATCTGTGAAAGAGCCTGATTAAAAAGCTCAATAAGATGGACTTGGTACACACCGTGATATTTCTTTAAAAAAAGGAGGCAGGGGGGCGTGGCCAAGATGGCGGCGGAGTAGCACCGATTCTCTGGGGCTCCGCTCACCGAGGCCGATAACTAGGCATCCATCTGCAGTCTTGTGACCTGTGAGGCGCCGAAAAGTGAATCCAAAGCGTCCGGAACGCAGGAGGATTGTCCAGTCCTGAGGGCGGGCGTCGTCCTCGGCGCTACGCGGCAGCGACGCTGTCCGGAGACTCGCGGCTGTGGAGACAGTGATGCAGCGGAGGCCACAGCGAGGAGCAGGCCATTGGAGGAGGGGCGCGGGCCCCGCGCATTGAGCTGCGACACCTGCCCGCGGAGTTGCGGTGAGCACCAAGGGACGAGAAGCGCCTCGGAGGGGCGTTGGGCCCGCCAGGTGTGAGACACGTCCAGACACCCCTAGGAACCTGCACCGGAGTCCGGGACCACGAGGCGGTGAAGGAACGGCGGTGAGGCCTGGCGACAGCGCCGAAGGGGGAGGTGCGACCCCGATTGAGCAGGCAGCCTTTGATCCCGAGATCGGTAGTCTCGGCTACCCAGGAGTGAAACGGAGCGGGGCAGCAGTGGCGCGTGGCCCCCGGGGTGGAGATCTGCGGCTGGGCCTCGCGAGCAGAAGTGACAGGCCCGAAGAGGTGCGGCTCAGAGGGTGCCCGTTGGACCGGTGCGGTCATCATCGTGCAAAGTGAAAGCGGTGCCGCCAAAGCAGTCACGGTGGGTGGCGTGAGGTGGAGGCCTTGTGGGCCCTGTGGGAAATCGGACCCCAAGCACACGCCTAACATTCCCGACGGCCTCAGAAGCGTGGAGCCCGCGCAGCAGTCAGAGTGAGTGGCGCGAGGCGAGGACCTGGTGATCCCCTGCTGTCGGTGGCTGTCCCCCGCGGCCCCTATCCCGGCGCTGTCCTGCAGTCGCGCCTGGCCTGAGTGTGAGTGGGAAGCCACGGTAGGGAGGCCCCCACTGTTCTCTTGGGACGGACGGCCTGGCCCCGGGGACTTGAGAGCCAGCGTTGGGGAGTGAAGCCTCGAGTTTGTGGCCTCGGTCTGCCGTGAGGCCGCGCCACGAGGGAGGAGCGCCTATTCTGGGACTCGTGGGGTGGAGCCTGTAGACGGGGCCTGTTGGCCCGCAACTAGATTTGGCATCACGCACGCCTAGAGACGCCAGGAGCACGGAGGCGGCATCAGGCTCCCGCACGTAGCAGTATCACCAGAGTGGGGAGCCATTCGCACAACCAGCGTGGAGAGCGCAAGCTGGGCCTCTCGTCGTGACTTTACCGTTGGCCACCCCGGAGGTACGAAGGGGCTTGGGAACCACACACTGGCGGTGTGGCCTGGTCGGTGCGCATCCTTGGCGCCATCCTTGTGGTCTGGCCTTGCGGCCCAGCGCTGAGCTCCGACCCCTCTGGTGCTTGGGGGCGCTTCCCCCGGTGCGAGGGCCGACTGGTGGGACCACGCCGGCGGCGGACTCTGCACAAAGGTATAACCCCTGAGTTCACGGAGTTCTGCACCCCCCCAGCGAAAGATTGCTGTACCCCAAGCAACCGGGATCGGCGGCAGTTGCAGGAGCACTTGTCCCCCATCTGAGGATACGTAAGGTGTGAGTCTCGTAGTCCTGTGCCCCACTGATCACGGCTATGGCCACACAACGATCCAAGAAAGACACCATGAGTAAGGACGCTTCCATTAAGGACCTACTTCAGAAATCGGGCGGGAAGAAGGCAGGGGGACCCGGCACCAACCCCCAAGGGTCCCAGACCGGTGACGCAGCAACGGACTCTGTCACGGGGAATGCTGCTGACCCGGTCACGAAAGGGTTTATGGAACAGCTATTTAGCTCGCTACGGGATGACTTCGCTGGACTGCGACAAGAGATGGCCTCCGATATCAAGCAGCTCAGGACGGAGCTCAGCGAGGTAGGTGACAGAGTAGACACCCTGGAGCGCAATGGGGACCGACGAGAGGAAGAGCTCACTGAACAGGCCCGGGAACTAATCGACCACCGCAAACGGAATGAGGAGCTATACCTCAAGCTGGAAGACCTGGAAAACCGCTCGAGGCGCTCTAACATCCGCATCAAAGGCGTGCCACTTCAAGCAGACGGTGGCAAGCTGGAAGACTGGGTTCTTCGCCTTTTTAAGCACATGGCCCCTGAGTTGAGGGACAAGGAGGTCACGTTGGATCGCACTCACCGTGCCAGGCGGCCCGCCTCAGGCCCCGGCCAACCACTACATATCCTAACTTGCCTGCACTCCTACCGGCAGAAGGAGATTATTATGGCCGCCACACGTGACCGACCGACAGTGGAATTCGAGGGTCTCCAGGTGGGGGTTTTCCAGGATCTCTCACCCCTCACCCTTCAGAGGTGCAAAGAGCTACGACCAGCCACGTCCTTCCTCCGCGAGCAGGGAATTCGTTACAGGTGGGGGCATCCGTTCCGCCTGTCCTTCGTCTGGAATAAAGAAACACATGGGGTGCGGAATCTACAGGAAGCGAAGGCCATACTTGGTAGCGCTCTGACAGTGGCTGACGACTCGGATGCGACGGAGGGAGGCCCATCATTGGGAAAGCTGTCGAGAGCGGGCAGGAGACGTTGCCCTAGGAGGGACACCCAGACGAAGCCGTCGGAGGAGGAGCGCCAAAAAGAACGGGAAGCCCTGCTGCGACAGCTGCAGGACCAGGAGGGTTCCGGTGACCAAGGCCACTGACTGATCCTAGTAGTCGTTGTCCTGTGACCTGGTGATAGGGAGAATGGTCCGAGCCTAGCGGTTTGAGACATCGGTCTTGGTGGGGGGAGCCCCATCTTCAGAGTGGTGATGACCAACCGTTGGACACATGGACCCTTACACGTCGGTGCGAATTGTTCCTGTTGGAAGATGACATTGAAATCTCCTTGTGTTTTTCATCTTCTCTCTCTTCTCTTTCTTTTTCTCTCTTTCTTCTCTTCTTTCTTCTCTACCCACGAGAGATCTGCAGCCCTCCCACAGACAGGTAGGGTGAACCTTCGATACTGGTGGTCAGGGGCGTCGAGCGGGGGCAGAGGGTACAGGGCACCATTGGGGCGGGGGATGGGGCCGCTGCGATCAACGGAGGTGCACTGTCTGAGTGTCTTATTTGCTCTTTCCCTGGAAGGCAGCGCTGGATGCACGGCCCGGTGCCTTAGGCTTACCCACCCACACACACATAGGGTCTGCTCCATCATGCTCGAGGGAAACTGCGTGGCGCTGCGGGAGGGGGCTGGAGTGACTGGGAGGCTGTCCGCTGGCGGGGTGCGGGTGGGGGGGAGCAAGTACCCTGTCGCTGCTGGCTTTATGTGCGAAGTGCTAGATAAGTGCGCAAGCATACCCCCTCACAATATCCCATGACAAGACTTAAAGTAGTTATCATGAGCTTCAATGTTCGGGGCCTTAACTCGCCTGTAAAGCGGCGAGCGCTTCTTGCCTTGTTGAGAGATGCTAAGTGTGATATCTGTCTCTTACAGGAGACCAACCTCATGCGGGCTGACTGGAAGCGGCTTAGATCCAAATGGTTCGATAGACAATACTTCTCATCAGGGCCGGGGAAGAAGGCTGGAGTGGCGATCCTTTTAGCCACGCACTTTCAGGGGACAGTAGTGGGAACCCACACGGAAGTCGCTGGACGCCTCCTGGCCTTACGGGTGTTGCTAGGAGAGCGTGTGCACACGATAGCTTCGGTTTACAGCCCCAATGAACACCAGGATGCCTTTTTACGTGATACGATAAGTCCGCTCCTGGAGTCCCCCGACGAAGACTTAGTAATCGGTGGGGATTTTAACTTGGTCCCGGACGCAGGTTTGGACAGGTCGGCGCTCAGGGTGGGACACTCGGGATCGATCTCCGACACAATGCTTCGGAGACTGGGGGAGGCTGGTCTTACAGACGCCTGGCGACACCGCTTTCCGTCTGCACGGGAATACACCTTTTTCTCGGCGGCACATCAAACGTATACCCGCATAGATCTCTTTTGGACCTCGCCTAGAGTCACGACGTATCTATCGGGGTGGCGGCGCTTTCCGACCACTCCCCGATCGTCTTAACGTTGCTCCTCCCTGGCGGCTCCCCACGGCAGGGTTCGTGGCGCTTAAATCATAAACTGCTCACATACGATGCCAATATCATTGAACTGCGGGGCGCTATCAAAGCCTACTTGGAAGTGAATGACGTAGGCTCTGTCGGGTTAGACACGCTCTGGGATGCCCTGAAGGCGGTCCTCCGTGGACGCTGTATTGCTATCGCGGCGGGACTGAACAAGGACCGTAAGGCCAAGAGGGGGGAATTGGAAGACCAAATTAAGGAGCTGGAGGGGGTCCATCGTCGTACGGGGGCGGTCCAAACACGGCGACTACTCACGCAGGCGAGGAAGCAGCTGAGGGCGCTTGACCTCGACGGCGCCGAATATGCTCTGCTCCGCACTAAGCAGCGCTACTACGAGGGGGGAACAAGGCTGGGAGACTCCTGGCACACGCTCTTCGGGCTGAGACGGCGGCACGTCGGGTTGCGGAAATTAAGAATGGCCGAGGAGAGATCCTGAGGGCGGACGGAGACATTGCAGCCGAATTTGAGGCCTTTTATACTGCTCTTTATTCAGCCGAAAGCCTGGACCCTACTGCGGCCGAGGAGTACACGCAGGCTGCGCCGGTGACTCCGCTATGTTACTCTGCCGCGGCCAACTTGGACGTGGATATCCGACCTGATGAAGTCTTGCGGGCCATTCAGGGACTTTCCGTTGGAAAGGCACCAGGCGAGGACGGCTTCCCGGTCGACTTCTATAAAATCTTCGCTCCGGACCTTGCCCCCCTCCTGGCGCGCCTGTTCAACACCTTTAGCACGACTGGGAAACCTGCCCCATCGATGTCCAAGGCAGAGGTAGTGGTCATTCCCAAGCCGGGGAAGGATCCTCAAGAGTGCGCCTCATACCGCCCCATCTCTTTGCTTAATGTGGATCTGAAGATCTTCACCAGCATTTTAGCGTCCCGACTCGCCCCCCACATGGAAGGCCTGGTGGACCCGGACCAGTCGGGCTTCATCCCGGACCGCAATTGCGGCGATGGGACTCGACGACTATGTCACCTATTGGATAAGACGCAACGCACCCAGACCCTGGCGATACTCCTATCGGTGGATGCCGAAAAGGCCTTCGACCGGGTCCATTGGCCTTACTTGCATCAGGTCCTCTGCCGATTTGGGTTAGGGGAGAGATTCAGGAAATGGGTGAACTGTGTCTACCGTGGTCCGCAGGCCCGCATCCGGGTTAATGGGGTGGTCTCCCGTCCCTTTCAGATCGGGCGAGGCACGAGGCAGGGGTGCCCCCTCTCCCCTCTCCTGTTCGCGCTGGAGCCGTTTGCCAAAAGAGTCCACCAGCTCCCCACGGTCACCGGGATCCGGATGGGAGATAGGGAGCACAAGATTTCGTTATATGCGGACGACGTGCTCCTTTTTTTAACTCGCCCGTTGCTATCTCTTCCCCCCTTTTGGCGGAGGTCGATGCCTTTAGAGCGGCGTCGGGATTCAAAATTAACCTGAAAAAGACTCAGGCTCTTAGCCTCACGCTACCTGCCATGGATCAGCACCAGCTAAGGAAGCACTTTCCATTCACGTGGGCCACTAGCGACATCACATACTTGGGGCTCCGGGTTTTCTCGACCACCGCGAAGATTGCCCAGTTGAATTACTCGGAGATACTGGCCAAGGTTCGCCAAGAACTGAACAGTTGGAAGAAGCATGTCCTTTCATGGCTGGGCAAGATAGCCGCCGTTAAAATGACGATTCTGCCCCGTCTTCTTTACATAATGCAGACACTCCCCCTATGTCCGCTGCCCACGATACTGGCCCAACTGCAGCAATTACTCGATGGCTTCATTTGGGGGGAAAGAAAGCGCGCATGGCTCGCCATCTCACATACCTGAGACAGGAGGAAGGGGGACTCGGGGTCCCACATCTTGGGCGCTACTATGAGTCGGCGCAATTGCGTTGGATGATAGAATGGTACCAACTAGAGTCGGAAAAACACTGGTGCTTCATTGATAGGGGTGTGGCAGGGATCCACATCTGGAAGGTTCCCTGGCTCCCCAAACGTCATCGCCCGCAGAGCGTGTACATCTCCCCGGTTTTGCGTGCCACCATGAAGGTATGGGACAAGGTGCAGGAGAAATGTCAACTGTCTAAGGCCGTGTCGCCCTTGACCCCTTTTATTGGGAACCCAGACTTTCCCCCGGCTCTCGTAGGGAACGCATACTTGAAATGGCAAGACGCAAACTGTAAACGCCTAGGCGACCTTTTCGATGTGCAAGGAATCATAGACTTTCCCCAACTGGTAACTGGCTATGGGATCCCCAAGGAGGCATACTGGCAGTACTTGGCGCTGCGCCATTGGATCACACAGCCCCAAGTCCGGGTACATGCAGGTCGGCGCCTTACAAAATTTGAGCTTTGGTATGTTACCCGCACCTCAAATAAACGCCTCCTGTCAGATATCTATAATTTTCTCAACAAGGCTAAGAACCAAGCTAAGTCCCCAGCACAGCGAAGGTGGGAATCGGAGCTGGGTCGGGAATTTTCCTTGAAAGAGTGGGCGGACATCATTCACAGGGCCCGGGCCTCATCGTGCAGTACCTCGGGGAAGGAGATGCTCCTAAAAATTGTGCATTATTGGTATTAGACCCCGGTGCGTATCGCTCAGTGGAAACCACGCAGCAGCGATCTTTGTTGGCGCAAATGCGGACAGACGGGCACACTATCCCACATTCTATGGCACTGCCCTAAGATACAAGCCTACTGGGACTCTATACTACCTTTGGTTGACCACATATGCCAGACAGAACTCCCCAGATTCCCTAGCTACATTCTGTTTGGACTTCCCAACCCTCTCACATACCCTCTCAGGTCCTGTAGGGGGAGGGCGCTCACCCTAGCTCTGGGGGCAGCTAAGCAGGTTCTCCTAGCAAAATGGTGCACGGAGGACATCCCGACTAAACTAGACTGGCTGCACAGACTGTGGGAAGTGGTAGGGATGGAAAGGATCACCGCGGGGATTGATCGCACGTCGCCTAAATTTGATAAGACCTGGGGGTCCACTGTGGCATACCTATCCTCCGAGTTCGTTGAATTTACTTGCCTTCGGTACTTAAGGGTCCTGCGATTTCCCACTGCTCCCCCCGCAGACACGCTGCCCCTTCTGAGGAGATTCCGTCCTAGATCCCTATCAGGTCGTACTTTGGGCTGTGGGTGGATTCCCGTCTCTTTTCTCTCTTGCTTTCCTCAGTTTCTTCTCTGCTTTCCTTCACTCTTTCTTGACTTTCCCTCCCTTTTAAAATTTGAATGTTGCCTACACTGATCCCCGCAGGCCAGTGGTCGTAGGTGGGTGTACTGTTATTGCTTGCAACAAATTCAATAAAAACGATTTAAACCATAAAAAAAGGAGGCATTTGTCATTGGTCAGGTCATGAAAAGGATCCAAATAGAGTGGATACTATTGTGCATTCCCACTTCCTCATGGTTCCTCGTCTCAACCCTTAATTACTGAGGATCCATTTTTGTGAATCTCGGCCTGCCCTTTAAATTTAACAAAGACTGTTGCTCGCTCCCACTGGGCCATCTTTATATGACCTCTCACTTGGACAGTAACTTTCAAAGATTCGGACATCTACTAGTGACAAGCTAGGTTTCACTTCTATCACTAAAACGTGCTTCATAAGTCACAGCCTTGCTGAGTGTGCAGCATTCACAACCGCTGATTTACGTGGCAACGGAGAACCACAATATGCAGCAGGGTTGACCAAATTATGCAACACGAAAAGGGAAACTATGCACCATAATGCGGTACATTTTGTGTCAGTATTGTTCAGCTATTTTGTCATTGTAACGCCCATTAACAGTACCAGAGCAAATGTTTCTCCTTGTTAGTACCAGTTTAACACTTGAACAGATTAATCAGCAACTGAAAGGTGATCAGTTAACCTTTGCAAAGGGCTCTGCAAATCACAATGCTTTGCATTTTTTTGTTGAAAACTGCAAGTTATGCAGCAGATGGTGGATTATGTGGCAAGTGCAGTAAATCCATAATTTTGCAGAAAAAGCCACAGAAGCAGAATCGCAAATTTTCAGTGTGGCAATCTGTATGGCAGGCGTTCCTGGGGATTGTGATTATTGTGAGACACCAGTGCCTGCTGTAGCTAGAGATGGGGGTCTGAGGAAAGGATGTAGTTATGAGGAAGACATGGCCTACACTCCAGGGTAGTGAAAAGCAGTTTGTTTGCAGTGCTTAATATTTTGAATCCCCTGGAAGAATTTGTGAAACCATAATGGAATGATTTGAAATACTTTTTCCCCATGCCTGCCACCTTTTTCCTGCTAACCTTAATTCACATGAGACAAATACAGAGGCCCTCATTACGATGTCGGGCGGACTGTTTCGGGGAGGAAACCGCCTGACCATAGGTCGGGCGGTTCTGCATACCGAATTAGGATGCGACCAGCAACTTCCATTTTACAATTGGAGCTTGTGCGGCGGTCTGAAACTGTCTGCAGCACAAGCTCCCATTGTAAAATGGAAGTTTTTGCACAACCCTGCACTGTGTGGCAGGCACCTCACTGTGCCTGCCACACGGTGCAGGGATGTGAAGGGGGCACCATACGTGCCCCCCAGGGACTCAACCGGAGGGCCAGGGGAGAAGGGAGCCCTGCTAGAGGCCCCCAAAGTCGCTCTCCAACAGCCTTTCCATGTTGGTAAGGCTGACATGGAAAGGCTGTCGAAAACCAGCATCATAATCCCAACGGCGGAAACGCCGTTCTTAAGGGATTATGAGCGGCTTTCGACTGGAACCCAGTCGGGTTCCCCGGCCGGTTTACACTCCGACCGCCGACATTATAATTTGGCGGTCGGAATATAGATCGGAGGCTTTTTGACCACCATCGAAATGAGGCCCAGAGTGTGTTCTCTCATCACACTATTACCCCAGCCAGACAGTTCATCCTCTTCCTTGTTGAAGTATCATTTTGATAGAATTGGACCATATTAATGGTATGAGCATTCAAAAGCATGAAGAGCTCTTACGATGATGATTCTCAGTCTTCAATTATCACCTAAGATCTGGCAAGGGGAAAGGATAAGAGCAAAAGTAGTTAAAGTTAGGAGTAAACTCATGGGATATCTGCACACTAACTAGGTTTTTCAGGAACTATAGTAGGTGAGAGGACATGTAGACTTGAACATCTCTGCTATAATCTTGTTGAAGGCAGACCACATTAGCCAGAGAAATAGACAGGTGCACCATAAATGATCAATCAGAAAAAGGGGGAGGAGGAGGATTGGGCTAGGTTCACCCTCCTGTGTGATCAGAATACATCAAAAAGAATCCGTAGGTGACGGATCAAAAGAACCTAGCCAAGAAACAAGGGCGGGTTCACCAATTGGGGTGAAGGCCACCTCTACTGGTAGAAAAGAAAAATTTCTTTTCTTGTGTCCCCTCACTCACCCAGGGTTGCCCCTAGTTGACATGCTTCATCATTGGGGCCATCCCAAACATCTACTGATTGGGCGTGCTGCGACTTGCGGATTTACGTAGGAGCACTTACCTTGTGAGGCTATGTGTCGTGCAGTGTAGGGGAGTGGTGTAAGTGATGTTTTAAAAATTACCTAACTAGTGAGCTATTGTTTTATTCCTGCTCCTAGTTGGTAGGGATAAAAAGGGGTTAATAAAAGGAAATGTAACTGTTATGTAATTATAATCCTTGTATTATGTCAACATGTTTCAAGGTATCCCTAAACCTTTTCTTCAGGACAACAAAGGGACCAGCCCTTTGTGTACCACTCCGTGCGGACCTATAATAAAGTGAAGTGAAAAATTATTAATGCACACCTATTGTGTGAGCATTGGGAAACATATATACATACGGTTGCTTCTGAACACGTAGTAACTGTCATTGGGAAGAAAAAGCAAAATGCAAATTAATACATACTGCCTGCCCACCGTTCTTGTGGGCAGGTAAAGCGATACGCTGCGCGTAAAAGAAGGTACTTCATACTATGGTGTAAGTGCCCTTGAAAGCAAACTTAGTTAGTGCTCAGATCTTGTGTGGGTAATACTACACATGATACCTTAATTGTGAGCAGGCAAGGTTGAAAAGACATAATTTAAAAACACTTGTAGTCAAGGACAAAAACAGGACACACACAACATGTAACATAAAATCAATTTCTTTTGAAACATACTTATTTTTGGCAAAGTGCGCCTCATGGTCTGTCTGGGTGGAGGGGCCTGTAGAAACCCTATATTATAATAATAGACAAAGGAATGAGATAATGAGGATTTGTTATAAGCCACTCATTGCTTGTGCCTTCCTGTGACTGGTTTAGAAAGAGCAAATGGAATTTAGTGAAAAAGGCAAGTAAAGTTATGTAAATTCCTGTAGAGAGAAAAATTGATGATGTCCTGTAGGGAGAAAAAGTCTTACTGTGCTCAGCAACCCTCCGTCAATACGACCTATTCAGTCCCAAGGCAGACCGCATCTTAGCGTGTCTTTGCCTTAGTGCCGGTATAAGTAGTCTGAAAAACAGCCGAGTCATTCCCTCGTGCTGTTAGAGACTAGAGCGTGTAAAGCGTAGTCTCGTACGTGTGGTGTGGTGTAAACACTCGTCTACACTCAAACGTCTCGTACGTGTGGTGTAAACGGTCCACCATGTTGTTGGTATTTTATGAAATGGGGGTGTGATTTTTGAAAGTCTAAATTACTAATTAGAGTGCAGGAGTACCTTATACGAAAAAAGAAGGACGCCCGGTATTTTGTCAAAATAGGTTGGGGTCAGTATCGAACCCTGGTCACTGGGAGACTGTGAGTTTCTTAAATGGTGGCCATATTGGAATGGTCAAAAAACTATAAACAGAAAAGAAAAGGAAAAAGGCTAGGGATGTTTTGTCATACTGCCTTCAATTTTATCAAAAACGAGGTAGAGGATTTCATTGCCTTTGTTCTTGATTTAGATTTTCATAAAATGCCGTTAAGAAACATGCCAGGCGGGTTTTTTTTTATTTATTTATTCTCAGATATCGGGGTTAATTTATCTAGTGAAATGGCCCGATGGTATATTCTCGTTCGAACCTCTAATTTGATGAAAAAGGGTTGTGATAGAATAAGAGGACGCCCGGTATTTTGTCAAAAATAGGTTGGGTCAGTATCGAACCCTGTTCAAAGGGACACCATGAGTTTCTTAAATGGCGGCCATATTGGAATATTGGAATATTGGAATGGTTTGTTTATTGGTTTTTTGACCATTCCAATATGGCCGCCATTTAAGAAACTCATGGTGTCCCTTTGAACAGGGTTCGATACTGACCCAACCTATTTTTGACAAAATACCGGGCGTCCTCTTATTCTAGTAAGAGGTACTCTTGCACTCAAATTATTAATTTAGACTTTCTAAAATCACAACCCTTTTTCATCAAATTAGAGGTTCGAACGAGAATATACCATCGGGCCATTTCACTAGATAAATTAACCCCGATATCTGAGAATAAATAAATAAAGAAAACCCCGCCTGGCATGTTTCTTAACGGCATTTTATGAAAATCTAAATCAAGAACAAAGGCAATAAAATCCTCTACCTCGTTTTTTGATAAAATTGAAGGCAGTATGACAAAACATCCCTAGCCTTTTTCCTTTTCTTTTTCTGTTTATTGTTTTTTTGACCATTCCAATATGGCCGCCATTTAAGAAACTCACAGTCTCCCTGTGACCAGGGTTCGATACTGACCCCAACCTATTTTGACAAAATACCGGGCGTCCTTCTTTTTCGTATAAGGTACTCCTGCACTCTAATTAGTAATTTAGACTTTCAAAAATCACACCCCCATTTCATAAAATACCAACAACATGGTGGACCGTTTACACCACAATACGAGACTACGCTTTACACGCTCTAGTCTCTAACAGCACGAGGGAATGACTCGGCTGTTTTTCAGACTACTTATACCGGCACTAAGGCAAAGACACGCTAAGATGCGGTCTGCCTTGGGACTGAATAGGTCGTATTGACGGAGGGTTGCTGAGCACAGTAAGACTTTTTCTCCCTACAGGACATCATCAATTTTTTCTCTCTACAGGAATTTACATAACTTTACTTGCCTTTTTCACTAAATTCCATTTGCTCTTTCTAAACCAGTCATAGGAAGGCACAAGCAATGAGTGGCTTATAACAAATCCTCATTATCTCATTCCTTTGTCTATTATTATAATATAGGGTTTCTACAGGCCCCTCCACCCAGACAGACCATGAGGCGCACTTTTGCCAAAAAATAAGTATGTTTCAAAAGAAATTGATTTTATGTTACATGTTGTGTGTGTCCTGTTTTTGTCCTTGACTACAAGTGTTTTTAAATTATGTCTTTTCAACCTTGCCTGCTCACAATTAAGGTATCATGTGTAGTATTACCCACACAAGATCTGAGCACTAACTAAGTTTGCTTTCAAGGGCACTTACACCATAGTATGAAGTACCTTCTTTTACTCGCAGCGTAACGCTTTACCTGCCCACAAGAACGGTGGGCAGGCAGTATGTATTAATTTGCATTTTGCTTTTTCTTCCCAATGACAGTTACTACGTGTTCAGAAGCAACCGTATGTATATATGTTTCCCAATGCTCACACAATAGGTATCATTAATAATTTTTCACTTCACTTTATTATAGGTCCGGCACGGAGTGGTACACAAAGGGCTGGTCCCTTTGTTGTCCTGAAGAAAAGGTTTAGGGATACCTTGAAACATGTTGACATAATACAAGGGATTATAATTACATAACAGTTACATTTCCTTTTATTAACCCCCTTTTTATCCCTACCAACTAGGAGCAGGAATAAAACAATAGCTCACTAGTTAGGTAATTTTTTAAAACATCACTTACACCACTCCCCTACACTGCACGACACATAGCCTCACAAGGTAAGTGCTCCTACGTAAATCCGCAAGTCGCAGCACGCCCAATCAGTAGATGTTTGGGATGGCCCCAATGATGAAGCATGTCACCTAGGGGCAACCCTGGGTGAGTGAGGGGACACAAGAAAATAAATTTTTCTTTTCTACCAGTAGAGGTGGCCTTCACCCCAATTGGTGAACCCGCCCTTGTTTCTTGGCTAGGTTCTTTTGATCCGTCACCTACGGATTCTTTTGATGTATCATTAGCAACATAAATGATGCCTGATTAGAAAACTGTTAGTAGGTTGAAAATTTAAATGACATATTGAACTGGACGTTATTGTTAACCATCATTTTTGTTGTTTTAAGTCAAACAGGATCTTTATTGAAATATGCTATTTGATGGATTTTTGTAAAACTTTAGCTGCGTAATAGCACTTTTGGGAGAATCAGATGATGGGATGACGAACAGTCCAATGGTGAAGATATGGTCGGCCACAGATTCCTCTGTGATGATTGAGCTTGTCTGATCCCCCAGGAAGCCATATTCTCTTAGGAGATTTTGTACTGTAAAAGCTTTGCTATGGATGAAAAAGCCCCCCTGTTATACTGAAAAATATGTCACATGTTAAGTATGTGGGGTCAGACCACCCTTAAGTGTTTGGTCAGTAGGGTATGAGGATGAGGGACTAGGACCCCCGTTAGTGCAGTTGAACTGGGTTACAGTCTTGGGAAATTTAGGTCCAGTCTGTAATGCGGAGAAACCTCCAGATGTCTGCTTTAAGCCTCAAACGAGGCAAAGATAATTAAAGAGAGTTGAGCCTAATATTACTTTCTTTACATGATCAAATTAACATGCATGTTTATTACTTGAATTCTACTGTACATTAAAAACACCATTGTTTAACAGTAACCCTACATTAGAACTGAAGTCTGTTCATCTTTCTATTTTTAGACTATTTTGTACATATTGGAAAACTGAACCAGTTATTGGTTTTGAGTCAACAGATGGAGGATGATTTGAAGAACCTGGGAAGCCATAAATACATTGCTCATCAGTTGTCAGTCTTGTATGTAAGTGCTTGACTCCAGCATTCCTAAAGCAATGTAACACCAGCATCTGCAAAGCCAATAAGTCTGGCCTTGGCAAGATTGTGATATTTTTTAAAAATGCATATATTTTGTGCCAAGAATGTTATAAAATGCATTTATTTTGTGCAAACATATGTAGTATGCAAATCAACCTGCCAAATATCTAAAAAAATACAAATTAATATGTGGCCCAGCAGCCGAGGCATACTAGCTCTGGCACTGAAGTGCACTCCTTTTCAGGCAGCTGTGCACATGTGAGCAGGCGAAATTCTGTCACTCATAGTGCTAGCCAGCCATTCGCTAATGTGCGCTGACCCATTGCCTATGATGTAGTGGGTGGAAGCAAAATGTAAAGGACATCTGAACAGACCCTCGGAAGAAAAGGGCTGACCAAAAGCCCCCATTTCTGTGTATATATAAAATATTGTGCTTTTCTTCACTTGCAGAGCTCTGATCATACACTCTGCCACTCACTGAGAGTGGTGCAGAAATGTCAGAGCTACGCATTAATTACATTATCGAACAATTCTATGATTCCCACAGATTTTGAAAAATGCAATAACTGTGCATCACATCGTGGAAATACCATTAACAATCACCACCAATTAAAAGTTTGGTGGTAACCTATCCCCAAACATATAGTAAAATATGCATTACAGCACATTCCAAGTTTTTTAAATTACATTTTTCTCACATTTTTCTCTGTTTGGATTTTGAACCCTGTGGCAAAACATCTTCTCCAAAATTGTGGTATTACCCCAGGATTTAGAACTTTACCTAAATGAGTACATTAATGTGGCTCAATAGAGTCATTATAATATAACCGTCTTCCCACTGTAAGGTGAAATCACGGTAATGATTGATCGTGCTGAAATTTTGCACTATTGCTTAATGCAGACATTTTCACAGAATTTGTATCTTTTGCAGAATGCATTATCCCACCTAGGGGCAGCTACTTGGCCAGGTGACCATAACTTTTACCAATTTAACATAACCGGCTGCTGAATTGAATGATTCTTTACATAATTTTGTAAAAAATGTAATTCATTGAAGCTTTCTATACAGCAAAACACCACTCCAAGTCAACTTCGTATTGTCATTATAACCTTAACAACAGTTAACCAGATTAGAGTTTCTGAAACAGATATTCATTTAGGTGTTTCCTAAATGTCACAATAACATCAGTAGAAAAGTTAGCTACTGAGGAAGAAATCCAAAACTTGACTCCTTTCTGTTTTGTCACATTCTTCTTCGTTTGTCTTTGTGCCACTCTTCATTTCCTCTATTTCTTTAATTCTTCTTATTGGATTGTCACTTTCTTTGAGCCACACTGCTGTATGTTCCATGCTTTTCGCTCTTTGAATCTCACCCTCTACTGTTCGACGCTTAGTTTCTGTTTCTTCTTTATTCTAACAATGTGGTCCTTAAATGAGTCTTTTAGTTTCTCAAATTTGCAAGTGACAAACAATCCCTTTAAGATAACTACATAGCTACCAATGTCTTCATCCATCCTCTCCACCCTTGTGAAACATTTGTGCCATTCAAGTACAAGGTTTTCATTAGGAGAAACATGCTTTTACATCATGTCTAGTGACTGCTAGCACTGTTAGTGCTGTTGAAATGAGTTATAGTCTTGGGAAATTTAAGTCATGCCTGTGTGTATCTATACAGAGTAACCTCCAGATGTGTACTTTAACATTATCTGAGGCAGAAGGAATTCGATAGAGTAGAGCCTACTTTTACTTTTTTTTACGTTGTTTAAGTCAAATACATATTTATTATTCCTGTGGATTAAAAAAGACCATAGCTTAGCAGTAACCCTACATTAGGACTGATATACTTTCATGTCTTTATTTTTCAGACTATTTTGTGCGTATTGGAATACTGAGGAAAACTGAGAGCGCCATTTTAATTAAAGGAAAGAGCTTACCTTCTAGATTGATCAGTGTCATCTTTCCAATAAAGCAGAGGTTTGCCTAGCTGATATTGTTGTCCTCAACCCCACCGGCATGCAAAAAAAGCTATAGGTGTCAAAATGAATTCCTGTTTCCTTGTACCTGAAATACAATATATGGTACCTCTATTTTGGTAAATATGGCAACATTTGTATGACAGAGAAAGCACAAGTTTTCAACATTTAACTTCAAATTACAGTTTTTAGGGCTTCTACAACAATAACATTGTCAGATCTGAAAATAAAAGAAATTACTGTTTCTAAACTCACAAGATTGGCCTAAGAAACATATTTCAAGACTAGCTGACTCACAAAAGCATTTTTGAGTACAGGAAGTAGTTCTACAGCAGAACTATTTTACGTAGTCTTGTGTGCCTTTTTTAACTGGCCCCAAAACACAAACTCTCTATGAGTAAAAGTACAAAGAGGCACATTAATTTCTATTTCTACCAAATGTATATGAATATTCTGTGAATATTGCTTTTTTACACCCATTTGAGATGTTTTAAGGCCAATCAACAAAGGCATGTAAGAGCACATATAAGGATTACTCACTCCAAAATGACATTGTGAAAAGGTCCCGCAACATATTGTGTGGCCTGAATTTTGGAGCTAAAAGAGAAAAGAATTTGGATAAGAGTAAGTTGGCCAGTAATTCTATGGGACAAAGGGAAAGACATTGGTTTTAGTGGCTTTGAGCTAAGTAATTCTAACATTAGGACTGACTGCCTACCACACTTTTTTCATTTTCTGGTCTCACAGAACCATTTGTTGCTTTTTTCTGTGTCATTGGACTCCTTCAATTAAGTAATAAGGTACTTCTATTAAAAAGGCACCTTATTACCTAATTGTTAATATTCCTGGCCCTCTGCAGGGTAAAGTTATTCCTGTCTTGTAATTGAATCCTTGAATCTTTCTTTTTCCCATTCATTTGTTCACGTATCACCTCAAAGGGCAAAAGACAAGGCCACCAATCTTTTGCTTGATGGAAAGTTGGGATGACCACATGGAAAGTTGGGATGACCACATGCCCTAAGGCTTCTGACCAAACTGAGCAGTGGGATATATATACAAAATGTTCCCTATTGATATTTGGGCCGGCATTGTAGAAGTAGAAGACTGAACTGACAATACAAAGGACCATTAAGCAATTGCCAGTGAAAGCCAGTGGAGTATCCACAAGATAGGAGGAAACATATGCATTCCTGCAATTACAGTACTAGTCTTGGTGCCAGGGTCGGTACTTGATGCACGTGTGTGAATTTTTCAGGAAGGCCGGTCTAGGTCGTATTGTCCTAGTCAGTGTGGGAGATAATTAAAGCACTGAATACTTTGACATGATGTGGAGAGGACAATAGGGGTTTGGTCTGTCAATAAAGCCTAGGATAAAAAAGCGGCCCTTGTCCAATGCTTTGATCTGGGGGTCCAGGTTAAATTCTGCGTCGAGGAGGATCTCTAAATTCTTTATTTCTTTGCACACACTGACCTATATAGGTCAGCTATTCAGCAAGCTTTTAGCAGATAGCTTTCGCCGGAGAAAGAAGAATTTCTGAATTGGAGGGTTCTGTTTCAGCTGATTACCTGTTATTCCCTTGATCCTCACAGGAGCCATAGGTAATAGTTAAGCTATAACAGAAAGATGGCTGAGCGGAACTCCCCAGGTGACTTTTTTGAGATAAGGCGAATGAGTGGAGGGTGGTTGGCAACACAGTGGAATCGGAGATCCAAAAAAGAGGCGAGTTTGTTAATGGCTTGTCATAGATGCCAAGCTGTTAGACTTGGCATCTTTTGGCGTGTTTCCCCTGACTTTTTGCTTTCTGACCTCCTGGTTTTGACTCTGTTTTTGCTGGTGTAATGATTCTGCGCACTTTCCTCACTGCTGTCCAGTGGGAAAGTGCAAGTGCTCCTGTATAAAATGTGTTATGGATCGGTGTTTCCATGATTGGCCTATTTGATCTATGTGTCAGTCCCTAGTAAAGTGCACTGCGAGTGCCAGGGCCGATAGATCAAATGCTGTTGGTGGGCTGCAGCACGGGATTGTGCCCCCCACGCAAACAGCCCGTAAAGTGTAACTCGGGCCTGCCAACGCAGAGCCTGTGCGCAGCCTGGGGCTGCAATGTCGACTTGGCAAGTGCACACACTTGCAAGTCCCTAAACCTTCCCTTTTCTACATGTTAGTCACCCCTAAGGTAGGCCCAAGGTACCCCTGTGGGCAGGGTGCATTGTATGTGAAAGGTAGGACATGCCCTGGTGTGTGTGGCATGTCCTGATAGTGAAATACAGCCTACTTCGTTTTTCACTATTGCAAGGCTACCTGTTCCCCATAGGCCAGAATGGGCAGTTTTGATTATTACAGCTTGTAATCCTAACTGACCCAGGGAACATGGTAGAAATTCGAGTTTAGTATGCCTGGACTCAGAATGATAAAATGCATCTTTTAGTGAAGTTGGTTTTAACATTCCGTGTTCGAAAATACCACTTTTAGAAAGTGGGTATTTTCTTGTCTAACCATCCAAGCCTGCCTCTGCTAGGTTGTGTATTCCTTGTCTGGAGTGTGAGTGACAGGGGCAGGGGGATGCCAGGAGACAGGGTGAGTCAGCACAGGGCTGAATAGCCAGATCTACATGTAGATGGGTGGGAGGAGTACACCTGGGACCTGAATAGGGCTGGGCCTTCCCTCCACAATGCTGGCTCCACCTCCTGTGGTGCGTCTGATGTCCCTGGCCTGCACCCTGAAAGGAAATACGGAGGCTTGTCAACAAAGTGCTCCAAGACTGACCAGAACTGGTTTGGTCCAGGCAAAGGCCTCTCTGCCTTCAGAGAACCAAGGAATTTGGGATATAAATATTGGGGCCCTGACCCCATGAATTTAGATCTCGTCGGAATCAAGGAACCTGTCAAGAAGAAGAGCTGGAGAGCTGCTAGGAGGAGTACTGCCCCTTTGCTGAGTGACTGCTTTGTTGGGTTGGCCTGCAGTTGCTGCTTCTGTCTTGGGCAGTGAAATGACTGGACTGAACTTTCTACAAACTTGTGCTGAGTATCTCCAAGGGCCTGAAACCGAGCTGGCCTCCTGTTAAGAAGTCTCAGGGACTGCAAAGACTTCACAAGCCTCTGGGTGCCGCTTCTGGAACGCTGTTTCAGTTGCCACAGAGGAAGGGAACCGCAACCGACTCCGTCAACCGACTCCATCGCTGGCCCGGTGTCCTGTTTGCACCGCAGACTGCATCGTCCGCATCTCGCACCGCAACCCTGGTCTCACCGACGATGACGTCTGACGCCATCACCACCGAGCCGCTGCTTGCACCGTGACCTGTGGGCACCGCAGTTCGCATCGCATCGCTTCACTGTGCCAGCCGGACCATACCGACGCTGTCGCTGCAACTGGCTCAACAGTCGTGACCGCATCGCATTTGGGGCACTGCTCGCACGTTTGCGACGCACCGCCCCGACTCGCACCGCTGTCCGACGCCAGCTCCCGCACTCCGGCTTGGTCGCCTGCATCGCAACCTGTCAGCACCGCATCGTACACCGTCTCGCCCTGCACCGCACGCCTTGGACTCACCGACTCCGTCTGCACGACGCTCATCGAGCCGCTGCTTGCACCGCATCGAGGGACACCGCACCTTGCACCGCTCCGCTTTGCACCGCAACCGCGACGAACGCCGACCGGCTCGCACGCTCCGTGCCCGCCACAACGAGAAAAGGTACTGTGACCGAGTCTGTTCACGACTCTGCTGGCCCGTAGCGACGCGGTCGGCTGGAACTGTTGGACTCTGTGTATTTCAGCATCGCGGTAGACCCGGACGGGGCTACCGACTCATACGAACTTTGCTTTTGTGTTATTCCTGCAAAGAAGAAGTTACCTTATCAAGCATACATTTTTAAAGTATTTGTATTGTGGATTTTTATCGTATTTGGTCTTGTCTTGAGTATATAAAAATATTGGTTATTTTTCTAAACTGGTGTGGTGTCCTTTTGTAGTGCTTACATTATATTACTGTTGGTTATGTGCAAATGCTTTACACCCTGCCTCTAGAATAAGCCTGACTGCTCGTGCCAAGCTACCAAGGGGGTGAGCAGGGGTTATTTTAGGAGTGTAACTCCCTTACCCTGACTAGGAAGGAGGGTCCCTACTTGGACAAAGGTGCAAGCCCTTGCCAACTAGAGATCCCATTTCTAACATTGGTTGTCAGCGGTGAGGATAGGACTTGTGTTTGCACTTGACTTACAGTGATTGGTGTGCACTACTACCATATCGCAGACCATTACGTACCACTTACAGGTTCTTTTTCTTTTTGGCCTATTTTTGATCTTGCCAGTTTGAACTTGCTACTTCAACATGCCTGAATCAATAGTATCATCAATTGCATCAGTAGAAATTGCCTTTGAGGAGGATCGATTGGAAGCCTACAATGTCAAGGAGTTAAAATCGATTTGCAAGAACCTGAAAGTCCAGGTCAGAGGCCTCACCAGGAAGGATGAGCTACAAAAGGCGCTGAGGGCCTGGGTAGCAGCCAGAGGGGCCAGTGGGCAACCTGGTGATCTCAATGGAGAGGTGGAGGAGCCTATTCCTAGGGTGGATGTGCTTTTGGGAGGGGGGGAACCCTCCAGGCCAGGCAGCAGTAGTTTGTCCCCAGAGGAGCTGGAGGACAGGCGGGAAGTAAGGAGGTTTGAATTGGAGAAACTCAGAATAGAAAGTGAGAGGGAAGAGAAAAGAATAGCCATGGAGGAAAGGAAAATGATACTAGATCATGAGAGAATGATCAAGGAGCTGGAGCTAAAGAGTAGATCCGGTTCAGATGGTGGCAGCAATTCTTCAGCACACACAGACAGGATTGTACACATCCCCAAGAATGTAGGTAAAGAGTACAAAAAGGGTGATGACATACAAAGGTGGTTTCAAGGGTACGAGTCGTCTATTCATATGAATGGGGTCCCTGAAAGGAACTGGGGAGCGGGGTTGTGGCCTCTCTTTCCAGAGGAAGCTAGGGATACTCTGATAGCTTTGGGTAAGGGGCAGGACTTCACCTATGCTGACATGAAAGACGCTCTCCTCACTAGGTATGGGCTCACTCCTGAGAAGTACAGGGATCAGTTTAGGTCCAGTAAAAAGTCTGAGGCCAACACTTGGTTGGAATGTGTGGATATGTTCTGTAGGTCGCTGGATGGTTGGGTGAAGGGCAGTAATGTAACAGATTTTCAGGGGCTCTACAATTTGATTGCATATGAGCACTTGTCTAGTCTATGTTTTGCAGATCTGCGCCAGCACCTAGTTGATAGTAAGCTAACTGACCCCAGGAAGCTTGCTATGGAGGCGGACCGCTGGGTGAGTACCAGGGTCCACAAGAAAGCGTTTGGGGAGACTCAGCCAAAGGTGGGCAGGGTCCCCAGCAGAAAGGCGGGGGGACAAGGGTAAAGCACAGGAGTTCTCTAAAGGGCCCCAAACTAGTACCCAGGGTAAAGGTTCCCAGCCCCCGGTGATAAGAAGAAAGGGTCTCTACAGGGAAGCCTGTTGAGACCGGCCCCCGCAAGTGTTATGCATGTGACCAGGTAGGTCACTTTAAGGGGGACCCCAAGTGCCCAAAGGGGACACAGCCACCCACCGGTGGACAGTCCAAAGTGTTGGCTAGTGTAGCGCTTGGGGAGGAGGGGTGCCCACAGGAGGGTGGGGATCCCGCAGAAATGACCCTTGTCTCACTAGGGGACAGTGAGATGGTCCCAGGAAACCAGGTGCCCCCTAACACAAAGAAATATAGCACCTGGGTGACCATTAATGGGAACAGGGTAGAGGCTCTCAGAGATACTGGAGCCAGTGTGACCTCAGTCCGGTGTCACCTGGTCTCTGAGAAGCAGGTAGTCCCAGGGGCATTCCACCAAGTAGTTGCTGTAGACAACTCTGAGCGCCAGTGTATGGTGGCGCAGGTTCCCTTTGAATGGGGGGGGTCTCAGGTCCCTTGAGGGTGGTTGTGAGCCCTACCATGCCTGTAGATTGTTTGCTAGGTAACGACCTGGAGCAGTCCTTATGGAAGGATGTTGAGCTCAGGTCTCACTTGGAGATGCTTGGGTTGCCAGAGTGGGCATGCGTGTCTACTCGGTCAATGGCAGCCCGAAAGGGTGATCAAGAGGACTTGGAGCCTGGAACAGTGGCCCAAGTCCCTGCCAAGAGAAAGGGCAGGGGGCGCGGGAAACCGGCCCCCGAAGTTCCCACGGACCGGGAGGAGGCAGACCTCGAGGGGGATGCCCCGGTGCCTACAGGGGAGCAGGTAGCCGAACTGGGAGACATCTCTGAGCTGACCCATTGGCAGCAAGAAGGGGGTCCCACCAGGGAGGAGTTCTGCAGGGAGCAGAACGAGTGCCCTACTCTGGAGGGTCTGCGGCGGTAGGCTGCAGACCAGGCAGCTGGTAATCAGTCCGGGTCACATCTGATCTACTGGGAGAATGGTCTCCTATACAGTGAGCCTAAGGTTGCTGAGCCTGGGTCAGCCTGTGTGCTGGTGGTACCCCAGCGCTTCAGGACCTTCCTACTGGGTCTGGCTCATGACGTGCCTTTGGCAGGACATTTGGGGCAGGACAAGACCTTTGACAGGCTTGTCACCCAATTCTTTGGCCCCAAATGCGAAGGCAGTCAGATGCACACTGTAGGTCTTGCCAAACTTGCCAGGCAAGTGGTAAGAGTGGGAGGAAGGTCAAAGCTCCTCTCCAACCTTTTCCTGTTGTTGGAACACCCTTTGAAAGGGTAGGGATGGATATTGTGGGGCCACTGGATCCCAAGACAGCCATGGGCAACAGGTACATCCTGGTCTTGATGGACCATGCCACCCGGTACCCGGAGGCAATCCCTCTCAGGACAACGACGGCGCCAGTGGTGGGCCGGGCGTTAATGGGGATCTTTTCCCGTGTGGGATTCCCCAGAGAGGTGGTTTCTGATAGGGGGACCAATTTCATATCCAAGTATATGACATCCCTGTGGAAGGAGTGTGGTGTAACCTACAAGTTCACCACTCCTTACCACCCACAAGGAAACGGTCTGGTGGAGAGATTCAACCAGACCTGGAAAGGCATGATCAAGGGTCTAACAGAACCCATGAGGCGTAAGTTGGACGTCCTCTTGCCATGCTCTTTGCATACAGGGAGGTGCCTCAGAAGTCTCTTGGGTGCAGCCCCTTTGAGCTCCTGTATGGCCACCCTGTCAGAGGACCTCTGAGTTTGGTAAAGGAAGGCTGGGAGGCAGCTCCCAGGAAAACTCCCCAGGATGTGTTTAGTTACATGCTGGCCTTTAGAAACCAAACTGCCCGCTTCAGGAAACTCGCTCAGGCGAACCTAGAAGCAAGCCAGGAAGAAATGAAGAGGTGGTATGACCAGAATGCCACTCTGGTCGAATTTCAACCTGGGCAAAAAGTGTGGGTCATGGCCCCAGTGGAACCTTGTGCCTTGCAGGACAAGTGGACTGGGCCATATGAGGTGGTGGAGCGCAAAAGTGACGTCACCTACCTGGTGGATTTGCAGGCTCCAAGGAACCCTTTGAGGGTCCTTCACGTGAACCGCCTCAAGCCCCACTTCAAGAGGTCCGAAGTGAGTATGCTCTTGGCGACAGATGATGGGGTGGAAGAGGAGAGTGAGCCTCTCCCTGACCTCCTGTCTACCGAGGAGCATGATGGGTCAGTAGAGGGTGTGATCCTCTCCCCTACTCTGACTCAGGAGCAGCAGGGGGACTGTCACCAGTTGTTGGGACAGTTCGCCCCCCTGTTCTCTCTGACCCCCGGTGTTACTCACTGGTGTACCCATGACGTGGACACTAGTGACAGCCCTCCTGTGAAGCACAAGATTTACAGGTTGACTGACCGGGTCAGGGCCAGCATCAAGGAGGAGGTCTCTAAGATGTTGGCAATAGGGGTGATTGAGCCCTCCAACAGTCCTTGGGTCAGCCCAGTGGTCTTGGTCCCAAAGGCTGCTGCACCCGGTGCCACTCCAGAACTGCGGTTTTGTGTGGACTACCGTGGGCTCAATGCCGTCACCAGGACTGACGCGCACCCCATCCCCAGAGCTGATGAGCTCATTGATCGGTTGGGAGTTGCCCGGTTCCTCAGCACGTTTGATTTAACGTCTGGGTACTGGCAGGTTGCCTTAACCGATGGGGCCAAGGAGAGATCAGCATTCTCAACCCCAGAAGGTCATTACCAATTCCGGGTGATGCCCTTTGGGTTGAAGAATGCCCCTGCCACCTTTCAGAGGGTGGTCAATCAGGTGTTGGCTGGGCTGGAGGATTTCAGTGCCGCCTACCTGGATGACATTGCTGTGTTCAGTTCCAGCTGGGAAGAACATTTACAGCACCTTGAGAAAGTGTTGAGGGCTCTGCAAGGTGCAGGCCTCACGATCAAGGCCAGTAAGTGCCAGATCGGGCAGGGTTCTGTGGTGTACTTGGGACACCAGGTAGGAAGCGGCCAGGTGGCGCCCCTACAACCCAAGATTGACACCATTCTGGCTTGGGAGCCCCCAAGACCCAGACCGAGGTGAGAGCCTTCTTAAGTCTCACCGGCTACTATAGGAGATTTGTTAAGGGCTATGGCACCATCGTTGCTCCCTTAACGGAGCTGACTTCGAAGAAGCAGCCCAGGAAAGTGATCTGGACTGAGTCCTGCCAGAAAGCTTTTGATGCCCTGAAGGCAGCCATGTGCAGCGGCTCAAGGCACCTGACTTCTCCAAGGAATTCGTCGTGCAGACTGACGCTTCAGAGCATGGTGTGGGAGCGGTGCTCTCACAACTGAACGAAGAGGGCCTGGATCAGCCTGTAGTCTTCCTTAGCAGGAGACTACTCCCCAGGGAACAGAGGTGGAGTGCCATAGAAAGGGAAGCTTTTGCTGTGGTCTGGGCACTGAAGAAGCTGAGACCATACCTGTTTGGGACTCACTTCCGGGTTCAGACAGACCACAGGCCCCTCAGATGGTTGATGCAAATGAGGGGTGAGAATCCAAAACTGCTGAGGTGGTCCATCTCCTTACAGGGAATGGACTTTACGGTGGAACAACGTCCTGGTACAGAACACGCCAACGCAGATGGTCTGTCCAGGTTCTTCCGACTTAGTGAAGAGAACTCCAATGGGGTTGGGTAGTTCTCCCTACTTTCAGCTGGAGGGGACATGTGTTAGACTTGGCATCTTTTGGCGTGTTTCCCCTGACTTTTTGCTTTCTGACCTCCTGGTTTTGACTCTGTTTCTGCTGGTGTAATGATTCTGCGCACTTTCCTCACTGCTGTCCAGTGGGAAAGTGCAAGTGCTCCTGTATAAAATGTGTTATGGATTGATGTTTCCATGATTGGCCTATTTGATCTTTGTGTCAGTCCCTAGTAAAGTGCAGTGCGAGTGCCAGGGCCGATAGATCAAATGCTGTTGGTGGGCTGCAGCACGGGATTTTGCCCCCCACGCAAACAGCCCGTAAAGTGTAACTCGGGCCTGCCAACGCAGAGCCTGTGCGCAGCCTGGGGCTGCAATGTCGACTTGGCAAGTGCACACACTTGCAAGTCCCTAAACCTTCCCTTTTCTACATGTTAGTCACCCCTAAGCTAGGCCCAAGGTACCCCTGTGGGCAGGGTGCATTGTATGTGAAAGGTAGGACATGTCCTGGTGTGTGTGGCATGTCCTGATAGTGAAATACAGCCTACTTCGTTTTTCACTATTGCAAGGCTACCTGTTCCCCATAGGCCAGAATGGGCAGTTTTGATTATTACAGCTTATAATCCTAACTGACCCAGGGAACATGGTAGAAATTCGAGTTTAGTATGCCTGGACTCAGAATGATAAAATGCATCTTTTAGTGAAGTTGGTTTTAACATTCCGTGTTCGAAAATACCACTTTTAGAAAGTGGGTATTTTCTTGTCTAACCATCCAAGCCTGCCTCTGCTAGGTTGTGTATTCCTTGTCTGGAGTGTGAGTGACAGGGGCTGGGGGATGCCAGGAGACAGGGTGAGTCAGCACAGGGCTGAATAGCCAGATCTACATGTAGATGGGTGGGAGGAGTACACCTGGGACCTGAATAGGGCTGGGCCTTCCCTCCACAATGCTGGCTCCACCTCCTGTGGTGCGTCTGATGTCCCTGGCCTGCACCCTGAAAGGAAATACGGAGGCTTGTCAACAAAGTGCTCCAAGGCTGACCAGAACTGGTTTGGGCCAGGCAAAGGCCTCTCTGCCTTCAGAGAACAAAGGAATTTGGGATATAAATATTGGGGCCCTGACCCCATGAATTTAGATCTCGCCGGAGTCAAGGAACCTGTCAAGAAGAAGAGCTGGAGAGCTGCTAGGAGGAGTACTGCCCCTTTGCTGAGTGACTGCTTTGTTGGGTTGGCCTGCAGTTGCTGCTTCTGTCTTGGGCAGTGAAAGGACTGGACTGAACTTTCTACAAACTTGTGCTGAGTATCTCCAAGGGCCTGAAACCGAGCTGGCCTCCTGTTAAGAAGTCTCAGGGACTGCAAAGACTTCACAAGCCTCTGGGTGCCGCTTCTGGAACGCTGTTTCAGTTGCCACAGAGGAAGGGAACCGCAACCGACTCCGTCAACCGACTCCATCGCTGGCCCGGTGTCCTGTTTGCACCGCAGACCGCACCGTCCGCATCTCGCACCGCAACCCTGGTCTCACCGACGACGTCCGACGCCATCGCCACCGAGCCGCTGCTTGCACCGTGACCTGTGGGCACCGCAGTTCGCATCGCATCGCTTCACTGTGCCAGCCGGACCAGACCGACGCTGTCGCTGCAACTGGCTCAACAGTCGTGACCGCATCGCATTTGGGGCACCGCTCGCACGTTTGCGACGCACCGCTCCGACTCGCACCGCTGTCCGACGCCAGCTCCCGCACTCCGGCTTGGTCGCCTGCATCGCAACCTGTCAGCACCGCATCGTACACCGTCTCGCCCTGCACCGCACGCCTTGGACTCACCGACTCCGTCTGCACGACGCTCATCGAGCCGCTGCCTGCACCGCATCGAGGGACACCGCACCTTGCACCGCTCAGCTTTGCACCGCAACCGCGACGAACGCCGACCGGCTCGCACGCTCCGTGCCCGCCACAACGAGAAAAGGTACTGTGACCGAGTCTGTTCACGACTCTGCTGGCCCGTAGCGACGCGGTCGGCTGGAACTGTTGGACTCTGTGTATTTCAGCATCGCGGTAGACCCGGACGGGGCTACCGACTCGTACGAACTTTGCTTTTGTGTTATTCCTGCAAAGAAGAAGTTACCTTATCAAGCATACATTTTTAAAGTATTTGTATTGTGGATTTTTATCGTATTTGGTCTTGTCTTGAGTATATAAAAATATTGGTTATTTTTCTAAACTGGTGTGGTGTCCTTTTGTAGTGCTTACATTATATTACTGTTGGTTATGTGCAAATGCTTTACACCCTGCCTCTAGAATAAGCCTGACTGCTCGTGCCAAGCTACCAAGGGGGTGAGAAGGGGTTATTTTAGGAGTGTAACTCCCTTACCCTGACTAGGAAGGAGGGTCCCTACTTGGACAAAGGTGCAAGCCCTTGCCAACTAGAGATCCCATTTCTAACACAAGCTCATCATGCCATTAGACAAGGAGGCGGTGTTCAACAAGTCAATAGTGTTGAATGCTGATAGTACATCAAGTAACATCAGAACAACAATACCGCGTCCGTCCACCTCCATCCTGAGATCTTTCACTGCAGTGCTAATCTCTGGCCTAAAACCCTCCTGAAAGGATGAAAAGTTCTGCATTTCTGGTAGGCTTGAGTTTTGAGATAATGAGTTTCGTGTGAAGGGAAGTAAAGAGATTTGAAGGGGTATCTGAGTTATGATATTTTTCAGCAAAGGTATGACGAATGCTACTTTTGGTTATGGCAGTACTACCCCCGTAAGAACAGAGCAGCTGTTGAAATGGTTAAGGATAGGAACAATCCAGTCATCTTATTCTGGAGATTCCTGCAAAGTTCAAAATATTGAATGAATAAATAAATATTCAAACGGGTATCTATTGATGTACGTCATAAACTCTTAGTAATTGCATGCCTCTACTTGTTTAATTAAATGTAAATTATTACTTACACTTCATTTGTGTATTTAAACTTAAATTATTATCTAAACACCATTTGTTTATGTAAATTTAAATTGTAATTTAACAACATTTAAATAATCAACAAACGGAATAGAGTACACTAAGTTTAAGTGAGGTCATTACTCTGTGGACAGTTGTATATCTGTGATGTCAAATGAGAGGAATGACGTCACCTATTCCCAAATATGATCTAGGTGAAGTGGAGGCACTTAGACACAAACCGAGCATACTCTAGAGGGTTAAGGATGATCCGGGAAGCGCATACCAGGTGTAAATCACATTAAACAATTACATTGATAATAAGTTATAAATAGCCTCTTATTTACAGTGACTTTTTCTCAAATTAAGTCTGACCTCTCCCAGAAGCAGATTTACACCTCAGTCGTTAACTTCCCTCTCCTTAGGAATGTCGAAGAGTTAAAGAGCACTTAGTAAGGCACACAGCTACATCCTGGTGCAACATATCTCACATTACTTTGTGAGTCGGGTCTTTCTTTCCTTCCTGCTTCCTAACCACAATTTGCTACCGTAGAATGTTAGGCTGGGTCACTGAGGCCTTTCCTTTAAAAACTATGGCTTTAAAACAGCAATATGAGCTTTGATTTTAATATACCAATTCCGAAGCTATCACTCTTCTCAGGCCAGCCAGAACTAAGCCATAATCTTTTTCACCTGTGGGATGTCCTTACCTCTAAGACACACTTCAACCAACTGAGTTGCCGCACATCCAGGGTTGGACTGGCCACTTATTCATTGGGCTTTTACATAGGAGGCCTTTTTTATAAAGGTCCAGGGTCACCATTGGCCCGTTTGTCACTTTCTCCAGCTCCTCTAAGTTGATTGCACAGCCACAACAGTGGGAGCGTAAGGAGGGAGAGAGAAAAAGCAAGAGAGATGATAGAGAGAAAGAGAGTGGATTGATGGAAAGAAAGAGAAGGAGAGGGGGAGGATTGGCGAAGGGGTGGTTTAAACATTTTTACCAGGGTAGTTATTTTATTTCCTTATCTGGCCCAGTGCACAACACCTTTATTGCGGAGGGGCTAGGGACCTCATCTCTTTCCTCCTTTGATTCTATTTGATCCACTTGATGCAACAGTTCAATGTAGGACCGATTATTTGATTTTGACTGAGTGTTCCTTTTGAGAGGAGATACATTTCACAACTAGGTGAGAAACCTTCTTCATGTTGGTGGTACTGCTATAGACCCGTATGGCATTTGTCCTACCCTGTTTTGGTACTGGAATATGTGGGATGTCTCCAGGAGCACTCACTCTTCATTCTGTCATTCATCCGTCACTCTTGTCGTCAGTCCCCTGTCAGTAGCAGGGAGCCTCTTGGAGCGATAGCGCTTATATGGACCCGTGCAACCCACCACAAAGTTCATAACTCTGATCTCCACCTGCAAAATAAGTAATTTATCATCCAAAGGGGTGACTCCACCAGATTGGCATTGGGAATGACTCCACAAGCCAGGTCAGCCTCCCAAACTAAACATCAGAGGGGTCTCAGGAACTTCTGTAAAGAAAATGCAACTTCTGGAAACAAGACCTCCTTCAGGGAACTTCTGACAGGACAGACCGTCCTGTATTCCTGCTTTTTTAAGCTACAACCTTAAATTTCCTCTAGCTGTCCTGGCTCTCCCGTCACCTAACCAATTAGAACCACTCTGGACATTCTACTATGAAGTCACAGGGACACTGGCCTCCATGGCCAAGTCATATCATCAGCTCAATGACGCTCAAAGTTTCCAGCATACCCATTTGATGCAGACCCATTTGTCCAAAATATCAAAATAGTTAAAAGAAAGGTAAGCACAGCCCAGCCCAGCTGTAGCCTATCTTTCCCGGTTGTCACGCCCTGGTTACATTTGGAGCATTTCAAATGGGCTGTCTCCACTGAGTAGAACAAATGTTTTAAGCATATATTTTTGGTATAGTTTTAATTTAGCTCACATTACAGAGGGTTACCGATGCCTTCCTGCTCAGCCTCCAACAGGTTAGGCCAGCTTTATTCTGTCAATACATAAATTACTGCTGGGGCCCGGGTCTCAAAGGACCACTCTTAGTTTGCACCTATGAACATCACATGCATGTGACATATATGGATGACATCCTAATAAACAGCAGTCAAATTAAATTTCAAGTTAACGGAGGGCCCTTGCTTGAATCAAGAGGCCCACACGTAGACGGAAATCAATTCAGCAGATAAACTATGCTACCTGGTGCTGGGTATTTACTGAGATCGTCTATTCAACGGGGAGCCAGTGAAGATCTTTCATAAGTAGCATAGGGTGATCCTTGAAAGATGATCTTTTGCTTCTGAAAAAGGTGAGCTGCTTGGTTTTAGACTTTTTGCAGTTCACATAAGAATTTTTTATAGTTGCCTAGGGCTAATGCACTGCAGTAGTTTAGTGAATTTCTGATAATAATTTCTATTTGTGTTATGACAGAGAATTACATCATTCCAGACAATTTCCTTTTGGGTGTGTGCCAGGAGAAAGACCTATGGTCTCAGTCTAATGTAAGGAGGGTAGCTTGCCATAAAAAATCCCTGGAATTGGTTCAAAAATTGCAATTTTATGTGGTCCACTAGTTATGATTTTTACTGACTCTGACAGATACTGACTCTAGGAAAGCAATTCAACAGTATTTTCAAGTTTGGAATAAAATATCTAGATGTTTCAGTTGACAGTTAAAACTACTACTTCCCATAAAATGCAAGAGAATTTGTTGGGAATCCCCTGATAAACTCTTTATTTACTGGCCCAAGCCTTAAGTTTCTGGCCTCCATGTAGGGATTGTGACTGGTAAAGAATAACTTCTGTACAGCAGAATATTTGAAGGTAAACCGGGTGATGACAAAGCAGAGAGCCATAGTGCTGTGCTTCCCAAACGTTTTAGAGCCATAACCCAATTTTTAGAACAACAAACTTTTGTGGCCAACCTAGCTTTAACGGGCATGAAGCAGGGGCGATTTGTTAATGTAATAGTAGACATGCTTTCAAAATGCTGTGAATGACCAAAATAACATACTCTTTACAATTATTGGGTTCCTCTCTAAAAGCAATTGAAAATGTCACAACCATGGCCATGCCCTTTAATGTCTTTATCGGACTGTGGCCAAGATATCAATCTGCCCATAAAAGTGGCAGATGGTGAACTACACTGGAGCTGGAACACTTTTCAGACTGGGGTGCCAGCCTGTGGTATCTGTTCACTAAAATCACAAGGCTTCCGAAAAAGTTTGTATTGATACCTGTGATTTTAACAAATCTGAAAGACCAATTCTGCAGCAGAGTATGGGGTAAGGCCTAATCTGCATTTTGTGTTAAAACAAGGTCCAGTGGTGAATGAATCTATCTGTCTGTCTGTCTGTCTGTCTTGCAGTTTTATATAGCACAATCACTGCCTAGGAGCTTTGGACTGATTTACGTGAGTACCAGATTACATTACATGAAGTCAGTTTGATTTAAAAAAAAAAATAATCTTTTTATTGAGAAGATAAAATATGTCATATAGGCTGTATTACGATGGAAATCCAGCACCAAGATTTAGCAAAGGTTTAGCATTACATCATTCTTTCCATTCCAAACCCCGGAGCTCCGTGCAGCAATGTCATGATGTTGAGGTGGTGCCGCGTGGCAGGCACCAGCACCCAATGGGTGTCAAGGGAACAACTGCAGCGCCCTAAGGCGAGGAGGATTAAAGCAAGTGAACTCTATGCGATTAAGATATTGAAGGAGAGGATGCCAAACAGCCTGGAATTTAGTGTTGGTTCCAGTTAACTTATGGTAAAGTTGCTCCATAGCTAAAATATGCCATAGGCCAGTAAACCACTGAGCTATATGGGGTGGGGTAGATTGGTTCCAGAGCAGTATGATCAACTGCCTGGTTGCGTGTGACATATAGCTTATGAGCGCCCATTCTGCCTGAGTCATCACCTTCATGGTTGTAGGACGTAGTCCCAAAATCACCGTCTGGAAGGAAGCTGTGAGGGGGTATCCCACCATGCTTTTAATATGGCTAAGAACCTCCCTACAGAAGGTAGTGACTGAGGCACATGCCCACCAATTGTGGTGAAAATCACCACAGGCATTGCAGCACCTCCAACAGAGGTCCTCGGACCCAGCGTAGATGGTGGACAGTCAGGATGGCGTGGTACTACCATTGGTACATGATTCTATATGCTGTTTCCCGAAGGGAGAGGCTACAAATTTTTTTGGGAATGTCACGCCACAGAGTGTCCCAGTGTTTAGGTGTTATCTATTCATGGACATCCTTATCCCACCGGAACTGGTACGGATGGGTATGGGAAGGTGTGGAGTGTTGTATCTTGGTGTATGTGTTGTAGATTAGCCTGCACGATCCATCATAGGCTCGCACCAATTTTTCAAAAGGAATGTACAGTCGGATGACCTCGGGATATAACGTGGGATGGAGCGCCCAATGACTCAATTGAAGGTATTGTATCAGTGTATTTTATTTTAAGCCTGGAAGAGTCAGTGATTTGCCCAAAGCCAACGTCAGGACTCAACCCTGGTTCCGCAGACACAAAGTTCACAGCTGTGGCCATTAGGCCACATCCATATTTCTCAATTAATGTGTGAAAGTAAAACACAAGTGGGATGATTTTGTATGATTACCTATAGAGAGCATATTCTCTGTTGAAATGGCTTTGCAAGGTGAAAAACACAGCAGCAAAAAATACTGGAAGGTTCATTCGGAGTCTTGCTTGTGAATTCTTGCAAGGGTTTGTTTTAAAACAGGACCCAGTTCCGCACCTTTGCACCAGTGGTGTGGAACAGTTTGCAGAGTGGGGGTGCTGACATCAGTGTTACATCACCGAAGTCATAGGGATTGTGAAAAATCCTAACTTCACATAAAGTATAACACATGTATTCAGCAGGAGAGTAGTAAGGGTATAGTAAATTTCTGGTGGTGCATTTTGAAGCACCCTTTCGCAAAAATATTACTAAAGCATTGTGTGGTAGCATACTGTCATTCACAGACAGAACATATTCCATTGAAATGGTCACTATATTTGCACAGACATACAGTTTTACTGATAAAAGTATATAGCAGACAAATGATAATGTGTGGAAATCGAGTTTCAGTGAATATTTATCTTTTGCGCATAACCAAATAAAGGGTCTTGATTTGTTTTGATCCTATTAAAATCTTTGTTTGCATCACACTTCAGAATTACAACAAAATGTGCTTCATTTTTGCTTTCCTAACTGCTGATATATTCTGAAATATGTGTTTAGATAATTTACAGGTATTTCAGATTTGTCGCCTGTTACAATAAATGACACCCTACAGCCAGTCCTTTCACATTGCATGTACCCCAACAAGATTGTCACACAGTTCACTTTAAAAACTCCTCTCACTTTGCAGTCATAGAAAGAAAAGTAAACACCAATCCCATGTTTGAAGAATAAGCAGCAAATTGTCAGAAAAACATAGCCTGCCTTTTGCCTTTGAGGCACAGCAAATGTGACAAGCTAAATACAATCTTGTCACACCAGAAATTGACTGGATCCACCGTGGGGCCACAACTCACATTTAGGGAAACACTGTCCTAGTGGGTAAAGCATTGACAAACTGTTGAACCTCCATGATGTTAAGTCTAGCCTTCCAGTTAGTGCCTGTTCTCCATGACAGTGCTTTGTCCTTTGTTGGAAGAGTATGGGATGTGGTTCAACAAGGTCACAATGCATTTACCATTAATAATTCTTGGTATTATTGCTTAGGAAATACATACATAATGTCCTCGGTCTGTGAGACATGAAATATATTAATTTATTCATTTGTAATTTATTGATGCGAAGTTGTGTTTTTTTAATAGTACAGAAGGGCAAAAAAAAGCAAATAGATTCAACTGTCAAATACAATAGCGTCTAAATAAATACAGTCTGTACCCACATTCACTATAGTAGAACTGTACATAATTCGAGAGAATCAAGTTTCAACCTTATTGTTTTTTTGCTTCCCTTTCAGAAATTCCTCAATTATTTCAATGGATGTTTACCTCTGGACATACTAAAGAGAGATATTGAGATAAATTTTAAGTCTATAAAAACAGCACTGGTGGCAGATGAAGGATCTAATCAGGAACCTCTTTTATCTGGGTATTGCCTTGACTGGTAAGATGGTTAATTTTCTCTTGAGGAATACCTATTCTCCTATATAAAAGACTGAGTGAACCTCTAAGTCTACTCTTTATTGCTTGCTTTGTATGGAAAAAGGGTGAAAACACTGTAAGACCTCTATTTCAGGACCCCATTAGGACCCCATTGTGAATAGATGAGCAAAGCAGAGTCGACACAGCCTGTGTTGGTACAAAAAAAAGTACTAGACTGGTAGTGCTGCAATAAGGTTAGTCTGGATGTTTGATACATACATCATATCATACGGTATTTGTAGAGCGCTGCGTATCACTCGCATGGGTTTCCAGTCACTGTGCTACGGAGTCAGTCGAAGAGCCAGGTCTTGAGTCCCTTCCTGAAGTGGGTCAGCGAGGGTGAGGCACGGAGGTGGAGGGGAAGGGTGTTCCAGGACTTGGTGGTGAGGAGGGAGAAGGAGCGTCCTCCGGTGTAGCAGTGGCGGATGCATGGTACCTGTGCGATGGTGAGGTAAGCGGAGCGGAGGTTCCTGGGAGGTAGGTGGAAATTCAGATGGTGGTTCACATAGGCAGGTCCTTGGTCATGGAGGGCTTTGTAGGCGAGGGGCAGGAGCTTGAACTGGGATCTTTTCTGGATGGGGAGCCAGTGGAGGTCTTTCAGGTGCTGGGTGATGTGGGTCCTCTGGCAGGTTGAGGATCAGTCTGGACCGTCTGGAGTCTCCTCATGAGTTCGGTGGTGGTGTCTGCATAGAGTGCATTGCCATAGTCCAGTCGGCTGGTGACGAGGGCCAGCATCACAGTTTTCCTGGTGCTGATAGGGAGCCACTTGAAGTCTTTGCGTAGCATGCGGAGAATGTGGAAGCAGGATGAGAAGACAGCATTGATCTGATGTTTCATGGAGAGTTCGCTGTCCAGGATGATGCAGAGGTTGTGGGCGCGGACGTTTGGAGTGGGGGTGCGTCCAAGTTCCGATGGCCACTAGGAGTCGTTCCAGAGGGAGGTGTGCCTGACGAAGATCAGTACTTTAGTTTTGTCTGTGTTGCGCTTCAGGCAGTTGTTCTTCATCCAGGCTGAGACAATCTTCATACAGTTGTGGAAATTAGTCTTCGTCGGGGTGGAGTCTGCTGAGAGCTAGAGGATGAGCTGGGTGTCGTCCGCATAGGAGACGATGTTGATGTCGTGGGTTCTGACGATGTCCGCAAGCGATGTCATGTCAGACCTTGCTCCTATGATGAGGTGGCCTTAAATATCATGTTGGCACAGCTATGCCTCATTTTGGAGAAACCTCAAATGAAAGTTAGTTTGATGACTCCAGGGGGTAAAACACAATTATGGTGAATTTCAAGAATGAGGAACACTCTTTTCCTCTAAAGCTTTGAGGAAATATGACCAAAATGTCCATAGCAAAAGGCATAATTAAAACACAGTAAGGATAAAAAGGGTAAGATGAAAGCAAAGGATAAAATGTAGTAGACTATAGATAAACATATGATGGTATGGAGAGATAGAGGTAGTAAGGTATAGTTAATTGCAGTAGTAATAGGTTATAAGTATGGGTGTAGGCACTAGGGTATATGCAGAGATATTGGCAGTAGTTTACAGATGGGAGTTTAGGCACTAGGTTATAAGCAGGAGTGAAGCAGCATTATATGTATAAGGGTACATTTCCTCTTCAGCAAACATTAATCACCAAGACCTTTCTGATCCTTGCTGCAGAACTGAAACCAGGGGTCGCAGGGGCACAGCCAGGGGTCTCGAACGGCAAGCTGAAGGTCGCAGCTGCTACCCTTGGTGACCCCTCAATGATGTCCATGACTACTTCCCTGTCCTTCTTCTGCCCTCTCTACTCTCCTCCTTTCGCCTGTCTCAGATCAGCTCCCTCACCCACATTTACTATCTGCTCCTAGCAGATGGTAAATGTGTGTGTTACCGCCATCGGAATAAGGAATACTGTGTGTAATTTTACTGTGGTAATTCTGGGTTTGTATAGTTATTCCCCATTCCAAGGGGCCTAACCAGTAATTGCAGAGAACTGCTGTACTGGTAATTACAGGTGCAAAGTTTGCACTGCACCAGTACCGTGGAACTTGTAATCAGGGCCTAATTCGTCCATTGCATCTTACAATAAAAGTAGTTTGTGCGGGCGTCGGATCAGTGCTGAGTATAGTTTTGCTTTCAAGAATGAAGCTGCATGAACATGTTGCTTGTTATAGATGTCAGGGTCAAATGTTAAATGTGCAGTGACTGTTCTAGCTTTTTAGAGGTTCTCCTTCCTGTGGGGCACAGTTTTACGGTAGAAGGGGAGATATGGAGCAGTGCTATCCTTACGGACGGAACCATTTGAGACGCGACGCGGCCAGGGCTCGCCATGACTGACATGGAGACGGCTGCCACCGTACCTCAATGCCCTGGAGCCAGTGGGTGGGTCGTAGGCGGCGTGCTGCGCCCGGAGAAGGAGTGAGGCCTGACTCCAGTCGGGACCCCGCCGTGCAGATTCCGGGCTATGCCGGAACCGCAGAGGGCCGACAGCGCTGATCGGGGCTTCCCCATCCACACCAGCCGGTGATCTTGTGGAGGCACGAAATCGCTTCTCTACTGGAGGCTGCGCCTGAGGAGTTGGCCCGATACTGAACCGATGCGGCTGACATGCCGCAGCGGGCCTGCCCGGTGGATGCGAGGACTGAAGGCTATCGTCCCGCCGCTGTATTTGGTGAGTCGGAAGTGAAGACTACTGAGGCCTACACAATAGTGCTGCTTGCGGCGGGGGTGATCACCGGAGGCAGCTGTACATGTTTGTTAAGGGGAACCCCCCCGGCCCTGCATAAATCTTCTCCAATGCCACTATAATAGCGAACTGCCAATCTCAATATCAGTTGCCACCTGCAAGACGGGTTCCATCCAGGCACTCTGCCTCCCCCCAGGCTTGCTCACAGTGCCCTGCAGCTGTGCTGTTCCCTGTTGACAGGACTAGACCGTGGCTATGGGCAGAGCAGAGGGCAAGCAGGCCAAACTGCCTTTCGAACCCCAAATATCTGCACGCGCCCCAGATGAAGACACTGACACAGGTATGACTGGAGGGCATCAATCGCAATCACAGCCTGAAGACACTGACGTGCGCTTCCTATTACTCACCTTGTGACAAAGCTAAGATGGACTCACTGAGTATGTGCATGGACTAGAAACATGACGGGCGCATTATTAAAACTGAGCACAGGATTTCAAATTTGGAAGATGAGTCCTCAACAAGGGGGGAGCAAATGCAAAGCATCGAACGCCTTCTAAAAGTAATTTCCATTAAAAGTGAACATTTAGAGGTGCGCTCGCGCAGGAACAACATCTGCATCTTTGGCATCCCTGAGTCCACAGGTACTGGGCGGATGGAGGAATACGTGGAGCGCATGCTGGTGGAGCTATTTGATGCCTCGTCCCTTTCTAAGCAGTTGGTGGTGGAGGGAGCACACCGTTCCCTAACTGCCAGACCCCCTCCTGGCTCTACTCCTAGGCCCACTATTGCCCTGCTTCTAAACTATCTTGACTGCGACACCATCTTGCGATTAGCCAGGGAAAGGCACAACTTAACATATGACGGCGGGGGGCGTGGCTAGCCGCCTAAGATGGCGGACGCAATCTGGTGAGGCTCCGGTCCCGGGGGGGACTATCCTGAAGAATCGCCGAGCTGAAAGTCTCCCATACCGCCTAAAAGAATCTGGGCACTGCTGATCACGGACCGGGGGGACTACCGATGTATCTACTACAGAGGAGCTGCGGCAATACAATGATCCGCGGCGATTGACTAGGAAGGCGAGGCAAGCGGCCTACCTGTGACGATCGGCTGGGGCTGGCGTGCTGCAACCCTTGCCTGCTCCTGGCGGTCAGAGCTCCCGGCGACCCTGTCAAAGACGGCGGCTGTCCCTGAATAGGCGGAGGGCCATGCCGGGGGCACGAATCTGCTGAGTGAGGACCTGCGGCGCCAGGGCAGCATCGGTGGGACTGCACGGCCCACGGAGCGCCGCGCCACACAACGACGGTGAGAGCGGGCGCCTTGCGGCGGGGGTTGGGCTGAGCGCGGGCCTTCTTCCCCCCCTCCCTTTCAACGACACGGATGCATACTGGATAAAGAGAGCGGCCAGATAAACGGGGCACGGGCGCTCACTGGCCGGTCGTAGAGGGACTGATGGCATCGGGTGGGCGGCAGTGCCCGGTTAGGTGAACGGATCCTGCCTGGGTGGAGCGCTGCCGACCCCCACTGTTCCCGCCGTGCTGTAGAGACGCCGAGAGAGGTATTGTCGTGCGCCCAGGCGTGTGGGATCAACAGCCGTTGGTGGGCCCCCCTCATATACAAGTGAAGATAACAGGCTCCCTGCGACCGGCCCCTCTGGAGGGCGGTGGATGTCGGTGCGCAGCAGTAGCGGAGCGGGAAATTGGTTGCGGGCAGTAATGTATACCAGAGAATAACACACCGCAATGTGTACCTGATAATAACGCGAAGCACAGAACTGGAACCTGCCAGCACTTTGGGAAGAGGTGCCGATTGGGGGGGGGGGTACAGCGAGGATCAGCACGGTGTGGCGGAGTCCCGCTATGAAGGACGTGGAGCGGTGACAACAACATCATCCCCCCCCTCCTGTTCCCCTTCAAACCCCCCCCCCAGCCCTAATTCGTAATACCTACCTGGAACAGTGACTGGGGTTGCCATCGTGTTGTGAGGCACCTCGACCCATTATTACACTTGCTGGTGCACGAGCGCAGAGGCGACGTTTCAGAGCTATTTGCGGTGATCTGGCAGGGCGGCTTGCCCCGCATGGTGGGTTGGTGCTACTGAGCCTGCACGCTGTTGGGGGGCGACAGAGTCCCTGTATAGTCGCTTGGTACACCGCAACAGCGACTGGCTGGCAACCACGATGGGTAGACTTAAAGGAAAGGTGTTGGACAGCGGCCTGAATGCGGGTGGCCCCTCTGGAGTGCCCGAAACCAATGCTAGAGACCCATCACTGAGTGCTTCAGCCACTGGAATAGCCGAGACCCCCTCGGACAAATTGGACCTGATACTCAAGGAAGTCCGAGACTCTAGGAAATTAATGGAACAGCAGATCGGAGCCCTTACAAACGGCCTTACCCTCCTGAGAGCAGATCACGGGAAACTCACCGACTCAGTACGAGAGCACGCGAAGGCCCTGACTAGCATAGACCCTCAGCTCTCCGAGCATGCTACGCAAATAAAACAACTGCAACACCAAGTAAATGGTCTCCAGGACCGTATTGAAGACGCGGAAGGCCGGAATCGCCGGAACAACATACGAGTCATTGGGCTTCCGGAACGCAGCGAAGGCGCTAAACCTGCGGACTTCATGGAAGCTTGGTTCCGAGAACATGTAGCTCCAGACGGCTTATCCCCATATTTCTGCGTAGAGAGAGCGCACCGGATTCCGACTGGGGCACCAAGGACGGGAGCGCCACCCCATCCCCTGATCGTCAAAATACTAAACTATAGAGATCGAGATGTGCTTTTACAAAAAGCAAGAGAAAAACGCAAATCCAGTTCGAAAATCAGCGGATCTCTCTCTACCCAGATTACACCATAATGGTTCAGCGCCAACGGACCTCTTTTCAAGCCGTCAAGAAAAAGTTACGGGCGGCTCAGCTTAAATATGCTCTACTATTCCCGGCCAGACTAAAAATTATACACGACAGGAAAACCTACTTCTTCGACAGCCCCAATGATGTGGAAGAATGGCTAGAGGTGATGGGCCTGGAACAGAGTCAGGATAAATCATCAGGCTCAGGAAGACGAAGTCCGGTAAAGACTGAACAACCGCGGACCCGTGGTTCTGGCCGTGGCCTGAGGAACCTTACAAAAATTGGCCCGACTCAAGCTCAAAGGGTGGAAGGCAGAGCGGAGGCGCTGGCGGCGGCTGGATCATTTCGTGAGGATAATTCCAAGATGGCGACGGACTCAGAGGACAGCACAATTCAATCTGACTCGGACCACAGCATCACTCTGTTTCCCTCAGTAACGCCCCAGACTGTGGATGATTTACTTGATAATTGATTGTAAAGAGTTGACTTCTCACACTGTATACATACACCGGCTGGGACAATTCAGCTGCACGAATGATACACTACATCAACCAGTATCCTTCTCTATTGTAATTGGTGCACTAAAAATTGTGTTGTATTTCTACTTGCTACATTATGCTATGCAATGCTATACCTTAATTTTAGCTGTGTATATAGGTAGACATTGCACATAACACCTAATACGGACTCTTAGATAATATCAGGTGTTCCCGTTACCTCCGGGGCATGGCCCCATTTTAATGCATAAGGCGATTCTCTCCATGATCTGTTCAGATAAATATGCTAAAACTTCCCCCCCGGGCTCTCTGTAGAGCTACCGGAGCACTGCAGCCAAGCAGAATGTAGTATGGTTGGCAGCTATAACCCCCCCCCAAAGCGAATGCACAGTTTTATGGAATTTGTATGTTATGGTTATTTGTTTGGCACAGCAACGTTTAATGGCTGCGCCGAGTATGTCTAGTTCTCAAGGGGAAGGGAATTCCTGGTCTGTGTTCATACATTGGCTCCGAATTGTACGGAGCATAGTTCATAATATATACCCATGCTTTGCAATAAAGCCACTGTAGGATCCTATAACTTGCTGACCTGGAACGTGCGAGGGTTTGGGGCAGTACATAAGCGGCACTGAGTCCATGCTTACCTCCTTAGGCGGAAGGCACACATTGTCTTTCTCCAGGAATCGCACCTGTTGGAGTCAGAGGCAATGAAGACCCGTAAAAAATGGAGGGGCCACGTATTTACTACTAACTATTCGGCCTTTGCTAGAGGGGCGACTATATGGAGCCGCCATGGGGTTCCGTTTGTGGAATTAGAGCGTCGTACAGACGATCAGGGCCGATACATTCTGTTAAGGGGCACCCTAGATGGCCTACCCGTAGTTTTAGGAAGTATCTACGCCCCGAATTTTGATCAGGACAAATTCTTTCAGAGCCTAGGCAGAGCCCTGGTGGGGTGGGACACTATTCCATGGATCCTGGGAGGCGACTGCAATGCTGTCCTTGATGTAGACCTAGATAGATCCCATCCCCCATTACATAGCGCCGGAGCCCGCAAACAGGCTGAGCTTCTAAACTCATGGATACAGGGCTGGAGACTTCAAGATGCATGGCGCAGGTTGCATCCCACACATAGGGAATACTCTTTTTACTCCCCGGTTCACCAGCTCCACACCAGAATTGATAGGTTCCTCTGCTCCCACAACATTGTCACACATATGCAACAGTCCACCTACCTGGCCAAAACCTTCTCGGACCATAACCCCCTGGAACTTACACTAACGTGGGGTAGAGTCCCAACCCCAGTCCTGACCTGGAAATTATGGCCCCAACTCTTGGAGGATGCACCGTTCCGGGGCACTATATCTACCACCATCAACAATTATCTCACTGAAAACTGGAACACAGCTTCCTCCAACCTTGTGGATTGGGATGCGCTTAAGGTGGTGGTGCGGGGTTCTGCAATTGGTGCCACGGTAGGGGCTAGACAAGAGACGCACAAACGCCTTATTGATGTAGAAACTCTGCTGACAGATCTAGAACAAGCCGCGGTGACAGGCCCAGACAAACGGGAATCCCTACGCGAGGCTCGCATTAAACATGCGGAGACCCTAGAAACCCTCCGACTTATAGACCATCAGGCTTACACGCAGCGGAAACACACTGAGGCCGATAAGTCTGGTACACTACTGGCCCGGTTACTGAGGGACAGCCCAGAAGCGCCTCTTATCACTAGTGTACGCTCACCTCAACAGGGCCTAGTTCACACTCAACTGGAAATTAATGAGGCATTCTGTACTTATCTTAGCAACCTATACGCGGCACCCGCACACACTAATGATGGACTAGTGGACGATTTCTTAAAAGACCTGGTAATCCCAGCAATCACGGAGGATGCACGAAAGGGCCTCTCAGGACCCATCACCCAACATGAAATAAGAATTGCAATCAAAGGGTTAAACCGTAACAAAGCCCCTGGTCTAGACGGCCTGCCCATTGAATTCTATGCCACATATTCAGATGTCCTAGTCCCGAAATTGGAGGAACTCTATAAAACGGCATGGGACACCGGCCACTTGCCTCAATCCACTATGCAAGCACTAGTAGTGTCACTCCTCAAGCCGGGACGAGATGGCACCGATTTATCTAATTACAGACCCTTGTCATTATTAGCAACCGAATATAAAATCGTAAGTAAGGCCCTCGCTAATCGATTATTACCTACCCTCACCACCCTTATACATCGAGACCAATGCGGGTTTCTCCCTGCACGCAGCACTTCCCTAAACACTAGGAGACTTCATCATATCATGATGGCCACCCCTGCAGAATACGATAATGCGGGATGCTTGGCGCTGGACTTGCGTCAGGCCTTTGATTCGATAACATGGGGATACATGTTTGCAGCCCTGCAGCGCTTTGGCCTCCCCCTGATTATCTCCAATGGGTACGTTTACTCTACATTAATCCCACTGCTAGGGCACGTACTGGGAGCCATATCTCCCGCGAATGGGGGGCGGAGCTAGCCACGCTAGGAAATGGCCGCGCTGTAGGCGAGCTCTCCCGATCGAGTAATGATCCTACAAATATCCTGTGTAATTAACCGATGAACACTCGCAGAAATCAAGCGCCTGCATAGAGGAGGAAACAACCTACATTATACGGTGTCTGTTGCTAGAGCATTTCTCTCCGGGGCGACGTGGGCCAACAGGGCAGGATCGCTGACCGACAGCTGAAGACCCATCGTGGCGTACGTCGCGACGTAACCAGCACACAAGCCCGTGGCTGAACTTGTGCGATGAGGGCCTGAGGGAGATATCGGCGCTGCCGGATCGGAACACTGAGGGCACTATCAGCACCGAAGTGCACCTGGAGCCGTCTCGCTCCGCTACTCCACTGCCTGCATTTGCCGAGGTCAAGGAGCGGCTGCGTAGCCTGGAGCTGCGTGTGTGGCCGCGAGCGGTGAACGGACCTCAGCAGGGACACGGCACATCCACAGCGCTGGACCGGAGTTGCGCCTGAGAAGTGAGAGGGGCTGCGGCAGGGCCGCTGATGCTAATAGCCTGCTGCGTACCCCACACTAATCCGGGTACGGCGACATAGACTGGCAGGGTGGAGGTAGGAGCCGAACGTCCCGAAGGTCCTGGACCCCGCTGGCAACAAGGGCTCCGGCACACCTGTACAAGGCTCTGAAGTGGAGAGGGACTGAGTGGCAGGCGGGGGGGGGGGCACTGAGAGGCATTGCGGGTCACACCAAGGCTGCTTACTCCCCAAGTGGACTCACGGACATCGTGTGGCTGAGATCTCGCGGCGCCTGTGGCCTGGTGGTGGGGCCTTCCTGGCGGGGCGCTGAGATACCGGCAGCGTCGCTGTGCTGTGCCCTCGCCCTGTCCTCCAGGCTGCGCCACCGGTTTCATACAGGAACACCCCGCGATGCCCCCGCTCCTCCGGGTGCGTCCTGCTCGGTCTCTGTAAGAGATGCTACCACCGCAGACAGACGGTTGAACTTGGAGCCTGAGTGGGAATAAAACCGACAACACTCTACACTTGTACTTGCTGTATAGGCACATCTGCAGGGCAAATAAATCAACGTCTGGGGCACCCTCTCATCAACAGGACTCTATTGCGTTTGCCCAGGTCATTCATCCACTAAATAAGTGTCGGGGAGATGGGGAAACCGGATAAAACACAACCCAAACTGCAGTTTGAACAACAACGGAAGGTGACGGAGGTACCTACTGAGGCCCCGGAACAGAGCCAAGTAACAGCACCTGCTGCGGGATCAGAGACGACAGTGGATTTTCAGTTAATGTTTACAACGATACAAACAACCCTATCCAACATCGATGGGAAAATAGACTCATTAACGTATCGGGTTGACCGCATGTCGGAACGTCTGGATAAACATACGGAACGTATTGACATGGCGGAACGCCGCATATCAGACACGGAAGACTTCCATCATCAGCTAGAAATGAAACAAACTAAAGCGGACAAAATCGTGCAAACCCTGCTGGCTAAAACAGAAGATTTAGAAGCCAGATCAAGGCGCTGCAACCTACGCATTATGGGGGTCGTGGAATCAACACGAACAGGAAACATGGAAAGGTATGTCGAATCGCTGTTAACCACAGTCCTGGGTAGAGATACCTTTTCTGCAGTATTCATAATAGAGCGAGCCCACAGATCTCTTGCACCGCCACCACCGCCTGGGGCAAGGCCTCGGCCCATAATAGCTAAAATACTAAATTATAGAGATAGAGATGTCGCGGCTCACAAGGCCCGAGAAATCGGAACTTTAAACCATGAAGGAATGACTATATCTATTTATCCAGATTTTACATCACAAGTGCAAGAGGCAAGAAAAAGTTCATGGATGTGAAAATGAAATTGAGAGAGAACAATATTACATATGCTATGCTCTATCCGGCGCGCTTGAAAATCACAGACAATGGGAAAAGTACTATCTGTAATGACCCTAAGGAAGTGCTTACATTTTTACAAATGCATCATCCACATGCTCTTCGGCGCAGGTCCCCGCGAGGACAACATGCTGAGCAGGACCACACATCAGACGTTGAATAACAACTGGACCTGTTGGCGACTTATGCGGCGACAGGGAAAAAAAAAAAAAAAAAACCCGTGTGACACTATCTTGCAGGACTAACAGCTGCACTTATTTTACAAGATGTAAATTAGAAACATGCTGAATATGTAAGTAAGGGCAAATGTACCATTGTTGCAGACTATCAAATCCCAAAAGCTCATACAGTCTGAGAATCCCCTCTGTGCGGGTAATTGTTCAATGCGTATCGGTTATAGCACATTCATCTTATACTATCACAGTTACACGTGATGGTAGCTCGATCCCCCAGCTGTGTGTTTGCTGGGGTTATCGGCTGGCGGCTACCGCCTCCCTGTGTGTGCCACAACGTTTGGTTCCCTTTTTTGGTCCAATAGAGAGATTTGAAGGGGACAGTTTCTTTCGTTAGAAGTTACAGGGTACTGGCTTTGCCATGATTGGGATGGTGAAGTGGGAGGGGGGTGGGATGGGATGTGGGTTTGAGGCGTTAAAGGTCACATATTTATTGAGATCCACTATTCATTTGTACATTTACACATCATCATTAAGAAGTACGCATGTGAGCGCAGATGGGTGGCGGCGGACAAATATGGCATCAGCCCTACTAGATATGATTGAAGACACTAGCATCACATAATGTGACTAAAGGCACTTCCCTGCGATTTATAACCTGGAATGTCCGGGGCTTAAACAACCCCAAGAAAATTAGGCAAGTTTTTGCCTACCTAGATAGGCATTCGGTGGATGTAGCGCTACTCCAGGAAACGCATCTGCTCCCCCACAAGGCAGATAAACTCGGCCATAGATGGGCTGAACTGGCAGTGTCAGCAACATACTCTTCCTATGCACGGGGGGTAACTACCGTTATACGTAAGGGCACTAACTTTATTCTGGATCAGACACTTATAGACACGCAAGGGAGATATCTTATACTTACAGGCACACTAAGGGGTACTAAAGTCGGTATAATTAACGTCTATGGTCCGAATACGGATGACCCTGACTTCTATATGAACCTCTTGACAAAAATACGGGAACTTCCAACTATGGAGCTGATATGGGGGCGACCTAAATGTTGTATTGGACACTGAGATGGACAGATCTCAAAATACCACTGAACACCATAAACGTGCAGCCTCTGTTCTTATAAACGGTATGACGGAGTTTCGCATACAGGACGCATGGCGCATACGACACCCCACTACACTGGAAGGCACTCACTCATCGACGGTACATAACAGTTGGTCTAGGATAGATTACTGGCTCCTCACCGACCATGCCTCCACATGGGCCAGGGACATAACCCATCTTCCTAAGACACTATCTGACCACAAACCTGTCACCCTGACCCTTCAGGTTCCGACATACACCCCCCCCCCATTTGTATGGCGCTTCAATGCCACCGCGTTATTAGACCCCATCTACAGAGAAACCATTCAATTAGCGATAGAAAACTATATTGCGGATAATCTACACTCAGTGGACAGCGCTGGAGTGCTGTGGGAAGCATTCAAGGCGACGCTAAGGGGTATCTGTATTAGTACAAATGCAGGCATCTTAAAAGATATCCGAACCCAACTGCAGAACTGCGAAGACCGTATAAAACGGCTGGAAGCTGATTATGACACCACCCATAGTGCACTCACTCTAGGTAAACTACGGGATGAGATTAATAAATACAATACACTAGCGGATGATGAAATAAAATATACATCTCGGCGGCACGCCGCACGCAAATTGGGTGAAGGCGGCAGACCAGGCCGTATACTAGCACAAAAAGTGCGCACTGAACATAAACAGCACACTGTTACGCAAGTTGAGGATAGCAGCGGACAGATGCATTATGATACTCAAGGCATACTGAGGACCTTTGTGGAAACTTACAGTGACTTTTATAGAACGCAGCATACAGTGCCAGAACCCGAAATTCTGCACTATCTTGAAGACATAGCAGTGGTGTGGTTATCTGACTCACACCGCGAGCATCTCGCCGCACCCATCACAGAGGACGAGGTGAAGCTTGCTATAAAGGCATTGCCCAATGGTAAGTCGCCCGGGCCTGACGGATACACGGGGAATTTTATAAAGCATACTCGGAAATATTGATCCCACGCCTACTCGAAATGTATGACGAAGCCCATGGTGCTGGAATCCTCCCTCCAACGCTGCGGGAGGCGCTTATTGTGGCCTTGCTAAAGCCAGACAAAAATCCTACCAAAGCGGACTCCTACAGACCCCTTTCTTTAATAAATACGGATGTCAAGATATTGGCAAAGATCATTGCCACACGGCTGCAATCTTTCATGTCCATTATAGTCCTGCCTGATCAGTCGGGATTTATCCCTGACAGATCGACTACACATAACCTGCGCACTATATTTGCCCTGTTACACCAACTAAATCCTGAATTACAGGCAGCAGCGGTCCTATTGGATGCGGCTAAGGCCTTTGATTCGGTTGAGTGGCCCTATATGTTCACGATAATGCAAAAAATTGGTCTGCCACCAATGCTTCTCAAATGGATCGCCCTGTTATATACCAAGCCCGTCGCCCGCGTCAAAGTCAACAGACATATATCAGACGTAATATCGATACAACGTGGCACCAGACAAGGATGCCCGCTGTCCCCTCTGCTTTTTTCAATTGCGTTAGAACCACTAGCTTGTAAAATACGCCAGAAATATGCGCACACAGCGCTGCGGTTCCGTCTACGGCCCATTAGCATATCACTATATGCGGATGATATGGTACTGTACCTGCGAGATCCTGAAGAGAACCTCTCACCACTGTTGCGAGAATATATACAATTTGGGCGTCACTGGGCCTGCAAATTAACTGGAACAAATCGGCGGTGATACCATTAACGGGGAATACAAAAGCACCACATATGGATTTTCCTTTGGTGTGGCAGGAAGATCCAATTAAATATCTTGGCATCTGGGTGCATCGAGACCCTGAATTAGTAATTAGATGCAACTATGGCATCGCGATTGATCGCATAGAAACACAAATAAATAGATGGATTACTCTGCCTCTCTCCTTAGCTGATCGTATATCATTAATTAAAATGGTGATACTACCTAAGCTCTTATACCTATTTATTAATATACCAATACCACCACCCGCTGCGGTCTTTACCAGGATACGCACGAATCTCGTCAAACTAATATGGGCTGGCAAACAGGCTCGAATAAGCCTACGAACTATGTCACTTCCATATGCTGCAGGAGGCTTTACAGTCCCTGATATCTATTTGTACTATCTCTGTGCCCAGGCACAATATGCATATTATTGGTATCACCCAGTAAAATACTTACCACATCTCGCAGTGGAAGATGGCGATGCACATCCCATACCACTATCCAATATACTCACGCATACCCGACCTCATTTGGCAAAGCGGGAAATAAACACGATACGGACGACCTCCCAAGCGTGGCGACGCATCAGTCAATTAGCAAACAAAACCCCTATGTACACCCAAAACCTGCAGATAGCGAACCACCCGGCGCTATCTGTCACACAGGAGAAAAATAGCATATTGCTCTTGGAACAAGTGGGTATAACGCAGATGGGCGACCTGTACCCTAATGGAACTTTCATTACGCCTGATGACTTGGAATATATAAGTAATCAGTCGTTTTTATTCCGATTCCTTTATCATAGACTGCGAGCTGCGATCAAGGACTTCTACCCATCCTTTCCTATTGAACCCCCTGCATTGCTAACACTACAGACTCTGATAGCCACTACCACCCCATCTCATTTAATTTCTAGACTATATAAAATGGTACAAATGGAGATAGGGGCTAACTACACACAGAGCTCGGGACAACTGGAATAAACTACTAGAGGTCTCCCTAACTGATGAAGACTGGTCTACTTGCTGCACACTCACTACACTGCTAACACCTAATGGCAATCTACGTCTCATACATTATAAATATATACATCAAGTATACCACACTCCAGCCAAACTATATAAATATGGACTGCGGGATAACGCCCACTGTAAGAGATGTGGGGCTGACCAGGCTGATTTCGCACATCTTGCATGGAATTGTGTACAGATAAAGAAATATTGGGAAGCTGTGATCCACCATCTGGGAATGCTTGTACCTTGTACGTTGTCATGTACACCACAGTTGTGCCTATTGGGCCTCAACATACCTGTGAGGTCTGCAAAAAGGAAGCTGGTTGCCATAATGTTATTGCTTGCAAAACGTAGGGTAGCGATGCACTGGGACAGCAAGATGACCCCTACCCTAGAACGCTGGATATTAGACGCTGTCTACTGTAGAGATAATTTTTTAATATATGCGGAAGAATTACCAACTGCTTCTAAACCCTCAGATATCTGGGGGCCACTTACTGACCACTTACGTGAAAATCCTGATCTACTTAAGACCACTAATTAATCCTAATATTTGATTGATCAGAGAGACACTGAAATGCTATACACATGCTCTATTGTATGCTACTGGATGATATGATGCACTGGATCTCTTATTGTACTGTATTTAATGGGATTGTTACAGATGTGACCATTGTTATGTATGACTAAGAATATTCAATAAAAACAATAAAAAAATAAAATAAAAAATAAAAAAATATCTCCCGCGAATATACTGTACATAGGGGTACGCGGCAGGGGTGCCCTCTTTCCCCCCTCCTATTTGTTCTAGCATTGGAGCCGCTCGCCATAGCCATAAGACAGTCGTCAGAACTCCTGGGGATTACAATAGGTGACACCACACACTTATTCTCAATATACGCGGATGACATCCTAATATACCTGCGAGACTTGACGGCGAGGGCCGAACCCCTTCCTGATGTTTTCTCCTCCTTTGAGAGAATATCGGGTTTAGCTATTAACGCAGGGAAATCTAATGCCTTTTATTTCCGGGAAGGACCGCGCCCAGATGCGTTCCACTTCGGCACATACCGGCTATCCATAGCACATAATACATTCAAATATTTAGGAATTCACATATATAGGACACAGGTGGATCAACTGGAGGGTAATCTCATGAAGGCCATTTCTAATATACGCTCCAGCATTTCTTTCTGGACATCTTTGCCATTATCAGTAATGGGGCGGATTGCCATCTCTAAAATGGTAATGTTACCTCGCCTACTATACTTCTTTGTTAATTTGCCCCTGTTGGTGCCACAATCAACCTTTCGCACTCTTGATACTCTCCTGCTGGAGCTTATTTGGGGGAAGGGAAGAAGGAGGGTTAGCCTTAGAAAGATGCAACTAGCGTCGCATAGGGGCGGACTGGGGGTTCCCGATTTCCGAGCATATTACTATGCATGTCAGCTCCAATGGCTGTCTTACTGGACGGCAGGTAGGAACCTACAGGAAATAGGATATACCGCTCGTGACCTGGAACGCGGAACCCTGCATAATCTATTGCTCCCTAAAATAAAAATACCCTCGGAAGGACCCCCATTATTAAAAACAGCACTACACTGTTGGAAAAAGGCCCTGCAATATACTTCCGGCATGATTCCGTACGCGAGCAATATCCCATTACTAGGAATACCAATCGCGGGGGGTAGGCTCACGATGACCAGACTGCATGACTGGGTGGAGGCTGGCGTGGAGGAGGTTGGATCCTTGTTTGGGGATGGCACCCTATTAGATCATGACTCTTTTGTACGGGTTACTGGTGCACCAGACCACCTTTATTTGTTACATGCAGCGGTAGCACACTACATTAGGACGACATGGGCGCCTCAACGAAATGAACCTCCACGACACGAATTAGTCCATCTACTTTACTATATGGGGCGGGGTGGCCACCTGGTCAAATGGCTATATACAGGCATTCGAGCACAAGCTTCCATAGCTCTTACAGACCTCCGCACGAAATGGGCTGAGACCACTGACACGGAACTCACGGATAAAGCATGGGAGAATATCTTAGAACACCCCAAACGGGTCTCCCGTAATGTCAGACTTAAATTTATTCAAAGCATGGTTCTCCATAGATCTTACTTAACCCCGAAGAGAATTCGGCGCATGTTCCCTGAAGCCCAAAACTGCTGTTCAAGATGTAAGGCGGAGGAGGCGGGCTTCATACATATGATATGGGCATGCCCCCATCTTCGTGATTATTTGAGAAAGATCCAGACTACCCTTGGGGAGATTACACACCTCACAATTACAGACAACATATTGGAATGTCTATTGGGCCTGCGCAAACGTACTAGCGCCATGAAGGTTCAATTACGTTTCTTGGACCTTGCATTCATTTTGGCCATTAGAGCAATTACTATGCGATGGAAATCCCCTAGGAGCCCTTCACCACAAGCATGGCGGGATGAGGTAGCTCAGTGGGGCAGCGCCGAAAGCGCAGCACTCAGGCGCGAAGAAGCGCGAGAGCTACGAAAACACCCCATTGCTATGGAGTGGGACATCATGCTGGAAGAACTCAAACGACTAGATCTCCTACCCATACATGTTAATCCTACCCTATGAACAACCCTGACAAATAGAGTATACAAACACCAAAAGCCCACACAGACTCTATTGATTAGGCTACTGCACACCAGCGGCAATGGAGGCACAGAGATGGTAGACTAGGTGTACTAGGATGGACAGGTGGTGGAAGACTGGCAGACCAGGAAGTGGGTGGGGGGAGGGAGGGAGGGGGGGGACGGTTCAGTTTGCAACATAAAATTTAAAGTACAAAATGCTATCTCTTCCTGTGATTATATTATGTATTATACATTGTGGTTGTTTCCAATATCTACCACATGTAATGACTGTATGATGATATTCTGCATGATGTGACGTGATTCAAAGTCTGTATAAAGTTGTTATCGGTAAAGATGGGATAACAAACAACAAAAACAAAAATACCATAAGTACTCGCCATGATATATTGCATTCACATTGTGGTTTTCAATAAAGTTTGTTTAAAAAAAAAACATATGACGGCAATTCCATCTCCATATATCCTGATTTCATGATGGTGGTGCAGGAGGCCCTCAAGAAATTCCTCCAGATGAAGCGAAAGCTGCAACAGGTCAGCATCTCTTATGCCATGCTGTATCCAGCTAGACTCCGAATCTCTTTCCAGGAGAAACGACACACCTTCAACACCCCGCAGCAGGCCCAAAAATTCCTGAAGAGAGAGTCTCGACACACATTCCCGACCAAGAAAACTGCACACAGCCCTAGATCCGCATCCCTACTTTTGGAACTTGGCTGAGATTCGAGCCCGATACTCCCACAAGTGACATGTTTCTAATGACCTCCCCCTCATTATGTTTATGCTTCAAACCAGAGGATGTCAGGCCGTACTGAACCTATGACTGTGTCACCCTCCTTTCCCTCCCTCTCTTCTTCTTTCCCCACTGAATGGAGGTTCCAGCTGATAAACCTTGGAGGCAAAGCACCCCTACCAGATCGGACGAGTCCCTCCAGGTCCCTGGAACAGTTTTAATCTAAGCAAGACTCACCCCCTCTCCCGGGCACCCTCGTTAACTCGAGGACAGCTGCCAGGATCCCTGGGGTTACCCCCAGCAGGAATTTCCTGTTTTATGATACGGATTATGATTCTCTTTCTATACTATTTATTCTTTCATTCTGTACTCTCCACTATCTATCTCCCTATTTGGCCTTCCTCTCCCTTTTTCCCTTTAACTTTCACTGGAAATGCTCCTTTCCGAGTCTCCTTAGCTTTACTGCAATGTTGGCACCCTCTCTCTGGCGTGTTTCCTCGACTGCTGCTCATTGGTAGACACCTACCCCCGTTGTTCTTTTGTTGGATATTATGGAGGTACTGGATTCGCCAGCAGGATTGGGCCTCTGGTGTTGGTGGGGGGAGGGATGGGATTAGAGTTAATAGTTCCTGTAGTGCACCACACTGCTGTCCACAGTTATGTAAATGTTTTTTGCCACGGTTGCACCATTTCGAATTCCCCTTGCTAAACACACACACCCCACTGCAGCCACTGTTAGTTCTGACACATGGGTACATCAAGAACCTCCAATAGCCCTATGCATAACCTATTGACTTGGAATGTGCGCGGACTGCATGACCCCCGCAAACACAGACATATACTTAGGTACCTCGATAGACACAATATCCAAATTGCAATGCTGCAGGAGACGCATTTTGCCTCGACTGTGCCGACCACCTTTGCTGCGAAATGGGCTGCCCACAGATGTTTTGCCTCATACTCTATGCCAGGGGAACAGCCATGCTGATCAAATATAACGTCCAGTATTTCCCCTCCGGCTCTTTCCACGACCCGCAGGGACGCTACTGTGTGATGTGGGGACGCATTGCTTCACATTCCGTCACTTTGGTCAATTGCTATGGGCCTGACATTGACGACACGTCCTTTTTTAACAAGCTGTGGGGACTCATACTAGACATTGGCTCCACACACTTCATATGGGGGGGGGGACATTAATGTCGTATTGGCCCCCCACACAACATGCCAGGCCTGCATACTAGGGCTGGAACGCACGCAGGAGATATCATGACTGACCACCAGCTTTTAGATGCCTGGAGAACTCTTCACCCTACACAAAGATAGGGCACCTTCCATTCCAGCGTGCATTCTAGCTGGTCATATATTGATTATTGGATACTCTTGCTAGGTCTCGAAACCTGGCTGTTTAAAGCGGAGCACCTTGCGCACACATACTCTGATCATTCCCCGGTGCTGTTGTAGCTGCAGCCACCAAACACTAGTTCCCCCTACTAGTCATGGAGACTTCCCTCCACGGCTCTTCTGGATACCAGCTTCAGTGAGGAATTAAGGCAAGAGATATGTGACTTTTTTCCTAGGAACTTGGGCTCAGTCCTGACCCTGGCTGTTGTCTGGGAGGCCTTTAAAGAGACGATACATGGCATATGCATTGTGAAGGGAGATGGCATTCTGCATGACATTCGGGGGACGCTTTGGAAGCTTGAGGCAGACATTAAAGTAACCGAGGCCTATATCGCAGATGCCCCTGATTGGCATTCACAAGCTGAAATCCGGGAATTGGTCACCGAGTAGCAATCTATGGCGAAGCGAGAATGCTTATTTCGATCTAAATATTATCGTGCTGCCCAATATGGCGAGGGTGAAAGGCCGGGGAGGGCTTTGGCTGAGGCAGTGCGCACCCCCAGATTCTCCAATTACGTTCTGGAAGTGCAGAGTCCTTATGGATCTCTGCAAAGAGACACTGCAAATATCCTTCTTACTTTCTCCACTTTTTACTCCACTCTCTACACCACGTGCAGGGCCCGACCGACAGATGTGACTTCCTACCTTGAGGACATAGCTTTGGGTTGGCTCAGCGATGCACACAGGGAATTCCTGGCCGTGGATATAGAGGAAGAGGAAATATAAACGGCCATAATGCTTTCCTGGAACGCTAGTTCCTATCCTAAAAAAAGGATACACTGAAGCAAATGACTTGGGAATTCTCCCACTCTCACTGCGGAGGCTGCGATTATTGCCCTTCTCAAACCAGAAAAGATCGCCACCATATGTGAGGCCTACAGGCCTCTATCCTTAATGAACTGCAATGCGAAAATACTAGCTAAAGTACTGGCCAATCGGCTGAGTTTGCTGATGGACGGATTGGTTCATACCAGGACGAGCCACCTCCCATAACTTGCGCACTCTATTTGCGCTGCTGCAGGATGTTGACCCCGAATTGGCCGCAGCGGCTGTCTTTTTGGATGCTACCAAGATCTTCGATTACCTGGAATGGGAATACTTGTTTGCAGTGTTGTGGAGGATGAGATTCCCCACTCCTTTCTATCCTGGGTGGCCTCATTATATTCTCAGCCGCGAGCTACAGTACAGATTATTGGCTGCTGTTCCCGACCATTTCCCGTTTCGTGGGGCACCAGGCAGGGGTGCCCTCTGTCACTTCTCCTGTTTGCACTAACAATCGAGCCACTGGCTGCAAAACTCCAACAACCGCATAGGGAGTATGCGCTGCGATACCCTACTCGACATCTGCTAGTCTCTCTCTACGCCCACAACATTACCCTCTGTATTCAAGACCCACAAACTAGCCTGAATCCAATTCTTCCGGAGTTTATCTGTTTTGGGGAGGTATCAGGAGTAAATATAAACTACCAACACCCTAAAATGTTCACTTGATTATCCGCTGCCGTGGTGGGATTTGGAAATAAAATATCTGGGAGTTGTGATCTCTAGGGATAGGGAGGAAATGCTGCGGGCAAACTATGGTACTGCCATTGCCGCCCTCACGGCATCCGTGTCTCACTGGCTCTCACTGCCCCCATCCTTGGCAGGTCGGATCTCTTTAATCAAAATGGTTGTATTGCCGAAACTACTGTACTTATTCCTCAATATACCATACCCGCCAGGACGTCCTTTTTTCCATGCACTACAGACATAGCTAATCCGGCTGACCTGGGGAGGCAAACGGCCCAGGGTGCGCTGGGCTACACTTGCCCAACCCTTCTCGAAGGGCGGCTTCAAAGCTCCAGATATGGAGCTATACTATTTGTGCGCTCAAGCCCATTTTGCGGCCTATTGGTTTGGACTGCCGACCTTTTTGCCCCACTTAGCGATCAAACAAGGCTACATGGCCCCCCTTCCCACTACTTCTTTTCTAGGGGCGCGGGTCCCTTGTGAGGGGACCTCTTTTTCCACTGTGGTGTGCACTAATCTCGTGTGGCAACGGCTGGCCAGGAAACTGAATAAACCCTTACTGTACTCCCCATTAGCGCCCCTCCCTTATCGCCATTTGACCCCGGTCACTTATGAGACATCCTGTTGTAACATGTTACGAAAGCGAAGTATAGCCACCTGCGGGTATCTTTATTATGACAGGGTTTTCAAAGACCGTGAGACAATGCTGAGCGGGGAAGCATTCACGCCGCTGGAGATATTTTTATATATTAGGCTTAGGCACGACGTTAAGGCTACCACTCCCACCTTCCCCCAGGAACCCCCGTACTACATACACTACATGGCTTATTACAGGCTGCGGGACCAGCGCATTCGGTCTCTCTGCTCTACCGTGCTACCCAGGCAGAACACCTCGAGGTACAGACCAACTCACAGTCCGGCTGGGATTCAGAGTTGGACAGAACACTTACAGATAGGCAATGACTCTATTATTGTAAGCGAACAGGCATGATAACTGCTAGCAGTCGCCTGCGCCTCATACACTTCGAATTCATACATCGTGTTTACTATACACCGGTGAGACTCCACAGATACAAATTGCTATCTGATGATTGCTGTGACATGTGGCTGAGAGGGGGCAGGATTCCAGCATCTTGCATGGGACTGTGCAACAATACAGAAGTACTGGTCGGAGGTAGCGGCCGCCCCTTCACGTATGGTGGACACCCACATTCACCTCACCCCGGTTATGGTGTTGCTGGGATGCACAGAGGAACTTGAGGCCCCCTACAGGAAATTCATATCATTGGGGTTGCTCCTGGCGAAGTGGAGGGTGGCGTGTAGGTGGGACCAAGGGCGAGCTCCCAAATTTAAGGAGTGGTTGGATGATTTCCCATATTGCAAAGATCAATTGAACACGTATACCGAGCTCCTACCCTTGACTTCACGACCGCGTGACATCTGGGACCCACCTCTGACATACTTGAGGGAGGGCTTCGACTGCAATACTGCATGACCAACGTAACCCCCTTTTCTTTTTTTTGGTGGGGGGGTCCCTTAATACCCGAACCAATGATAAGCTTCCATCTTGACACAGCAGTTGCATAGGCGAGCTGAGCATCTATATTATGCTGAGGAGTGTCTATCTCTTTGACAGGTCCTGTGGAGCGCAACTCCTGTTGGGCTGAGAGGTACTCATTGTATGTTGGGATTATGCATCAGAAATAAGATACTGAGAGATATGGGTGATTTACTTTCACTGCCCAACTTTCTATGGGGCATAAACTGGAATTATAGACATTGCGCTCGTGTGCGAGCTACTAAAAATGTGGACATATGTTATAACCAGCAAATGTGAGTGCACTGTTATATCTTGTTGTGAAAACTCAATGAAGACAATAAAAAAAAAAAGAATCTTGTAAACTGTGAATACGCAAGCCGTCGTGTCCAGTGGTCTGCATCACTCTGGCAATATTGAAATCACTCATTTTCTAGTCGACTAAGATGGACGTCAGAAGTGTCATCTTGTATTTCTCAACTAGATTATATGATACAGGATCCATCCATTGTATGAATACTTGTGATATAGCATCTAGTAAGGTGTTCGAATCTCCCTGATAGTTGTGCTTGGTTGCCTGTATTACGAGATTGATTCTTTCCATATATGTAGTTTGACCTTGAAGACTTAAGGGTGATGTTAGCAGCAAATGGACAAAACACATCATTGATCCTTATCTGCTTGTAGAAGACTTTATTTACCCAATTTATAGATGTACTAACTATTGTGTTCTTTTCAATACTGCTACATTGCACAAGCCCGTAACAATCCATCTACGCCAGTAAGGTAGCCCACAAACGGTGTCACCCGCAGGTCACAAGTTTGAACCCAACAGATCCAATCAGCCTTTCATCCCCCTGAGGTAGATACAATGAGTACAATTAAATTGGATGATACTATGATACTAACATCGGTTATTGAAAGTGCATAAAGTCTGTAAAAACTCTAGTATGAAACACCATATAAAATATTATCCTGCAAAATAGGAAGCATTCTAAAATAATAATCTGGTTACGTATATGCTTGCTCATTTTGTATTATAAATAGTATTTAATTGCTTCTATTCTAATCATAATTTTACACCATTTTTTTCTTTAAATCTGTTTATTGAACATTTTCAGCATTTCAGAATGTATACATTATTGTCAACATCAGAATAACACCATTTCTATCATGCGGGAGTGACATACAGCAGGGCTTTAAGTTGGATGAAAAAACTGGGGGGTCTCTCAAAGGGGCGTGGCCAATGTAATTAAGGGCGTAGCTTAAAAACACGTAAGCTAAAAATCTGTGATTAGCATAGTGTGCCGCCCGACTTGTATTTTGTTGTTTCTGTCATTGCATCTAGATATATAATAGAACAAGTAACATCATACCTACAACAAGTCAGGACTATTGGCTTTGTCAATGGTTGTTAATTGCATAAGATAAATAAGCAGCAACTATGGCCTGAATATTATTGAAAAAGCTTCCACTTAAATCCCTGGTGACCCCACGACAATGTTGCTGCTCCAGAGTTTAAAAAAGAGAAGGGAAATCCAGAGAGAAAATGACTCTCTTTAAAGGATTTCCTTTCCCCTATAACGCTCACCTGCCATGATGTCAGGCCGTAACTTCTACACTAGTGAGACGTGAGCAGTGAGAGCAGCGTACATCCATGTGCCTGCTGTCACTGCAGTCCGGAAAAAAAACGGGCCGCCAAGGCACAAAAAAGAGCCCGATAGAGACCCGTTTCAAGGCCCCCCTTAAAAAACTGCTGGTGCTCAGACCCGGTGAGACCCGGCCCACTTAAAGCCCTGACATACAGTTAAATTCAGCAGAGCGTGCGGTGCATTACCAGTCAATAACGTCTGTAGAATGTGGTACGTGTGGCCTATAAGAACATTTGGCTGCGCGTGCGCTAACTTCCGATTTCAGATCAGAGTGGCCAACCAATAGCAATAAAAAGATTTAGTTAATTCTAATTAGATGGGTGACGAGCAATGAAAAGGAAACAGGCCCTCACCCACCAAGTTAGCCAACATGCGTCTCTTTGCAATGCAACATCGATTGGGATCAGTGCTTTAAATGGGCCGGTACTCACCGGTACTGAGTACCGGCACTTCTTATTTTCATCGCTCTGAGTACCGGGACGTCTCTGCTGCCAAGGAGAGTACCGGTACTCATCAAAGGTAGGCTCATTGTTTCTAGTGCTCACGAGCACGAACGAGGCTGTCTGACAGCCAAAGCGCCTCTAGCCCAAGCTGAGCCACCTCTAAACAATTCAGCAGGACTCATTTGCATAATGTCCGGTGTTCACCACCACGCTGTGTTTGACAGAGCAGGGTCCATTCAGGCCCTGTTCTGTCAATCACATTCACACCATGGTGTGCATTTGTGCACACACTCGAATCCAGGCATCCCGCTGACAGCAGCAATTAAGAAAGGCGTGGGCGATAAGGAGTGTAAAATGGCCTTTATCCCACCTGAGTCTTTTGTGTGAGTGTCTGTCTGCTTGTGTCTGGGTGTTTGCCTGCTTGTGTGCGCATGTTTGTGTGTGTGAGAAAAGCAAGTGAAAGAGGGAGAGAATCCAGACACTAGGGAGCAGGGCCGGTCCTAGGACTTGTGGGGCCCTGGGCGAAAGGGAAGATGTGAGGCCCCTCTAATTTGCATGTGACATCACAAGAAGTGACAACATAGAAAACCGACATCACAAGACTATTGATCTTTGTCAGTGCTGAAGAGACTTAGGGGCCGATTCCGATCTCGGTCGGAGGCGCACCCAATACCATTCGGTCGGGAAAAAAGCCATGCGAAAGCCTGTTTCCCGACCGAACCGTACGCGGGTCCGGCCGAGCGAGTACGATGCGGACTCGCCGACCGACTCGTCCGGGCGACCCGACCGCTCCGACCGACTCGTACCCGGACCGCACCGGCTCCGACCGACTCGGTCGGACCCGATCCGCACCGCGCAATGGAGACGTTTTCCGGCCGGGTAAGTACGATGCGCACCTCGACCGCTCCGACCGACTCCGCGCCGTCCGACTCGAACTCGCTGTCGGAGCCGTACTTGGGGGTCCGTGTCGGACCCCCTGTACGCGTACCCGTGCGAGGCGCACACAGGGGGACCCAAGGGTCCCCCTACCTGTGCGTGTACGCCGCGGGCGCTTCGCGGCGTACTCGCTGTAGGGGGCGCCCTTGTCCGCCTCGCACCCATTGAGGCAATGGGAGCCCGCGTACGCGTTGTACGACCGGCTCCCATTGAGTTCAATGGGAGTCCGACCGACTCGTGTCCGATAACATACGGACGCATCGGACTCGTTCGGTCGGACTGCACGGGTCCGATTCGGTCGGAAATCTCTCCGGGTCCGGCTCGGTCGGGGAAATTTCCGGCCCGAATCGGAATCGACCCCATAGTGTTGATATCAGTAACATGAGTTAAAAGATAAATATCCAAATGAAATACGTCTATCTATTTTGAAACTGTATTAAGTGGATTACATAGTCACATTGGATGGGAAATCTAGATGCAGGTCTCACAAAGATGGCTATTCTAACTCCTAGTTAACCGTGTGTTACCAAATTAGTGCATAGTAATAATTAGAGAGCATTGCAGAAAATAAATTGAGTGGCATCCCTATAGCGAGATGAAGTTGAATTGAGATACAAATACCTTTTTTATTCTTTTTGAGAACTTCATAAATCAGACTAGACCAAAAAAGGACAGCAGAGTTCTGTAGAAAAAAGCTTTCGGATTTAGGATTCAGAATGATTATATTCTCCTCACAGGGGATGGAAGCCATGTGAGGAATATATACATTTCTTTAAAAAAAAATCAGATAAAAGGAAACATTAAAATCTGACAATGAGGAGATAAGTAAATTGATAAGTACATGAAAAGACAATTCCAGTGAAACATAAATAGAGTAACTTCAAAGTTCTAGGTTATTCTCATTGGGTGGCTCCCTGGTATTGATTCATTACGTAAAGTTTAGTATCTGTGTGTTTAAAGTGAAGGTATGCTGCAGATTTAAAGGGTTTTCATACCAAGGTTTTTCATTTGGTGTCAGACCAGTTGAAAGTGGTAGTGGCAGAATGGCATTATTCTGATGAAAATCCATCAATCGCCCCAAAAAGATAGTCCTATTCTTCTATATATTCACAACTTTATGTGGTTGAACAACTTGAGAAAAATATGGGGTAGGGCAGGAATGTGAAAAAAAGAAATTGCCATCTTCGTATTATGTCCTGCACACATCTGGAAGTTATTGGTAGAATGTGCCCTGTTTCGCTACATCCTAACACAAACATATACTTATAACAGGTTATCAGAAAGCTCACTCATAACAAACAGGGAAATAATACAAGGCAACAAAATTGGTGTTATACTTACCTTCTCCCTCAATGATTAGGTGGTGACGATCCTCTGAGCCGATGAGGATATTCCTCAAGACATTGGAGATCAGAAGTAAAGTAAACTTGTGGAGACACACAAAAAGTGTTTTTCACAAGGCTATCATGTTAGAGAATAGCAGTTATATCAAATGGGGGGGACCAGGAGTCGTTAGGTCGAGCATATAAGCTCCTTGCTATATATAATGGTCCAACAGTTCTATAAAAAGATCTCCGGTAAAGTGCCCCCTTCTGGGTGCCCGTTGGGCATTGCAGTGCCGGCCCGAGAAGGAGCTTACCTGATAATGAAGCATGACACCCATACGGGTGTGTGAGGGCACTTGCTCCTATTGGAACATATTCTCCCCTGATAAACTGTATCTATACACACTTATTCCACCATCTTTAAAAGGAACTGCATACTCTTGTTGGATCAGAGAAGAGCAGTGCCAAGATTGAAAAAATTGAGAAATAAAAATCTGTGCCATGATACTCTCCTAGACAAAATAATGGAAGCAGGTTAAGTCTTATTTCTTCAATTGTGTCTTTTTACCCTGATATGTCATTCACTACTAACAAAGAAGGTGAACATTTCTGGGAGGAAATTCCTAAAGGGTATGAGGATGTTTCCTCATGTTAGCTAGAATGAACAAGGGTCCCTGGGACTCCAAGTAAAATATTGGGCTTGCATGGAGGGGTGATGCCAGCAAGGCAACACTAGGCAGCACAATTTGCTCTTGTGCTCTCAGGGCAAAAACCTATTAAGCGCTTTGTCACTCACCCTTCCATGTGCAGGGTACCAGTGTGGCTGGGGTCTGAACCACAATCCGAATAAGACCCGTCCGACTGGTGATTGTCTGTATTGACAGCCTTCTGCAGCTTGAGAGAGGCTTGTGTGAAGTCCTGTAAAAATGTTGGCTTCCTTCGGGCCCGTAGAAGTAGGTGAAATTTGGATGTTTTAAAGTTTGTGTTGTTTCTGCTGAGGTTGTCAGCCTTGATTTCTCTTCGGCTTCCTTACTCCTTCATCAGGTGTACTTTTTTTTAGCATTAGGCCATATCTCTGCCTCTAAATAAATAAATAAAATAGAGCATGCCTACAGCTTATGTCACCAATTACCATCCTAGCGATTTTGGCATCTTTTTGCTCATTGAAAGCCTTTGCTGCCAGGCACATGTCGCCATGTGGATTACTGGGCATTCTGTGATTATCATCCTTTTTGGGGTACAGGCACACATCATTCCACTATCACTGTGGCTAAGCTGGGAATTCCTTATTATAATTACAGTTTGGGAGTCTCCCTCTCACATACCCTCACCCATCTCATTCCCTGGTGCTGCTTCCCATAACGTAAGCTGTACCTTGTTGGCCATCGCGCATGACATAAAACACATTACACATAAGCTCAAAACAACACAACACCCTTCCAACCACACACTTCCAACTACATGTTGTAGCTTGCTATCTATGTTGGTAAGTGCTTCAGCGCCTCACATATGGGTAGTAAGCGTTAAACAAATGCTACAATACCATACAATATCTTAATTGGACACATCGAAGTAAGACACACTTGAAAAGCTAAAATCCCATTAAAATGAATTAGAAATGCTTCCAAATTGCTGCTGTGGGTTACACAGCATTGAATATTAATCTATAAGGCTGCTTGATGGGGTAACGTGATTTCTGTTGTGATCAATGTGCAACCTCGAGCAGGCTAGCTGACATAAGGTTGGCATGGAAGTTCAGACCTCTCATCTTTCATGTAGAATTTCATAAGTGTACCTATTTAATTGCTCACTTAACAGGCTGCCCAGCCTACGATTAACGTATCCAATTCAATTCAATATGTCTTTATTTCGATAAAAAATCATAAAAGACATTTACATTTAAAACAAAAAACTCCATTTCATTTTCATTACATTTTTACAAAATTTATACAATAGAATAGCAATCAAGAAGAAAAAAGTAGATCCACAATGTTAAGGTACCTTAATATACAATAAATAATTAAAACTAATAAAACTTCTGACCTTAGTGCCGCAAAGATCAATACCAGTAAATATCTTCTTATAGTTATATAAAAATAACCAGGTGAGTACACTAAATTCTAATACAACACAAAACAATGTGTACTACTCCCTCTTTATAAAATTCATCAAACTAACTTAGCCTCATCTTCTTTGCACGTATGGCCCACATCCAACTAAGGAATTTGGCAACTGCAATCACTATGGGTTCTTTAGTGTCAGTTTTTAAAATCCTAAATGCTTCGTTACCAGAACGAATGCCCATAATCATACAAATTGGTTTGAGCCATTTATACCTGGGAATTTTATAAGCAGGGCATACAAATAAGATGTGAGCTAACGATTCGTTTTGTGTTAAACAGAAGGGGCATTTACTATGATTTTGGGCGTGCCATTTACTAACATAAGAATTAATCGGGAGAGAACCCACTCTAAATTGATGGTAGAGTTTCCTATCATTAAAGACACTAATAAAATCCCAATAGTTCTCATACTCTATGTCGTATTTGTGCTCTAAAAATTCCCTTGTTAGTGATGGCCTTATTAGAGAGGAAAAACGCTTCATTTTGACCATATTCCAGTACACCATTGTACATTCCTTCTTTGAAGGGAAAGGATTGTCGACGGGATTCTCCCACAGACTACTCATCCCCATCTCGCTCAGAGTATCCTTTACCCGTCTCAGCCATGGTATTTTGCACATACGGTCTGCCTCCCTGACTGTAAGAAGAGCCTGAGCATACAGGGACAGTTCAGGTGTAACCCAAAGCCTTCTCCAATAAGCCACGGGTCTAAATCGTGCCGTGTCCTCAATTGAACGACAACCTAAATCTAAAAAGAGGGGCAATAAAGGTGTTGATTGGGGAAGACCAGTTATGGCCCTCAAGAATTTGTTTTTGGCAATAACCAGGGGAACTAAGTTGTCAAATCCCCATAATTCTGCCCCATATAAAACCGAGGCACTAATTTTAGAGTTATATATTTTTAAGACAGGAGCAACAGGCTTGGTGTAAGAAAGACGCTGTTCCTTCAATAAGGCACCGGACAGTTGGGCATGTTTAAGGACCAATGAATCAATATGGGGCTTCCAATTAAGTTTTCTACCTAATGTAATCCCCAAATATGTAAAAGCATGGGCCTGCTCTAGGGTAACTTCATTCATAACAGCTCTGCCCTTTATAACCTTGTGTTTGTGTAGAACCATAAATTTTGTCTTCTCCACATTAACTACAAGGTCGTGGTCCTGACAAAACTCCTCAAATCTAACAATAGCTGACTGGAGTCCTTTTTGTGTCTTGGAGATAATCAGAGTGTCATCTGCAAACATGAGCAAAGGAATCTTCATGCCTGCTAAGGTGGGAGCGTCAGTAGGATGACTCTGAAAGTACAACACTACCCTATTGATAAATAAAGAAAAGAGGGTTGGTGCTAAAACGCACCCCTGTCGAACCCCCTTTGCAATGGAAAACCTATCAGTAACACTCCCCTGCAGGCCCCAACGTACCTGTGCATAGTTAGAATCATGTAGTGTGACTAAAATGGCCAATAATTCCAATGGCATGCCCTGTTCTGCAAATGCTCTCCACATCTTGGTGCGTGGGACAAGATCGAAAGCCGACTTAAGATCAATAAAAGCCGCGTAAATGGTACCCCCTCCTATAATTACCACTCGCCAGTAAATTAAAATAAACCTAAAAACCTGGACAATAGTACTGGTATGTGATCGAAACCCCGCCTGTAGAGGAGACAGAATGTCAAATTCATCTATCCAGGCCTGGATTCGACTTAATACCAGCCTAGCTGTAATTTTTTGAATACAATCAATGAGGCTTATAGGCCTGTAATTGCCTGGATTGGAGCGGTCCCCTTTCTTAAAGATTGGGAGAATTTCCGCTCCTGACCATGTATCAGGCATGGGGGCACCACTGGCAATGGCATTTGCGAGTAGCTGGATATATGTTACCCAGTTCGATTTATCATACAAAAACAAGTCAGCTGGAATACAATCCAACCCAGGCGCCCTACCTCTCGGAACCGATTTTAACGCGATTTCCACCTCTTGCTTAGTAAAATGCAAAGAGGGGTTAAAAAAGGGCATTTTAAACTGTTCTGGGTCAAGTTCAGTGACTGCGAACTGGGCCTTATAGTGTGATACCCACATCTCGGGGGCTACATGGTTAACTGGAGCTTGGCTCAAACTGCCACTGCCCCATTTCACAAGATGCCAGAAAAAAGCCATATTTCTCCCTTTGCTGGCCTTGAGCAACTCATCCCAATGTTGCTCATCCCAGTCCCTTTAGCTTGCTGTTGGACTAACTTGTACCCAGCCCTTGCCCTTTTAATGTCTCCCATGTTCTTCAATCTAACTGCCCTGGCTAGGGTTCTATAAGCCTCTCTACAGGATTTCCCATACCATGCGGCCACCTTAGGGCCAGAATTTTTCTGAAAGTTTTTAACCTTGGTAATAAAAAAACCTTTGAGCTTATTAAACAAATCATTGTGGACCTGTAAAACCATTAAATTAACTTCCTCTTGTGTAACACAATTTTGGATGGTAGCTATTGCACATGCCAACAGCTCCCTCATCTGCTCCAAGTGCGCTTCGTTATTAATAACTTTAGTCCATTTAACTCTCCTTGTATCATTAGTTAGCTGCACTTCTACAGAGGCGCTCACAGATGCCTGACGCTCAACAACAGGAAATCCTTTAAGCTGCATAGATAGTACTAGGGGATTATGGTCACATTCGGTCCGCTCCTGGACTACCATATCTATTAGGGAGGGCCAGAATTCCTTATTAAGAAAAATGAAGTCTATACGACTACTTCTCAGCCCATTATTATAGGTATGCATACCCTGCTTATCGGAAACGGACCTCCCATTGACAGCCCTGACCCCCCGTTCCAAACACAACACTTTTAACTGCAACGCTGCTCCAGTCCATTTTTTGATTGGAGGAAGGTCCAGGGACCGAATGTCCCACTGAACATCCTCCTCTGTCCTAAGATTAACGTCGTTATTGTCTAAGGGTTCAAACGAACAGTTAAAGTCCCCAGCAATAATTAGGTTACTCACGCCTTTATACTGATCTAAAAAAGTGTCTAGAAGCGCAACAGTGCTAGAAGCTTTTCCACCTGGCAGCCCTCTCGCGTATACATTAATAATCAGCAGATCAGGGACAGTGGGCATCTGTAATTTAATTATTAAAATATCCCTGCTATCAATATACAATTCCTCTACCTTATAACGAGCTGACTGTCTTACCCAAGTGGTAAGGCCCCCCATGGGTCTTCCCCTCTGACCCCCCTGAGCTGTTTTAGAAAAATTTAAAAAACCCTGTCGACAAACGTGATCCATAGACCAGGTTTCCTGAAAGGCCATTGTTAGAAATGGGGGTCTCTAGTTGGCAATGGCTGGCCACTGTCCAAGTAGGGACCCTTCTTCCTAAGTCAGAGTGAGAGGGCTACCCTTTTTAATACCCCTGCTCAACCCTGTGGTAACGTAGCACGAGCAGGTAGGCTATCTCAGAGGCAGGGTGTGAAGCATTTATGACCATACACAGTAACACAGTGAGGAACACTACAGAGGGACACCACACAAGTAGTTATAAAAAATAAGTATCTTTATATAAAGGCAGATTTATCACAAGACCAATAACTGTAAAAGCCACAATACTGTCAAAAATAGGATAGCTGTTGAAGGGCTGTCAAAGATAGTTCAAAGGTTGCAAGAATAAGGTTCAAATTCAAGGCAGGGGTCTCTGCGCCCCTTCCTCGTTCAGAGGTTGCAAAAATAAGGTTCAAATTCAAGGCAGTGGTCTCTGCGACCCTTTCTCTCATAAGACTGTCAAAAATAGGATGGCTGTTGAAGGACTGTCAAAAAATAGTTCAAAGGTTGCAAAAATAAGGTTCAAATTCAAAGCAGTGGTCTCTGCGACCCTTTCTCTCACAAAGTACCTGGGTTTAGTAGCAAAACCAACAAAATGTCGCAAAGAAGTGGTAGCGATGATTCTCGGCACGCGATGCCGGCGATGCGTTGAAATCCTTGCCGCAAGGGAGGATGATGCGCAGATCTGCGTGATGCGTGCGGAGACACTGCGACCAACTTCTGCACGCTAGGCCGCCGATGCGATGACTTTCTTGCCGCGAGGGAGAAGTCGATGCGACGATCCTGTTGCGCTGTGTGATTGTGTTGCGATGCGAAGAGATGATGCTCCGCGAGGGAGCGACGAAATCCGGTGCGATGCGATGAAAATGGCGGACGCACGGCGTCCGCAAAGCGATGTCTTGAAGCGATGATTTCTTTAGGGGTTGCGAGCGCTCGGCGACAGCAGCGCGATGATTTTTCCAGCGCGTCTCAGCTGCAGCGGCTCGCAAAGGGGCGTTAGCGATGGTTTCTTGTTGCGAGCACCCAGCGGCAGCAGCGCGATGATTTTTCCAGCGCTCTCGGCTGCAGCGGCTCGCAAACGTGCGTTAGCGACGATTTCCAGCACTCTTTTCTCTGAAGCAAAACTAGAGGCCCTGGAACTCACAGGAGCCTCAAAAGCAGATAGCAATCCTCGCAGGGAGGAAGCAGGAGGTTGGTGGTGGAGTCAGATGTGCCTGAGACTCCAGCAGGAGGCTAGCTCTTTTCCTAGCCCTTGGGTAATTGCTGTAACAAAAATAAAGTTCTCTCAAAAGTTCCTTTTCCTCTTCTTCAAGGTCCAGTGGTCACTGCTGCAGGCCAGTGCAAGAAACACCACACAAGCAGAAGGACAGTCACTTCCTGCAGATTCCTCCAGTGGCACGGACAGAGTTTCCTCTCCAGATCCAAAAGCAATACAAAATGTAGGGGCTTGAGCACAGATATTTATACCCCAAAAGCCTTTGATCTTTGAAGCTACCAGTCACTGAACCTAGCCAGAACCAGTTCTGCTCAGGCCTGGAGCACTTTGTTTACCAGGCTGCATTCTTCCTTTCAGAAAGAGGGGTCTGCTAGCAGACACACAGTAGGAGGTGGAGCCAGCATTCACCTTGCCAGGCACAGCCCTATTCAGGTCAAGGAGCCACCCCTCCCCACACTCTAAATGCAGATCTCTCTATTCAACCCAGGTCTGACTCAGCCTGCCCTGCCCCTCTAAAACCAGACAGCCAATACACATAACAGCAGAGCACACTGGAAGGCTTAGGCAAGAAAATACCTACTTTCTAAAAGTGGTATTTTCAAACACAGAATATAAAAATAAACTTCACTAAAAGATGTATTTTAATATTCTGAGCTCAGGCATACTAAATTCGTTTTTCTACCATGTTCCTGGGGTCAGTTAGGACTATAGAATGTAATAGTCAAACTGCCCATTCTAGCCTATGAGGAACAGGTAGCCTTACAGTAGTGAAAAACGAAATGGGGCATAATTCACTACCAGGACATGCTACACACACCAAGGCATGTCCTACCTTACACATACAATGCACCCTACCATAGGGGTGACTTACAAGATGCCAAGGGAAGGTTCAGGGGCTGGGAAGTGGGTGCACTTCACAGCCAAGATGGCAGTTCTGGACTGCACACAGACACTGCAGTGGCAGGTCTGAGACACACTTTACAAGCTGCTTCTGTGGGTGGCACACATCAGTGCTGCAGGCCCACCAGCAGCATTTGGTTTACCAGCCCTGGGCACACACAGGCCACACTACTAGGGACTAACAGGTAAACCAAATAAGCCAATCAGGGATATACCAATTCACATAGTCATATTTACAAAGGGAGAGCATATGCACTTTAGCACTGAACAGCAGTGGTAAAGTGCCCAGAGTCATAAAACCAACAGAAACAGGTCAGCAAAAATACAGGAGGCAGGCAAAAAGTTTAGGGGTGACCCTGCAAAAAGGGCCATTTCCAACAGCCATAATATCTTGGCCTTCAATAAATGTGGACCATTCAACTGAGGGTAACTTTAACAATAACCCTGCTATGTTCCAAGATGCTAGCAGTAGATTTGGTTTGAAGGAACTCTCGTTTATACTGTGGGGAATAGGCTGATCATTAGTTAAATGGGCATAGCCCAATTCTCCCTCTCCCGAATAAATATTGGTCTGGCAGAGTCTGTCGTTCCTAGCTTCACCCACTGTAAGGTCGCCCCCATGAGTAACCCCCCTCTGGACAGTTGCCTTTGGTACTTGGGAAACTCCTGGTTTGTGATTATCTACTTCTGGATCGACCACACAAACCACCCGATGTAGTAGTGTGCCGAGGCTGGTAGAACTAGAGTTAGGTCCGAGTCAATCGTTTTCATCCAGTGAGGCAAAGGCTTCAAACCTGTTAAAAGTAGGGACCGCATAATTATAGGAACCTGAATCTAAAGCAGGTTCCCTCAATACTCCCCTTGCGCGATTAACGCATGATTGATAAAAGAAGCCCAGCGGAAGTATATTAATGTTATCTTTACTTAGTTGACCGGACCCTGCCCTATCCAATATAAACTGGACCAAGCCCGGGGATCTAAAACTCAAAACCACACAGTCTCCACTAAGAGCCTTATGGGATTTACCAATCCAAGATATTCTTCGCACCATCTTAAATTCTGAAAAAGATGGTTCCTTACTCCAGTCCTAATACTCAGCAGGTGTAATGCCTTATTTTTTAAGGAAGACCAGTGTTCCTGGGCATTAACTGGGAGCACTGGAACATTTGCCAATACAATTGTGTATGGTGTTGCTTCGGGGGTGAGGTGGAGGGACATATGGGTGTTCATAACGCCGCCCAAATCCTGCAATGGAGCCCGAGGACCCAATGGCCCTACTGGATACGCCAATATACCACCCTGTAGGGAGTTTACCGAAGGGGTGGCCGTAGGGACAGCCACCCCCAAGGGGGGAGGGCAGGATGCTAAATTGGTACATGATCCTTTATCAGAACTATTCTCCTGTCGAGTGTCTGTTATTCCTTCCTGCCGGTCCCCACAAGAGAGTTTGGGGACATTAAAAATATGCTGCTCTATTTTGGCTAATCTCATATCTATTGCTGACAGTTTCTGCATCAGGGGATCAATCAGGGCTATAAACTTCTCTTCCACCCGGTTTAAAAAATCAACCTCAATGTTGTGGGGTGGCTGTTCCTCTGTAGCAGTAGTGTCAGTCTGACCAATACCCAAATTTGTAAGTATAGGTATAGACTTAAAACCCCCCTCACTTCCTGTTGTGGCAGACTTACGTTTCACAATTTTGGAAGACTGATAGCAAGACTTGGGAAAACCACGTGCTTTCCTCTTTTTTTGTGGAGGTTCACCACCTAGCACCTGGGTGGACCTTTGCCGCCTGGTGAGTACCTTAACTGGGGAGGCATGCAGTATAGAGGAAGTGCTATCCAAACTGGATGCTACGGATAACCCAGGTTGCGATTGCGCCGAGAGTGTGTGACTATGTTGGAAGGTACAGTCAACTATTACATTTTGTTCAGGCACAGGAATTAGTGCCATTCCGGTGAGGGGTCGTGGGGGTTCTAACGAAAGTCTGCGTTCTGTGAGTTGAATCTGATGAGTTAGCACAGATTCAGCCCGGGAAGAAACGCATCCAATGTCCCCACTACTCCTGAACCCCCTGCCCCCTTACGCTTGTTCTTACTCATTATCCCCTGATCTTGTGCAGAAAAACAAAGTACAAATACAAATAAAAAATAACAAAAAATTACAAAAACAACCGGTCAGCTTGCACAGTGTATACAATGTCAGGGGAGTGGCTCAGCCCGGTCTCCTACGGTTTCCGACGGGCTCAGACGGGCCCGCCTTGGCCCGGGCTTCGCCCGGCACGTCCCGCGCTGCGGGGGTAGAGGCTGCGCTTTATGCGCGGAGATGGTCCGGTGCCTCCCCCTCGTCAGCAACACCTGATTGTACTCGCGTTGCACCCTGGACGCTGAAGTTCTTACCAGGGTGATAGTGCGGGAAACGGCAGCGTTGGAGGCAGAGAAATACCCTGGGACTACGGTCCCACCAGAGTAAGGCGTCAGACAGCTAGGACCAAGGAAAGAGCGTCAGCTATAACAGCAGGAACCCACACTGCAGGGGGAGAGGCTGCGCTTTATGTGCGGAGATGGTCCGGTGCCTCCCCCTCATCAGCAACACCTGATGGTACTCGCGTTGCACCCTAGACGCTGAAGTTCTTACCAGGGTGATAGTGCGGGAAACGTCAGCGTTGGAGGCAGAGAATTACCCTGGGACTACGGTCCCACCAGAGTAAGGCGTCAGACAGCTAGGACCAAGGAAAGAGCGTCAGCTATAACAGCAGGAACCCACACTGCAGGGGGAGAGGCTGCACTTTATGCGCGGAGATGGTCCGGTGCCTCCCCCTCATCAGCAACACCTGATGGTACTCGCGTTGCACCCTGGACGCTGAAGTTCTTACCCGGGTGATAGTGCGGGAAACGGCAGCGTTGAAGGCAGAGAAATACCCTGGGACTACGGTCCCACCAGAGTAAGGCGTCAGACAGCTAGGACCAAGGAAAGAGCGTCAGATATAACAGCAGGAACCCACACTGCAGGGGGAGAGGCTGCGCTTTATGCGCGGAGATGGTCCGGTGCCTCCCCCTCGTCAGCAACACCTGATGGTACTCGCGTTGCACCCTGGACGCTGAAGTTCTTACCAGGGTGATAGTGCGGGAAACGGCAGCGTTGGAGGCAGAGAAATACCCTGTGACTACGGTCCCACCAGAGTAAGGCGTCAGACAGCTAGGACCAAGGAAAGAGCGTCAGCTATAACAGCAGGAACCCACACTGCAGGGGGAGAGGCTGCGCTTTATGCGCGGAGATGGTCCGGTGCCTCCCCCTCGTCAGCAACACCTGATGGTACTCGCGTTGCACCCTGGACGCTGAAGTTCTTACCAGGGTGATAGTGCGGGAAACGGCAGCGTTGGAGGCAGAGAAATACCCTGGGACTACGGTCCCACCAGAGTAAGGCGTCAGACAGCTAGGACCAAGGAAAGAGCGTCAGCTATAACAGCAGGAACCCTTAACAGGCTGTCCAGCCTACCATTAACGTATCCTTAAACTAGGTAACAGTAATGTATGCTTTTTGCAACACTACAAATTCCGTTTCTCAAGGATAAACCTTTGAAAAGGAAAGCTCCAAATGGGTGCCATATTGCCAATGTACCAAAACTAAAGTATGAAGATGGGGATTAAGGAATGAGTTAGTGAGCATCATTGCCATACTATGGCTACACCTTTACATGTGAGGCCAATAGGAAGCCCTTGCACAATGTCCATCTTCTTTCTGATCCTCCATAAAGTGGATTTTTGCTCAGTACATGCAACAAACAAGGCTAACTACATGCTGGGCCTTTATCATTGTGTGTTGATGCTAATAATTGGGGCCTAGGATTGGATAGTAAATCTGTTGACAAACAAAGCCTGGAGAGGAGGCAAGCAAAGGTCTCAGTTTGTTCACAGTTGATAGCAGAATAGTTTTGTGAGTTGCATCCTGGCTGTATAACTGCAGATCAGCAGTTTGAATCTATGCATGGCACAATCGTCCTTCCAAGATCCATTATCTGAGCGTTATTAAATAGTATAATAGTAACTCTTTAGAAAAAGTGGAATGAAACACCTTTATATGTACATGATAATTCAAATGACAGCTAAAAAATACCTTTGTCACACCACCACATGGGTATTGTGCGTTTCACCACTGCCTTAATATCCAATGTGTTGTGTGCCTCTTTTCATGCTAAATATTATAGGCAAAAGCTCAGAATAACATCACCATTAACAAGCATTGGCAAAGCCAATAGGTCTCGCCTATAAGAAATATTGGCTTCGGCAATGTTGAGTTGCCGTGTTGTACACCAGTGTGGCTGCTGTTCCGCATGGTTAAAAGTTAGTGGCATGGAGTGTCCTTGAGTGGAGTGGTAGGAGTAGAGTGTCAGACTGGATTTGTTGGAGTAGTAGTTCTAGAGTGGAATAGGGGGTGTAGAGTGTCATACAGTTGAGTAGAGGGGAGTAGAGTTCAGTGGCAGAGAGTGTCGTAGAGTGCAGTGTTATCAATTGCAGAGTCGTAGAGTGGAGTGTTGTAGATTGGAGTGGGGTGGAATCGGGTGGAGTGGGTTGGGTGGACTGAGGTAGTGGGTGGATTGGATTGGAGTAGATTGGGGTGGATTGGGATAGAGAGAGTTAAGTGAGTGGAGTGAGGTGGAGTGGGTGGGTGGGGTGGATTGGATTGGAGTGGGATGGATTGAAATGTTGTGAGGTGGATTGGAGTAAGGTGTATTAGATTGGTTTGGATGGGGTGGATTGGAGTGTGGTGGGCTGGAGGGAGTGGACTGAGTGGGGTGGTCTGAACTGGGGCGGATTATATTGGGTAGAGTAGGGTGGATTGGAGAAAAGTGGGGTGGATTGAACTGCAGTGGGGTGGATTGGAGTTGGGTGGACTGAATGTGGTGGATTAGACTGGAGTTGGTGGATTAAAATGGGGAGGGAGGACTGGATTGGGGTGGGGTGGATTGGAGTGAACAGGAGTGGGGTGGACTAGAGTGGGGTGGAATGTAGTGAGGTGGGGTGGAATGGATTGGGGTGAATTGGACTGGGGTGGATTGGATTGGGTTGGGGTGGATTGGAGTAGGGTAGATTGAATTGCAGTGGGGTGGATTGGATTGAGTGGGGTGGATTGGATTGAGGTGAATTGGATTGGGGTGGGGTAAACTGGATTGGGGTGAGGTGGGTTGGATTGGGGTGAGTGGGTTGGATTGAATTGGGGTGGGTTGGATTGGAGTGGGGAGGTTTGGATTAGAGTGGGGTTTATGCGATTTGGGTGGATTGGATTGAAGTGGGGTGGATTGGATTGGAGTGGGGTGGATTGGATTGGAGTGGGGTGGATTGGATTGGATTGGAGTGGGGTGGATTGGAGTGGGGTGGATTGGAGTGGGGTGGATTGGAGTGGGGTGGATTGGAGTGGGGTGGATTGGAGTGGGGTGGATTGGATTGGAGTGGGGTGGATTGGAGTGTATTGGAGTGGGGTGGATTGGATAGGGGTGAGGTGGATTGGATTGGAGTGGGGTTGAACGGAGTGGGCGGATTGTTTTGGATTGGAGTGGGGCAGACAGGAGTGGTGCAGATTGGAGTATGGAAGATTGTTTTGGATTGGTGCTGATTGGAGTGGGGCAGATTGTTTGGATTGAAGTGGGGCAGATTGTTTTGGATTGGGGTGGGGCAAATTGTTTTGGATTGAGTGGGTGAGATTGTTTTGGATTGGAGTGGGGCAAATTGTTTTGGATTGAGTGGGGCAAATTATTTTGGGTTGGAGCGGGTCAGATTGGAGTGGGGCAAATTGTTTTGGATTGGAGTGGGGCAGATTGTTTTGGATTGGGGTGGAGCAAATTGTTTTAGATTGAGTGGGTGAGATTGTTTTGGAGTGGAGGGGGCAGATTGTTGTGGGGCAGATTTTGGGGGGATTGGAGTGGGGTGGATTGGAATGGAGTGGGGTGGATTGGGGAGGGAGTGGGATGGATTGGATTGGGGTGAGGTGAGGAGGATTGAATTGGAGTGGGTCGTTTGGATTGGGCTGGTTTGGGGTGGATTAAATTGGTGTGGGGTGGATTGGAGTGGATTGTGGTGTATTGGAGTGTGGCGGATTGGAGTGTGGCGGATTGGAGTGTGGGCAGATTGGAGTGTGGGCAGATTGGAGTGTGGGCAGATTGGAGTGTGGGCAGATTGGAGTGTGGGCATGATGGAGTAGGGCAGATTGTTTTAGATGGAGTAGGGCAGATTGTTTTAGATGGAGTGGGGCAGATTGGAGTGGGGCAGATTGGAGTGGGGCAGATTGGAGTAGGGCAGATTGGAGTGGGGCAGATTGTTTTAGATGGAGTAGGGCAGATTGTTTTAGATGGAGTAGGGCAGATTGTTTTAGATTGGAGTGGGGCAGATTGGAGTGGGGCAGATTGGAGTGGGGCAGATTGGAGTGGGGCAGATTGGAGTGGGGCAGATTGTTTTAGATGGAGTAGGGCAGATTGTTTTAGATGGAGTAGGGCAGATTGTTTTAGATGGAGTAGGGCAGATTGTTTTAGATTGGAGTGGGCCAGATTGGAGTGGGGCAGGATGGAGTGCGGAGATTGGAGTGGGGCAGATTGTTTTAGATGGAGTAGGGCAGATTGGAGTGGGGCAGATTGGAGTGGGGCAGATTGTTTTAGATGGAGTAGGGCAGATTGGAGTGGGGCAGATTGTTTTAGATGGAGTAGAGCAGATTGGAGTGGGCAGATTGTTTTAGATGGAGTAGGGCAGATTGGAGTGGGCAGATTGTTTTAGATGGAGTAGGGCAGATTGTTTTAGATTGGAGTAGGGCAGATTGTTTTAGATGGAGTAGGGCAGATTGTTTTAGATGGAGTAGAGCAGATTGGTGTGGGCAGATTGTTTTAGATGGAGTAGGGCAGATTGGAGTGGGCAGATTGTTTTAGATGGAGTAGGGCAGATTGTTTTAGATGGAGTAGGGCAGATTGTTTTAGATTGGAGTAGGGCAGATTGGAGTAGGGCAGATAGGTTTAGATGGAGTAGGGCAGATTGTTTTAGATGGAGTAGGGCAGATTGTTTTAGATGGAGTAGGGCAGATTGGAGTGGGCATATTGTTTTAGATGGAGTAGGGCAGATTGTTTTAGATTGGAGTAGGGCAGATTGGAGTAGGGCAGATTGTTTTAGATGGAGTAGGGCAGATTGTTTTAGATGGAGTAGGGCAGATTGTTTTAGATTGGAGTGGGCCAGATTGGAGTGCGGAGATTGGAGTGGGGCATATTGTTTTAGATGGAGTAGGGCAGATTGGAGTGGGGCAGATTGTTTTAGATGGAGTAGGGCAGATTGGAGTGGGCAGGTTGTTTTAGATGGAATAGGGCAGATTGGAGTGGGGCAGATTGTTTTAGATGGAGTAGGGCAAATTGGAGTGGGTCAGATTGTTTTAGATGGAGTAGGGCAGATTGGAGTGGGGCAGATTGTTTTAGATGGGGTAGGGCAGATTGGAGTGGGCAGATTGTTTTAGATGGAGTAGGGCAGATTGGAGTGGGGCAGATTGTTTTAGATGGAGTAGGGCAGATTGGGATGTGGGGTGGGAGAATTGGAGTGTGGTGCAGTGGGGTGATTTGGATTGGTCTAGGGTGGATTGGATTAAGTGGGGCGGATTGGCGTGGATTAGAGTAGGACTGATTGGAGGTGTACTGAACGATTATGTGTTAAAGCATTGTCTAGCTACAGTACTTCCCTTCTGCCTTCCACCACACCCCACCATCCCAGCCCTGTTAAACAAGACCCAGGTGCAGCACAATCATGGGCTGTCACACAATATCTATGAAATCCCCTACAAGTAATTAAATGGACAATAAATTCACAGCTGCTCGGATATAAGTGAGAGACTCAAAGTGTGTCACAAAGCAGTCAATCTGCTTCATTCGCGATAAGAGGGGCTACGGAGCTCCCTGCTGGGGAAATTGGGTGGTAATCAATTTTTACGCACTTAGCTGCATTTACAGCCCTCTAAGTTTATCACTGGTGGCCTGGGCTGGGAAGCAAGCATGGTAGTCTCTCTGGGAAATAAAATGTAATGATCTAACAGTATAGCGCTGTGAGGCCAAGGACAGGGCCCCCCTGTCCTGGGCCATCCAGCACTACATAATGTCTACAAAGCCCTGCGACGGGGGCCCCACATCTGGACCTTGCAGCCTGATGGAGAGCTGTGAGTCCCACCTGCCCTGGACTTCGCAGCACTAGATAATGGCTCAAGCCCCAGTGAAAGGGCCCCCACACCTAACTTCGCAGCCTGATTCAGTGCTTCGAGGCCCAGGGTAAAAGGATCACATCCCCTGTGCCTCAAAGCAGTAGGGAGACACTTTACTAAACACTGCCCTATTGTGCCAGTCTGAGCTTGGATGCTCCCTCCTCCCCTTATCAATCTCTCCCATTACCTGTTAATGTCCGGCTCGTCCTGGAAACAAAAGAGCCTACTGCCCCCTGGAAACGGAATACACAAAGGGCAGACAAGTTCTTCGCCACAGGTTTTTAGGTCTCGCGCCTAGCGTTGCAGTGCGTAGCACTGCTCGCGCAGCGCGAGACCTCATGTAGGGAGTTCTGAAAGCTGACCACACGCTCGTGCGTGTGGTTTTGCTTTCGCCGGCTGCCATTGGCTTTAGCGTGTTTTTAAAAAAAAATAAGGCACGCAATTGGGCAAAGGCGGGCGCATGTCCCGCCTTTGCTCCGCCCATTCCCGTCCGTGTCTAGGACGCGCATCAGCGCGCGGCACAGACGACAAGCTCCTTTGCCCCCCCGCTCCTCTGTGGTGCGCGCGCACCACTGGTTTCTATTCCCGCGTTCGGCTCCTCTGTGGTGCGCGCGCACCACAGGTTTCGATTCCGTGCTTGTTTCCCTTTAGAAATGACAAAGTGCAGTTTGAAACTTTACTGCTGTCTTAGCCGTGGAGGTTGGTGCGATAGTAGTTTGTTGTCACTTAAATATGTATGCCAAAAACAGAAGCTCAAATGCAAAGAAAACTGTCACTGTTGAGCTGTCGGGGGGACACAGCACGCCACGCCGCTTCTCGGGGGGACACAGCACGCCACGCCGCTTTCACTTTAAGAAGGGCTGCCCCCACCGCTTTCACTTTAAGAACGGGCTGCGCCCCCCAGCACTCGCGGGACGTCGGCTTCAGCGGCCGCTTCTTCTTTTCAATGGGCTTTTTATTTGTTGCTTTGCACCCAGGTATCTATATATAAAGCAATGTTGTCCATAAACTGCTTTTTGGAGCTTCAAATAACACTCTCGTGTGTGAACGCATTGTATTTGTGGGACGTAAAAGGGCACAAAAGCATATGTGCGCATTTGAAAACTTTTCTCCCACCTCCTCCTTCCCGTGTAGCTTACTCTGGCCACAAATTGCTCCCTCCCCTGTCATTTGCTTTATATCCCCACTGCAATACGTTTCGTGAGGATGCCGATGCTGCCCTGTTTCATGTATTTTCATTCCTGATCAAGCCACTCCCAGGACCACACTGCCTCCGCTTTTCCCTTACCTCCTCCCTCACAGATGCCAAGCCGAGTCTCCAGGGGGAGGAGGGGAAACGAAAAAGGTAAACAAGCGCTCCAGCTACCCTTTTGTCCCTCCCTCCAAGTCAGTCGCTATCCGACAAACCATGGTGTAAATACACCAATGGCCTTCTGTCCGACCCCAGGGGTCAGATTTTCCACGTTCCCCACGGCTCATCCCGTCGTTTGGTGCTGCTTGTTTTATTCTGCTTTTCCCCTTTTGTTGCTCGTTTATGGGTTTGCTCTTTCCGATTGGCTGGGGCTGTTCAGCGAGCAATGCTTATGGGGAAGGGCCCCCGTCTGCCCCACCCCCCAAGGGACACCACTACCCAGTGTAGCAGGTTGTGTTATGGTAGTACACAATTGTGCCGTGCTACGGTACAGTATTTTCACATATTAGATAGGCAGACGCTGTGCTTGCCCACTTCTGGCCGGTTTTCGTGAGCATCTGTGAAGTAAAGCATTTCTCAGACTGAACTCCTGCTTGTGAGGATAACATACAGTGCGTTAAAGATAAGCATCTGTCTCGAGCAGAGCTGGATGGCCCATTACAGTGAACTCGTGTGTGCTTCTCTGTGACCGTGCGAAGGAACGTCTGCAAGGATGAACATGCGTGCATAGAAGCGAACTTTGTGCATCTCTGATGATGAACTTGTGTGTCTACAAAGGTGAATATACGAGAGAAAAACTGTAGGTGTGTGGTAGCAAACACGTGTGCATGTGATGATTATATACTACGACAACAGGGATGAATTTGTGCACTTGTATTAATTACTTATTGTGTCTGTGAGGATGCACGTGTGTATCTATGGATGCACATACGTGCCTGTGAGGATGCACTTGTGTGTCTGTGAGGATGCACTTGCATGTGTGTGAGGATGCGCTTGTGTGTCTGTGAAGATTAACTGATTTGCCTGTGATGAAGAATCTACAGCATCTGTGTTCTGTCAGTAAGGATGTATTTACTTGTTCGCAAAGATGAACTCACCCGTCTATGATACGAACGTGTGTGTGTGTGGCAATGACATTTTCTGTTGGTGAGAAGAACCAGTGTGTGACTGAGTGAACTTGTGTGATCGCTACAATGGTTTTTTTTTATTACTGACAGTCACGTTTTCTGTCTGTGGGGACGAATCTCTGTGACTGAATGAAAAGAGGTCGTTGAAGTGCCCCATGTGCCCTCCTCCTCCCTCATTTGACTGTTCCCTGCCCTGCAGTGAGTGCCACCCTCACATCAGGCAGATAGTGCACTTCTCGGCACATCCGTGAATGGCGGCCCTCGTATCCAACAGATTTATAGTGCACGCGCCCTCGTGTAGTGAGTGTCCTGTCGCAAAGTGCACACTTTGCCCCATGTTACAATACACATTACCCACATTTGAAGTAAACTATTATCCCGCCCCACCATACAGTCCACCCCAATTTCTTATCATATTTTTCCTGTTCCGTCTTGTTACCACTGTCTGCACAATTTAAGTTCGTTCTTTTTATTTTTCAAGATTCCTTGTCTTTCCTGCCTTGCTATTCCCCATGTCCTTTTTTTTTTTTTCTTTTGCTATTTTACTGCCTCTTGTGCCTTAGTTGCAGAGGGTGTCCAGACACTGTGCTATGGCAGCTGGGCATTATTTGTGTTGGCTATGGGAAGGGTAGAGGTTTCCAGCTTTACTGGAGAGCCAAGGGCAGCAGCTCGTGTGTTGTGCAGTAGAGCTTAGAATGTGCAGTTTTACAGTAAGGCGCAGCTTGTTGAATATCACAGTCGGACAGTGCTTAATTTGTGAAAACAATAACTGCCAGGGCCCTCGTCAGGAGGCCACTGCAGATTGCACCACCTATTGCCCCAGCCAACGCTGCCAATAAAAGCACCAACACAACTGTGTGAAGAGCAGCTGCTGTTTGTGCATTTTATTAACAACTCCTGTTTCTTCCATTGAGATGAAATACTGCCGGTGCACGGGTCCCTTCATTTTGTGACAAACGATGTCTGCTTTAAGGTGAAGTTGCTGTCCGTTCACTATTCTGAGGTGCTTTCATCTGCGCCAGATGGGGGGTTTGCTCTTTGACCTGAATATATCTGAAGCGCCCTTTCTGTTGGTATAGTTTAAGCTATTAGAATTGTAAATAACAATGCCTTGTATTTATGTTTTAAAACCCAAAACATAAACAAAAGGCATTGTCATTTACAATGCCAATAGCTCTAAATCGCGTGAATGCGAGACCTATTGCATTGCAAATACTTGTTCACAGAGGTGCTGCCCCGCCCTTGTCCCTGAGAGCCGACATAATTGCTGACTTTGCTGCTCTCACGTCCTCTACCCCTTGTTTACCCTCCCCCCATCTTTCACACCCAGGAACGCCACCATGCCCTGACCAGGGAGGTCAAGACACCTGGCTTATAAATACATTAGCAATGTGATCGGGTTGGGGGGAGGGCTTGGGGGAGTAGGTGGGCTGACTGTGAAAGTGTGAAAGCGGGGCCCCATGTTATTGAGCTGAGCGCGGGACCCTGGGCAGCTGCCCACACTGCCCATGCCTAGCGCCGGCCCTGCTAGGGAGGTATTTTAAAGGACATTCTTGGAATGCTTTGTGTGAGCATTGCTGCTTGTTTCTGTGAGTGCTCACTCAAGAATATATAAGTATTCGGCCACATCCAAGCATATAGGAGTATGGCATTAAGAAGCTGCAGATATTACAAAAGCAGGAAATATTAACATATGATTGTGATTGGCCTTCATGTTGTATAACGAGGTAACCTATTTTATTAATAGTACATTTCTCATGTGTTTTGGTACATGCAACTAATATTGACGTCAATAATGCTGTTATTCCAGTCCCTTTCCAGGGGCACACTGATTATTAACCCCGTGGCGCCGATGGCTTAGCTGCATTAATAGTGAGTTAGGGCCTATTCCCAGCAGATGTTCACACCACTGTTTGTTAACATAGGAAGTTAAAAGTCTTCCCATTTCACCTTGTAAAGAAAGGCTGGCTCCTAGAAAGCATCCCTATCACACCTTATTTACAGTGTGCAGCTACATCCAGTATGGGCCTCTTCAGGCGTTTTCAAATGCAGCAACCAGAGAAGAGAACTAGGGGCACTTTCAGTTAATTTAATGAACCAACTCAGTATTATGCCAGTTGCACTGCAACTTCATAGCAATCATTAATACAATCACTACATCTGGCAAACTGTGGAAAGCCTTTCTGTCTTGTGTTGAAGATACACATGCCTCTACATCAGGTGCAATCCAATGTACTTCTCCGTGAAGCTGGTAAAAATTATAAGATTTATAGTCAATTCCCTGTACATAATGTTGGTGCATTAGTAGCACTTACCTCAATATACAGTGTTGGCCCAGTCCACCTATATAGAAAGTGGTAGGCAAGAGCACTCAGTGTGACAGTATCACAAAAATTAGGCCAGGTATCACAAAGTGCTTACAAATTACACAGCTCTTGTCCAGTATATAGCCATGGCATAAATTCACATACTGTGCTATCAATAATCATTATACCACAGTAGTCGGATCACATAACACTGGCCTACAACACATCTATCAAATTCGTTCTAAGGATCCTTTGGCAGAGCTGGTGTGGCCAGCCCATATAAATACAACGGGCCTCATGAATATGCCCCTTTCGTGCAAGAGGAAATTAGAATAATCCCTTAAAATGAGAACAACTTGAAAACTGTGGGGCTGAAGGGTGTGGGTGCCCAGGACTTCACAGGAATGAATTGGTGTTGCTTGGTTGAACAGAAAAAGTTGAGAAAGCAGTGATGGGTGAGTGTGTGCGTTGAAACTGCTCTCCTGCAGCTGCACCCTCAATCTCTTTCTATGGTAGGGGAAGATAGGTGGAAGGACCAGGACCACTCACATTACACATCCTACTCCACACCTGACAACATATGGGGAATACCTAATAGTTTTAGAGACATATGTTGCAAAAACTGTATTTTCTTCTTAGCTTTCATCAGAATGAAGACAGCATGGAGAAGATGAAATATAATTTTAACTTCCCCGCATGAGGTTTTGCATGCATGCAATTAGGAAATGAATGGTGCACTTCATGCGCTCACCCTGATCTTTTCATTATGTCCTCTGTGCAAAACAAAGCACTGAGCAAAGATCTAAAATGACTGAGCCAAGATCAGACAGGGCTGAGCTAAGACCCCACGTCACTGGCACAAGATAGTACATCGATGGTTCAGTATTATTGCTCAGGATCACATAAGGATGGCTTAAAAACAAGCTGTTTTGAGGCATATCCACTGGTTACTAGCCTAGGACAACACATCATGGGTCAAGATCATACAGTACTGAGTCAATTTCACACACTGTGGGGCCAAAATCAACCACTCGCTGGCCCCAGATCATACACTACTGGACCACATAACACAGAGCAAAGCCAAGTTCACTACTAGTCGATAGAAATCATCATCAAGATTCTGCTGATTATTATGTGCAGTTCTAAATCTGGCAAATTGGCACTGAATATCCAGTCTAACCTTTCCCTTCCAATGGACTGAATACATATTTCTGAAGGTCATGACATCATACTAGCGGTTAATTACTATATATGTCTTGTGCCACATGTGCAGAGGGAATCTGCACATACAGGGAATTAAGGACTACTATCAAGTGCAATATGAATACTCCATAGTAGAACTGTCTTATATGTCTTGTCCTTAGCCCCGCCCACTTGCTACACTCATAGCTCATTTTAAGAGTACCTGCACTTATTTTTTCCCATTTAAAGCACTGATTGGGATAAATAAAAGAACAGGGTGGTGAACGGGCAGTGAGGAGCATACAAAACATTTAACAATTAATGCGCAGCCGCGGAGCCTGTGTCTACAGCGGCGTCTAATGATTATCTGGGAGATTCAACTGTGTGCAACAGAGCAGTTTGGAAATCAGTCAGGATAGTGTCCCAGCTGGCTGCAAGTGGATCCCTTCGTGTCTTTCCTGTGTAGGACAATACTAGGCGCTTGAGCCCACGTGGTCATGGATTGCGCCCAGGCAGCAAGATGATTTCCATTTACGGGCAATTAGGCGCTTGTCTAGCAGGAGACCTAAATCGAGAATCGGGTGATGGGCTTGTGTTTTCTTTCTCTGTGGTGTAGGCCCCATAGGCAGACCTCCCATGTGTGCAGTGACGTGCGTCCTGTGCAATTTGTCAAAAGCGAAGTAACACCCTGCCAGTACTGGTGAAGAGATGGACAGGCCCACAGCATGTGCAGGAAACCTGCATCAGGCAGGCAACAGCGGGGGCAGGTGGTGTCTGTGTGATGAAAATAATGGTTTATCTTGTTTGGGGTGACGTAATACTGGATGAGGCGGGCATTGCGTGGAACACGAACAGGACACTCAAGTATAGCACTCCACTCCTTATCCCAGTGTCGACGTGGGGAGGAGGAATTGACCAGGAGGTAGACCGACTTCCTCAATCAGAGACTCAAGAGAGATGAGAGCACCCTCGCAATACAGATCACCTAGTGTATATTGTCCTATCTCGTGCCAGGGGGCTATTTCTGTCAATGAGGTGATCTGACCTCCCCTCAGTGTGCCAAGCAAAGATAGTGCCAGGGCATATGGCTGAGTTGCCTTAGTGAGAAAGAGGCTCTGTTTGTAGCAACGGTACGCTACTTGCAGGAGAGTGATGACAGGCATCGCCACCCTCAAACAAGGGTGAAACAAGTGTAATATGTTAGTTAAGCCCCAGGTTGGGGAGGCAGTGGCAGTGGCAGTAGTTTGGAGGCCCGCCAGCCATCGGGCCACCTACTGAAGCTGGGTTGCCAAATAATACTGCTCAAATTTGGGAACCGCAAGTCCCCCCTTATACGTAGGTAAGTAAAGCTTCTGCAGCGCCACCCTACAATGTGTGTTGTGCCAGATTAACTCCCTTGTCAGTTTCTCAAGAGACCGGAATAAGGGCTTTGTGACATAAAGAGGGAGGTTGGCAAAGTAGTATAACAGACGGGGCAGCATTACCATTTTGGTAAGAACTATGCGTCCCACCACAGAGAGTGGGAGTGACTTACGAAATCCTATCAGTGCCCGCAACGATGATACAGCACGTGTGAGGCTGCCGTCGACAAGGTCAGCAGGTTTGTGGGACATGCGGATGCCTAGATAGCGAAACATGGTAGGTTGTTACCAGGCCAGTCGAACCCCTATGAGGCAGAAGGCAGGGTCGGATGTTGTGCTGATAAGTGCATGATTTAGCCCAATTGTCCTTAAGACTCGATAGTTCAGCAAACCGGTCAAATGTTAGGGCCACTTCAGTCCGGATAACATGTACATCCCAAAGATATAGGAGCAGGTCATCTCCGTACAGTGAGATCGAGTGTAGTCCATCACCCAGTTGTATCCCCCAATTCTGGCCGTGCGTACAGAGGGCAAGTGCCAGCGGTTCTATAGCCAGGGAAAAGAGCAGTGGAGACAGTGGGCAGCCCTGGCGAGTGCCCTTGTGGATTGGGATATGGTCAGAAATAAGGATACCTGTTTTCACTCTGGCAAGTGGCAGGGTATAAAGAAGTTTAACCCTCCTAATATATCGATTCCCTTGGCCATAGCATGGCAGCACCTCAAATAAAAAGGCCCATTCCAGGGACGAGAAAGCCTTTTTCAGATGCAGCACCAGGCAGCCCGCCCCAGGCCAGGAACGCGGAGCATACTCCAGGATCCAAAAGAACCTCTGTAAACTGAGTGAGGTGTTATGGGCCGGGACAAACCCGTTCTGGTCCGGGTGTATTAATGCTGGGACTAAAGGTGCTAGATAGTCCGCAAGTACCTTGGCTAATATCTTGTAGTCCATATTGAGGAGTGCCAATGGTCTGTATGATCCTAGTGCGGTAGGGTCTCTGTCAGGCTTAGGGAGGGATATGAGCAGTGCCTCACAGAGCATAGCAGGCATGCAAGAGGTCAGTATGGCTTCATCATATAATGTCTGCAGGTGGGAGGCTAAAAGTGGGACATATGCTTTGTAAAATTCAGTTGGGTGACCGTCTGGCCCAGGGGTCTTGCCGGTAACAAGCGCACGTATTGCCTCCTGTATCTCAAACAGCGTAATGGGGTTGTCCAGGTCTGCTTTCTGATCTGGTGTGACTCAAGGCAGGGACACATCTATCAGGAACGAGCCAACCCCTTCCAGAGATGCTGATGTCACTAACTCGTACAGTGAAGTGTAGTGACGTGTTAATTCAGCATGTATGTCTTTCTGTGCATGTAGTAGGGCTCCAGTGGCAGCCCGCAGTTCTATTATGGGGTGCCTCTGCTGTTCTTGGCAGATATGCCACGCCAGCAGTAACTCTGATTTAGCAGCTTTAGCATGTGTTTTGCAGAGTGATCTGCGTAGTTGGGACAGTGCAGTCTCTCCAATAACGCAGTATGCTCTCACTGCACGCACACAAGGCAACCCCTGCGTGTAGGATCCAGCAGTGCCTGAGTTTCATGGCTCAGCAGTTCACGTTCAATCTGAGTAATATATTCTTGGGGAAACAACCTTTACAACGCGGTTGTTACACCGCGTTACATTTACAACGCGGTCGTTAAAACGACCACGTTGTTACAACGCGATGCCATTACAACGCAAGTCATTAGATCGACTTGCTCTAGATGGCGCTCCAACCTAAGGAATAGTATGATTTACTATTCCAACACCTTCCCTACTGTTGTGCAGGGTGGAGTTGGAATAGTAAATTATACTATTCCTAAGGTTGGAGCGCCATCTAGTGCAAGTCGATCTAATGACTTGCGTTGTAAGGTATTGTGTTCTAACAACGCGGTCGTTGTAACGATCGTGTTGTAATGGAACGCGATGTGAAAGCATGCATTGTAGCATGCTATATTCATATTCTTGTCAAGCTGGCGGTGCATGTTCAAGGTGTTCACCTAAGCAATGCTCTCTAATGGCCACTTTAAACGTGTCACATTCAATCAGTCTGGACGTCGCCGTGTTAGCATTTATGTGAAAATAATTTGTTATGGCGTTACTAAGGGAAGTGCGGAATGGGGGGTCCTCCAGTGCTGCCGGTTGTAGCCTCTATGTAGGGATGGGGGAAGGCCCTGAGTCCCAATTCAACTGTAAATGCTGGGTGTATGGTCTGAGTGTGCATGACCCAAGTAATCAATATGGGGTATGTATGGGAGTATTTCAGGAGTACCAACTAATCGGTGAATACGGACATGAAGATCATGCAGGTATGAATAGACCCTAGGCTTAGGCGTCGGCCAATTGCCAGTGCCTAAGCCAGTCGGTCAGTGTCTGGGTATTGGACGTGGCATCCGTGTGAGAAAGAGGGGGGAAGAAGAATCCAAATCGATCCTTAAAACACTGTTGAAGTCCCCTCCTATAAGCCAGGTGATCCCACTCCAAAACGAGAGCTCCCCGGAAATCTTGTTCAGGAATGCCGTCTGGTCCGAGTTGGGGACATTTGTGCCACCAATTAGGACACGGCAGCCATCCAACCGGCCCTTGATGAAAATATACCGACCCTCCGGGTCAACAATAGTAGCATCTGCCATGAAGGGGATGCCAGCTTTGACCCACACTAGGACGTCGCGTGCATAAGTGAAGTAGTTTGTGGAATAAACCTGTCCATGCCAGCGCTGTTGCAGTTTTTTAGCTCTGTTCTTATTAAATGAGAATCCTGTAAAAATGCTATATGTGTAGAGTGGCTTCATAGGTAAGAGTAAACAGTATATCCGCGAGAGGGAGTTTGCATACCCGCACATTCCAGGTGAGGATGTTGGTGCAGGTCATAGCACTGATTGGTGATAGTGTAGTGACTGGAAACCCCTAATGAGGCTCAGAGGAGCTTATCCGCAGTTTGAGGAGTCACTTTGGGTGACAAGACAGGATCCAATCTCGAAGGCCAGGTTGTGGAAGAGTCATCTTCACTCGAAGACCTAGCTGTCTCATACTCAGTCTGATTTTAGAACGGGATCATGCATCGTTGCGGCCATCTATAGTGTGTGCCGCCTTTCTTGTATTACCTGCTCCAGGTTAGGTGTGGCCCTAGGTCACGGGGAGTGCTCCCGTTGGTGGCACTGCCTATGCCTCCGGTTTCCCCCCCCCCCCCATGAGTCTGTCATCGCCGTCGTCTGACACTGGGATGGGTTGAGGGATGTAAACCCAGAGATCTCAATCCAGTCCCAGGCCTCCTTGGGATCTGTGAAAAAATATGTTTTCACATTCACACTAACACAAAGCCGCATGGGAAACAGGAGAGAATACCTCATATCCAGATCACGAAGCCTGCGTTTGACCGCTAGGAATGAACTCCATTGGTGCTACACTACTAACTAATATTCCACAAAAATCACGACACGTGCATTTTCCACCACTAGTTTAGTAAGTTTGCAAGCCTCTTTAAGGATTAGGTCCTGGTAATGCAGTAGGCAGAACACTAACGGCCTGAGATTGGCCCAGGAGGGGGCTTTCTCACTGGAACATGTGCGCTCGCCCAACAGAAAAGAACGGTGATAGAGCAGCATTGGGGACAATGTGACATACCCACTGTTTAACGTAGGCAACTGCGTTCTCTCCCTCCATATTTTCGGGGAGGCCCACCACATGAATATTTTTTCTCCCAGAGCGGCCTTTCACGTCCTCTGCCCTCTCCTCCAGGACTCGAATCAGGTCATTGAGCGCATGCAGGTGTTCTCCGTATCACAAGCCTGTGGTTGTAGCATGGCAAGTGTCTGTCCTGTGGCACGGACTTTATCTGCCAACTTGTGGTGGTCAGCAGGTAATAAAGTGAGGTCTGCTGCTACATTGTCTGTTTTGCATTCCAGGGAGACCCAGGATTTTTCTGTGGCTGCCAGGACAATATCCAGTTTGTCATTGTTGGACGTGGGTCTCCTAAGCGGCCTGAAGGGTCCGCAGGATCAGCTGGCGGTCCAGACGTGATGGAGGGCGCGAAGATGCTCCATGTGTTCCTGAGCACTAGCGACTTACGTCAATTCGCAGATTTAGTGGTCAAAGAAGAGGAACCAAGTCCCCAGGACAGGTGCGCCTGCTTGTACGTGCCAATAACTATGGCGTGACACCGCAGCACGAGCAGCCCGGTTGCCAGGTCAGGCGGTAACGTAGTCGATATCTTATGTGGAGATCATTTGCTAGGTGAGGAGGGATGAAAGCAAGGGTGTTGCATAGGGCCGGCTTTAGCGCTGCTGGCGTCCAGTGCAACAAAGTAAATTCAGGACAGCCACTCTTAATGGATAACAGGCCTCGCAGCGGCACAGCGCCCAACAGCAGGGAGGGTGCTCCGCACCAGTACCAACGGGGCCCATACAGATTAGGGCAGCAGTCAGCAAAGCCAGGGAGGGGGGGCCCTAAGTGGGTGCAGGTCCACAAGGTAGCTCGAGGCCCGCTGCACAGTGTCCGTCCTCATCAGCACTGTCGGGAGTGGTGCAGCGTTTGCAGCTCCTCCGGCAGCAGTAATGAGGCGTCACCTCCTCCGATACAGGCAGGGGTGGCTCCTCCGCTAAGGCGGAGGAGTGTCGCCCTACTGCTCTATGAGAAGGAAAAATAAAATGATAATAACATAGTTATTATCATTTTATTTTTCGCAGGTTCGGGACTTGGCTAGGGCGGGTCTGGTGGCACAGGGGGAGGAGTGGTTTACACACTCCAAGTGCCAATGACTGGCAGGCCAAACAGTCATGCGCACTTTGCATGTTCCCCACCAGGCTGCATTACACAGCCTGGTGGGGAACATGCCCAGGCCCCCAGGCCCGATTTGAATGGCGCTCAGACCAATCACAACGCTGCATTGCAGCGTTGTGATTGGCTATGGGGAGCCTGGGTGCTTCCTGGTTCCGGGACTCGCCGCCGTCCCTCCACCCTCATTCCCTGCCAGCCGCTACTGAGGGGAAGGGGGAGAGAAGTGTGTCCGGGTGCCCTGACCCTCCGCTCAGTGTCTGGGCTCCTGTGTTCAGTGGCTGCAAGCCCCAGCATCAGGCCCTAGCACCGGCAGCCACGAGTCATCTGCGCCATTGCCCGCAACTAGCATCACCAACAGCGCGACATTCCACAAACACCATCACCGTAGCTCCCCAAGTTGCGGAACTCGGTATATCCATGAGAAGGGCCAATGGCAGCCGATTTGCAGGATAAAGGCCGCATAATAGGGGTTGCGATGTGGAGCTCCGTTGAAGATAGTCAGTCATCTTGGCCTCACAAGCCACGTCCCATCATAATTTTACACCACGATTTTTATGCTCTCACTGAAACTACAAAATGTCCTTTTTAATTTCAAAAGACCATTTTACTTGGAGTAGTTTTATAATACGTGCATAACTGTGACAAGGAGTTCAAACCATCAAATTTATGTGTACACAAAAATGAATATAACATACAGTAATGTTTGTATGTGGTAATCAAATAATAACCCTCTGTCTTGATTCTTTGTAGGATGCTTAATGTTACACACACCGTCATCTCCACGGTATCTTCGCTCCCCGAAGAGTTGACAGAAGAAATTGGACCAGCTCTGTCTCACACCGTGGTGTTATGATGTCTCAGGGCACTGGCACAAAATGGCGCCCGCTCTCACACATTCAAAGACTGTGAAAGGGAACAATGTGATCAAGTGCAAATAACGGACACAGAGAAACAACGTATATTACAGGGGCTTTTTAAACATAAATACAACATCGACTTTTGGCAAGAATTCCATGAATCTTATCTTAATGTAGCTTCATGTACACATCTGGACCTCTCAAAAAACAGTATTTGAAAGTTATATAACGCATTTTCTTTGGGGTGTGATTCCAAATATACAAATGCTGAAACACATGACAGATACAATACACTTCATGGTATTGATGTATTAAACTTTTACTGCATGTGTCAACACCAGATTACATAAAAGTATTCATTTTTATAATTTAGTAGACGCACAATAAACTAAGTTTCCACTTTTTAGAGTTTGTTAAGGTATGTTTCTTGAAGATGGGTACCATTGTTACTGTCTCAGCCGAGAAGACAATTTTTGTTTTTAATGATACAGTGTTCTTTCACATATTTTATCACTAAGCCAAGGACACTGATGGCTCAATTGAACGCTTATTTGGTCTTGAAAGGAAAAATCTCAGGAACAGCCTGATTCAGGCCCTGGGAAGTAGTGACACTAGAAAAACACTGTAATATTTAGAAAATGGTTACTCTGTGACAATGATGAATTTCCCTGTGAAAATGGAGGCAGGGTTGGGGGAGAACCTGGCTGAGAAGAGCCCATAGGAAATGACAGTCAAAGAAAAAAAATAGAAAAACTGTCTACGGCAGCGGCATCACTGAACTGTACAACCCCTTTATTTAGTGGCAGGGAGGGCTGTGACTAAAAACATCAACTAACTTTTATAATACATACGCCAACTTGTGAAAGGTGTGAATGTGATAGACCTAAGGGATGATGATTTGGAAGAGTAATTTGTACTTCAAATATTATTGCTACAGATATCTTTGGCAAAGAAGAACATGATACTCTGTTCTATGAAATCTGGATCAATGGAAAACTCAGGAGAGTTATGGCGGATACTGGTGCGAGGTACACCTTAATAGGTAAAGACATGATGCAGATATAACAGGATGAGGAGTTGAAACAGGTAGATGTCATGTTGATGGCTTACAGGGGGAAAGGGATTAAGGTAATAGGATGTTTGAGGCTGAAATAGTGTTTAAAGGAAGACATACACAATCTGAGATTTATATAGCCAAAGATGGGAGATGCTTGTTTGGGTGGCCTCAACAGCATCATTTACAGATAACTCTAGATCTCAGTCATCCTGATCTAGTGTGTGTGAACAATGATTGTGCAAACAGTGTATATGGCTGGTGGAAGAAGTAGTGTCCTGTGGCATTCAATGAAAGGTTGGGCTTGCTGAATAGATTCAAGCACAAGATTATTCAAAAGGAATGCAATGTGCCGGCATGATTGAGAGCATCGAGGTTTCAGAATGGTTGTCCCTATGTTGGCCAGGTAGGAAGGAGGCACGTTAACGATGTGCCTGGATTTGAGATACCTAAACCAATGAGTAGATCAGCAACCCCTCCCTTCCCATAATCGAGATGTTTGAGACTTTGAACCATGTCACTGTGTTCTTCACCTTAAATCTCTCCTCTGCATATCATCAGATTGCCTTGGAGGAGCACTCAAGGCCACTTATACCATTTATCACACCTGTAGGAGCATTTCGATTCTTCAGTATGCCCTTTGGCCTGGCGTCATCATCAGCAGTGTTCTAGGGGGTGATGCATCTTTTGTTTGGGAATGTTAGAAAAGTAACATACTTCCAGGATGCTGGTTATGATGTCTCTATAAATAATGCTGCTGGTTTTGAAGATGGTGTGCGTCAGATCTGGCATTCTTGGTGTGGTTTCCCCTCACGTTTTGCCTTCTGTCCTTCTGTTTTGCTGACTTAATTTTTGTTGCCTTTATGATTCTGGGCACTTTACCACTGCTAACCAGTGCTAAAGCGCATGTGCTCTGTACTCTAAGCATAGTAACATTGGCTTATCAACAATTGCCATATTTAGTTTATCTATAGGTCCATAGTAAAGTGCACTCTATGTGCCCTGGGCCTGTAAATTAAATGCTATCAGTGGGCCTGAAGCACTGATTGTGCCACCCACTTCATTAGCCCTTTAAACACGTCTTAGGCCTGCCACTGCAAAGCATATGTGTGCCGTTTTAAGCTGCTATTTCGACCTGGCAAGTTAACCTTCTTGCCACACCCAAACCTTCCTTGTTATTACATGTACGTCACCCCTACGGTAGGCCCTAGACCGCTCTAAGGGCAGGGTGCAGTGTATTTTGAAAAGTAGGACATGTACTTTTCAGTTTTATATGCCCTGGTAGCAAAATACTCTTAAATGTGTTTTTCACTACTGAAAGGCCTATCTCTCCCATAGATCAACATTAGGATTACCTTGTTACATTTTATAAGTGCAATTTCCAATTGGGAAAAGACAGACATTTGAAGTTTGGTGTCTCTGGACTCACAATGAAAAATTCCAACTCATGGTGAAGTTGGATTTTAAGCTGCAAGTCTGAAAATGCCACTTTTAGAAAGTAGGCATTTTCTCACGTAAACCATTCTGTGCCTCTGCCCATCTCTGAATACACACCTGGGGTGGGTGACAGCTGGGCCTTGTGCATTCCCTCTAGACAGTCACGCACAAAGGGAGCTAAGGTGTGCTTGATGGGCCATTCACATCCTGATGGGCCATTAACATCCAGATGGGTCATCCTGGGAGGGAGGAGCTGACCCTTGCAAGTGAATATGGGCTGTGCCTGTCCCCACACAAAGAGCTGCATACCACCTTGTAGTTAGTCTGGAGCCAGGGCTGGGAAGAATGTGACTTTGTGCACTTCAAAGGGTTCTCTTTGAAGTCTCCCCCACTTCAAAGGCTCAAATGGGTATAAGTACTGGACCTCTGATACCATGACTTCAGTACACTTCTGTATCTGAGAACATTTTGCCAGGAAGAAAGGCTGTTGTGCTACCAGGAGGGACTGCCCCTCTGCTAAACTGCTTTGCTGTGTTGGCCTGCTGCCTGATTCCTCTTGCCTGGGAGTGAGAAGGACTGGACTTGCATCTCTACATCCTCTCAGGACTTAAGTGACTCCAAGGGCTTGCTGACTTGCCTCCTGTTCTGAAGTCTCAGTGACAGCAAAGACTTCCTTCAACCTTTCTTTAGCTGCTGTAATTTGCCAACTGTGAGTCCTGCCCTGCCAAGAGGAGCCAATAAAGACCTGGGCCTTGAAATTGGGTATTCCAACTGTTTTCTTCCAAAACACACGCATCGTCAACTTTGCCCCAGTCGGAACTGATGCATTACCTTCGATGACGACACAGCCGCTACTCGACGACTCTTCGACGGACTGTGCGGCTTGACGACGATGGACTGCAGGACTCGACAGCGACACATCGCTTACATCATAAGGGGGTTTGTCGACAAAGCCTTCATCGACTGTGTGGATTGGAACCAACGCATCACCTCCATCCACAGGATCGACAATGATGCATTGCCTTCTCTGCTCCTCGCATCGAGTCTTCAACGTCGATGCTTCTTCTGTTCAAGGTACCTTTTCTGCGGAACCTTCGTGAGTCCTGCCTTCTATCGTGGTCAGCTTGAACTTTGGATTTACCCCGGTCTAGCGTGACCAGATGGCCCAGGTTGGCACCTTAAGACTCTAAGCACTATAATTGACCTTTAAAAATTCATAACTTCTGTTCTACTTATTGGATTTTTGTCATTTTGGTCTTGTTTTACTCATAAAAATATTCTCTAGTTTCACTTTGTTATTGTATTTTAAGTGTTGCGCAAATACTTTACTCATTGCCTCTTAAGTTAAGCCTGACTGCTGTGTGCCAAGCTACCAAGATAGTGGTCCCTACTTGGACAGGGTGCATACCTCTGCCAACTAGAGACCCAATTTCCAACAGTGTGGGTAGGCAAGTGGAACCAATGGAGTTCCATCAGGCTGGGGGTGATGTGATAATATTTCTTTGGGACCTGGATGAGATGTGCTGTGGCATGTAGGATGCCATTAAAGGTTGCCAGTGTGAAGTCTGGGAGGCCATGGAGCTGGGTGTTACCACCAACCAGATGCAAGGATATGAATTAGTCAAGTTAAAAAAGAAATACGTAGGGGCGTGGTCTGGCTACGCAAGAAAATGGCCGCTTGACTCCGGGTCTCCGCGCAGTGGGGAGCCTTGGACGGCGGCGTGTGGGCTTCCCGGTGACTTTTTACCGACCTGAGCCCTGTAACCAAAACAGGAAGTGTCCGGGCATGGAGTGAATTTGAAGCCGCCTGTAAAGAACTTCCCCAGTCATTGTTATCTCAGAAGCAGCTGCTAACAATTCAGAAATCGGAAGATGGCGGTATACGACGTGTGAGCTGCGCAGCTGTGCTGACTCTCTGAAGTGCGCGCACCGCGTCCATAGACCCCTTGCAACCCTGATACCGAGCCTAGCCCCATCTGGCCGCATTTTGAAGTGCAGTTTCCCGGCTTGGTTTCATTTTCAATTATAACAAACTTTCCTCATAACATGCTGATTTTTGCAGACGCTCCTGAGGTAATTTAAAATGGCGGCGCACACGCAGTGACAATGTGGAGATTTAATGAGGTATGTGCGCTAGGACTCCAGGCTTTTTCGACAAACTTTAACTCCTGCTGCTACTTGGTGTAATTTGATATTTTGACAAACTAATCCCAATAATCTGAGGGATAGCTTATACCTGTACTGCCACAAAGAAAAGAAGACACTAGAAGAAAGGAGAAGAAAAAAAAACGACTGGTTCTAGTGACTTTAGGAGTGTTACTAGTACTCAACGGCAACTCTAAACTAAGCAGAGTATGCTGTCAACTATTATTTATGATAGATGAGGAGTCCAGTGCTGTGGCTTTTGTCTTTCTTCTCTGTTAACAAGGGATCTATTTGCCAATAATACATTAGTCCACAAGGATATTAATCACTTGTCCCTCTACAGATGGGCTTATGCAGGGGTCCTGTTGTAGAAATCCTCCCAGCTGGAAAAACATAGGAAGAATTGACTACTATAGGATTACCTCACACTCTTGGAGATTAGTATATGTCATTATTGGCCCATATATTGACTGTTCCTGATTACTATCTCCAAACATGGTCTGATCTTCACTGACAAACATACCTGGCATAAAAGATAGTCATATTAGGAATCGGAAAAGAAGCGACAAGGAGTTGGATCATTGCCTGGTGCATCCACTTATTTGGGCTGATTAGTTTTCATCACGTTAATACTCTTTCTTTTGCCTATCTTCACACATCAACGCTCACTTACCATCATATAAAATACACCAGTTGTGCGACTGTACTTACGTACCAGAAGTTTGATATAGGGGACCCGGTGATGCCTTCTGGTAAGGCGTCTAGTAAACCTGCTAGACAACTCCTCTTTTCAGAAGCTTTAACCCAGGACTGTTCCTCCTCAAACGCAAGGAGTGCCATTCCCTCGACTCCGAAATCACCCATTCCCATGTCGACAACCTCGAAAGACTCCACCATGGAACAGATACTCCAGGAAATCTCTGCCGTGGGTCGGCGATTGGAGGGCATGGAGACCTCTATATCCGCCCTCACGACTGAGACTAAATCTATCCGTGCAGACATTGCTGGATTCCAAAGTCATATGGATGGTCTAACTACGCGGATTGCAGCAGTAGAGAACCGTATTGATGCTATACCAGACCGAGACCAAGAGCTTCTTTTCCTCAGGAGCAAAGTAGTGGATTTGGAAGATAGAAGCCGTCGAGACAACGTTAGTTTTTCGGCTTTCTGGAGAAAATAGAAGGTTTGGATGCTAAATCCTTTCTTAGACAAACTCTTCCAAAATTAACAGGTCTTACTTTTGACTAACCATGGGTGTAAAACTCCGCTCGCGGATTTTGCAGATTTTTGGCAACTCTGCGTTCCACGTAGAATGTGGAGTTAACAAAACCTCCGCGCTCCGCAGCGGAGCGGAGTTTTTTAATAGTTTGCACGCTAAAAATGCGTTTTTGCGTGCGGGAGCGACTTACCGGGATGCCTGCGCTCGCCGACGAGATTCCCCATCCGTTCGCGAGCGCCACGAGATTTGGTAGCCGGCCGCATGGTCCCGCGAGAGTGTGCGATCGCGAACACGTCATTCAGGCGCACCATCAGACTTCCGGCGGAAGTTTGTGACGATCGTGATCCCGAACACGCAGAATTTGTAATCTGAAGAAGAATCTCTCTCGAGCAGCATCAAAACCTTCTCGAAATGATGATTTGGATTAAAAAAACTCCTCAGATTGACATTTCGCTGTACTTTTTTGTGCAAGGAGTTCTTTTTCTTTTTTTACTTTTTTTTTTAAGAGGAAGGAAGTGCCCCAGTGTCTCCAACTTCCTGTTCCTGTCCAGCAGGCTCCTCCCAGTGCTTTGTCCATCTCCTGTTCACTTTTCATTTGGATTTGGAGCTGGAAGGATCCCTTTTTTGTCTGCTGCATCATATATCATTGGATTTGAGGACTTTTGGATTTGAGATTTCACAAGTAAGTTGGAAAATTGGTGTTGTTTGTTTGATTGGGGCATTGCACCTACATTTTTTTTTTTTATGTATTGTGGTGGGTGGCCTGTAGTTTCAGTAGGGGCCTAGTTGTTTCTTTGAATGTAATTTTTCTTCTAGTTTTCTTTTATAAAGGAAACATGTTGCAAAGTTCACTACATTTTCTCCAACTTTTGAAATCAATTTGCAATATTTATTTAATTCACTAGCCCAGTAGTCTGCCAATAGGCCTTTCAGCCAGTAGGCCCAGAGCTACTCATGGGCGCATGAAACAACTGTTTCTGTGGTGTCTGTTGAAATTAAACATCATTTAGGGCATGGATGGATGGCATTGGATTGAAACGCAAAATGTGTTTTTTTGGGGGGTTTCACTTTTTTTCATGTGTGTTAAATAAATGCCTTTGTTGGATGTGTGTGGTTGTTGTGTAACTTGCAACCTTTTTTAGCCCTGTGGATTTTCGTTTTTGGCATTGTTGTATTAAAGCTGTGTTGTTTAGCATGCCTCCTTTGTCTGACCAGTGTGTGTGTGTTTGTTTGTAATAGTGGGCCAGCATTTGCCTTGGCTGAGCCTCTACGTGTGGCCAGAGGCCATTTTGTAAAGTCTGTGTTTATTATAGGCCTGCTTGAGTTCATTGTTTTCCAGGTCTCCTGCTTGTTGTTGTGAGTGACCATGTGGATGGTGGCCATTTTGTGGTGGTGCTAGGGCTTTTGCCATAGAACTGCATGTCTTCTTTCCTTTGTTCCTCTTTGCTTATTGCTTCTTGTTGTGGCCTGCCTGGCCATTTGGCTGGCGGCCATTTTGTGAAGGCAACCAGTGTGCTTTTGTCATAGGACTGCATTGTCTGTCTTCACTTTCTTGTTGTTGTGGCCTGCCTGGCCATGTGGCTGGTGGCCATTTTGTTAAGGCAGCCAGTGTGCTGTTGCCATGGGCCTGCATTGTCTGTCTTCCCTTTCTTGTTGTTGTGGCCTGGCCATGTGGCTGGCGGACATTTTGTGAAGGGGCAGCCAGTGTGCTTCTGCATTAGGCCTGCATGTCTTTCTCTTTCCTTTCTTCCTCTTGGCTTATTGCTTCTATCCATTGTCAGCTGCAGCTCCCTGAATGCTGAATCCCACGTGATGCACAATGCCAAACAGGGTCCGTTGCATTTGTATTTTTGTTGTTGTTCTTCTTCTTTCCTATACTTCCTCAGTGTACTGTACACACTAGTACTCCAACCATGAAAGCCCTTGTTTTTGTCAGTCTCACAAATGTCTACACTGTATTATTATGTTTTTTTAATAACTGAGGTAATACATTTAATATTAATATTTTAATAAGTGTGACCACACACAAAGTTATATATTATATTTGTTTGTTTGTACTAGTAGTAATTGAACCACAAAAATGAATACCACGTTTCACTGATGTTCTTCTTGCTTCTTTGCTTTTAGGTGCACAAAAGAGGAGGAGGCGTCATCACCCATTGTACTGCCAGACAGAAGTCCTGCAGCTCACGACGTCACGTGATGTGTGACCACAGACATCTCTTCAACTTACTTGTGCCACTGCGTGCTGCTGACATCTGAAGAAGATGGCCCCAAAGAAAGGTACCAGGTCCTCCTGTACCAAGAAAGTTGCCTGTGAGAAGAAGGAACTGCCACTTACCAAGACTGGTGTGCTGCCCAAGATCTTTTTTGGGAAACTAAAAATTGCGCCTGCAGCAGCGGTGTCCGGGGAGCAAGCTGGGAGCAGCACACCCGCATCAGTGGACCCACCCCACCAACCTAGGTCCAAGCCCATGTCTGTCGCAGAGGCAGCCAGTCTAATCACGACAACGCCGATGAGCAGTGATGTTAAAATTGACTTATCGTTATCGCAAAGTAGTACCCAATCAATGCAGGGAACTGAGATAAGTGGGCAACAACAGCCGCAACCGCCCCCAATAGAAGTTGTTTCTCCCGATGTAGGGGCAGTTCAGGAGATAGAGCTTCCTGCAGAGGAAGAAGAGCAAGCCACTCTTTCAGAAGATCCATTGTCTTCCAGATCCCCAGCAAGGAAAAGGAGGGTTAGTCCATCAACTTCTTCTGCGAGCCCCCCTATTGATGATCTAGACGCCACTTGGATCCCACCACCTCAGTCTGAGAGTGAGACACGCCACGAGACAAGGCTAGGGAAAAGGAAGGTTCCAGAAAGCCTTAGAGTTATTGAGGTAGATGTAGAAGAGGAGGATGATGACGAGCCAGTCATCATCATGGACATTAGTCCCGCCCCAGTAGAGACCGACATTACCCCATCCCAAATTGCTGTGAGGGATGTGACACGGATACCACCAACACAGATCATACCACCAACACCACCTCCAGCTTCCATATATCGCCGGCAGCCACGTACATCCACCACAAGTACCACCTCAGTAGAAGTAGGTACTGCAGAGAGTCAAACTTCACGCCCACCTACCAGTTCATCCGGCATTGCAAGTGGCACCAGCAGCAGCGCCAGAAAGTTGACCTCCCCAGTTTGAGACTTCTTTTCGGTTAGCACCAAGGAGGTGAACATTGCTATATGCTCCATTTGTGGACAAGGTGTTAGTCGGGGTAAGCTTGGTACAAACTATGGTACCGGAGGCCAAAGAACCCATCTGAAAAAAACACCACTTGATCCAGTGGGAGGCGCACCTTAGCAGCCAAAAAACTGCACCCATTGCTGTTGGTGGGGATGAAGAAGTAGAAGATACGATAGCGGTGGAAGGTGAACAAGAGGGAGACATTTTCTCTGGTACACAAAGTAGCCCTGTCCCCAGCAGTGCAGTTGTACCACCCACATCCTCATCAGCAACATCGAAGTGGCACAAGAGTAAGAGTCAGGCTGAGACACCAAGGGGTCCCAGGCAAGAGAGTACCGCAACGAAAAAACATGCATTGAGCCTAACAACATCTGGCGTCAAGAAGTCACCTGCATCAGAGGCACCGGAAAAGAAAAAAATCCAGCCTACCATTCTCAGCATGTTTAGGTCGGAGGGGCAGTGCGAACGCAACCACCCAACGGCACGTTTGTACAATGCGAAGCTGGCTAAAATGTTAGCGCTGGACCTCCTCCCTTTTTCTTTTGTGGAAGGGGTGGGTTTTATTGAATTTGTGACAGCCATCTGCCCAAAATGGAAGGTTCCCAGCCGGTCCTATTTTGCCAGAGTTGCTGTTCCAGCACTACATTACGACGTGCTGGAATTTCTTGGACAAGCTTTGCAGCAGAGTGCTGTTCACACTATCCACCTGACAACAAACATGTGGACCAGTTGCCAAGCCACTGATTACATGTGCATCACTGCACACTGAATCTCTTTTGTGGGGGTTAGAGAAAAGATATCTGCAGAAGGTGTTGTTGACACTGCTGAGATTTTTAATGCCGCTCGGAAACATGCAACTGTAGCCATGTTCGCCATGGAGAAATCTCATACTGCTGCAAACATTTTGGAAGACTTTGACAGCAAGGGCTTTGAATGGCTGAGCCCAAGAGGGCTTAACATTGGTTTTGTTGCCACGGACAATGGCAGTAATATACTTAAGGCCATGTTCGATGGTGGCTATTTCAGGGTCCTGTGTTTGGCGCACTGCATTAACATCATTGTTCAAGACTTTCGGAAAAAAAGACCGAGTCAGCAATTTACTGACCACCTGCAGAAAATTCTGCACACATTTCAGCCATTCTTTTAAAGCCCGGAAGCAGCTGAGGATCATTCAACGTGAGCATAGAATGCCAGTTAAAGCACTCATCCAGGAGGTGCCCACACGTTGGAACTCAACTTATTACATGCTTGAATGTCTGTTTGAGCAGTACAGACCAATCAATGAATATGTCATGCAAAGAGGGGATGCTACTGTGAAAGGCATGATCATTGAGATGGACCAATGGCGCCTAGTTAAATGCCTCACAGAGATGCTACTTCCTTTCAAGCTCTTCACACGTGAAGTCAGCAAGGAGGACTGTACTAGGGGCCAAGCTATCCCATTGTTGTACATGCTACAGGAACAGCTGAAGGGGGTGTCTGCAATGTACACAGGTGTGGAGGAAAAGAAAGATGCATATGAGTTGGTGGAGAGCTTAACCCTTCGCTTATCTAAAAATGCAAGGGTGCAAAGAGGCATTGTGTCATCCAACCGTTACATTTGTGCCACAATTCTGGATCCACGGTACAAACAAGTACTGAACACATTGATTCCTTTTTTAGAAGGGGATGTTGCCAAGTACAAAACTTGGATAGCTGCGGAAGCCAGTCGCTTAAAAAAAGAACGGCTGGGTATTAGAGGCCTGCTACTCCAGGCCACAACAAGTACTGCAGGGCAGCCGGCATCAAGTTCAACTTCAGAACCTGAGGGCAGTGCGGTTGGCTCACAGCAGTCAAAACCTCCAACATCAACAACAACAAGAACAGGAGCATCAGCCCCACCAAAATCGGCACAGGAATGGTTTCTACAGCAAGGGCTTGTTAGGTCCAGTGCTGAGGCAAAGGCAAAAGAGGCCGAGCAAAGGGGAGCACCCCTGAGCATTGAGCGGATAGTCCAGTCCTATCTGGATGACCCAACAGAGGTCTTCATTGATCAAAACCCATTGCTGTATTGGTGTGGGAAAAGGCACCAATGGCCAGTGCTCAGCAGGCTGGTGGTAAACTATCTGGCTTGCCCTGTCGCAAGTGTCTCTTCTGAGCGTGTTTTCAGTGCTGCTAGTGCCGTTTTGACAGTGAGAAGGACCAGTCTCTCGCCCCAAAAGTGGAGAGGTTAACCATGATCAAAATGAATCAGCACTTTATACCACTGGATTACACCATACCTGAAGTAGCACAGCAGGAAGATGATGACGGCGACTTAGGTCATGGAAGTAGTGTGTTAGATGACCCACTTCTGGGTGAACCACCAGAGTTTGAGGACGAGCTCTACTTCCCTGACAACTAGGCTCTTTCAATTTCCAGTTACTTTCTTTCTTTCTTTGACGCCCCCAAAAACCCCCCCCCAAAAAAAGATATAGCTAAGTAACATTATTTACTTTATTATTTGTGTGTGTCACTGTCTTTCTGGTTCGCAAATCTATCCCCACCATCTTACTCTTTTTAATGCCGGATCATAGTTGCAACTGTGTGCAGTCAGTAAATAAGTAAGTCCACTCCTCCGAGTCCTGCTCCAGTCCTGAAGCCCTAAATCCATTTCTCTCAAGCCAGACACTGGATGGAGAATAGTACAAGAAATATGTGCTTGCCTCGTCGAGTCCCTCCAAAGAACCTGAATATAGCTATCCTCCTTTCCGAGCCTAGAGGGACTGCCCCGTAAGAACAGGTAAATGTCTGATGGCATGCATTGGACGCTGACTCTGAGTGATTGGTGTTTGTGTTGTTGTTGTGCACGATGTCTACTAGTATTAATCTACACACAAAAAAGTGACTCAAGTCAATGTTTCCCTTCTTGTTGTTCAATAACAAAATGTTACTACTGCAGGCCGATCCATTGCATTTTCGATTCTGGAGACTCACTCGGTACACTACAGAGTTGGACACCATGATGACCATACCATACTCGCAGTCAGTCAGTAGGATCGGAGATGATTGATGGAATAACTCGGGGCGTTTCATGAAGTGGCCTAAAAGGTAAACAAGTCAACAACAACAACACCAGACCTACATGTCTGTGTAGTGGTGGAGGTGAGTGTAGTGGTATGACTGACAGCGGTGCATTGATTTAGTTACTTAATTTGGAAAATGCTATGTTGCTGTGTATTTGTGTGTGCTCAGTGCTGTCTGGCTCAAAATCTAAGCTAAGTGGAGTTTGGGTGGGCACCGCAGGCCTGCTCCTGTTGTTGTTGTAGATGCTGGAAACAGTCAGAGTTGACATGATTTAGCCATGCCGCCTCTGAAAGTTTTCTTGTTGCACTCCTCCTTAATTTATGCAGTTTAACTATACTTTTCTCCTTGATTTTTCAATATCCCTTTTGTTTTTCCATCTACACTTGCAGGCCGGTCTTTACCCTCTGTCCCTCTGCTATACTGGGAAAAACAACTCAGACTTCCTTACCAATCTGCATCCGCCAGGCAGGCACCCAAGATTGATGGAGGGAGCGCTCATGGAAGGAAGGACCAAGAGGAATACCGACTGCCGAGATGCATCTCCAATTTGACCATAACATAGTTATAGTATCATATTCTTTTCATTTGATTCATTATTTCTCTTCAATCATTATGACTGTGTGTGTTGTTGTTATTATGTTTGCTTATATTTGACTCCTACAGATATTTTTAAATTTTCTTTTCTAGCTTTAAAAGGAAGCCCAGTACAACAGCACATAAAATGTATGTAACTTGGGTCTCTCTTGGGGCAGACAGGCAAGGCAATTGCATAATAATAATTAATAATATATACTGCTGCCCTGTACTACTACTAGTCTAGTACTACTCATCATCAAGTCATCATCATGCATGCATTTCCTTTTTCTCCCTTAACAGATTTATGATGGTCGTCTGCCAAGATTGTGTGTTGTCCATGTGTACTGTTTGTCTTTGTCAAACCTTTCCCTCAAATACCCCTTCCCAACCATTCATCAAACCCTAACCCTCTTCCCCCGGGCTGTGTGATTTATATTGAGGTGTGACTAAATTAAATTTACACCAATAATTGATCGCACACTTGCTGGAGCGGATGTGGTGAAAGCAACACTAACTCAAGGCAGGGCGAGGATCTTCTTCTGCTTGCCCACCCATGCTCAGTATTCGCGAGTACATTTGTTTTCCAGAGGAGCATAATCCATCATAATTAAAATTGCCGGCATTGATTCATCATCCTTCCAGCACTAAAGGTTACTCTTGTCCACTTCATAGGTCGAGTCAACTTCAGTTTGTAACTTGTACTAGGCTGTCCCCGCCACCATTATGTTTTATTTTACTTTAGCATTGCTTATCATCATCATGGTTTGTTTGCCAGTCTTCATGTGTACTGTACTTTTACTACTCGTCCCAAGTCTCCCTCAGGCGACTGACTGTCTCATTTTCTTTTTTTGCAAATGCTACTGTCACTGTCAGTGTCTACTACTACTACCATCACCACCATGGCATCTTAGGAAACCAAACCATCATAACCATGCAGCCATCGCTATGCCCAAGTAAGAATAAACATCAATCACAGGTAAGAGAAGAAGTTTGGGGGAGGCATAATTAATATGGAAATTAGTTCACACACCCACACCCTTCCAAGTCCAGTTGCAGACTGCACAGACTAGGAACAGAGACTGACATTACTAGTAGGACAAGTCACAAGTGAGGGTACCGCATCTATCAGTTGGTGTGTTACACTATCGCAGATTATTATTTCAATCAAAAACTGGCTGCGGCCCTGCAGCAGCAAAGGAAACCGTGTGAAATAAAAGAGTAACCCCCCCACAAAACATTTACATCGTATGTAGAGTAAGTATAAATAATTTATTCCCCTAACAAAATAAATTATTGGAAAAACCCACAACCCCTGACCCACCCCTCTTCCTAACCCCAACCAATGTCCAAAGATTGTCCACTCCAAAAGTCCATTGTCCATATAAACACCAACTTTTCCCCAACGCCCCACCACCCACAGAAAAAAAAATAAAAAAGGGGCAAGGCGATGGAGTTCTAGAGGCAGGTTCGCAGTCGCCAGTTAATCTCCAGGACCTCCTTTACCCGCTCCTCTGGGCGCGCCATCCGGAGTAGCATGCAGCACTTGAATGCTCTACAATTGCATCCACAGGGGGGCAGCAGTGTTGAATGAAGAGGAAGTGCGGCGGGCGGCTGCCAGACCGCGGCGCCGTACCACTGGGGGGGCCTGGCTGAGGCCCAGGGCAGTGGAGGAGGCTGCAGCTGCTGCCGCCTCCTCCTCCACCAGAGCCACCAGCCGCCGATATTCTCTGCAGATGGCCTCCAGCTTCCGGCGCCGGGCCATGGCAGCTAACTCCTTCCTGTTTGGTTGGGAAGGAGTAGCTATATCAAGAAAGAAAAAAAAGACAATTGTAACCAATACTCTTAGCAAAACTGTAGCACAAAATTAATTATACACATAGTGGCACAGTAGCACTAGCAAGCACAGTACATAACATTTGTGGTATCCTCCCACTTCCTCAGCCTCTAACATTTGTGGGAGTTTCAGGCATTACTACTACTAGGCACTATGGAGTAGACAAGTCTTTCTCTTCTCTCTCTCTCTCTCTTGTTTAGCTAGATTAACCTTGTAGGCATGCCAGCTCAGTCAGCTTGCGCCCTAGACAGACATACTCGTGTCACAGACTCACGTTATTTTATTTACTACTGTCTGCAGGTGGGGCAGCTGTAGTCTACAACTACACAATTATCTTATTTTTCTATTATGACCATAGTCTGTTACATCAATGGCAACTGCTTAATTTCACTTTCACCCTGACTACTACAAAAAGGCAGATGATATCTGATCCAAATGATCATTGATTATATATGGGACGACGGCAGCCGATAGGCCACCCATGACAGGCTGACACAGTCGAAAATGACATAGGTAGGGACTTGGGAGTGGGCCTCGGAGTTGGAGGGAGGCGCTTGATAATGGTGGGTGGGTATGGGTACATACATACACAATATATATGCTGTGCTTGCAAACTACTGTGAGTCAAGGGAGTATTCTGAAATACAACCTTGAATCAAAAACCTTGAAAAAACACAGTCCTTGTTTCTCTTACCAGCGATTTTTCCATTTATCATTGCATTGCTGTTCTAGCATTATATTTTTTATTTGAATCTCTTATTCTATTCTCCTTGGCTTTGCTACTCTGCCACAGTTTATTTTTCTTTTACATTGTCTTCATCCAGTGACAGTCTCCACCTATGCTATGATGATTGTACCATCCAGGCATCCATCCACTTAAAGTAAACATGGCTATCATTCTTCTTAAATAATCTCTCAACAAACCTTTCACCAACAACATACATTTGTAATTTTTTTTTTAACCACCACCCATGCGTCCTTCCTTGCTTGCCTTTGAGTTTGACCCATGACACCCCCCGGAGGATTCTTCCTATCACCCATACAGTTTCACCCACCCAGGCAGGCATCCTTTCTTTCACCTTCCACCCATCCTTTAACCACCCATGCATCCGATTCCTATCAGCCACCTATGCATCCCACGCATCCTTCTCTGCCAGTCATATATATAATATTACATGTTGCCCGTCTTTCCTCCTTCCATCCTTCTTTCCCTTTTCATTCAACTCATCAATTATGGTCGTATGACTCTTAGTCTTCTTCATAAAACTTTCCCAGCTGAGTTGGAGTCAGATAGAAGAGGCCATTAGTTACTCAACTCCCGCTGCTAATGCTATTGCTAATGCTAAGTAAAGGGTGTCTTCTTCAACCGTTGTTCACAACAACTTAGTCTCTCTCAACAGTACAGTACACCCTCAGTACACCCTTGCAGCGACTGTGTAACTATTGTCAATAAGTAAGGAATTTAAGTACAACTTACCACCGCCCGCCACTGCTGCTGGCTCACCCACCCCTGCAGAAGCTGCCGCATCTGCTGCCGCTGGCCCCGGCACTGGTGGTCGGTATGCCTAGAAAAAACATTACACATTTTTTAGATGCCATATACGCCTCCCCCTATTTTTATTTTTTTCACTAGCAAGATTGAGAAAATACAATACTTACATACATATACCACATACATCACTACAAATCGGGTACTAGAGTAGAGTAGACAGTAGTATGTCCTATCCTATCAAAAATAGTAAAATATCTGGTTGGGCATTTTGTTGGTGGCAATTGTTGAAAAGCCTTTCAAGATTATGAAGAGGACAACCCAAAGGGCTGGACTCAGTGGCTAGAGCTATTGGTGAATCTGAGTTTTAAAACTTTTAAAAAATAAAGAGTGGCCAACTGGGCAAGCTACAGACAGACTAATAGCAGTACAGAGTTAGAGGCAGTTAGATTGATGTAAAAAAAAAAACAGACACTAGAAAAAAATATAACTAAGTAGGTAGGTAATGCAGGGATAACAAGAATTTAGAAACAGATCGAAGAAGATTTGGTAAAAAAAAGAATTAGGAAATAGAAATAATAGTTCGGAAAAAATAAGGTGCATTAAAAGTTAGGGAAATATAATTATAAATATTAACAACAGGAGGACTTACTGGGGCCAGCAGCAGAGCCCTCGGTAGAGAAGCGATCCTGGCCCTGGGAGGCATCTCCAGCTCCGAGTCCCGCCTCAGACGACCCTGTCGTCTTCTTGCCCCTGGATGCTGATCATGTAAGATATAATATAGAGACAAAAATTGATTGGTGTGAAACAAATAAAATATTTTAAAAAACGCTCTAAAAACATTTTTGGACAGGAAACAACAATTGCAATAAAATTGACCTATTTAATCTGATCAACTAGTAGTAGTATCGCAGACCGTCTAGTTATTATTTATTAATCCAGTGTTCCATTCTGATTCCAGAATCCTAAACCTGTAAGTAAGTACCACCTAGCCTAGCCCGCCTTTTCCAGAGACATTGGAAATGAATTCAATTGTAAAAAATATATTTGCTTCTTCTAAGTTTCAATCTCATTCGAAATCAGATCATCAATGAATCAACCCTCTTTGATGGGCCAATTGTTCACTAAGTCTGCATTTCCATTTATTTTAGTCCTCAAAAATGCATAGATGGACGCATGCATATTGCATACACCAAATTGTTGGTTGGTTGCTGCTGATGTGCTGATGAGTTGCTACATTACTCACTCACTAACAAACTACAAAAGGTTCTTCTAAGGACTGGAGTCAGCAGCACGTGACGGAGGACGCGTCACGCCACGGACCGCTAAAAAATTACAAACTAATACTAAGTAACTAAACTACCTACCTACCTGTACTATCTTAGTGACAGGACAAAGGAAAGGAGTCTCTCTAGCATTACCTAACTTAAGTTCTGTAAACTCTCTTACATAATCAGCCCAAGCGAGCGCAAAGTTACAAACAAGTAAGATTAGTAGCGCCGAGCACCTATCTAGTGTCAAGAAGAATAACAATCACATAAGATTTTTAAACGAAACTTACCTGCATGTAAGCAGCAGCATTCTTGCTATTTGGGAAGAAAATAATATTCGCAATAACACAGAACAGAACACACAATACTACTATAATTAGCTACTCACCAAGCCCCACAACCTCAACACTTAGCAGGTCCAGCAGGTCCTGCTCCCGGTCCAAGATGACGGACCACCGGTGAGTCAGCTGGTTGTGGGTGCGCCGGACCTCAGAGCAGCGAAACACTGCTCGGCGCACCCTCGCCCACCGGCGGTGACGCTCCTGGGTAGCATAGCCGGAGCCGGGCCTGCCGCCTGCTGCCAAGGTTAAGGGGAGGTGGCGCTGTACAAAAAAAACAAGGGCGGCCAACTTCACCTCGGAGAATAGGGCCCGGGGCTGCACCCCTTCCGGGAGCCGTCTTCCGCAAGGAAGGCGGCTCTTGGTCTCACTACCCTTGGCCTTCCCCTTCTGGCTAGCCTTAGCCATGGTTCTGGTGGGGCGGGGGCGGAAAAGAAAAATGTAGAAGTAAAAAATAAAGTCAGGAGAAGAAGTAGGAAAGTAAAAAAAAATAAAAAGCAAGTAATAGAGAACAGTACAAAAACGCAGTAAAAGTAGAAATAAAACGTAAAATATACACATAGGGAGCGAGAGGGATAGATAATAAATAAATAAGTTCAGAAAAACAGTGTAAGAAACAAAGGATTGAAAAGATTGAAGAGGGATGAAAAACAGGCCCCAGAACCATGCAAAAAGTAGAAAATTAGATGGCCGCGCCCATTGGCGACCGCGTGGTGAAGTTTGCGCGATATTTCCCCCCGAACACGCAGTCCGTGTTGCCGAACATCCGAAGACGGAACTCCGCGTAGCGTTGCAGAGTTTTTTGACCGCTTCGCGTAGGTTCGCGTAGCGCGTCTACGCGAACTATGCCCGGGCTTACTTTTGACCCTCCATTGGAGATGCAAAGAGCTCACCGTATTGGCTCACCTAACATAGGAAAAAATATGCGACCTCGCCCGCTCATTGTCTGCTTCCTTCGTCATGAGCAGGCCCGTCAATTGATCATAGCGGCTCACACTCATGGCCCGTTTACATTTGAAGGTCATGAGATTAGAATGGCAGCGGACTTTTCGAAAGAAACTAACGATCGTTGCAAAGCTTTTCTTTCTCTTAGACCCTGCTTGCGGCAGCTTGATATCAAGTATGGTCTCTTTGAACCTGCGTGTCTGCGGATTACCAAAGATGGGATATCCAGAGGACCTTCGACATTTTTTAGATAATTTTTCTCCTCAAAATATGGAATGTACTGCATCTTCACCAGAGTTTGGATCCCAACTCCAACCATTGATCTCTACAATGCCCTCAGGTGGGTCCCGACGTAATCCAAACCGGTTCCAGAGTAGAGGACGAGACCCAGAACGACCTGTTCGTCCCTCGGGAGACTGAGTGCCGGCCCTTCAGGCAGTAACTACCCTCACACAAGAAAGGGACAGACGAATCACGTTCCCCTCTAAAGCCCCCTTCATCAGAGGAAGGTGTGTCCTGAGCTGGACCGACTGATTGATCTCCCTACTTTAATGAGAAGTTGGAATTTCGCTATCCTTATGCCTATAGAATAAGACGATTAACAAAAGGTTCTTTAGTCAGTGGCAGCCTTCATACAGGATAGAGACAAGTCATACTCTCTCTTTATGTCTCCCTCTTTCATCTGAGGAGGGTTTGTTTAAAACACTGGCTGAGTGTCTTACCTCCCTACTTCGTTGAGCTGATGGAATCTCACTGCCCTTCTGTCTACCGAAGACAACAATAGGATGAGTACCTGAATATTTGTTCACTTTGTTACGCAACACTTGATTTATAGTGTTCCTATTTTATCTTATTCTTCTTTCCAATAAGTATAAATGTTAGCTTCTTATTATACTCACAGAGTTTTCAAAGCATGTTTGCTTGTACTTTTTGTATTGTAAATTTTATATTATATGAATTAGTATGGCTGGCTATATATTTGAATTTCTATTCACTTGTATACATTAAATGCTCTATAATGTTCTTCTTCTTTCGACCCCCTTTTAGCACCTTCTCCTCCGTTCTTTGTTCTCTGTTTTAGTGAGTACTTATGATATCATTAGACTATGATAATAATATTTAACTGTGCTAATATATAATTATGGTAATATTTAACTGTGTTAATATTTAACTATTATAATATTTAATATTTTATTGTTATATTTAACTACGATTATATTCACTATTTAATTTCCATTATAATATTACGCAAAGCCCGTTTGATTGTATTCTATATATGATACTTTCATATGCAATAGATCTTCTCCTTTTCCTACTCTTTATTATTCTCCTCTGATTTTCTCCTCTTCTTTAAATACTATACTCTTACAATACTTATTTCTTTCTACTACCCTTACTTCCTTTTTTAAATCTAATCTTTATACCGTGGTTTGCACACTTGAACACTTGAATATTTATGTACTTTTATAATTCCAAACTTACAATTGTTAATATTGTTATATAGATATGTCTCCTTCTATTAACTTTGTCGCCGGACGGGGGTCCTCCGGTGCGTTTAACCCGAACGTTTAGATCCGCATAGCAGCATTATACTCCTAGTGCTGCACCATTCCTATGTAGCACATTTAGCAGCACATTTAGCCTTTCTCTCTTTTTTCTTTCCTTCTCTTTTCTATCTTGTTTCAGTTGCTTGGATTCCTCACTTCTTCTCCTCCGTATTTGTTCTCCTGTGTATTCACAAGCGAGTCATCCTTACTCTCTCTCCTTGCCCGGAACTTGTTTTTTCCCTTTCTGTCCACTTTCTTCCCTTCTATAGATCTTTCCCTTCTCCCTATCCACCTTTCTTACTTTCCCCCATCCACCTTTCTTACTTTCCCCCCTTTCCTGCGCAACTTTTACTTTTTTACTTCTATTCTCTATCTCCTTCTCTGCTTCTTACTCCCCCCTCAAAGTCTAACGCCTTTTATTCCCCCATCATGACAGCAAGCATTCCTTCTACTTCTCATCCACTACACAGTATCTCGTGGAATGTTACTGGTCTCACACATTTGATAAAACGTAAGAAAGTACTCTCATATCTACAAACGAAAAGAACTGATATTGCTCTTTTACAAGAGACTCATCTGGATGCTTTGGAATCATCTAAGTTGCGGCGAGACTGGTTAGGAAAAGTCATTCATTGTGGTTTGACGACACAATCTCTCTTTAAGGAGAGTCAACCATGGAAATGTGGAGTGGCTATTCTCTTACATAAGTCCTTACCCGTCACGATTGTTAAGACCTGGGTCGATCCAGATGGCAGATACGTCTTTGCAAAGTTAAAAATAGGCGACAGGATCCTTTGTGTTGGCTCAGTATATGCTCCGACAGGTGCTAAACGCTCTTATCTCCTTAGTTTAAATCGCTTGTTAGTAGAAATTGGAGCATTTAGTTACGTCATTGGTGGTGGCTGGAATCTTGCCCGTGATGCAGTACTAGACAGAACGGGCCCCTTGGATAAATGTAACAAAGGAGACAGAGCCTTACTGAGTGACATAACATTAGGAATATACCTTCCTCTCCTCTGCCCACGGCACCCAATCTAGGATAGATTATTTTCTTATATCACATTCGATTGTTGCAATCACTAGTGAGTCCCATATTCTGGAAGCTGCCCTCTCAGATCACTCTCCGGTTCTTCTTCCTTTGGAAGTGGGTTGAACCTCCCCAGGCCGTAAACCATGGCGTATGAATATTCTGAGATACCGTTCACCCCAGGGTAAAATTCTATTGCGTTCTCATCTTTCTGATTATTTAATCAATAACAAATCGTCAGTTACCTCCTCCAGAACTATCTGGGCGGCTGCAAAAGCAAATATTTGTGGGCAACTGATGAGAGGCGCAGCGGAGGACAATAAATCAATATCTCTTCGTCGTACTGAACTAGAGGCCCAAATTATCTCTCTTACACGTCTATATACATCTCGACCAACAGTACCCAACCGCCGTAAATTAGAGTTAGCCAAAATGACACTCAACAGCCTATATACTTCTAAAGCTGAGTATGCCCTTCAGCGTCTAAAAGGTAGACATTATGAGCAAGGGGAGAAAGTAGGCCGATTACTTGCAGCGCAGCTGAAGCAACGTGAGGCATCCATGGCTATCCCTGCAATACGGACAGAAACAGGTACGATTCTTACTAAGCCACAAGAAATAGTAAATACTTTTGCATCTTTTTATAAGAAACTTTATACTCCTGAGACTTCCGCATCTGAAGATCAACTAGCTGCCTATCTCGTGGATATTGATCTCCCATGCCTCACAGATGAAGGTAGAAACTTACTTGGTGGTGACATCAGTAAAGAAGAAAGTGCTGCAGCCATCGCCAAATTACCTTATAATAAATCCCCAGGAGAAGACTGTTTTCCTGCAGAGTACTATAAATGGTCCGGGGAGGAAGCTATTGACACTCTATATTCTGCTTTTCACTAGGCTGTTCAGACAGCCTCACTCGGCCCCATTTCTAATAGGGCGTTGATTGCGGTTATTCCCAAACCAGGTATGGACCCACTTTCTTGTGGCAGCTATCGTCCTATCTCCCTTATTAACGGAGATGTTAACATTTTGGCAAGTATTCTGGCTGCACGACTTAGCAAAGTCATTCCATCCCTCGTACATCATTCTCAGGTTGGTTTTGTTCCAGGCTGCTCCTCTAGGAATCACCTTCGAACATTGGCTCATACTTTATGGACTGCAAAAGAGCTGGCGGAAGATGCGGTGGCTCTTTCCTTGGACGCAGAAAAGGCATTCGACCGTATAAATTGGGATTATCTCTTTGCTACTATGAAACGCTTTGGCTTAGGCGAACAATTTATTTCTAAAGTTCGCCTCTTATTTGAAAATCCAGTAGCTCAGGTTAATTGTGGTGGATTTCTTTCAGACCCTTTTCCAATTCAAAGGGGTACTCGCCAAGGTTGCCCCCTTTCTCCCCTTTTATTCCTACTGGCGATAGAACCTCTTGTCTCACTTATTCGTCGCTTACTGCGGATTCAGGGTATACCTACAGCAGGAGGGGAATCTAAACTGTATTTATATGCTGATGACATTCTTCTTACTTTAAAAGATCTCCCTCACTCTTTGCCAGCCTTACTTGAGATTATTTATGGCTTTTCAGACCATTCTGGCTACAAAGTAAACTGGGATAAAAGTGAGGCCCTTCTGCTTTCTTACGGCACCACAAAAGCATCAATTGATGGATATCCCTTTTGCTGGAAATCGTCGCATCTAAAATATTTGGGAATACTGGTTAACCGAGGTCTGGTAGGTATGGTCTCAGACAATCTCTCACCCCTTATAACACAAATGGAAACTGATTTCGCTAAATGGTCCCTCTTAGGTTTCTCCATGTGGGGTAGAGTACAGGCTGTAAGGATGGTCACTTTACCTCGCTTTACTTATGCTCTTGGATTGCTTCTGATTGTAATCCCTTTGTCTACACTGCGTCGAATAGATGCCTGTATTCGGGCTTTTGTCTGGGGATCTATGTGTCCCCGTCTAGCTGCTGTCAAACTGATGGCTCGCCTCTCCCATGGCGGTCTGTATTTGCCATCTCTCAAACATTACTCTCTCGCCCTGCATCTCTGCAATTAGTTTACCTACTTCCAGGAATGACTGACCACCCACAATCGGTTACAACAGAATATTCTCTACTCATTCGTGATAATGGCCTTAATTTTTTTTTTTTCCAATTCTTTTTTTTTTATTAACAAAGCTCAAGTTCACATTTATCAAGTATAGCATATACATGGTTACACGTGCAAGCATGCACCTTGATGTATGAATATCACATTCTTCCCATTTTACACCAGAAACAGCACCCCAAACAAAGTTTAGACTCCCAAGGTGTCCCTTCTGTATTTGCGCCACGGTTCCCATATTTTCCTCCACTTTTTTGCGCCCCCCCTACTTTTATAAATCGTTTCTTCCGCGCGTTGGCACCAATCAAGGTCCCGTTTCCAGTCTTCTAACAGTGGAGGCGAAGGCGCCCCCCACTGTCTTGCGATGTTTCTTTTTGCAACCCCTGCTGCAAGGGCTAGCCAGATACCCTCCGCTCTAGACCAGTCAACTTCGGTCCGAATCATCAGCAGTAGCCACTTGGCATCAGGAGGGACGGTCACTCCCAGCACCCGGGACATAATCTCAGTGACCCCGTGCCAGTATTGTGAGATCTCCGGACACTCCCACAGGATATGCAGGAAGGATCCTTCCCCCCGCAACCCCTAACACACTCCGCGCTGGAGACCCTACCCCACCTGTAAAGATGTGTACGTGGATAATATGTGCGGTGTAAAATTTTGAGCTGGACTAGTCTAAAACGGGGGCGGATCGCTACTTCTCTGGGGCTCTGCTGCGCTTCTCGCCATTCTTCTTCATCCATCGGTCCCAAGTCTGCCGCCCATGAGTTCCGAAGCGAGGACAGGGAGTCCGGGACATTGTTCACCAATTTACGATATATCGTAGAGGTCGGTTTCTCCGTGATTGGGTCAAGGAGCAACCTGTCCTCCAGTGGGGAGTATTCCGCAATAACAGTGTCACTAGGGATATGAGCCCGTAGCGCGTGCACCAATCGCAGGTGCTGAAACCTCTGAGTCGGATTTAAATTATATTCCTTCTGAAGGGCCTCGAAAGAAAGGGGAGAGCTACCCCTCCAGACGTCCCCCAAGTACTCAACTCCAATGAGCCTCCAGCCCCCGAAACCAGTAAGAGCTGCTACTTCGCGAAGAGGGTACCCCACCCACAGCGGAGTTTTACCCGTCAGGGTCCCGGCCCAGCCCAGTAATCTGTTGGCCTCCCTCCAGCACTGCACTACCACCGTGGTGTGTTCCGGCCAGTGGGGTTTAGACCTCCGAGAGTACAGAAGGGGCTCGCAGTTGCTCCCGAGCATGACATCTCTGTCCACCCGGTATGCCGGCTCGCTCCTATCCGAATACACCCAGTCATTTATGACCTGCAGCTGCGAGGCCCAGTAATAGAGTTTAATGTCAGGGACCGCTAAGCCTCCATCGTATACGCCTCTTTGGAGTTTATGGAGTGCAATACGTGGCACCCCCCCCGCCACAATAGCGCACGGACCTACTGCGCTATCTTTTGGAAAATCACAGGGGGAACCCGTTACGGTGTATTTTGTAGGACATATAGGAGGCGCGGAAGCGACATCATCTTGTAGAGGGCTGCTCTGCCCATCAGCGAGAGGGGAAGAGAACGCCAGTGACTGACATCAGCGCCAAGACGTTGCAACTGGGGCCCCAGATTTCGGCCAAAGAATTCCGATTTGTTCCGTGTAACAAAGATACCCAAGTATTTAAAGCCCTCTCGTACCACCGGGGCCGCGCACCCTCCCGGTATCCTAGAGGGCCTTCATTTTTTATATGGAATCCGTAACCCATTGTGGGGTGCTAAATGTAAGTACTCTATAATGGAAATAGAAGCTCTGCCGAAATAGTGGGGTATCAGCTATTTTAGATAGTATGTTTAGGGTACAAATTTCCTCTGGTGTACTGATCACAAGCCACTTGTAGATCTTCTTACCACTAAGAGGGCATGTAAAGCAACACCCTTATTGCCAAGTGGCTAGTCAGGCTTCAGGAGTATGGCTTCAGGGTGGAGTATATCCTCAGATCCACAAATATTGCTGTAGATCACAGTTACCATTGAATGATGATTAAAAGGATCATGGAGAGTATGAATGTATTGTGACAGGAGCATATGATGTGATGCAAAGACGCATTTCCCCTAAGGAATGGGTAAAAGTCAATGAAGATGACAAGGTATGGTGGTGCATGGGAAAATATGTCCCATGCTCCACAATACTGGCAGAGGAAGGATCAAATTCTTGGATGAGAAGATATTTTAGAATGTGGCACTGGAACAATCATAGCTCTGGTTGCAGTGGACTATGTTTCATGCTGGCTAGGGTCAGGTTTGTGAAACACATAGGCATGAAAGTTGTAGTTGAGTTTATGAAGGGACTTTTTATAAGAGAAGGTGTTCCTGTGGAAATAGTTACAGATAATGGAGTCCAATTGGTGTCTGAGGAGATGAAGCCATTCTTGAACATGTTAGGGGTATGCCATATAAGAACCTCAATATACTTTCCCCAAAGCAATGGCTAAGTTGAAAGGTGGAATATTGTGTTGAAGGAAGATGTACATTTGGGTTTGTGTGAGAGGGAGAACTGGAAGAAAGCCTTGTTGAAGTTAGTCTGGTCATATTGCTCACAAGAATATTGCAACAGGTGTTATTCCTTGCAGATTGATGAGGGTCAGAGAGTTTTGTCCTGAACTTAAATAAAATTGAATGTTTACAGGTTTAAGGAGGGTAATCAGCTAGAAACTGTTGTACAAGGTGGTAAGAATGCCTTTAGGACTGGTGACTCAGTGAGAGTTAAGATGGGCCACAAGGTGGAAAAAGAATGTCTATACACACAAAACTTCAGTGTGTGTTGAGAGTGAGAAGAGAAGTTGTGGAGGTTTTCAAATGGAAATGTTTTGAATTTGGGTTAGATTGTGCGTGTGTCATAGTGCATCCTGAAGGAAGTTGATGAGCATCTCATAAAGGATAAGGCAAGGGACAGGGAAAGCAGAAACAAATCTGAAATCTATGGTTCTATAACTCCAGTCAAGAGAATCAGAAAAGCACTTATTTGATTCAATGATTATGTGTCATTATAAATGGGTTTTTTAGACAGATGTGTTTATTTTGTGTTAAAAAATATCAACTGTACAGTAAATGTTATTATTGCATCCACTCATCCGGTTGGATGCTTATGTGTCAACATGGATGTTTTTTAAGAGTGATGTGTTTATTTTGTGTTAAGAACTAGTAACTCTTTAGGAAATGCTATTATTGCATATGCACATGTTATTGTTTCTCTGTCTAAGGTCAGGAATGTGTAGCTTTCAGAGAGCCCTTTAAAGGTACTAAGGAATGTGGTGATGTGGCAGCTCATGGCTGCATGACCCTATATAATTTATATGGGTTTTGGTTGGAGAGATTCCAGCTGTGTCAGTTGCAGCCTGGTTCCCCTAGCAAACTGCTTACATTTTATGTCTATTTATACATCCAAAACGAAACACCTGTGTGTGGGGTCTTAACACATATGTCCCTACATCCCATACTCATTTATTGTCTGCACTTATTTTTTGATTAATTTAGATAAATATTTTTGTTCTCAAATTACAAGTTGAATCTTTTCATTGTATGCATTCTGTGTGAGCACGCATGTTGATGGATGTGTGTATGATGACCTGAGGGTACTTACCACATGACTGCAATGAACCTAAACATACCATTCTAGTTGTAAAATGCTCCCATATAGAGATGCAAGTATACTCAATGTAACACAGAGGCATCAAAGTAGTTGCAAAAAGTGTTTATTGCTTAAGCAAGTGCAGGGAAGGCATCAACACACATTTACAGTTGTGGAATACGAAAACATGTATGTAGGTGTGTGATGTGAAAGAATCGGGCAGTGACTGGTCTGTGAATTGATCAGGTGTGGGTTGTTACTGTCCACTTCCACTGCAGTTTAAGATGTCTCCTACAGTGGAAGCAGGTGCATTAGCAGAGTTAGCTTGTCCTGCAGGTGGTTGTTGACCACCCATTGTTTGAGGTGCATAAATTGGCTCTGAAGCTTGAGATGAGCCCCGGGGAGCAAGAGCCTGTATGAGTTGAATTAATCAGGCTTGCACTGTTTCCTCCTCCTCTCTCAACACCAGGAGATGCTATTGATGCGACTCAGTGAGGTCCTGCAGCCTATTGTCTAGGTTCTCCAAGACTCAGGTTGGTCTCTCCCTCAATCATAGATCCTACTGGTAGGTGTCAATGTTCCTCCAGGTGGGTGGAGAAGGTGGGCATGGTCCTCCCTCATTTCATGGCTTTTCCACTACATAGAGGCCTGTTTACTCAAAAACTTATTTTCTCACAAGGTGCTCTTGCCCATGTCATCCCTCCACCTGTCATCTCAGAGGGCCACATAGTATCCTTCATGTTTAGGGACGACTCCTGGGAGGGACTGATGCCTAACCTGAGTTTTCCACTCTGTGAGACAAGGGAGAGAAGACAGAAGTTTTACCTGGGTGGGAAGATGGAAAGGTGAGTCAACTGTAGTACCTGCATGGTTAGATGAGAGAGAGCCACATGGTTCTTTTGACTGTGGACTGCTGGCCATCAGTAAATTCGCCTGGGAGGCATCATCCTCTGAGAGGCCAACACTTTCTTTAGCCTTCGTAGTCATGGAGGCTGTCAAGATGACAGTCTGCAGCAGGTTTCCTCCCTTGCTGTCCTCTGCTCCGTGATAGATGGCATCATTGTCAAGCTCATCTTCCAAATATGCGGCAATGGAAAAGAAATGACAGTCACAACTTTGACATTTGTAAAGGTGATGAGGCATGCATTCTAAAACAGCAAGACGATGTAATATAACTTTAAAATTTACAAGACACTTCAACAGAGACAGAGAGGACATACCATTGGCATATATGGTTAGCTGCTGCTTAGAATGGGCACCTAAGCAAACACAAGGAGATGATGGACGGAGCGCTGAAACTTTTCAGACACAGATCTGGGTTGAATCCATCATCGTTCTTTAGCTCACTTTGCCACCCCAGTTCAGACACAGCTATATGCAAATCAGTCGACCCTGTGCCTCATGGGAACAGTCCAGCCCGAACTGCCAAGCCATGTCTTCCCTGGACCGGAAACAAGCATCCTGAGACCGGTTTCGGGCTAACAGCCCTCATCAGCCAGGCTAGCTTGAATCCAGTGGCAAAGTGAGCAAGGGACCCACGTCTGGGCATACCCTGCCAACTTAGGGCGAACAAAGCAAACACAAGGAGATGATGGACGGAGCGCTGAAACTTTTCAGACACTCACCCCCAGTCACAGATCTGGGTTGAATCCATCATCGTTCTTTAGCTCACTTTGCCACCCCAGTTCAGACACAGCTATATGCAAATCAGTCTTGACCCTGTGCCTCATGGGGACAGTCCAGCCCGAACTGCCAAGCCATGTCTTCCCTGGACCGGAAACAAGCATCCTGGGACCGGTTTCGGGACCCCTTCCCCTTTGCAAATGCATGCGGGACCACTGCATGCCCTTTAAAAATGAAACGAAAACGTTTCATTTTTTTTTTTTTTAAATGCATCCCGTTTTCCTTTAAGGAATACAGGCTGCATTTAAAAAAAAATAACTGCTTTATTTAAATGCAGTCCCAGACATGGTGGTCTGCTGAGCCCAGCAGGCCACCCTCCTTGGAAGGGCCAGCCATTCCCAATGGGGTCGCAAAATGCGAGTGCCTCATTAATAATAATGAGCCTCGCATTTTGCGACCCCAGTGGGAATCGCAATCAGTCTTTCTGACACTGTAGTGCATGGTGAATTGCGACTCGCAATTGAGCGCAAATTGCGAGTCGCATTTTACTATGGTCGTACATCTGGCCCTATATGTGAAAATACAGCTCTCTTCAGTGCCAACCAGTCAAGGCGACTAACCGAAGCAATCAATATTGATTGTACACAACGTTAAAATACAGGCATTACGGCTACATGAGCCATGTACGATCTTTCAGCGTAATCATGGGATGTGTGCATGCCCATAAAGATTATGTACCCTCTCAATGAAACTCCATGACAATGAAAACAAGGTGCAAAAACAAGAAGACGACCACAAATAAAAATGGTCTCATGTCAAAGTGTGGCCCAATATTACATCAGCTGTCGCCTCCTTGTTAAACGTGCACATGCTCAAGTAAAACTATAAAAGCTCACCTTACATGCTTCGTGTCTCATAGACAGTGGGGGTGTGTCTGGCGGGAGCGGCGATCAAGTCGTGAAGACTTCTTTAGTAACCTTCCACCTCACGAACAGCCGGAAGTTCCGGCCGTGTGTTCATGGGAAATATAGTTCCCGCTAACGAATTACACCCGTCAAATGTCAAAAGGGTGGCAGACCAGCCAGTTTCTTAAAAGTGTTTGGCAACTAATACTGCGTCCAGATATAGAGTGAGCCTACATTCAGTGGAATGTGGTGAAGTGGAAAAAGGAAAAGAACAGACCGGACACCACTAGAAGGGGGGCTTAACATCAATTTTGTGTAGCCTGGGCATAATGGACCGATTGTTACACTACCATAATGTATATATGGATGGTATCAAAGTATTTTGTTTAATATGAATATCATCACTACGGCTAGATATGGCAAATACAATCCTGTCCTATAAAGAGTACCACGGGATATCATCATTAAGACCCCTCAGATGGCTACATAGTCTAAACACCCAACGCTGTCCCTACGAAAGAGAACTTTATCAAGTGGGCCCATCTCTCTACAGTAATGAGGTTTATTCAGAACCACCCACTTAATGTCGTCCTCAGTGTGTTTGGCCTCCAGGAAATGTCTTGTTAATTTCATATTAGATTTCTTACATTTTACCAAGCTCCTGTGTTCGATAATTCTGGTTTTGACCTTCTGGGTCGTCATACCCACATACAGCAAGTCACAAGGGCATCTAATCAAGTATATCACCCCTTCAGAGTTACAATTAGTATGGCTAGATAACACCCACGGTGTCTTCAGACCCTAGTCCAACTGTTTTGTGCATTCGGTGAAGTTACAAACAGCACAGGAGCCACACGAGACACCCCTGCTCCTTTCCTACGGGAGAGTCGTAGCCCACACTGGGTACCTTGCGGTTTCAGTGTGCGGAGGGGACCCTATGATGAAGCATGTCACCCTTGGGTGAGTGAGGGTTCTCGTCTGAACACTAGTAGTGCTCCTCTTTTTTTTCTGTATTCCTTTACCCCCATACATAGTGTGAGTTGATACATTTAGATTGGAGTAGTACGGTTGAAGCTGGGTGAATAACGCTCCTCTCAGACCCTCCTCGTGTGAGTTAAACAACTGAGATAGGTGTCACAACTTATGTCAATGCTTATAAATTTAAAAGAGAGAAATTGCATATGCCTTACACTCAGACATCTTAATAAATAGACATTTATTTAAGAGGACAAAGGTAGTCAATGAGATGTAGATGGTTGAACATTATAGTAGACGGGCTAGGACGAGATTTACTTGAGCAACGGCTGACAGAGAACAAATTGCTGCACTCCGGATATCCCATGATGTGAGCCAATGAGTGAGCCAAGGTGTTTTCACCATCGGGTGTTGAGTCACTACTGTTGTGGAAAGACAGACAGACATACAGTGTTAAAATATCACAACACAAATAGAATGCATGTGTAGGAACAGGTCAGTATTATGCTATGATTGAAAATTCACATATTAGTGATAACTAATGAGATGAAGGCGGCAGTTGGAAGAAAACATTCATGTGATATGAGATAGTAGAATGTATTGTGACATGGCATATCAATGTTTTCTTGCACTTGGGACATGGGTGCATCGAGTGGATGACAGGAGATATTCACCCTTGACTTTGGAAATTTGATTAGTAAGTATAAGTGTATGCTATGCAATAAGAACAGAGAAACAGGGGGCGTGGCCAAGCTGCGGAGCGTGATGGCTGCTTGAGTTCGCAGCTCCGCCGAATCCTTCCCCTAAAGTCGTCTATCCGACACACCGATCCGACCCCTAATAAAGGGATTTGCACCAGAAAGTACGCGGTTCCCGCTCCAGCAATACCCGAAGCTCCGGACCGCACGAAACGGGAGTTGTAAGCTCCGTTCGCTCGCGGCCGCCTGAAGTGTTGCAGCCGGGGACTAGAGTGGCGGCCCAACCCGCGGAGGTGCCTTGGAGGTACGGCCGCGACCAGCTCCCATCCTGGGCCTCGCCCGCCGGGGGCGGTGCGGACACCATTGAACACGGTGACGGTAGCCGAGTGAGGACGGGGGACGGCTGTGCACCGGCGGCGCTGAACGCGGCATCGGAGTGAGGTGGAAGTCGGAGGCCGGCGCTGTGCTTCTGCAGTCCAGGGGCGGAATATCTTGCGGAGCGGGGGCGGAGGCAGCAGTGTTCGCCACTGAGTGTGCCTGCATTGAGGTCCCCTCCGACCCCACTGAGAGGAGATAGACTGGTGATAGCGGACGGGGGTCGGGTGCTTTGCTTGTGTGCAGTGGGGGCCCCCATGACAGCACTACATTCACTGGCAAGTTGATAACAAGAGCGGAGACGGTGGCCTGGCCCTCCATAGGGCGTTGGAATCCATTCTTGTGGAGTGACTACACGTGTGGCGGGGACTGGTGACCAGAGCGGTTGAGAGACGCCGTGAGTACTGCCCTACTCCTTTAAACGGGGAATGCGTCTTCGGTGATTGTGGAGTGGAGGACCCTTAAGCGTGTCGCCTCTGCATATCGCTGAGCCGCATATCTTTGGCCCATATAGGTGCAGCACTGCGGCCCCCTGAATATCGCAAAGACTGCCAAACGGAACCGATTTGCTGCGGCCTGTACTCTCCCAGACTCGCTATGGAGAAACCCAAATCTGCGGGAGCTAGGGGGCCCAAGACCATCCAATCAAACAGACTGGATCGCTATACCCTCTCAAAGGAAGCCATGCAGGACCTTCAATCTAAAACTAAGACCATGGCTGAGCCTGATGAGGAGCACCCAGAACTGGCCTTAAAAGACGTCATGGACGCTATATCTGGTATCAAAACCACGATGGAACACAAAATGGACTCTCTCTCAATTGACATGAATCTCATCCGTTCTGATCTCTCCAAGATCAATGAGAAGGTCAAACAAGTGGAAATCACTACCTCAAGCCTCCTAGGTGATGTCACTCAACTGCAACGTGACGTGGGTGAACTACAATCCTCCCGTAAAACCATGGAACTAAAGCTGGATGATTATGAAGGGCGTCTTCGACGGAATAACGTCCGCATCCTTGGAGTGCCGGAGAAAGCGGAAGGACTAACCCCTGACCTCTTTGTGGAAGACCTAATTTTGAAACATCTACAGCCTAAAGGCCTTAGTAAATTCTTTGTCGTGGAGCGGGCACATCGGATACCGGGTGGTCGCCCAAAGCCGGGGCCCCCACGACCGATGTTGGCGAGAGTCCTCAATTTCCGGGATAGGGACGTGATCCTCCAGAATGCGCGGACAGGCCCTCCACTTCGGTATGACAACGCTGAAATAACTTTCTTTCCGGATTTCACGCAAGGAGTGCAGAGGCGGAGACGGACATTTCTGGAGGTCAAAAGGAAACTGCGAGAAGGTGGATATAAATACGCAATGCTGTTCCCGGCGAAACTTCGGGTGGAAGCTGACGGAAGGGCCTGGTTCTTCGAACAACCTGAACTGGCATCGGACTGGCTGGAGGGCCGGTTGGGTCAACATGTCAACGACCGGGACGGACACTCCTCCCTCGGAAAGGGAAGTAACTTTTCTAGCCGCGGGAATACACCTTGATGGGCTTGGATGGCCGTTTGGTAGCGTTATGACTAAGGTTTTGAATACTCCTGCTGCAACTGTTGGGAGGGGCCATACTACCAGCCCTTTCATATTCATAATGGGGCGAGTCTCTATCTGGGGGTTCATATTGCTGCGACCGACAGGGGTTGGGGAGGCGGGGCATGCTACCCCTAAGGTTCTTCTTTTAGTAACAGTTAGGGCGACAGGCACTCTGCTAGTTACTCATGGGCAGTTTAAGGCCTGGTGGGCAGGGAAGCAGGGAGGGGGTTGTTGGATCAGGGAGTTGATTTTGTTGTTTTTTGTTATAATTTTTTCATCGACAATCAATGAAAGTGGCGTGACCAGGACTATAGAGCTTTTACTTGATTTTAATGCATACGCAGTGGGATAAGAGTGCCAGAATTCTGAGTTGGAATGTCAACGGGCTTGGCGATAAAGTTAAACGTAGTATAGTACTCCAATATATTAAGAAACAGGGCCCTGACGTAGTCCTTCTCCAGGAGACACATTTGATGGGGCACTCATGCAAAGCTATGTGCAGGTGGGGATACAAATTAATAGCACATGCCGGGTTTACCACGGGCTCAAGGGGAGTGGGTATTATGGTAAAGAATACGTTTCCTATTAGTGTGGGTTCCACCTGGGCCGACGATAAGGCCCGCTATGTGGGTGTTACAGGGACGTGGGAGGGGCGTATCGTTACCTTGTTTTCTGTTTATGTACCCCCTGGCCTCCAATCTACTACATTCCAAGATTTACGTACTGTCCTGTTGTCGGTACCGGATGGATTATTACTATTGGGGGGGGACTTCAATTCGGTGGTCTCGGGTATACTTGATCGCCATCCCCCGCGGGATATGGGGCCTTCCATGAGACATTTGCCAAACTTCCTTGAAGCCCTGGGATTGGTGGATGCCTGGCGCACCTATCACCCTGATGCAATACAATATACCTTCCTCTCTGGTGCCCACCACAGTCTGTCCAGGTTGGACTATATTTTGGTGCCCTGCATGCAAATTACACAAATCCACGAAATCAAGCACCTAGCTAGGGGCATTTCCGATCATTCGCCGATATGGGTCCACCTATGCCTGGACCAGATAAGGGTGGGTAGGACCGTCCCAATTAATCCCTGGCATCTTCGTAACCCCAAAATCCGGAAGGCCCTCACCAAAGCTATAGATGACTATTTTGCTGAGAATGAGGGCACAGTTGAATCCTCCCAGACACTTTGGGAGGCCTTTAAATCGGTAATCAGGGGTGAGGCCTTGTCACTAATATCGGGGTAAAAGAAAGCCCATCAGCAGGAGGTCTCAGACGTAGAAAACGAGATCTATCGCCTGGAAAGGGAACTGGAGAGGATGATCACTCCGGATACGCTCCACTTGCTGAGGCTTAAACAGGACGACTATAGGGCGCTGGTGACCGAAAGAGCTAAGACCATGGGGAGGGAGAAACTTGGTAAATTGTACGATCTGGGAGACAAGGCAGGGAAATTAATAGCCTGGCTTGATAAAAAGGAAATGGCAAATAGACTGGTCCCTATGTTACGGGGCGACGATAGCGAATGTATAAGTGATCCGCAGGCAATTGTAAATTGTTTTGCACGGCACTTTGCCGAGGTGTACACTGCGGTTGCGCCCTATACAGAGGAGGAATCCTCTGAGATGCTGAGAGACATAGCCCTTCCCACCCTCTCCTCTGCAGATCAACAACTCCTAGACAGCGCCTTGACAGCGGATGAAATTGCGCAGGCAATCCGATCACTGAACTCGGGGAAGGCCCTGGGCCCTAACGGGATCCCGATTGAATTGTATAAACTTAAACCGGACACACTGGCCATCTATCTGAAAGCCATGTTTGAAGAAAGCATAGAGAGGGGGGTACTGCCAGTCGATCAACGGGTGGCAACCATCGTGACCATCCATAAGGAAGGTAAATGCAAAACAGACTGTTCCTCCTATAGACCGATTTCACTCCTCAACGCTGAACCCAAGATTCTCGCTAAGGTATTGGCCAATCGATTAGTTAAAATTATATCCAGCCTTGTCCACCCGGATCAATCCGGCTTTATACCTCACCGTAACACGGCATTAAACCTACGCAGGGTCCACGGTGTATTGGATAGAGCGTCAACGATACGGGAGCCAGCTGCTCTAGTGTCCCTGGACGCTACCATGGCGTTTGATACTATTGAATGGCCGTATCTCATGGCTGTGCTCCGGAAAAGGGGGTTTGGTCCAAATTTTATTCAATGGGTGCGTCTCCTGTATACGATGCCATTGGCTCAAGTGGTGGTTAACAATAAAAAATCAGGCACTTTTGACCTTAGTCGTGGAACCCGCCAGGGATGCCCTCTCTCCCTCTCCTGTTTGCCCTTGCATTAGAACCACTTGCGGCATGGATTCGGTGGAACCCGGTTATACGGGGTCTGCGTTGGTCCCCCGATTGGGAGGACCGCATATCACTCTACGCGGACGACATTTTACTTTACCTGGCCTCCCTTAGGAAATCCCTAGTTGCAGTCCTAGATATCTTAGCGATATTTGGCAGGTACTCTGGATTCACGATTAACTGGACGAAATCTCACCTATATGTCCTCCAGGGAGAGCCACCTGTTCTACCCCGAAATTGTCAGATCCAGATCAGTGCTACGGGATTCAAATATTTGGGTATATTTCTCTCTTTAGATCCTATGCTTCGATACAACAAAAACCTACTTCCTCCACTATTAAGACTCAAGCGGGATATAGCCAGTTGGAAAACACTTCCCTCTCTCTCCTGGGCAAGGCGGCCCTTTTTAAAATGATGTCCCTACCCCGTTTTCTCTATGTTTTGCAAAATACACTCGACCCGGTCCCATCGAAATACTTTAAAGAAATTGAAGGCCTTCAGAGGGACTTATTGTGGAACGGAGCGCCGCGTATTGCCCTTGGTAAGCTCATCTTAAACTGGTATGATGGAGGCATCAGTCTCCCTGATATAAAGAAATACTACTGGGCCGCACACTTGGCAGCTATTAATCATGGCACATACGGTAACCCGAATGACCCTGGATTTCGTATGGATAGGTGGCTCCTCCCGGGTGGTAATTATAATAGGGCACTTTATTCAAGGCCGACTAGATTTCGCCTTACGGGCCCCACTGGCCATTCCGTAAAGGTGTGGCATGCAGCCAACAAATCCCTCGGCTGGGGGACTAAACTAACGCTAGCGACCCCCCTGTGGGACTCAGAACGATTGGGTAACCTGTGGAAGACAAAGGGATTTGGAAATTGGGATTTGATTGGAATTTCCCGGATTACAGATCTGTGGGAAAAGGGAGATGTCAAAACATTCGAGGCTCTTCAGAGTCAACATGAGCTAGCTGCCACTGAGTATTTTCGTTACACCCAGGTATACCACGCACTACACTCACTCCTCCCAAGAGGCTCCTCCCCCCCGGAGGCCTCCCCACTAGAAGATAGACTACTAGACGGCCACCTCCCTGAGAAAACCAACTCTCTTATATATCAAACATTAATATACAATACGGAGGACCCCCTTACAGGTCTCCGGAGTAAGTGGTTGGCAGAGGGTATAGAGATGGACGATGAGGAGTGGCAAGAAGCAGTATCTTCCCCTAAAGTTGTAGCTATCCCGGCACGGCTCAGACTAGTGCAGCTCAAAATCCTGCATAGAACATATATTACGGGAACCCGCTTAGTGCAGATGGGTAGAACGAACGAAGGTGATTGTCGAAGAGGGTGTGGACTGCCGGGCACTTATATGCACATAATATGGGACTGCAAGCATATGCAGACATATTGGAAGGAAATACACGGGGTTATGAGTGCTGTGCTTAAAATGAGTATCCACCCAGAGGCACGCAGATGTCTCCTGAATATTTGGGAACCCACTGATTTAAATGCACACCAGAAACAATGGGTCACTCTGGGGTTGATGATAGCAAAAGAAATATTGCACAGGGCTGGGGAGCAGCAACGCCACCCACATTGAGAATGTGGGAAATGAACCTAGACTGGTGCATGTTCCGGGAAAAGACAGTCTATGTGGCTCGCGGCTGCCCTAAAAAGTGGTCACGAATTTGGAGTGCGTGGAACTCTTATCGTGGTGATATTTGCCCTCCCCCGCAGAATTCTGAATTGGATGACTTACTCTCCCCATGATTTATCCCAATGATGTATATTGTAAAAGATGACTGTATTAGTCCGTCTCGCCTGCAACGATTTTGATTGTATTGTGTGATTTACTATATGTCGATGATTATTGAATAAAAAGATTTATAAAAAAAAAAGAACAGAGAAACAGTTATATTACTTCATCCATTACAGCTGTTGGTGAAACGTGCCGAACAAGGGTTCCTTTGTGTATGTCAATGGTTCACAGTTTTACTGTCCTCTAATGTGTACAGTGAAAAACCATTACAGATTGCTATGAATGCTGATTTACCAGGCTCTGTTATCCCTCTGTTGAAAGAAGCTGCCCACAGTGAAAAGCAAATGCAAAAAGCACAATTGATGGACAGAATGTTGAACAATGTCAAAAATTCACCTCAATACAGAGATATGTGCTTAAATCCATCGTTTTTTAGCTCCCCATGCCATCCCAGTTTAAGCCCAGCCATATGCAAATCAGCCTTGAATCTGCTCCCCCTGGGAACAGTCCAACCCGAACTGCCAGGTCAGGTCATCCCTGAACCAAAAACAAACATCCCGGGACCAGTTTCGGGGTTTCAGCCCTCATCAGCCAGGCTAGCTTGACTCCAGTAGCATGGAGAGCACGGGACCCACGTCTGGGCATACCCGTCCCACTTGGGGTGACAAATGCGAAAAGAAGAATTGATGGACAGAATGTAGAACAATGTCATACATTCACCCCAGTACAGAGATCTGGGCCTAAATCCATCGTTGTTTTTGCTCCCTATGCTATTCCAGTTTAAACCCAGCCATATGCAAATCAGTCTTGACCCTGCTCCCCGTGGGAGTGCCGTAGTGAGAAAAAGAACGATGGATTTAACCCAGATCTCTTGACCGGGGGTGAATGTTTGATTCATTCAGCATTCCGTCCATCATTTGTTGCTGCATTACTTTTCACCCTAAGTGGGATGGGTATGCCCAGACGTGGGTCCCTTGCTCGCTGTGCCACTGGATTCAAGCTAGCCTGGCTGATGAGTGGTGTTACCCCTTAACCGGTCCCAGGATGCTTGTTTCTGGTCCAGGGAGATCCCGGCTTGGCATTTCGTGCTGTACTGTTCCCATGAGGCCCAAGGTCAAGACTGAATTGCATATGACTAGGTCCAAACTAGGGTGGCGTAGTGAGCAAAAGAATGATGGATTTAACCCAGATCTCTTGACTGGGGGTGAATGTTTGATACATTTAGCATTCCGTCTATCATTCGTTGCCGCAGCACTTTTCGCCCTTAGTAGGATGGGTATGCCCAGACGTGGGTACCTTGCTCGCTGCGCCACTGGATTCAAGTTAGCCTGGCTGATGAGTGTTGTTACCTCAAAACCTGTCCCAGGATGCTTGTTTCAATTTCAAGGAAGACGCAGCTTGACAGTTCAGGCTGGACTTTCAATGAGACACAGGGTCAAGACTGATTTGCATACAGCTGGGTCCAAACTGGGATGGCGTATTAAACAAAAGAACAATGGATTTAACCCAGATCTCTTGACTGTGGGTGAGTGTTTGATTCATTTAGCATTCCGTCCATAATTTGTTGCTGCAGCACTTTTTGCCCTAAGTGGGAGGGGTATGCCCAGACATGGGTCCCCTGCTCGTTGTACCACTGGATTCAAGCTAGCCTGGCTTATGAGGGATGTTACCCTGAAGCCGATCCCAGAAGGCTTGTTTTCTGTCCAGGGAGGACCCGGCTTGACAGTTTGGGCTGGTCTGCTCACATGAGGCACATGGTCATGATTGATTTGTATATGGCTGTGTTCAAACTGGGGTGGCGTAGTGAACAAAAGAACAATGGATTTCACCCATATCTCTTCACTTGGGTGAATGTTTGATTCATTCAGTATTCCGTCCATCATTTATTGTCGCAGCACTTTTTACCCTAAGTGGGATGGGTATGCCCAGACGTAGGTCCCTTGCTCTCTGTGCCACTCGATTCAAGCTAGCTTGGCTGATGTTACCCTGAAACCGGTCACAGGAAACTTGTTTGTGGTACAGAGAGGACCCGGCTTGGTAGTTCGGGCTGGACTTTTCCCATGAGGCACAGGGTCAAGACTGATTTGCATATGGTTGGGTCCAAATTGGGGTGGTGTAGAGAGAAAAAGAATGATGGATTTAACCGAGATCTCTTGACTCGGAGGTGAATGTTTGATTCTTTCCAGATTCGTCCATCATTTGCTGCTGCAGCACTTTTCACCCTAAGTGGGATGGGTATGCCCAGATGTGTGTCCTTTGCTCGCTGTACCACCAGATTCAAGCTAGCCTGGCTGATGAGTGGTGTTATCTCAAAACCGGTCCCAGGATTCTTATTTCCATTCCAGGGAGGACCCAGCTTGACAGTTTGCGCTGGACTGTTTCCATGAGTCACAAGGTCAAGACTGATTTGCATATGGCTGGATCCAAACTTGGGTGGTGTAGTATGCAAAAGAATGATTCATTCAGCATTCCGGCCATCATTTGTTGCTGCAGCACGTTTCGCTCTAAGTGGGATGGGTATGCCCAGACATGGGTCCCTTTACTCGCTGTACCACTGGATTCAAGCTAGCCTGGCGGATGAGGAGTGTTAACTCGAAACCTGCCTCAGGATGCTTGTTTCCAGTCCAGGGAGGACCCGGCTTGGCAGTTCGGGCTGGACTGTTCCCATGAGGTACAGGGTCAAGACTCATCTGCATATGGCTGGGTCCAAACTGGGGTTGCATAGTGAGCAAAATAACGATGGATTTAACCCAGATCTCTTGACTGGGTTGAGTGTCTGATTCATTTAGCACTCCGTCCATCATTTGTTGCCACAGCACTTTTCGCCCTAAGTGGGATGAGTATGCCCAGACGTGGGTCACTTGCTCTCTGTGCCACTTAATTCAAGCTATCCTGGATGATGAGGGGTGTTACTCTGAAACCGGGCTCAGGATGTTTGTTTCTGTTCCAGGAAGGACCTGGCTTGGCAGTTTGGGGAGGACTGTTCCAATGAGGCACATGGTCAAGACTGATTTGCATATAGCTAGGTCCAAACTGGGGTTGTGTAGTGAGCAAAAGAACAATGGATTTAATCCAGATCACTTGACTGGGGGTGAATTATTGATTCATTCAGGGTTCTGGTCTTCATTTGTTGTTGCAGCACTTTTTGCCCTAAGTGGGATAGGTATGCCCAGACATGGGTCCCTTGCTCGCTGTGCCACTGGATTCAAGCTACAGTGGCTAATGAGGGCTGTTACCCTGAAACTAGTCCCAAGATTCATGTTTCCTGTCAAGGGAGGACCCGGCTTGACAGTTCGGGCTGGACTACTTTCATGAGGCATGGGTCAACACTGAATTGCATATGGCTGGGTCCAAACTGGGGTGGCACAGTGAGCAAAAGAAAGATGGATTTAACCCAGATCTCTTGACTGTGGGTGAATGTTTGATTTATTCAGCGTTCCGTCCATTATTTGTTGCCACAGCACTTTTCGCCCTAAGTGGGATGGGTATGCCCAGAAATGAGTCTCTTTGCTCGCTGTGCCACTGGTTTCAAGCTAACTTGGCTGATGGGGAGTGTTACCCCAAAACCTGCCTCAGTATGCTTGTTTCTAGTCCAGGGAGGACCCGGCTTGGCAATTCCGGCTGGACTGTACCATGAGGTACAGGGTCAAGACTCATTTGCATATGGCTGGGTCCAAACTGGGGTGGCATAGTGAGCTAAGCTGGTGAGGGGTTTTACCCTGAAACCGTTTCCAGGATGCTTGTTTCCGGGCCAGTGAGGACACTGCTTGGCAGTTCGGGCTGGACTGTTCCTATGAAGCACAGGGTCAAGACTGATTGGTATTTGGCTCGGTTCAAACTGGTGTGGTGTAGTGAGCAAAAGAACAATGTATTTAACCCAGATCTCTTGATTGGGGGTGAATGTTTGAGACAGTCAGTATTCTGTCCATTATTTGTTGCTGCAGCACTTTTTGCTCTCAGTGGGATTGGTATGCCCAGGCGTGGGTCCCTTGCTCGCTGTGCCACTGGATTCAAGCTAGATTGGTTGATGAGGGGTGTTACCCCGTAACCGTTCCCAGGATTCTTGTCTCCAGTCCAGGGAGGACCCGGCTTGGCAGTTTGGGCTAGACTGTTCCCATGAGGCACAGGGTCAAGACTGATTTGCATATGAGTGGGTCCAAACTGGGGTGGCGTAGTGAGCAAAAGAACAATGGATTTAACCCAGATCTCTTGGCTTAGGATAAATGTTTGATTAATTTGGCATTCCGTCCATCATTCGTTGCCGCAGCACTTTTCGCCCTAAGTGGGATGGGTATGCCTAGATGTCGGTCTCTTGCTCCCTACGCCACTGTATTCAAGTTAGCCTGGTTGATGAGGGGTGTTACCCAGAAACAGGTTCTAGGAAGCTTGTTTCTGGTCCAAGGAGGACCTGGGTTGGTAGTTCTGGCTGGTCTGTTCCCATAACGCACAAATTCAAGACTGATTTGCATATGTCTCAGTCCAAAGTGGGGTGGCGTATCGAGGAAAAAACGAATGGACTTAACCCATCTCTTGACTGGGGGTGAATGTTTGATTCATTCAGCATTTTGTCAATTATTTGTTGTCGCAGTACTTTTCGCCATAAGCGGGATGGGTATTCCCAGATGTGTGTCCCTTGCTGGCTGTGACACTGGATTTGAGCTGGTCTGGCTGATATGGGGTGTTACCCCAAAACCAGTCCCAGGATGCTTGTTTCCAGTCCAGGGAGGGCCCGGCTTGGCAGTTCCGGCTGGACTGTTCCCTTGAGGCATAGGGTCAAGACTGATTTGCATAAGGCTGGGTCCAAACTGGGGTGGCGTAGTGAGCAAAAGAACAATGGATTTAATCCAGATATCTTGACTGGGTGTGAATGTTTGATTCCTTCAGCATTCTGTCCTCATTTGTTGCAGCAGCACTTTTCCCACTAAGTGGGATGGGTATGCTCAGACGTGCGTCCCTTGCTTGCTGTGCTGCTTGATTCAAGCTAGCCTGGCTGATGAGGGGTGTTAACCTGAAACTGGCCGCAGGATTCTTCTTTCCGGTCCAGAGAGGACCTGGCTTGGCAGTTTGGGCTGGACTGTTCTCTTGAGGCACAGGGTTAAAACTTATTTGTATATGGCTGGTTCCAAACTAGGGTGGCGTTGTGAGTAAAAGAATGATGGATTTAGCCCAGATCTCTTGACTCGGGCTGAATGTTTGATTCATTTAGCATTCTGCCCATCATTTGTTGCTGCACCACTTTTCACCCTAACTGGGATGGGTATGCTCAGACGTGGGTAACTTTGCTTGCTGTGTCACTGGATTCAAGCTAGCCTGACTGATAAGGGGTGTTACCCCGAAACCGGTCTCAGCATGCTTGTTTCCTGTTCAGGGAGGACCTGGCTTGACAGTTCATGCTGGACTGTTCTCATGAGGCACAGTGTCAAGACTGATTTGCATATGGCTGGGTCCAAAGTAGGGTGGCGTAGTGAGCAACAGAATGCTGGGTTTAACCCAGATTTCTTAATGCGGGGTGAATGTTTGATTCAGTCAGCATTCTGTCCATCATTTGTTGCTGCAGCACTTTTCGCCCTAACTGGGATGGGTATGCCCAGACGTGGGTCCTTTTCTCTAAGTTCAAGCTTGCCTGGCTGATGAAGGGTGTTACCCCGAAACCGGTCCCAGGATGCTTGTTTTCAGCCCAGGAAGACCCGGCTTGGATCTTCAGGCTGCACCTTTCCCAAGAGGCACAGGGTGAAGACTGATTTGCATATGGCTGGGTCCAAACTGGGGTGGCGTAGTGGGCAAAAAATGATGGATTTATTCCAGATATCTTGATTGGGGCTTAATGTTTGATTCATTCAGCATTCGGTCCATCATTTGTTGCTGTAGCACTTTTTGCCCTAAGTGTGATGGGTGTGCCCAGACGTGGGTCCTTTGCTCACTGTGCGACTGCATTCAAGCTAGCATGGTTGATGAGGGGTGTTACCCTGAAACCAGTCAAAGGGTGCTTGTTTCTGGTCCAGGGGACTGCCAGCTTGGCAGTTCGGGCTGGACTGTTCCCATGAGGCACAGGATCAAGACTGATTTGCATATGGCTCGATCCAAACTGGGGTGCATAGTGAGCAAAATATCAATGGACTTAAGCCAGATTTCTTGACTGGGGGTTTGATTCATTCAGCATTCTGTCCATCATTTGTTGCTGCAGAACTTTTTACCCTAAGTGGGATGGGTATGCCTAGACATCGGTCTCTTGCTCACTTTGCCACTGCATTCAAGCTAGCCTGGCTGATGAGGGGTGTTACTTTGAAACCGGTCCTAGGATGCTTGTTTTTGCTCCAGGGAAAACCCGGCTTAGAAGTTCGGGCTGGACTGATCCCTTGAAGCACAAAGTTAAGACTGATTTCCATATGGCTGGGGCCAAAGTGGGGTGGCGTAGCGAACAGAAGAACAAGGGATTTAACCCAGATTTCTTAACTGTGTTTGAATGTTTGATTTATTCAGCATTCCTTCCATCATTTGTTACTGCAGCACTTTTTGCTCTAAGTGGGATGGGTATGCCCAGACATGGGTCCCTTGCTCGCTGTGCCACTGATTTCAAATTAGCCTGGCTGATGAGGGGTGTTACCCAGAAACTGTTCCCACGGTGCTTGTTTCCGGTCCATGGGGGTCCCGGCTTGGCAGTTGAGGCTGGACTGTTCCCATGAGGCACAGGGTCAAGACTGATTTCCATATGGCTATGTCCAAACTGGGGTGGCGTAGTGAGCAAAAGAAGGGTGGATTTAACCCAGATCTCTTGACTGGCGGTGAATGTTTGATTCTTTCAGCATTCCGTCCATCATTTGTTGACACAGCACTTTTCGCTCTAAGTGGGAAGGGTATTCCCAGACGTGAGTCCCTTGCTCGCTGTGCTACTGTATTCAAGTTATCCTGGCTAGTGAGGGTTTATTACTCTGAAACCGGTCCCAGGATGCTTGTTTTCGTTCCAAGGAGTACCCGTCGTGGCAGTTCAGGCTGGACTGTTCCCATGAGGCATAGGGTCAACACTGATTTGCATATGGCTAGGTCCAAACAGGGCTGGTGTAGTGAGCAAAAGAATGATGGATTTCACCCAGATCTCTTGACACAGGTGAATATTTGATTAATTCAGCATTCCATCCATCATTTGTTGCAGCAGCACTTTTCACACTATGTGGGATGGGTATGCTCAGACCTGCGTCCCTTGCTTGCTGTGCTGCTTGATTCAAGCTAGCCTGGCTGATGAGGGGTGTTAACCTGAAACTGGCCGCAGGATTCTTCTTTCCGGTCCAGAGAGGACCTGGCTTGGCAGTTTGGGCTGGACTGTTCTCTTGAGGCACAGGGTTAAACCTTATTTGTATATGGCTGGTTCCAAACTAGGGTGGCGTTGTGAGTAAAAGAATGATGGATTTAGCCCAGATCTCTTGACTCGGGCTGAATGTTTGATTCATTTAGCATTCTGCCCATCATTTGTTGCTGCACCACTTTTCACCCTAACTGGGATGGGTATGCTCAGACGTGGGTAACTTTGCTTGCTGTGTCACTGGATTCAAGCTAGCCTGACTGATAAGGGGTGTTACCCCGAAACCGGTCTCAGCATGCTTGTTTCCTGTTCAGGGAGGACCTGGCTTGACAGTTCATGCTGGACTGTTCTCATGAGGCACAGCGTCAAGACTGATTTGCATATGGCTGGGTCCAAAGTAGGGTGGCGTAGTGAGCAACAGAATGCTGGGTTTAACCCAGATTTCTTAATGCGGGGTGAATGTTTGATTCAGTCAGCATTCTGTCCATCATTTGTTGCTGCAGCACTTTTCGCCCTAACTGGGATGGGTATGCCCAGACGTGGGTCCTTTTCTCTAAGTTCAAGCTTGCCTGGCTGATGAAGGGTGTTACCCCGAAACCGGTCCCAGGATGCTTGTTTTCAGCCCAGGGAAGACCCGGCTTGGATCTTCAGGCTGCACCTTTCCCAAGAGGCACAGGGTGAAGACTGATTTGCATATGGCTGGGTCCAAACTGGGGTGGCGTAGTGGGCAAAAAATGATGGATTTATTCCAGATATCTTGATTGGGGCTTAATGTTTGATTCATTCAGCATTCGGTCCATCATTTGTTGCTGTAGCACTTTTTGCCCTAAGTGTGATGGGTGTGCCCAGACGTGGGTCCTTTGCTCACTGTGCGACTGCATTCAAGCTAGCATGGTTGATGAGGGGTGTTACCCTGAAACCAGTCAAAGGGTGCTTGTTTCTGGTCCAGGGGGCTGCCAGCTTGGCAGTTCGGGCTGGACTGTTCCCATGAGGCACAGGATCAAGACTGATTTGCATATGGCTCGATCCAAACTGGGGTGCGTAGTGAGCAAAATATCAATGGACTTAAGCCAGATTTCTTGACTGGGGGTTTGATTCATTCAGCATTCTGTCCATCATTTGTTGCTGCAGAACTTTTTACCCTAAGTGGGATGGGTATGCCTAGACATCGGTCTCTTGCTCACTTTGCCACTGCATTCAAGCTAGCCTGGCTGATGAGGGGTGTTACTTTGAAATCGGTCCTAGGATGCTTGTTTTTGCTCCAGGGAAAACCCGTCTTAGAAGTTCGGGCTGGACTGATCCCTTGAAGCACAAAGTTAAGACTGATTTCCATATGGCTGGGGCCAAAGTGGGGTGGCGTAGCGAACAGAAAAACAAGGGATTTAACCCAGATTTCTTAACTGTGTGTGAATGTTTGATTTATTCAGCATTCCTTCCATCATTTGTTACTGCAGCACTTTTTGCTCTAAGTGGGATGGGTATGCCCAGACATGGGTCCCTTGCTCGCTGTGCCACTGATTTCAAATTAGCCTGGCTGATGAGGGGTGTTACCCAGAAACTGTTCCCAGGGTGCTTGTTTCCGGTCCATGGGGGTCCCGGCTTGGCAGTTGAGGCTGGACTGTTCCCATGAGGCACAGGGTCAAGACTGATTTCCATATGGCTATGTCCAAACTGGGGTGGCGTAGTGAGCAAAAGAAGGGTGGATTTAACCCAGATCTCTTGACTGGCGGTGAATGTTTGATTCTTTCAGCATTCCGTCCATCATTTGTTGACACAGCACTTTTCGCTCTAAGTGGGATGGGTATTCCCAGACGTGAGTCCCTTGCTCGCTGTGCTACTGTATTCAAGTTATCCTGGCTAGTGAGGGTTTATTACTCTGAAACCGGTCCCAGGATGCTTGTTTTCGTTCCAAGGAGTACCCGTCGTGGCAGTTCAGGCTGGACTGTTCCCATGAGGCATAGGGTCAACACTGATTTGCATATGGCTAGGTCCAAACAGGGCTGGTGTAGTGAGCAAAAGAATGATGGATTTCACCCAGATCTCTTGACACAGGTGAATATTTGATTAATTCAGCATTCCATCCATCATTTGTTGCAGCAGCACTTTTCACCCTAAGTGGAATGGGTATGCCAAGACGTGGGTCCATTGCTCACTGTGCCACTGGATTCAAGCTAGCCTGGTTGGTGAATGGTGTCACGCCTGAACCGGTCCCAGTGTGCCTGTTTCCGGGCCAGGGGGATCCTGGATTGGCAGTTTGGGCTGGACTGCTCCCATGAGGCACATGTTCAAGACTGATTTGCATATGACTTGTTCCAAACTGGGGTGGCGTAGTGAGCAAAAGAACAAAGGATTTAGCTGAGATCTCTTGACTGGGGGTGAATGTCTGATTCATTTAGCATTCCGTCCATCATTTGTTGCCACAGCACTTTTCACCCTAAGTGGGATGGGTATGCCCAGATGTGGGTCTCTTGCTCACTGTGACGCTGAATTCAAGCTATCCTTGTTGATGAGGAATGTTACTTCGAAACAGGTCCCAGGATGCTTGTTTCCTGTCCAGTGAGGTACCGGCTTGGCAGTTTGGGCTGGACTGTTCCCATGAGGCACAGGGTCAAGACTGATTTGCATATGACTGGGTCCAAACTGGGGTGTCGTAGTGAGCAAAAGAATGATGGATTTAACACAGATCTGTTGACTAGGGGTGAATGTTTGCTTCATTTAGCATTCCGTCCATCGTTTGTTGCCGCAGCACTTTTCGCCCGAAGTGGGATGTGTATGCTCAGACGTTGGTCTCTTGCTCGTTGTGACACTGGATTGAAGTTAGCCTGGCTGATGAGGTGTGTTCTCCCCCCCACCCCCACCACCGGTCCCAAGATGCTTGTTTCCACTCCAGGGAGGCCCCGGCTTTGCAGTTCAGGCTGGACTGTTCCTATGAAGCACAAGGTCAAGATTGATTTGCATATGGCTGGAATCAAAGTGGGGTGGCCTAGTGAGCAAAAGAACAATGGATTTGACCCAGATTTCTTAACTGTGGGTGAATGTTTGATTTATTCAGCATTCCTTCCATCATTTGTTGCTGCAGCATTTTTTGCTCTAAGTTTGATGGGTATGCCCAGACATGGGTTTCTTGCTCGCTGTGCCACTGGATTCAAGCTAGTCTGGGTACTCTGAAAAAGGTCCTAAGATGCTTGTTTCCGGTCCAGGGAGGACCTTGCTTGGCAGTTCGGCCTGGACTGTTGACATGAGGCACAGGGTCAAGACTGATTGTCATTTGGCTTGTTCCAAACTGGGGTGGCGTGGTGAGCAAAAGAACAATGGGTTTAACCCAGATCGCTTGACTGGGGGTGAATGTTTAATACATTCAGCATTCTGTCCATCATTTGTTGCTGCAGCACTTATCGCCCTAAGTGGGATAGGTTTGACCAGACGTGTGTCCCTTGCTCGCTGTGCCACTGAATTCAAGCTACTCTGGCTGTTGAGGGCTGTTACCATGAAACCGGTTCCAAGATGCTTGTTTCCTGTCAAGTAGAATACCCGTCTTGGCAGTTCGGGCTGGACTGTGCACATGAGACATAGAGTCAACAGTGATTTGCATATGGCTGGGTCCAAACTGGGGTGGCATAGTGAGCAAAAGAACAATGGATTTAACTGAGATCTGTTGACTGGGGATGAATGTTTGATTCATTCAGTGTTTCGTCCATCATTTTTTGCCAGCACTTTTTGCTCTAAGTGTGATGGGTGTGCCCAGACGTGGGTCCCTTCAACGCTGTGCCAATGAATTCAATTTAGTCTGGCTGATGAGAGGTGTTTTCCCGTAACTGGTCTCAGGATGCTTGTTTCCGGTCCTGGGAGAACCCTGCTTGGCAGTTCAGGTTGGACTGTTCCCATGAGGTACAGGGTGAAGACTGATTTGCATATGGCTGGACCCAAACTGGTGTGTCATAGTGGGTAAAAGAACGATGGATTTAACCCAGATACCTTGACTGGTGGTTAATCATTGATTCATTCAGCATATCGTCCACCATTTGTTGCCATAGCACTTTTCTCCCTAAGTAGGATGGGTGTGCCCAGACGTGGGTGCTTTGCTCGCTGTGCCACTGAATTCAAGCTAGTCTGGCCAATAAGGTGTGTTATTCTGAAAATGATCCCAAGATGCTTGTTTCCGGTCCAGGGAAGACCCTGCTTGGCAGTTCGGGCTGGACTGTTCCCATGAGGCAGAGGGTCAAGACTGATTGGCATTTGGCTGGGTTGGATCTGGGGTGGTGTAGTGAGCAAAATAACAATGGATATAACCCAGATCTCTTGATTGGGGGTGAATGTTTGATTCATTCAGCATTCCGTCCATCATTTGTTGCTGCAGCATTTTTCCCTCTCAGTGGGATTGGTAAGCCCAGACGTGGGTATTTTGCTCGCTGTTCCAGTGGATTCAAGCTATCTTGGCTGATGTGGGGTGTTAACCCGTAACCGGACCCAGGATGGTTGTTTCCGGTCTAGGTAGGACCTGGCTTGGCAGTTTGTGTTGGATTGTTCCCATGAGACCCAGGGTCAAGACTGATTTGCATATGACTGGGTCCAAACTGGGGTGGCGTAGTGAGCAAAAGAATGATGGATTTAACCCAGATCTGTTGACTGGTGGTGAATGTTTGATTAATTTAGCATTTGTTGGAAATGGCCCTTTTTGCAGGGTTATCCCCAAACTTTTTGCTTTTTCCTCCTATTTTTCCCTGACCTGTTTGTGTTGGTTCTAGGACTCTGGGCACTTTACCACTGCTAATCAGTGCTAAAGTGCATATGCTCTCTGTGTAAATTGTGTTTTGGATTGGTGTTTCCATGATTGGATATTTGATTTACTTGTTAGTCCCTAGTAAAGTGCACTGTGTGTGCCAGGGCCTGTGAATCAAATGCTACTAGTGGGCCTGCAGCACTGATTGTGCCACCCACGTGAGTAGTCCTGAAAAGGTAACTCAGACCTGCCATTGCAGAGTCTGCGCGCAGTTTGTAACTGCCACGTCGACTTGGCCAGTGCACACACTTGCCAGTCCCTAACCTTCCCTTTTCTTACATGCCAGGCACCCCTAAGGTAGGCCCAAGGTACCCCTGTGGGCAGGGTGCAGTGTAGGTGAAAGGTAGGACATGCCCTGGTGGGTGTGGAATGTCCTGATAGTGAATTACAGCCAATTTCGTTTTTCACTATTGCAAGGTTACCTGTTCCCCATAGGACCAAATGGGAGGTTTGTTTATAACATCTTATAAACATAACTGGCCCAGGGAATTCGGTAAGAAAATGAAGTTTCGTATGCCTGAACTCAGAATCTAAAGATGCATCTTTTAGTGAAGGTGATTTTTACATTCTGTGTTTGAAAATACCACTTTTAGAAAGTGGGTATTTTCTTGCTCAGTCATCCCGTGTGCCTCTGCTGGAATGTGTATTGCCTGTCTGGGTTTTGGATGACAGAAGGCTGGGGGAGCGGGAGGGGCGCCAGATGGTCTAGGTAGGTCAGGAAAGGGCTGAAGAGACCTGGGCTGCGATGGGGGAAGGGGGAGGAGATTTCCTTGCACCTCAAAGGGCCTGCTCTGCCTCTGACAAATGCCGTCTCCACCTCCTGCCAGGAATTCACACCAGAGAAGGCAGAACTGGTTCTGGCCGGGCACAGGCCCTCTCTGCCTAAGAGATCAAAGGATTTTTGGACATAAATACTGGGTCCCAAACCCCTGAATTTTAGAACTCATCTGGAGCAAGAAGACTGCCAAGAAGAAGAGCCGGAGAAGCTGCGAAAAGGAACGACTGCTTTGCTGGGTGCTTTGCTGGGCTGACCTGCAGTGGCTGCTTCTGTCTTGGGCAGTGAAAGGCCTGGACTGGACTTTCTGCAACCTAATTTGTGAGTCTCTCCAAGGGCTTGAGGTAGAGCTTGCCCCCTGTTCACGAAGTCTCAGGAACAGCAAAGACTTCAAGTTCTTCGACCCGCAGCACTGGGGACTGTGTGTTTTGTGCTGCAACCCGAAGAACACCAACTCGACGACGTCTACGACGCCACTGCTGACTCCGTGTCCTGAAGGCACCGCAGAGGGCACCGCTACAACGCCGCACCGCAACCCTGGTCTCACCGACGCCGCCTGTTGACGCTGCCACCGAGCCGCTGCTTGCACCGCGACTTGTGGGCACCGCACTCCGCACCGCCTCACTTCACGCCGAAGCTTTGGCACCGCAGAGAGCACCGCCGCAACGCCGCACCGCGACCCTGGTCTCACCGACGACGCCTGTTGACGCCGCCACCGAGCCGCTGCTCGCACCGCGACCTGTGGGCACCGCACTCCGCACCGCCCTGCTTCACGAGAACGCCTTGGCCTTCCTGGCGCCGCCACTTCCCGCCGAAATCGTCGTCGCTGCTTGCACCGTGGTTCGAGGGCACCGCTCGTAAGTCACACGAAGCACCGCCCTCATCCCACACCGCAGCCTTGGCACACCGACGCCGGCACCATCGACTCCCGCTCGTCAGCCGACGATAGCGCTTCAGCCGCGACGATGCCGCTGCTTGCACCGCGACCTGCTAGCACCGTGACGAGCACCGCCTTCATCTCGCACCGCGACCCTGCTCTCACCGACGACGCCATCTGATGCCGCCACCGAGCCGCTGCTCGCACTGCGACCTGGGGGCACTGCACGCCGCACCGCTGCGCTTCGCACCGCAGCACCCGACGCCTGTTGGCGCCAGCGCTCTTGATCCCATCAGAAAGGGGCTCGACCTGCAACGCGAGTGACTTCAAGGGCCCCATCGCCCTGCATTTCTGAAAGGTACTGTTTGCGGGTCTTCCCGACACCGTAGCTGGCCTGCGACCCCGCGGTCAGCCAGAACTGTTTTGGATTTGTGTGTTCACGACGCCGTGGTAGCCTGGACGGAGCTATCCACACAAGGAACTCTTTTTAATCAACGTATTTTTGAACTGTGAACTTTTAAGTATAGTATTGTGGATTTTTTATCGTTTTTGGTCTTGTTTTAATTATATAAAAATATTGGATATTTTTCTAAACCGGTGTGGTGTCCTTTTGTAGTGCGAACACTGTATTACTGTTGGTTATGTGCAAATGCTTTACACACTGCCTCTAAGATAAGCCTGGCTGCTCGTGCCAAGCTACCAAGGGGGTGAGCAGGTTTTTTTTTAGACGTGTAACTCCCTTATCCTGACTAGAGTGGTGGTTTTTGCCTGGCTTTGGCTCACGCCCTAGCCTACTAAAAATCCCATTTCTAACACTGGTTGTCAGCGGTGAGGATAGGACTTGCGTTTGCACTTGACTTACAGTGATTGGGGTGCACTACTACCATATCGCAGACCATTACGTGCCACATACTGGTTCTTTTTCTTTTTGGGCCTATTTTTTGATCTTGCCAGTTTGAACTTGCTACTGCATCATGCCTGAATCAATTGCATCATCTGTTGCATCCTTGGAAGTGGCCTTTGAGGAGGAGAGGTTAGAAACCTACAATGTCAAGGAATTGAAGGCGATCTGCAAAAACCTCAAAATCCAAATCAGGGACCTCACCAGAAGAGAGGAGCTACAAAAGGCTCTGAGGGCCTGGGTAGCAGCCAGACATGCTAGTGAGCTGTCTGGGGATCTTGGCAAGGAGGCCGAGGAACCTATTCCAAGGGTGGATGTGCTTTTGGGAGGGGGGGCACCCTCTAAACCAGGCAGCAGCAGTTTGTCCCCAGAGGAGCTGGAGGACAGGCGGGAAGCAAGGAGAATTGCTGTGGAACTGGAGAAGCTTAAGTTAGCCATGGAGGAGAAAAGGATGATGTTAGACCATGAGTTTAAAATGAGAGAGCTGGACTGGGAAGCTAGTAGGGCTTGGCCAAGCCCAGCCCAGATGGTGGCAGCAAATGTGTTAGGTCCAGTACTGAGGAGGAGGTACACACACACACAGATTCAAATTTGCTTTATTCGGTTTTCATTTTAAATCACAAAACCATAAAAGCACAATTTCAGAATCTTTATCACAATTACTACAAATCACACTACACATGTTAACTCTAAAAACATTTTTCACAATATAAATCACAATTACTTTAAAATACCCAATTAAAATCAGTTTGTTAAAAAAAAAAAGACCGTTAATCATAATTTTGTGGGTGAGACTGAATTCAAATTTTTTTTCCTGCATTTAATTATACCTTTTAAAAAGGAAGCAATGTTTCTTATAAAACATTCATTATCTAAAAACTGCAATGCCAAATAGGCAGGGCAACATTGCCTCAAGCCCCAAATTCTCAGAATAGGTAGGATCCACCTCTTTCTTAGCTCCAGGTAATGTTTACAAAACAAGACCACATGGATTGATGTTTGTGGTGAAGATCCATCACAAGGGCAATTTATTAGATTTTTGGACCAATCATTTACCATGGGGAAAGATACTAGTCGATGGAATACATCTAATCTAAAGCGTGTAAGGACAAATCTGTCGTAACCAGACAGTATATAGATTAAGTATGGCTGCATTGCATTTGTTATACGTATCGACTGGTTCAATTGCACTGTCGATTTATATGCCTCACCAGCGTATCTAATTTGCTCCATGTGAGTCATACATAGCTTTTTAAAAACTTTTCTAGGGATTAAACACATCAATGAGGGATTAAAAAAGAGTTCAGGTTGGCCCAAATCCATCATAAACTCTTTAATATATTTCAACCACCTAATATATAGAGCTTGTTCAAGTTTGAGAGTGTCACTTAACACATTCTGATTAAATGTTGTTTTTTGCGAGGTCCAAATTCGGTGCCACAGTAAAACTGGTTGGACCTTTATTATATCCGAGATATAATGTAACCCCAGCTCAGTGTGGCAAATATAAGTTGACGTCGAGCATGGGACGGCCAGTAAATACCTCAGAAAGGCGTTCTCTACTCTCTGTAATTCGGATACATTACAGTATCCCCAAATCCCAGCCCCGTACGTTGCTGTACTAACACACTTTGCCTGGTAGATTTTAACCAACTCAGTTGGGGGCCTCTTACCTAATTTCTGTGAGAATTTTACTAGGGCTGTTGTAGTTCTCATAAAGAGTAGTTTCCTAGCTTTAATGGCCTGTTGCCACGTACCCTTATTGTCTATGAGAATACCCAAATAAGGGTACGTCTTAGTAGATTCAACTTTTTTATTCTCAATAAAAATAGCCCTCTGACTTCTAGCACTCCTCCCGCAGCTCATTATAAAAGTTTTGGTAACATTGATTTTTAAATCTAGACTTTTCATGTACTCACTATATCTGTCAAGGGCCCTTTGGAGCTCTAGTGGAGTTTGGGCCATAACTACAGCATCGTCCGCGTAGAGGAGGGCAGGTATGGGGCGTTTTTGTATCTGAGGTAGGTCCTGGCACCCTTCGAGCATGACTTCTTCCAAGCCGTTGGTATATAGAGAAAACAGGAAAGGTGCCAGGACACAGCCCTGCCTTACCCCCCTCTCCACATGGAATGGTGCTGTATATTCTCCATTCTGTTCATACCGTACCCTAGCTCTTGCATCCGAGTAGAGTTCTCTTATAAATTGGATTAAGGGAGGATCAACCCCCATTGCCCCAAGAATAATCCATAATTTCTCGTGGCATACACAGTCAAACGCACACAGATTTGGGGCCCTGCTTCAAGGAGGGGGTTAACATACACCAGGGGGTTCAGGATTGTGAGGTTACTCCAGTGGTGCGCAGTGTCCCTGAGGTGGATTGGGGAACTGGCACAGGGGATCATTTTCCTGGTAGTGGGAGGGACACTCTACTGACTCTGGATGAGAGGTGCAGGGAGAGGGGTTTCTCCATGATAGAAGCCCTAGTAAGTGAGTATGGAGACCAGCCAGAAGAGTATGGGTTAAGAGACAGCAACAGTCAGACACTGTCTCCCCAGTCTTGTGAGAATGAGGTGGGGTACTTTTCTGAGGCACTGGATGGTTGGGTGAAGGGTAGTTTGGTTAACACCTGTGTGGGGCTGTGTGATTCAATTGTTGGAGAGCATATTTTAAGTCCCTGTTTTCCAGAGCTATGCCAACACCCAGGGGAGGGCGAGTTCGCTGACCCCAGGGAGCTTGCCCTCGAGGCAGACCTGGTGGTGGATTCCAGAGGGTCTGGAGAAGCATCTGGGAGTGGCCCGGAAGGAAGTGGCTTAGGTATTTCCCAACCAAGGGTGGTGGGAAGGGTTCGTGGTAGCCCAGATGGGTCCAGGTGTCGTGGGAAGGGTGTAGGGACTCACGTCCTGTCTCTGCGGAGAAGGAGTGGGAATGGGCTGCGGCCCAAGGTGCCCAAAACCCGGTCCCAGAGCCTGGGTGGTTCCAGGAGGGAACACCAGGTGGGGAGCCTAGGCTGTACTGGTAGGCCTTCTGTTGAGGGGGATCACCTAGTGGCAGGAGAACGTGGAGTGTCTGTAAACAGAGCTCCAGCGGTTCTGATGTCTGGCGGTGCCGCTCCTAAGTGGAGGGTGCAGAAGTCCAGATGGAGGAGTGAGAGGGGGATGCGTTCCCCAGTAGGAGAACCAGTGGGTCAGGGGCCAGCCAGAAGGGCTGAGCCTCCTAGGAGTGACCAGGGTGACACCACTTCTGTCCTGGGGGATCTTCGCGCACTGTCAGAGGGACAGGGGTCGGGAGATCTGTGCCAGGCAGACTGTCACACAACACATGAGTCATGTGTTACCCTCAGGGGGTGCATGCGTGCTCCCAAGGAAGTCCTGGTGCGCCGGACAGGTGCTCAGCCGCAGGGTTTAGTCCCTGGGTTGAGAGGCCAGGTTCAGGTCCTGCCTGACCTGGAGGGAAGGACGACTATAAGCAGTGTCCTGACCGGTCTATCTTCTAGGGATACCACTCCCGGTGGGAGGGTGCGGAACTCTGGAAGGGGGTGCGGAGGGAGGGAGTCCTCGCCTCTGACCTCGGTTCAACCCGAGGGTTTAGATCCTAGGGTGGTGGATCAGTTGCAGGGTCAAGGCCCTGAGCTGGTGGAAGAATTGTCGGGGAGGGCTGATTCCAGCACCCTGGCAGTTTTTGGTTCGGGGGGTGCTTCTCCTTGGAGGAGAGGGCGGAACCCCGGAAAGAGAGGTAAGGGGAGGAGGGCCTCGCCCGAGACCTCTAGTCAGCCTGAGGGTACAGACCCTGGGCTGGTGTACCAGTTGCAGGATAGCACCCCTGAACTGGTAGGCAAATTGTGCAGGACACCTGCCACAGGTGCCCTGACAATTCTGGAAGGGGGTACCGCTCCAGGTGGGAGGGTACAGAGCCCCATGGAAGAAGACCGGGTGTGGGAGAGCCCTCCCCAGTCCCTTGTTCAGCCTCAGGGTACAGACCCTGGGCTGGTGTACCAGTTGCAGGATAGCACCCCTGAACTGGTGGGTGAATTGGGCAGGATACCTACCACAGGTGCCCTGACAATTCTGGAAGGGGGTACCGCTCCAGGTGGGAGGGTACAGAGCCCCAGGGAGGAGGACCGGGTGTGGGGGAGCCCACCCCCGCCTCCTATCCAGCCGCAGGGTACAGACCCTGGGCTGGTGGGCCAGTGTCAGGATGCCATACCTGACTTGGCAGGGGGGAGAGTGGAGACAGGGTGCCAGGCACCTGGGGTTACTGCCCCCCACTCTCTGATGCCGCAACGGTTGGAGTGGCCTGAAAGGCATGAGGCCTGGCTCTCATCACTGACAGTTGGCAGTGACCACTGTGGCTGGCTGTCCGGAGGGACAGAGTTGCCCCTGGGAGGGGAAAGGAGTCGCACCCCGGAGGTGGACTGGGCCACACTGTTGTGTTGGCCATGAGGGTACTGTCTGCCTGTTGGGACACATCTGTGAGCCAAGTAAGTTTAGGTGCTGCACAGATGGGGTCCACAGGTGAGGAGAAGGGTTCCCCATGGGTCGGTTTAGTGGGCCCTGAGAGTATGGATAGAGGGATCCAACTAGGTTCAGGAAGGCGTAGAACGGGAAGAAAACCCTGCTGTTGCGGGCCAGGTTCCATGTTCTATCGCCCCAAGCAGGAAGCCCATCGAGGTATGGATTGGTCTCCCCTGGCTTTAGGCTGGAAGGGGGTTGTGTTGGAAATGGCCCTTTTTGCAGGGTTATCCCCAAACGTTTTGCTTTTTCCTCCTATTTTTCCCTGACCTGTTTGTGTTAGTTCTAGGACTCCGGGCCCTTTACCACTGCTAATCAGCGCTAAAGTGCATATGCTCTCTGTGTAAATTGTGTTATGGATTGGTGTTTCCATGATTGGATATTTGATTTACTTGTTAGTCCCTAGTAAAGTGCACTGAGTGTGCCAGGGCCTGTGAATTAAATGCTACTAGTGGGCCTGCAGCACTGATTGTGCCACTCACGTGAGTAGCCCTGAAAAGGTAACTCAGACCTGCCATTGCAGAGTCTGCGCGCAGTTTGTAACTGCCACGTCGACTTGGCCAGTGCACACACTTGCCAGTCCCTAACCTTCCCTTTTCTTACATGCCAGGCACCCCTAAGGTAGGCCCAAGGTACCCCTGTGGGCAGGGTGCAGTGTAGGTGAAAGGTAGGACATGCCCTGGTGGGTGTGGAATGTCCTGATAGTGAATTACAGCCAATTTCGTTTTTCACTATTGCAAGGTTACCTGTTCCCCATAGGACCAAATGGGAGGTTTGTTTATAACATCTTATAAACATAACTGGCCCAGGGAATTCGGTAAGAAAATGAAGTTTCGTATGCCTGAACTCAGAATCTAAAGATGCATCTTTTAGTGAAGGTGATTTTTACATTCTGTGTTTGAAAATACCACTTTTAGAAAGTGGGTATTTTCTTGCTCAGTCATCCCGTGTGCCTCTGCTGGAATGTGGATTGCCTGTCTGGGTTTTGGATGACAGAAGGCTGGGGGAGCGGGAGGGGCGCCAGATGGTCTAGGTAGGTCAGGAAAGGGCTGAAGAGACCTGGGCTGCGATGGGGGAAGGGGGAGGAGATGTCCTTGCACCTCAAAGGGTCTGCTCTGCCTCTGACAAATGCCGTCTCCACCTCCTGCCAGGAATTCACACCAGAGAAGGCAGAACTGGTTCTGGCCGGGCACAGGCCCTCTCTGCCTAAGAGATCAAAGGATTTTTGGACATAAATACTGGGTCCCAAACCCCTGAATTTTAGAACTCATCTGGAACAAGAAGACTGCCAGGAAGAAGAGCCGGAGAAGCTGCGAAAAGGAACGACTGCTTTGCTGGGTGCTTTGCTGGGCAGACCTGCAGTGGCTGCTTCTGTCTTGGGCAGTGAAAGGCCTAGACTGGACTTTCTGCAACCTAATTTGTGAGTCTCTCCACTCCAAGGGCTTGAGGTAGAGCTTGCCCCCTGTTCACGAAGTCTCAGGAACAGCAAAGACTTCAAGTTCTTCGACCCGCAGCACTGGGGACTGTGTGTTTTGTGCTGTAACCCGAAGAACACCAACTCGACGACGTCTACGACGCCACTGCCGACTCCGTGTCCTGAAGGCACCGCAGAGGGCACCGCCACAACGCCGCACCGCAACCCTGGTCTCACTGACGCTGCCTGTTGACGCCGCCACCGAGCCGCTGCTTGCACCGCACTCCGCACCGCCTCGCTTCACGACGAAGCTTTGGCAACGCAGAGGGCACCGCCGCAACGCCGCACCGCAACCCTGGTCTCACCGATGACGCCTGTTGACGCCGCCACCGAGCCGCTGCTTGCACCGCGACCTGTGGGCACCGCACTCCGCACCGCCTCGCTTCACGCTGAAGCTTTGGCACCGCAGAGAGCACCGCCGCAATGCCGCACCGTGACCCTGGTCTCACCGACGACGCCTGTTTATGCCGCCACCGAGCCGCTGCTCACACCGCGACCTGTGGGCACCGCACTCCGCACCGCCCTGCTTCACAAGGACGCCTTGGCCTTCCTGGCGCCGCCACTTCCCGCCGAAATTGACGCCGCTGCTTGCACCGTGGTTCGAGGGCACCACTCGTAAGTCACACAAAGCACCGCCCTCATCCCACACCGCAGCCTTGGCCCACCGACGCCGGCACCATCGACTCCCGCTCGTCAGCCGACGACAGCGCTTCAGCCGTGACGCCGCCGCTGCTTGCACCGCGACCTGCTAGCACCGTCTTCATCTCGCACCGCGACCCTGGTCTCACCGACGACGCCATCTGACGCTGCCACCGAGCCGCTGCTCGCACCGCGACCTGGGGGCACCGCACCGCTGCGCAGCGCACCGTGGCACCCGACGCCTGTTGGCGCCAGCGCTCTTGATCCCATCAGAAAGGGGCTCGACCTGCAACGCGAGTGACTTCAAGGGCCCCATCGCTCTGCATTTCTGAAAGGTACTGTTTGCGGGTCTTCCCGACACCGTAGCTGGCCTGCGACACCGCGGTCAGCCAGAACTGTTTTGGATTTGTGTTTTCACGACGCCGTGGTAGCCCGGACGGAGCTATCCACACAAGGAACTCTTTTTAATCAACGTATTTTTGAACTGTGAACTTTTAAGTATAGTATTGTGGATTTTTATTGTTTTTGGTCTTGTTTTAATTATATAAAAATATTGGATATTTTTCTAAACCGGTGTGGTGTCCTTTTGTAGTGCGAACACTGTATTACTGTTGGTTATGTGCAAATGCTTTACACACTGCCTCTAAGATAAGCCTGGCTGCTCGTGCCAAGCTACCAAGGGGGTGAGCAGGGGTTATTTTAGACGTGTAACTCCCTTATCCTGACTAGAGTGGTGGTTTTTGCCTGGCTTTGGATCACGCCCTAGCCTACTAAAAATCCCATTTCTAACAGCATTCCATCCATCATTTGCTGCTGCAGCACTTTTCGCCCTAAGTGGGATGGTTATGCCCAGACGTGAGTCCCTTGCTCGTTATACCACTGGATTCAAGCTAGCCTGGCTGATGAGGGGTGTTACCCCCAAACCAGTCCTAGGATGCTTGTTTTTGCTCCAGTGAAAACCCGGCTTAGCATTTTGGGATGAACTGTTCTCATGAAGCACAAGGTTAAGACTGATATGCATATGGCTGGGGCCAAAGTGGGGGTGGCGTAGCGAACAAAAGAGCGATTGATTTAACCCAGATTTCTTAACTGTGTGTGAATGTTTGATTTATTCAGCATTCCTTCCATCATTTGTTGCTGCTGCACTTTTTGCTCTAAGTGGGATGGGTATGCCCAGACATGGGTCCCTTGCTCGCTGTACTACTGTATTCAAGTTAGCTTGGCTGGTGAGGGTTTATTACTCTGAAACTGGTCCCAGGGTGCTTGTTTTCATTCAAAGGAGCACCCGTCTTGGCAGTTCGGGCTGGACTATTCCCAGGAGGCATATGATCAACACTGATTTGCATATGGCTGGGTCCAAACTGGGCTGGTGTAGTGAGCAAAAGAACAATGGATTTTACCCAGATCTCTTGACTGGGGGTGAATATTTGATTAATTCAGCATTCCATCCATCATTTGTTGCAGCAGCACTTTTCACCCTAAGTGGGATGGGTATGCCCTGACGTGGGTCCTTTGCTCGCTGTGCCACTGGATTCAAGCTAGCCTGGTTAGTGAATGGTGTTACGCCTGAATCGGTCCTAGGGTGCTTGTTTCCGGTCCAGGGGGATCCCGGCTTGGCAGTTCGGGCTGGACTGCTCCCATGAGGCACATGTTCAAGACTGATTTGCATATGACCTGTTCCATACTGGGGTGGCATAGTGAGCAAAAGAACAAAGGATTTAGCTGAGATCTCTTGACTAGGGGGTGAATGTTTGTTTCATTTAGCATTCCGTCCATCATTTGTTACCGCAGCACTTTTCACCCTAAGTGGGATGGGTATGCCCAGACGTGTGTCTCTTGCTCACTGTGACGCTACATACAAGCTCTCCTTGTTGATGAGGGGTAATACCTCAAAACAGGTTCCAGGATGCTTGTTTCCTGTCCAGTGAGGACCCGGCTTGGCAGTTTGGGCTGAACTGCTCCCATGAGGCACAGGGTCAAGACTGATTTGCATATGACTGGGTCCAAACTGGGGTGGCGTGGTGAGCAAAAGAACGATGGATTTAACGCAGATCTGTTGACTGGGGGTAAATGTTTGATTCATTTAGCATTCCGTCCATCATTTGTTGCTGCAGCACTGTTTGCCCTAAGTGGGAGGGTTATGTTCAGACATTGGTCTCTTGCTCGTTCTAACACTGGATTCAAGCTATCTTGGCTGATGAGGGGTGTTCTCCCCCCCCCCCCTCAAGCTCCCTCCCACCACCCCCACCGGTCCCAAGATGCTTGTTTCCACTCCAGGGAGGCCCCGGCTTAGCAGTTCAGGCTGGACTGTTCCCATGAAGCACAAGGTCAAGATTGATTTGCATATGGCTGGGACAAAAGTGGGGTGGTGTAGTGAGCAAAAGAACAATGGATTTAACCCAGATTTCTTAACTGTGGGTGAATGTTTGATTTATTCAGCATTCCTTCCATCATTTGTTGCTGCAGCATTTTTTGCTCTAAGTTTGATGGGTATGCCCAGACATGGGTTTCTTGCTCGCTGTGCCACTGGATTCAAGCTAGTCTGGGTACTCTGAAAAAGGTCCTAAGATGCTTGTTTCCGGTCCAGGGAGGACCCTGCTTGGCAGTTCGGGCTGGACTGTTCACATGAGGCACAGGGTCAAGACTGATTGTCATTTGGCTTGTTCCAAACTGGGGTGGCGTGGTGAGCAAAAGAACAATGGGTTTAACCACGACCTTTTGACTGGGGGTGAGTTTTGATTCATTCAGTGTTTCGTCCATCATTTTTTGCCATAGCACTTTTCACTCTAAGTGTGATTGGTGTGCCAAGACGTGGGTCCCTTGCTCGCTGTTCCACTGAAGTCAAGCTAGTCTGGCTGATGAGGGGTGTAACCCCAAATCCGGTCTCAGAATGCTTGTTTCTGGTCCTGGGAGGACCTGGCTTGGCAGTTCAGGCTGGACTGTTCCCATGAGGCACAGGGTGAAGACTGATTTGCATATAGCTGGGTCCAAACTGGGGTGGCGTAGTGGGTAAAAGAAAGATGGATTTAACCCAGATCCCTTTACTGGGGATGAATCATTGATTCATTCAGCTTTCCATCCATCATTTGTTGCTGCAGCACTTTTTGCTCTAAGGGGGATGGGAATGCCCAGACATGGGTCCCTTGCTCGCTGTGCCTATGATTTCAAGCTAGCCTGGCTGATGAGGGATGTTACCCTGAAACCAGTCCCAGGATGTTTGTTTCCGGTCCAGGGAGGACCCGGGTTGGCAGTTCGGGCTAGTCTGTTCCCAGGAGGCACAGTGTCAAGACTGATTTGCATATGGCTGGGTTGAAACTGGGGTGGGGTAATGAGCAAAAGAACGATGGATTTAACCCAGATCTCTTGACTGGGTGTGAATATTTGATTCATTCAGCGTTCTGTCCATCATTTGTTGCTACAGCACTTTTCGCCCTAAATGGGCTGGGTATGCCCAGACGTTGGTCCCTTGCTCACTGTGCCACTGGATTTAAGGTAGCCTGGCTAAGGGGTGTTAGCCTGAAACCGGTGCCGGGATTCTTGTTTGCTGTCCATGGAGGACCCGGCTTGGCAGTTTGGGATGAACTTTTCCCATGAGGCACAGGGTCAAGACTGATTTACATATGGCTGGGTCCAAACTGGGTTGGCGTAGTTAGCAAAAGAACGAAGAATTTTACCCAGATCTCTTGACTGGGGATGAATATTTGATTCCTTCAGCATTATGTCCATCATTTGTTGCTGCAGCACTTTTTGCTCTAAGTGGGATGGGAATGCCCAAACATGGGTCCCTTGTTCGCTGTGCCTATGATTTCAAGCTAGCCTGGCTGTTGAGGGATGTTACTCTGAAACCGGTCCCAGGATGTCTGTTTCCGGTCCAGGGAGGACCTGGCTTGGCAGTTCTGGCTGGACTGTTTCCCTGGGGCACAGTGTTACAACTGATTTGCATATCTTTGGGTCCAAACTGGGGTGGCGTAGTGAGCAAAAGAACAATGGATTTAACCCAGCTCTCTTGACTGGGGGTGAATGTTTGATTCATTCAGCTTTCCGTCCATCATTTTTTGCCGCAGCACTTTTTGACCTAAGTGGGATAGGTATGCCCAGATGTGGGTCATTTGCTTGCTGTGCCACTGGATTTAAGCTAGCCTGGCTGATAAGGGGTGTTACCTTGAAACCGGTGCCAGGATTCTTGTTTGCTGTCCATGGAGGACCCGGCTTGGCAGTTTGGGATGAACTCTTCCCATGAGGCACAGGGTCAAGACTGATTTACATATGGCTGGGTCCAAACTGGGTTGGCGTAGTTAGCAAAAGAACGATGAATTTTACCCAGATCTCTTGACTGGGGATGAATATTTGATTCATTCAGCATTCCGTCCATCATTTGTTGCAGCAGCACTTTTCGCCCTAAGTGGGATGGGTATGCCCAGATGTGGGCCCTTTGCTTGCTGTGCCTTTGGATTCAAGCTAGCCTGGTTGATGAGGGGTTTTTACCCTGAAACTCGTTTCAGGATACTTGTTTCTGGTCCAGGAGGGACCCGGCTTGTGCAGTCCGGGCTGAACTGTTCCCATTAGGGTGCAGGGTCAAGACCGATTTGCATATGGCTGGTTTGAAACTTAGGTGGCGTAGTTAGCAATATAATGATGGATGTAACCCAGGTTTCTTGACTGTGGGTCAATGTTTGATTCATTCAGCATTCCATCCATCATTTGTTATCACAACATGTTTTGCTCTAAGTGGGATGAGTATGCCCAGACATTGGTCCCTTGCTCGCTGTACCTCTGGATTCAAGCTAGCCTGGCTGTTGATGGGTGTTACCCCGAAGCCGGTCCCAGGATCCTTGTTTCCAGTCCAGGGAGTACCCTGCTTGGCAGCTCGGGTGATACTGTTCCCGTGAGGTAGAGGGTCAAGACAGATTGGCATATGGCTGGGTCCATACTGGGGTGGCGTAGTGAGCAAAGAATGATGAATTTAACCCAGATCGCTTGACTAGGGGTGAATGTTTGATTCATTCAGCATTCCGTCCATCATTTGTTGCTGCAGCACTTTTTGCTCTCAGTGGGATTGGTATGCCCAGACATGGGTCCCTTGCTCGCTGTTCCACTGGATTAAATCTACCTTAGCTGATGAGGGGTTTACCCCATAACCGGTTCCAGGATGTATGTTTCCGGTCCAGGGAGGACCTGGCTTGGCAGTTCAGGCTGGACTGTTCCCATGAGGCCCAGGATCAAGACTGATTTGCATATGGCTGGGTCCAAATTGGGGTGGCGTAGTGAGCAAAAGAACAATGGATTTAACCCATCTCTTTACTTGAGGTGAATGTTTGATTCATTCAGCATTCAGTCCATCTTATGCTGCTGCAGCACCTTTCACCCTAAGTGGGATGGGTATGCTCAGACTTGGGCCCCTTGCTCGATGTGCCACTGGATTCAAATTAGCCTGGCTAATGAGGGTGTTACTCCGAAACTGTTTGCAGGATGCTTGTTTCCTGTCTAGTGAGGACCCAGCTTGGCAGATCGGGCTGGACTGTTCCTGTGAGGCACAGGGACAAGACTGGTTTGCATATGGTTAGGTCCAAACTTGGGTGGCGTATTGAGCAAAAGAAGGATGGATTTAACCCAGATCTCTTGACTGTCTGTGAATGTTTGATTCATTCAGCATTCTGTCCATCATATGCTGTTGCAGCACTTTTTGCCTTAAGTGGGATGGGTATGTCCATACATTTGTCCATTGCTCGCTATACCACTGGATTCAAGCTAGTCCGGCTGATGTGGGTTGTTACCCCCAAACCGGTCCAGGATGCTTGTTTCCAGTCCAGGGAGAACCCGGCTTGGCAAATCAGGCTGGACTGTTCCCAAGAGGCACACAGTCAAGACTGATTTGCATATGACTGGGTCTAAAGTGGGATGGCGTAGTGAGCAAAAGAACAATGGATTTAATCCAGATTTCTTAACTGGGGGTGAATGTTTGATTTATTCAGCATTCTGACCATCCTCTGATGCTGCAGCACTTTTTACCCTACTTGAGATGGGTATGCCCAGACGTCGGTCCCTTGCTCGCTGTGCCACTGGATTCAAGCTAGTCTGGCTGAAGAGGGTGTTACCCTGGGACTGGTCCCAGGATGCTTGTTTCTGTTCTAGTGAGGACCAGGTTTAGCAGTTCGGGCTGGACTATTGACTTGAGGCACTGGGTCAAGACTAATTTGCATACGCCTGGGTCCAAACTGGTCTGGTGTAGTAAGCAAAAGGTTTTAACACAGATCTCTTGACTGCAAGTGAATGTTTGATTCATTCAGCATTCCGTCCATTATTTGTTGCTGCAGCAGTTTTCGCCCTAAGTGGGATAGGTATGCCCAGTCGTGCGTCCCTTGCTCGCTGTGCCTCTGGTTTCCAGCTAGCCTGGCTGATAACGGGTGTTACCCTGAAACCGGTCCCATGATGCTTCTTTCATGTCCAGGCAGGGTCCGGCTTGGCAGTTCGGGCTGGACTGTTCCCACGAGGCACAGGGTCAAGACTGATTTGCATATGGTTAGGCCCAAACTGGGGTGGTGTAGTGAGCAAAAGAATGATGGGTTTAACCCAGATCTCTTGACTGGGGCGAATGTTTGATTCATTCAGCATTCCATGAATCCTTTGTTCCTGCAGCACTTTTTGCCCTAAGCGGTATGTGTATGCCCAGACGTAGGTCTCTTGCTCGCTGTGCCACTGGATTCAAGCTAGCCTGGCTGATGAGGGGTGTTATCCCGAAACCGGTCTCAGAATGCTTGTTTCCAATGCAGGAAGGGCCAGGCTTGGCAGTTCCGGCTGGACTGTTCCCATGAGGCATAGGGTGAAGACTGATTTGCATATGGCTGGGTCCAAACTGGGGTGGTGTAGTGAGCAAAAGTACAATGGATTTAACCCAGATGTCTTGACTGGTGGTGAATGCTTTATTCATTCAGCATTCTGTCCATCATTTGTTGACGCAGCACTTTTCGCTCTAAGTGGGATGGGTATTCCCAGACGTGGGTCCCTTGCTTGCTGCGCCAGTGGATTCAAGCTAGCCTGGTTGATGAGGGGTGTTAGCCCGAATCTGGTTACAGGATGATTGTTTCCGGTCCAGAGAGGACTTGGATTGGCAATTCGGACTGGACTGTTCCCATGAGGGACAGTGTCGAGACTGATGTGCATATGTCCGGGTCCAAACTGGGGTGACATAATGACCAAACAAATTATGGATTTAACCCAGTTTTCTTGACTGGGGGTGAATGTTTGATTCATTCAGCATTCCGTCCATCATTTGTTGCATTAGCACAATGAATAGCAGGCAATGCAACAGCAGTGGAGGTAGTGGAAGGTGGCAGTGGGGATCCGACATTGGGCCTGTATAAGTGAGTATTATATGATGGGCATAGAATGCCATAGATATATGTGGCCAAATCCCTGTCACTTGCTCTATGTGGTGAAAATGTTGTATTGGAGTATGCAAACTCGAAACATTTAAGGCATTGTTGAGCTAGAACGATATAAGTTACACATATCTCAGGTATATGGTTGTGACAGTTATAGCAGTGGCTCATACCTGGTAGGGTTTCAGAGATGTTTTGTGATACCGGTCCTGGTTGCGGCCTCCACAGCAGCGGTGGCCGTGCTGCAGCTGTCACCTTCAATGCAGCAAACATGGGAACTTTAGAGAAAAAAAGTAGGAAGTGTCTACATCCATATTTTCAGTCTTAGATATGTGAGGGATGGCAGGCTTTATGGCATGGCATGGGTAGGTTATGTTCGGATGTGTGAAGGGGTAGATGCCGGCTGTTTTTGGGCAGTTTGACATGGTTTGGGAGTTAAGAACAAAGGTAGAGGTATGTTGATCTTGGCCAGACGTTAGGATTGGCGGGAATAGGCAGACCATACAGCAGGGCAGCGTGCATGATGGCAAGCTGTAGGACTTGGCCTTTTTGGCTAAAGTTCCCTAAACCTTTTGCTTTCCCCCTAGACCGTTTTCCTGACATTGAGTTGCCAATTTAGATGCTTTGGGTACTTTGCCACTGCTGATCAGTGTCAAAGTACAAGGGTTCCCTATATAAAGTACAATGGTAATTGGTTGGCCATGATTGGTATGTTTGCCTTACTAGTAAAAGTCCCTAGTGATGTGCACTGTGTGTGCAAGGGCTAGTAATGCAAAGGCGCACAGAGAAGGGAACTCAGGCCTTCAGTGTAGGGCCTGCGCGCAGTTTGCTAAGTTAGCATGTTGTCCTGACAAGTGCAACCACTTGTCAGGCTTTACTTTCCCTTTGCGTACAGTGTGGGCACCCCTGTGGTAGGTCCCGGGTAACCCCTGGGCAGGGTGCAGTGTAGGTAAAAGGCAGGACATATGCTGAGGTGTGTGCTATGTCCTGACAGTGAAAAAACACTCCATTTCGTTTTCACTGGTGAAAGGCCATTCTGCCCATAGGACAGAATGGGGGAGGCTGGGTATGGTGTTTTGTTAGCCTAGTTTCCTATAAGTTTATAATGGAGAGGTGACGTTTAATATGTATGAACTCACAGTGTCATAACACATCTTTCTATGAAAGTGGTTTTGTCACTGTGTGTTTAGAAACCACTCTTTTAGAAAGTGGCTGAATTTTGTGCTGTAAGCATTTCTGTGTGTCTCTGCTGAATGTGGATTGACTGTCTGGATCTGAGATGGGAGGGGGTGAGATGGCACCTGGCTGACCTGCATCTGGAGAGTATGCGAGGAGAAACCCCGGGAGGTGAAGAGGCCTGGGTTGCAGCTATAAAACAATTGACCCATCTCCTGCTGAGTGATTAAGGGTCCAGACCCCCAGTATCAAAGGGAGAAAGGTGACACTGGGAGGGAGACACCCAGAACTGATTTAGGCAGGGGTCAGGGACCCCTGAGCACAACGTACTTCAAAGACATGAAGGGGTATAACTAAGAGAACTGAAACCCCTAGAATTTGGTGTAATTTTGAATGGCGAAATGGACAGGTCGAGTCTGCAAAGGCTTTGACCTCTTTCGTGGTCAAGAAGAACCTCTGCCAAGGAAGAAGTTGCTGAAGAGACTGCTGGATAGGACTGACCCTTGCTTTGTGATCTGGGGCTGGCCTGCAGTTTGTAGCTTTTACTAAGGAAGAGACTGAAGGGACATTGCAGTCGGTGGTGTCCCCCCTTCTTGAACAGGACTGTGCTTTGTGCTGTGTCCTGAACCACAAGGGCCCGAGGTGAGCTGGCTCCCTGTTTGGAAACACAGGAACATAAAAGTTTCCAGAGAAGTCCCAAGCAACGCGGTGTGCGCGTGCTTTTGCAGATTGAGACCCTCAGAAGTTGTGCCTTGTGATCGTGGGCACGCAGGAGTAAACTGAGTCTTGGACGCGCAGGGTGCGTGTCGTGGTGCAAGCCAAGGCGTTGGTGAAGAGCGCCTGGTCGTTGTGGGCACCAAGAGAAGAAGTGAGACTCGGACGCGCAGGGTGCGTGTCGTGGGGCAAGCCGAGGCGTTGGTGAAGAGTACCTGGTCGTTGTGTGCACCGGGAGAAGAGGTGAGACTCGGACGCGCAGGGTGCGTGTCGAGGTGCTGATAAGGGGTGTTACCTTGAAACCGGTGCCAGGATTCTTGTTTGCTGTCCATGGAGGACCCGGCTTGGCAGTTTGGGATGAACTCTTCCCATGAGGCACAGGGTCAAGACTGATTTACATATGGCTGGGTCCAAACTGGGTTGGCGTAGTTAGCAAAAGAACGATGAATTTTACCCAGATCTCTTGACTGGGGATGAATATTTGATTCATTCAGCATTCCGTCCATCATTTGTTGCAGCAGCACTTTTCGCCCTAAGTGGGATGGGTATGCCCAGATGTGGGCCCTTTGCTTGCTGTGCCTTTGGATTCAAGCTAGCCTGGTTGATGAGGGGTTTTTACCCTGAAACTCGTTTCAGGATACTTGTTTCTGGTCCAGGAGGGACCCGGCTTGTGCAGTCCGGGCTGAACTGTTCCCATTAGGGTGCAGGGTCAAGACCGATTTGCATATGGCTGGTTTGAAACTTAGGTGGCGTAGTTAGCAATATAATGATGGATGTAACCCAGGTTTCTTGACTGTGGGTCAATGTTTGATTCATTCAGCATTCCATCCATCATTTGTTATCACAACATGTTTTGCTCTAAGTGGGATGAGTATGCCCAGACATTGGTCCCTTGCTCGCTGTACCTCTGGATTCAAGCTAGCCTGGCTGTTGATGGGTGTTACCCCGAAGCCGGTCCCAGGATCCTTGTTTCCAGTCCAGGGAGTACCCTGCTTGGCAGCTCGGGTGATACTGTTCCCGTGAGGTAGAGGGTCAAGACAGATTGACATATGGCTGGGTCCATACTGGGGTGGCGTAGTGAGCAAAGAATGATGAATTTAACCCAGATCGCTTGACTAGGGGTGAATGTTTGATTCATTCAGCATTCCGTCCATCATTTGTTGCTGCAGCACTTTTTGCTCTCAGTGGGATTGGTATGCCCAGACATGGGTCCCTTGCTCGCTGTTCCACTGGATTAAATCTACCTTACCTGATGAGGGGTTTACCCCATAACCGGTTCCAGGATGTATGTTTCCGGTCCAGGGAGGACCTGGCTTGGCAGTTCAGGCTGGACTGTTCCCATGAGGCCCAGGATCAAGACTGATTTGCATATGGCTGGGTCCAAATTGGGGTGGCGTAGTGAGCAAAAGAACAATGGATTTAACCCATCTCTTTACTTGAGGTGAATGTTTGATTCATTCAGCATTCAGTCCATCTTATGCTGCTGCAGCACCTTTCACCCTAAGTGGGATGGGTATGCTCAGACTTGGGCCCCTTGCTCGATGTGCCACTGGATTCAAATTAGCCTGGCTAATGAGGGGTGTTACTCCGAAACTGTTTGCAGGATGCTTGATTCCTGTCTAGTGAGGACCCAGCTTGGCAGATCGGGCTGGACTGTTCCTGTGAGGCACAGGGACAAGACTGGTTTGCATATGGTTAGGTCCAAACTTGGGTGGCGTATTGAGCAAAAGAAGGATGGATTTAACCCAGATCTCTTGACTGTCTGTGAATGTTTGATTCATTCAGCATTCTGTCCATCATATGCTATTGCAGCACTTTTTGCCTTAAGAGGGATGGGTATGTCCATACATTTGTCCATTGCTCGCTGTACCACTGGATTCAAGCTAGTCTGGCTGATGTGGGTTGTTACCCCCAAACCGGTCCAGGATGCTTGTTTCCAGTCCAGGGAGAACCCGGCTTGGCAAATCAGGCTGGCTGTTCCCAAGAGGCACACAGTCAAGACTGATTTGCATATGACTGGGTCTAAAGTGGGATGGCGTAGTGAGCAAAAGAACAATGGATTTAATCCAGATTTCTTAACTGGGGGTGAATGTTTGATTTATTCAGCATTCTGACCATCCTCTGATGCTGCAGCACTTTTACCCTACTTGAGATGGGTATGCCCAGACGTCGGTCCCTTGCTCGCTGTGCCACTGGATTCAAGCTAGTCTGGCTGAAGAGGGGTGTTACCCTGGGACTGGTCCCAGGATGCTTGTTTCTGTTCTAGTGAGGACCAGGTTTAGCAGTTCGGGCTGGACTATTGACTTGAGGCACTGGGTCAAGACTAATTTGCATACGCCTGGGTCCAAACTGGTCTGGTGTAGTAAGCAAAAAGTTTTAACACAGATATCTTGACTGCAAGTGAATGTTTGATTCATTCAGCATTCCGTCCATTATTTGTTGCTGCAGCAGTTTTCGCCCTAAGTGGGATAGGTATGCCCAGTCGTGCGTCCCTTGCTCGCTGTGCCTCCGGTTTCCAGCTAGCCTGGCTGATAACGGGTGTTACCCTGAAACCGGTCCCATGATGCTTCTTTCATGTCCAGGCAGGGTCCGGCTTGGCAGTTCGGGCTGGACTGTTCCCACGAGGCACAGGGTCAAGACTGATTTGCATATGGTTAGGCCCAAACTGGGGTGGTGTAGTGAGCAAAAGAATGATGGGTTTAACCCAGATCTCTTGACTGGGGCGAATGTTTGATTCATTCAGCATTCCATGAATCCTTTGTTCCTGCAGCACTTTTTGCCCTAAGCGGTATGTGTATGCCCAGACGTAGGTCTCTTGCTCGCTGTGCCACTGGATTCAAGCTAGCCTGGCTGATGAGGGGTGTTATCCCGAAACCGGTCTCAGAATGCTTGTTTCCAATGCAGGAAGGGCCAGGCTTGGCAGTTCCGGCTGGACTGTTCCCATGAGGCATAGGGTGAAGACTGATTTGCATATGGCTGGGTCCAAACTGGGGTGGTGTAGTGAGCAAAAGTACAATGGATTTAACCCAGATGTCTTGACTGGTGGTGAATGCTTTATTCATTCAGCATTCTGTACATCATTTGTTGACGCAGCACTTTTCGCTCTAAGTGGGATGGGTATTCCCAGACGTGGGTCCGTTGCTTGCTGCGCCAGTGGATTCAAGCTAGCCTGGTTGATGAGGGGTGTTAGCCCGAATCTGGTTACAGGATGATTGTTTCCGGTCCAGAGAGGACTTGGATTGGCAATTCGGACTGGACTGTTCCCATGAGGGACAGTGTCGAGACTGATGTGCATATGTCCGGGTCCAAACTGGGGTGACATAATGACCAAACAAATTATGGATTTAACCCAGTTTTCTTGACTGGGGGTGAATGTTTGATTCATTCAGCATTCCGTCCATCATTTGTTGCATTAGCACAATGAATAGCAGGCAATGCAACAGCAGTGGAGGTAGTGGAAGGTGGCAGTGGGGATCCGACATTGGGCCTGTATAAGTGAGTATTATATGATGGGCATAGAATGCCATAGATATATGTGGCCAAATCCCTGTCACTTGCTCTATGTGGTGAAAATGTTGTATTGGAGTATGCAAACTCGAAACATTTAAGGCATTGTTGAGCTAGAACGATATAAGTTACACATATCTCAGGTATATGGTTGTGACAGTTATAGCAGTGGCTCATACCTGGTAGGGTTTCAGAGATGTTTTGTGATACCGGTCCTGGTTGCGGCCTCCACAGCAGCGGTGGCCGTGCTGCAGCTGTCACCTTCAATGCAGCAAACATGGGAACTTTAGAGAAAAAAGTAGGAAGTGTCTACATCCATATTTTCAGTCTTAGATATGTGAGGGATGGCAGGCTTTATGGCATGGCATGGGTAGGTTATGTTCGGATGTGTGAAGGGGTAGATGCCGGCTGTTTTTGGGCAGTTTGACATGGTTTGGGAGTTAAGAACAAAGGTAGAGGTATGTTGATCTTGGCCTGACGTTAGGATTGGCGGGAATAGGCAGACCATACAGCAGGGCAGCGTGCATGATGGCAAGCTGTAGGACTTGGCCTTTTGGCTAAAGTTCCCTAAACCTTTTGCTTTCCCCCTAGACCGTTTTCCTGACATTGAGTTGCCAATTTAGATGCTTTGGGTACTTTGCCACTGCTGATCAGTGTCAAAGTACAAGGGTTCCCTATATAAAGTACAATGGTAATTGGTTGGCCATGATTGGTATGTTTGCCTTACTAGTAAAAGTCCCTAGTGATGTGCACTGTGTGTGCAAGGGCTAGTAATGCAAAGGCGCACAGAGAAGGGAACTCAGGCCTTCAGTGTAGGGCCTGCGCGCAGTTTGCTAAGTTAGCATGTTGTCCTGACAAGTGCAACCACTTGTCAGGCTTTACTTTCCCTTTTGCGTACAGTGTGGGCACCCCTGTGGTAGGTCCCGGGTAACCCCTGGGCAGGGTGCAGTGTAGGTAAAAGGCAGGACATATGCTGAGGTGTGTGCTATGTCCTGACAGTGAAAAACACTCCATTTCGTTTTCACTGGTGAAAGGCCATTCTGCCCATAGGACAGAATGGGGGAGGCTGGGTATGGTGTTTTGTTAGCCTAGTTTCCTATAAGTTTATAATGGAGAGGTGACGTTTAATATGTATGAACTCACAGTGTCATAACACATCTTTCTATGAAAGTGGTTTTGTCACTGTGTGTTCAGAAACCACTCTTTTAGAAAGTGGCTGAATTTTGTGCTGTAAGCATTTCTGTGTGTCTCTGCTGAATGTGGATTGACTGTCTGGATCTGAGATGGGAGGGGGTGAGATGGCACCTGGCTGACCTGCATCTGGAGAGTATGCGAGGAGAAACCCCGGGAGGTGAAGAGGCCTGGGTTGCAGCTATAAAACAATTGACCCATCTCCTGCTGAGTGATTAAGGGTCCAGACCCCCAGTATCAAAGGGAGAAAGGTGACACTGGGAGGGAGACACCCAGAACTGATTTAGGCAGGGGTCAGGGACCCCTGAGCACAACGTACTTCAAAGACATGAAGGGGTATAACTAAGAGAACTGAAACCCCTAGAATTTGGTGTAATTTTGAATGGCGAAATGGACAGGTCGAGTCTGCAAAGGCTTTGACCTCTTTCGTGGTCAAGAAGAACCTCTGCCAAGGAAGAAGTTGCTGAAGAGACTGCTGGATAGGACTGACCCTTGCTTTGTGATCTGGGGCTGGCCTGCAGTTTGTAGCTTTTACTAAGGAAGAGACTGAAGGGACATTGCAGTCGGTGGTGTCCCCCCTTCTTGAACAGGACTGTGCTTTGTGCTGTGTCCTGAACCACAAGGGCCCGAGGTGAGCTGGCTCCCTGTTTGGAAACACAGGAACATAAAAGTTTCCAGAGAAGTCCCAAGCAACGCGGTGTGCGCGTGCTTTTGCAGATTGAGACCCTCAGAAGTTGTGCCTTGTGATCGTGGGCACGCAGGAGTAAACTGAGTCTTGGACGCGCAGGGTGCGTGTCGTGGTGCAAGCCAAGGCGTTGGTGAAGAGCGCCTGGTCGTTGTGGGCACCAAGAGAAGAAGTGAGACTCGGACGCGCAGGGTGCGTGTCGTGGGGCAAGCCGAGGCGTTGGTGAAGAGTGCCTGGTCGTTGTGTGCACCGGGAGAAGAGGTGAGACTCGGACGCGCAGGGTGCGTGTCGAGGTGCTGATAAGGGGTGTTACCTTGAAACCGGTGCCAGGATTCTTGTTTGCTGTCCATGGAGGACCCGGCTTGGCAGTTTGGGATGAACTCTTCCCATGAGGCACAGGGTCAAGACTGATTTACATATGGCTGGGTCCAAACTGGGTTGGCGTAGTTAGCAAAAGAACGATGAATTTTACCCAGATCTCTTGACTGGGGATGAATATTTGATTCATTCAGCATTCCGTCCATCATTTGTTGCAGCAGCACTTTTCGCCCTAAGTGGGATGGGTATGCCCAGATGTGGGCCCTTTGCTTGCTGTGCCTTTGGATTCAAGCTAGCCTGGTTGATGAGGGGTTTTTACCCTGAAACTCGTTTCAGGATACTTGTTTCTGGTCCAGGAGGGACCCGGCTTGTGCAGTCCGGGCTGAACTGTTCCCATTAGGGTGCAGGGTCAAGACCGATTTGCATATGGCTGGTTTGAAACTTAGGTGGCGTAGTTAGCAATATAATGATGGATGTAACCCAGGTTTCTTGACTGTGGGTCAATGTTTGATTCATTCAGCATTCCATCCATCATTTGTTATCACAACATGTTTTGCTCTAAGTGGGATGAGTATGCCCAGACATTGGTCCCTTGCTCGCTGTACCTCTGGATTCAAGCTAGCCTGGCTGTTGATGGGTGTTACCCCGAAGCCGGTCCCAGGATCCTTGTTTCCAGTCCAGGGAGTACCCTGCTTGGCAGCTCGGGTGATACTGTTCCCGTGAGGTAGAGGGTCAAGACAGATTGACATATGGCTGGGTCCATACTGGGGTGGCGTAGTGAGCAAAGAATGATGAATTTAACCCAGATCGCTTGACTAGGGGTGAATGTTTGATTCATTCAGCATTCCGTCCATCATTTGTTGCTGCAGCACTTTTTGCTCTCAGTGGGATTGGTATGCCCAGACATGGGTCCCTTGCTCGCTGTTCCACTGGATTAAATCTACCTTAGCTGATGAGGGGTTTACCCCATAACCGGTTCCAGGATGTATGTTTCCGGTCCAGGGAGGACCTGGCTTGGCAGTTCAGGCTGGACTGTTCCCATGAGGCCCAGGATCAAGACTGATTTGCATATGGCTGGGTCCAAATTGGGGTGGCGTAGTGAGCAAAAGAACAATGGATTTAACCCATCTGTTTACTTGAGGTGAATGTTTGATTCATTCAGCATTCAGTCCATCTTATGCTGCTGCAGCACCTTTCACCCTAAGTGGGATGGGTATGCTCAGACTTGGGCCCCTTGCTCGATGTGCCACTGGATTCAAATTAGCCTGGCTAATGAGGGGTGTTACTCCGAAACTGTTTGCAGGATGCTTGTTTCCTGTCTAGTGAGGACCCAGCTTGGCAGATCGGGCTGGACTGTTCCTGTGAGGCACAGGGACAAGACTGGTTTGCATATGGTTAGGTCCAAACTTGGGTGGCGTATTGAGCAAAAGAAGGATGGATTTAACCCAGATCTCTTGACTGTCTGTGAATGTTTGATTCATTCAGCATTCTGTCCATCATATGCTGTTGCAGCACTTTTTGCCTTAAGTGGGATGGGTATGTCCATACATTTGTCCATTGCTCGCTGTACCACTGGATTCAAGCTAGTCTGGCTGATGTGGGTTGTTACCCCCAAACCGGTCCAGGATGCTGTTTCCAGTCCAGGGAGAACCCGGCTTGGCAAATCAGGCTGGCTGTTCCCAAGAGGCACACAGTCAAGACTGATTTGCATATGACTGGGTCTAAAGTGGGATGGCGTAGTGAGCAAAAGAACAATGGATTTAATCCAGATTTCTTAACTGGGGGTGAATGTTTGATTTATTCAGCATTCTGACCATCCTCTGATGCTGCAGCACTTTTACCCTACTTGAGATGGGTATGCCCAGACGTCGGTCCCTTGCTCGCTGTGCCACTGGATTCAAGCTAGTCTGGCTGAAGAGGGGTGTTACCCTGGGACTGGTCCCAGGATGCTTGTTTCTGTTCTAGTGAGGACCAGGTTTAGCAGTTCGGGCTGGACTATTGACTTGAGGCACTGGGTCAAGACTAATTTGCATACGCCTGGGTCCAAACTGGTCTGGTGTAGTAAGCAAAAAGTTTTAACACAGATATCTTGACTGCAAGTGAATGTTTGATTCATTCAGCATTCCGTCCATTATTTGTTGCTGCAGCAGTTTTCGCCCTAAGTGGGATAGGTATGCCCAGTCGTGCGTCCCTTGCTCGCTGTGCCTCCGGTTTCCAGCTAGCCTGGCTGATAACGGGTGTTACCCTGAAACCGGTCCCATGATGCTTCTTTCATGTCCAGGCAGGGTCCGACTTGGCAGTTCGGGCTGGACTGTTCCCACGAGGCACAGGGTCAAGACTGATTTGCATATGGTTAGGCCCAAACTGGGGTGGTGTAGTGAGCAAAAGAATGATGGGTTTAACCCAGATCTCTTGACTGGGGCGAATGTTTGATTCATTCAGCATTCCATGAATCCTTTGTTCCTGCAGCACTTTTTGCCCTAAGCGGTATGTGTATGCCCAGACGTAGGTCTCTTGCTCGCTGTGCCACTGGATTCAAGCTAGCCTGGCTGATGAGGGGTGTTATCCCGAAACCGGTCTCAGAATGCTTGTTTCCAATGCAGGAAGGGCCAGGCTTGGCAGTTCCGGCTGGACTGTTCCCATGAGGCATAGGGTGAAGACTGATTTGCATATGGCTGGGTCCAAACTGGGGTGGTGTAGTGAGCAAAAGTACAATGGATTTAACCCAGATGTCTTGACTGGTGGTGAATGCTTTATTCATTCAGCATTCTGTCCATCATTTGTTGACGCAACACTTTTCGCTCTAAGTGGGATGGGTATTCCCAGACGTGGGTCCGTTGCTTGCTGCGCCAGTGGATTCAAGCTAGCCTGGTTGATGAGGGGTGTTAGCCCGAATCTGGTTACAGGATGATTGTTTCCGGTCCAGAGAGGACTTGGATTGGCAATTCGGACTGGACTGTTCCCATGAGGGACAGTGTCGAGACTGATGTGCATATGTCCGGGTCCAAACTGGGGTGACATAATGACCAAACAAATTATGGATTTAACCCAGTTTTCTTGACTGGGGGTGAATGTTTGATTCATTCAGCATTCCGTCCATCATTTGTTGCATTAGCACAATGAATAGCAGGCAATGCAACAGCAGTGGAGGTAGTGGAAGGTGGCAGTGGGGATCCGACATTGGGCCTGTATAAGTGAGTATTATATGATGGGCATAGAATGCCATAGATATATGTGGCCAAATCCCTGTCACTTGCTCTATGTGGTGAAAATGTTGTATTGGAGTATGCAAACTCGAAACATTTAAGGCATTGTTGAGCTAGAACGATATAAGTTACACATATCTCAGGTATATGGTTGTGACAGTTATAGCAGTGGCTCATACCTGGTAGGGTTTCAGAGATGTTTTGTGATACCGGTCCTGGTTGCGGCCTCCACAGCAGCGGTGGCCGTGCTGCAGCTGTCACCTTCAATGCAGCAAACATGGGAACTTTAGAGAAAAAAAGTAGGAAGTGTCTACATCCATATTTTCAGTCTTAGATATGTGAGGGATGGCAGGCTTTATGGCATGGCATGGGTAGGTTATGTTCGGATGTGTGAAGGGGTAGATGCCGGCTGTTTTTGGGCAGTTTGACATGGTTTGGGAGTTAAGAACAAAGGTAGAGGTATGTTGATCTTGGCCTGACGTTAGGATTGGCGGGAATAGGCAGACCATACAGCAGGGCAGCGTGCATGATGGCAAGCTGTAGGACTTGGCCTTTTTGGCTAAAGTTCCCTAAACCTTTTGCTTTCCCCCTAGACCATTTTCCTGACATTGAGTTGCCAATTTAGATGCTTTGGGTACTTTGCCACTGCTGATCAGTGTCAAAGTACAAGGGTTCCCTATATAAAGTACAATGGTAATTGGTTGGCCATGATTGGTATGTTTGCCTTACTAGTAAAAGTCCCTAGTGATGTGCACTGTGTGTGCAAGGGCTAGTAATGCAAAGGCGCACAGAGAAGGGAACTCAGGCCTTCAGTGTAGGGCCTGCGCGCAGTTTGCTAAGTTAGCATGTTGTCCTGACAAGTGCAACCACTTGTCAGGCTTTACTTTCCCTTTGCGTACAGTGTGGGCACCCCTGTGGTAGGTCCCGGGTAACCCCTGGGCAGGGTGCAGTGTAGGTAAAAGGCAGGACATATGCTGAGGTGTGTGCTATGTCCTGACAGTGAAAAAACACTCCATTTCGTTTTCACTGGTGAAAGGCCATTCTGCCCATAGGACAGAATGGGGGAGGCTGGGTATGGTGTTTTGTTAGCCTAGTTTCCTATAAGTTTATAATGGAGAGGTGACGTTTAATATGTATGAACTCACAGTGTCATAACACATCTTTCTATGAAAGTGGTTTTGTCACTGTGTGTTCAGAAACCACTCTTTTAGAAAGTGGCTGAATTTTGTGCTGTAAGCATTTCTGTGTGTCTCTGCTGAATGTGGATTGACTGTCTGGATCTGAGATGGGAGGGGGTGAGATGGCACCTGGCTGACCTGCATCTGGAGAGTATGCGAGGAGAAACCCCGGGAGGTGAAGAGGCCTGGGTTGCAGCTATAAAACAATTGACCCATCTCCTGCTGAGTGATTAAGGGTCCAGACCCCCAGTATCAAAGGGAGAAAGGTGACACTGGGAGGGAGACACCCAGAACTGATTTAGGCAGGGGTCAGGGACCCCTGAGCACAACGTACTTCAAAGACATGAAGGGGTATAACTAAGAGAACTGAAACCCCTAGAATTTGGTGTAATTTTGAATGGCGAAATGGACAGGTCGAGTCTGCAAAGGCTTTGACCTCTTTCGTGGTCAAGAAGAACCTCTGCCAAGGAAGAAGTTGCTGAAGAGACTGCTGGATAGGACTGACCTTTGCTTTGTGATCTGGGGCTGGCCTGCAGTTTGTAGCTTTTACTAAGGAAGAGACTGAAGGGACATTGCAGTGGGTGGTGTCCCCCCCTTCTTGAACAGGACTGTGCTTTGTGCTGTGTCCTGAACCACAAGGGCCCGAGGTGAGCTGGCTCCCTGTTTGGAAACACAGGAACATAAAAGTTTCCAGAAAAGTCCCAAGCAACGCGGTGTGCGCGTGCTTTTGCAGATTGAGACCCTCAGAAGTTGTGCCTTGTGATCGTGGGCACGCAGGAGTAAACTGAGTCTTGGACGCGCAGGGTGCGTGTCGTGGTGCAAGCCAAGGCGTTGGTGAAGAGCGCCTGGTCGTTGTGTGCACCGAGAGAAGAGGTGAGACTCCGATGCGCAGGGTGCGTATCGTGGTGCAAGCCGAGGCGTTGGTGAGGAGCGCCTGGTTGTTGTGTGCACCGGGAAAAGAGGCGAGTCTCGGTCGAGCAGGGTGCGTGTCGTGGTGCAAGCCGAGGCGTTGGTGAGGAGCGCCTGGTCGTTGTGTGCACCGGGAGACGAGGTGAGACTCGTACGCGCAGGGTGTGTGTCGTGGTGCAAGCCGAGATGTTGGTGAAGAGCGCCTGGTCGTTGTGTGCACCGGGAAATGAAGTGAGTCTCGGACGCGCAGGGTGCGTGTCTTGGTGCAAGCCAAGGCGTTGGTGAAGAGCGCCTGGTCGTTGTGGGCACCAAGAGAAGAAGTGAGACTCGGACGCGCAGGGTGCGTGTCGTGGGGCAAGCCGAGGCGTTGGTGAAGAGTGCCTGGTCGTTGTGTGCACCGGGAGAAGAGGTGAGACTCGGACGCGCAGGGTGCGTGTCGAGGTGCAAGCCGAGGCGTGGTGACGTTCGCCTGGTCATCGTGTGCACCAGAGAAGAGGCGAGTCTCGGACGCGCAGAGTGCGTGTCGCGGTGCAACCAGAGGCGCTGGTGAGGAGTGCCTGGGTAGCGTGTGCACCGAAATCGAAGTAAGTCTCCACAAGTGCTGAGGGCGGGTCTTGGTGTCCACTGAGACCACCGGAAGGAGGGCCAGGTCATTGGGCCCTCGGAGTGCAACAGTAGCAGCCCGGACCGGCAGTCCCGGAGGAGCGGAGTCGCCGGCCCGAGCTCGCCGTGCCCATTGATGAAGTTCTGGATCAAGGCCCAAGTCGCTGAAGGAGGGGAGGAGAGTGGGGTCGCGCCCCCCCAGGTAACGTGGATCACCACCTGGGGTGGGGTGCGAGCTCGGAGGGACACTCTCTCTGCCTCTCGCTCCTGGCAGCTGCGTGAGCCTGTTGCTTTGGCTCGGATCGAGGCCCGTGCTGGCCCAAGGAGGGGCAGTACTGGGGCCGGAGTGAGAAGCGGTACTTTCGTGTCATCATTGATCCATGTTGGGGGCAACTGTTAACGGAGCACCTAGACTGTCGTATTACACTTTGCATTATTGCTGCTAACGAACTATCGAACTGTCGTATGACGCCTGACTCTATTTGTGCCTGACGAACTACATGCTGGGTGCGCTACGCACTGCGTTATTTTCCCTTGCAGAGTACATGATTGTAAGCGTGGCGCATTGCATTATTTCTTCATCGCACAGTACCTGATTATAACGTGGCGCATTGCATTATTTCTTCAGTGCACAGTACATGATTGTAGCGTGACGCATTGCTTTGTTTGTTCCTTGCACAAGGCATGCTGGTGGTGATACGCATTGCATTATTCCTTCTATTGCAAAGTACATGACTGTGGCGCTACGTATGGCATTGTTTCTCTATTGCACAGTTCAGGAGTATATCGTTACGCATTGCAGTATTTCGTTTCTTTTGCAACATGTGTGATTCTAGCAATACAACCTACCTAACCTTTTGGAAACGGTTAGAAGTCAGCTTAACTGTTGGTTAGAAGCGGTGGTTGGGATTAGAACCTACCAACCCACCGGGAGGAATACTACCCATTATTATATGTTGGTTTTGTATCGTGTGGTCATATTGTATATCTTCTTGTATAAAGATTATACTCGTTTTATAAAAACTCGTGTGGAGTCTATTTGTGGTGTCATCATTGGGTTGCTGTGAGTGTGGTTGCACATACTGTACACTCGTGCCTTGGAGATAAGCCTGGCTGCTCTTGCCAAGCTACTAAGGGGGTGAGCAGGGCTATCTCAGACGGTGTACTTACTTAGCCTAACGTTGAAATGAGGGGTCCGGATCTCGCACCTGGCAACAGCGGTGTGGGACAGGGAGACCCGCCTCCAGAATTTGGTGGCGGCGGTGAGGGATAAGGACCCCCACTTCCAACACAAGCATATGCTCATTAAGAGGGAGGGTGAGATGGAGGCGTGATCCGGATCCGTCACCTCTATCCTGGCAAAATTGTGCTTCACCCACCTCCTTTCTACCTGCTATTCCTCTTTGATGTTCCTGCAGTGCAGACCCCCATCCCATCTCCAAACCATTCTCCCTGTTGGTGACTTCTCAGCTCCACTGAGGTTGTGCAGACACAGAGGGGCATATATACAAGCCCCTATCGCCACATGAACTTGACGTTACTGTGGTGTTAGGTGCTTCGCCTTATTTACAAGGCAGCGTTAAGCCACTTAACGTGGCTTAACAATGCCTTGTAAACAAGGCACCCTTTCACTCTGTACTTAGCTTGAAAGGGGAGGGCAATGGGTGTTGCGGTGGGCGTTCCACTGCAACACCCATTGATTTGTGCATGCGTTGTGCAGCACACATAGAAACAGCAAATTGCCATTGATTGTTTATGTGCACATAAACAATAAAAAAAAAATTCATTTAAAGATTGCTTATGTGCAGAAAGGGAGACATTCCTGCACATAAACAATATTCCCCTCAACGCAGACACCAAGGGTGCCTGCGTTGGCGCTAGGCTGCTAAGTTTAGCGTCAGCGCAGTGGGAAACGCAGGGCTTCACCATATTCTTGTAAATATGGTGCAGCCCTGCGTTTCTGAAGTGGCGTTAAGCCAAGGAGGCTAATGTTGCACTCTGCCACTTCATTGTAAATATGCCCCAGAGCATCAAATTCCCTGTAGTGATCCACTATATAGCTCTCCACAATGCTGGTTTCCTACTCAGTGCAGTTCCTCAACCTTGTGAGTGGTATGGTCTGTACCATAGTGGTTGCAGTTGTCTGGCTCTGTGACATCTCAGAGCACAAGAGGAAGAAGGCAGAGTCCAGGGTATTGTCTACAGTTATGTGCTTCAATGTGCAATGATTGGCCTGTAAGTGTGATTTTTCCTTAGGTGATGTCTATTTCCCTGCTCTTTTGAGTTTGTAGTCCTCCATAACTTAGGATCTCTCCCTACGGTATGTACAACTAATTTGGCAGATTTATGCTTAAAATATGATTATAATGTTACTTGAGGTATCTTTGCAGTCATATTTTAAGTTGTATGTGTCCACACCACCGCAACAAAGGGAGTGAGGAAATGTACATATACAACTAGATGTAAATCTTCAACAACTGTAAATCAAGTTATCTTTATAGGAATTGCGGGTGCTTTTCGCCCTGGCATATAATGTATCTCTACATGCACAGATATCTGCACATGCAGAGTTACCTGTGCTAACTTCAATTAACAGTGACTTTTTTTCCTCAAAACAGAGGGCCTTATTACGAAGGCCTTGCAACACTTTTGCATCGCCTTTGCGTCACTTTTCGTGACGCTGCAGCAGCGTAAACAATGTGCCATGTTGCGTCATATTTACAAGGTGACACATCTAGGCAGATGCGTCACCTTGTAAAGCCCTGCGCCACATTATACCTGCGTCAGGTATAATGTATGCAGGGTGGGGGTTCCCACAGAAAAAAGGGTTGTAGAAGTGTTGCAGTGAAATCAATGAGATTTCACTGCGACACTTCTAGGACGCCACTGCGTCAAAACCTTACGCCTACCTCATGGCAGACATAAGGGTGACGCAGTGCCATAGGCACAGGCCTACCCCATGCATTGCACAATCTTCAACTCAACTCAGACACCCTTGCACAATGGTGCATGTGTGCCTGCATCGGTGGTGGCCTGCTAACGTTTGCCCCAGAGCAGGGTGGTTCACGGAGCTGCATCATATTGTTGTCAATGAGATGCAGCCCTGTGTTCTCAGTGGTGTTGAGCCAAGGAGGCTAATGCAACACTCTACCACCTCTCCAATCAATATGCCCCTTTGCTTGTTCATGAGATGCAGCCCTGTGTTCTCAAAGTGACAAAGCATGTTGTGAGTCTTCGTGGCATAAACGCATGCATCGCCACTCCATTGTATATATGCACCCTCGTGTCTAAAAGGTGCACATTCCATATTGTAAAAAATGAACATACTGGCGGGCAAACGTGATGTTCAACTATGAGCAGAAGGTATATGCATCCAAATGTACAGTGTAAGGACTCTGCATATCAGGAATGTGTCCCCTAAAACAATAACATGTTTGTTCTGTGTGCCATGCTCACAGAACCACACAGTCTCTGTCAGGTGCATGTCAAGTGAAGTATGACAATGAGCAAGATTTACAATGTTGCACCAATGCATGTCATTTTGCTACATGTCACCTTCACCTGATACATCAAAATGCAGTCATCCACATCAAAGTATCTACATGTGTCGTACAGTTACCAGTAATGTATTGTTATCACGGGCCTGGTGTGGTATGTCCAAGACACATTGACATGTATGGAAACCGGTCCTTAGGTAAAGTCAACAGTGGCAGTGAACAAATGCATAGACAGTCATGTCTGTAAACATCCTTACACAAACAAAGGCATCCAATCACCCTGAGCAGAACAGCATGTATCATCCATGTGTCCATCTGAGGGGCATATTCACAAGCCCCCATCACCACGCCAATGTCACTTGCTGTGAAGTTGGGATGGTGATAGGGGCTCTGCACCACTTACAAGCCAGCGTAAAGTGCTGCCATGTAATCAAGGGCCACTTACACACTTCACTTGGGGTGAAAGGGGAGGGTAATGGGTGTTGTGTTGGGTGTCCTCCCGCAACACCCATTAAAAAACATGCTGCCCTATACTCACAAGGGTGAAGTCAATAGGAAGCTATTACATAAGTAAAGGCCAGAAAAAACATGATCTCAAACATGTAAACAAATAGAAATCCTTCATTTCTCATCGTTTTTGCTGTTTCCATATGTACTGCATTGTGCAGCACACATAGAAACAGCAAATTGTCAATCATCGTTAATGTGCATGAAGGGGTCCCTCCCTGCACACAAAGATTCTTCCTCTGAACCCAGACACACTTGCACTATCTTGCAAAGGTGCCTGTGTTTGCGCCACACTGAGAAGTTAAGCGCCAGTGCAAGCTGAAATGCAGGGCTGCACCTTAAACTTGTAACTATGGTGCAGGCTGTGTCACTGAAGTGGAGGAGTGTGGCATTAATCCCGTAAGGAGAAGGCCTCACTCTGTCACTTCATTTTAACGATGCCCCCGTGAGGCAAGAAAACCGTCTGCAGTCCAACAATGCACAAGTTCATAAGCCTGACTAAGAGTCATATGTCTTCTGGCTTGCAACATATCACCATTGACAATGCACCAAAGTGCAAGGGTAACTGGGTGAAGTGAATAAGGGGCAATAAACAAGAAGCTGTCCACTCCCTGCATAACAACATACATCAATGTGAATGACATGTGTCAATGTGATTTGGCCACCTTCAAATAGATAGACACTTGTCGGGGCATGGCAAATCAAGAACATCTAGCTGTCATATCATGGGGTACATCACAACAACCCTGATCTCAAGTGCATGATTGCCCTCCTCATGCCACAATAACAATCATGTGGCAGTGGCAACATCAAGGTGGGGTGCTATCCAATCTACACCTCTAAAACAAGATAATAACAAGCATTGGCATAGCCAATAGGTCTCGCTTTTGGGACCTTATAAGTATTTAGTTATGCAGCACAATATCCTTGGTGCAACAACATCAACTGTTGCATGGCTAGACACTTATAAGGTCACAAAGGCGAGACCTATTGGCTATGGCAATGCTTGTTATATATACCTAAGGTACCACCTAATAAACACCTAATAAACACAAGTGTACCTATCCAATTGAATTCAGTGTGAACGTGTGAAGTGATGAAATAAAATTCACCGCTCGAATGGCACTGTAAATATCTCACATTAAACTGAATGTTAGTCAGAGCCACTGGATTCAAGCTATCCTGGCTGCTGAGGGGTGTTACCCCGAAACCGGACCCAGGATGTTTGTTTCCGGTCCAGGGAAGATCTGGCTTGGTAGTTCGGGTTGGACTGTTCCCATAAGGCACAGGGTCGAGACTGATTTGCATATGGCTGGGTCTGAACTGGCGTGGCGAAGTGAGCTAAAGAACGATGATGGATTCAACCCAGATCTGTGACAGGGGGTGAGTGTCTGAAAAGTTTTAATGCTCCATCCATCATCACCTTGTGCTCGCTTAGTCAGAGCAATAACGTCATAGAAGAGCAGACTTAAGCTTAAAGGTAATGAAAATAGGGTTGTTGAAATAGGGCAAAAGTGGAAACCAATAAAATGCCAGGACCCCTAGGCAAATGAGCAAAGTCCAAGTGTTATCACAGCGGTTAAGTGCTAAGTTGAAAAAAATAATAACATGGAACCTGATGGCCAATGTTATCAAATAGATGCGCAATCATCCTAGTTAGGTTCACTAAAGGCAGCGGCTTGAGGCTCGGAGGTTTTATCATGGGTTGTTTACAAAGGTTCAGTCAATGGGGCAGAGGTGCCACCCTGGGGTCTCCAGTAGGATATAGGTTTGCACTTTGTTATGCTGTGTGGGGTTTTAGAGTTTCAAGTCCAGTTCTTTAAAGTTGTATGTCTGATGTAGTGGGCCACTGAGCGTCTGGTAGTCTGTGACTGAGGGATATAGCGCAGTGATGAGACTAGTGAAAGAGCAAGCTGATCTTTCTGGACAAGGTGCAGGAGAGGTGGTCCTGCCAACACAGAGGCTGACTGTAGGTATCAAACTTCACAGGCCAATACATCAAAATGGGCCAGCTGCCACAGAGATTTCCGGTTGCTGCGGACACCCAGCTGCGGTACTGGACTAATTATGCGCTGTGCAAATCATAATTAACAGTGACAGCAAGGTGAGATGCTCTGCTTGACGACATGAGGTGTGTAGTAGGATGCATGCGATGTAGATTATTGGATGCGGCATAGTTTATGGTTGGTGAGGCGCATAAAATGGTCTACTGGATGCGGTACGGGGTGCAGAGCGGGATGTGGTGTGGGGTGCAGAGCGGGATGTGGTACGGGGTGTAGAGCGGGATGTGGTGTTGGATGCAGAGCGGGATGTGGTGTGGGGTGCAGAGCGGGATGTGGTACGGGGTGCAGAGCGGGTTGTGGTGTTGGATGCAGAGCGGGATGTGGTGTGGGGTGCAGAGCGGGATGTGGTACGGGGTGTAGAGCGGGATGTGGTGTTGGATGCAGTGCGCATGCAAATAGGCTTCACTCTGCCCAGCAGGTTGCTCGCACTCTCTTAGCATCTTGCTTCTGCAGCACAATCCAGGGTTGATTTATAACAGAATTCGCACTCCTGCTCGCCGGCTGTCTATCCGTAGGAGACGGATGTGATGCGGGTGATGTAGAGGAATCCTGGGCCTGTAGAGAGAACAAAGGTCGCTGAACTCCCCCTGCCGGTAGCCGGAGAACTGATAAGAGACCCCGGTGCCGGGCCTGTCGCTCCTATGGATTAGGAAGGCATATGTTGAGGGTTCGTTTGATAACCCTGGGAGGAGCGCGCGGGAGGGGCGCGCGGCTCCCTGCAGGTGCCACGCGACAGCAGATTTACAGAGCCCATCTGAGGCGTTTATAGACAGCGCCGGGGTGCCGTGGGGGGGGGGGTGAAAGCCTTTATGGAGGCAGCTGCTAGACTTCACCCCGGGAGGCCCGCCGCACCGCGGGCTCCGACAGGGAGGGGGCTGGGGGCACGGACCCTGCATCAGCACTGACGTGTGAAAGCTAATTAGAAAAAAACAGATGGCCCCTGCGCGCGCCGCTGCTCGAAAAAGCACGAGCACGAAAGTGAAAGCTAATTAGAAAAAAAGATGGCCCCTGCGCGCGTCGCTGCTCGAAAAAGCACAAAAGTGAAAGCTAATTAGAAAAACAGACGGCCCCTGCGCGCGCCGCTGCTCGCTCCCGCAAGGTGGATGCCGCCACACGCAGAGTGTACAAAAAGAGCAGACCGATTCCAAAAGGTCATCTCCTAGAGCAGTGCATACGCGCTGCGCTAGGCTCGACCTAAAAATTACATGTAAACTTGAAAGAGTAGGGGTGACTCAAACACAATGCAGTGTACAGACACATTAATCAGATCAAATCAGCATTGTCAAGAAGGTGATACAACCTGCACCACTGTCACTACTGAACAGAGGATATAACTGGTGCAGCATGTGTGTAGAAACAGGCCCCTCACAGTTGGCATACAGGGAAACTGTCAAAAACCATGTCCAACCTAAATGTCACATCAGTGATGTTGTACAATGATTTACAAACCTGCGTGTAGTAGGTGTAGCTTTTTAAAATAGTGAATGGACATTGTCATGCAGCCTGCCTGTAAACTGCTTAAATGCCTGACCAGACATGAGATACACATAAAACAGCATCTCCCCTTTACATTGCAGAGGGAGAAACATCACCTCCTGTTCAGCAGCCTGTCCCACTCTTCAATGATGAAGAGGAAGAAGACATCTCAACCATAGACCATGACACCCTCCAAGAGCTGCTCAACTCCAATGGCAGCCCATCTCCGGAAGCGGGGACATCCAGCAGCATTGTGGATGCTCCACCAGCTGCACCAAACACCCAGCAGCAAGCACCTACCACCACAGCTGTCTCCCAGGACTTTGAGGACCCACTGTTAACATTTCAACGTAGTGCGGTAGAAGTCCAGCGTGAGATGGCTGGTCAGGTGCGGGTGGAGTTTGACAGCCTTGCGGCCAAAATTGATGGGATACGTGGGTGTCTCAGTCCCATTAGGGACCACTAGAGTCCATCAGAGGCACCCACAGTCCTCTCCATGCTCTCCAGCATTCCATGGCTGACATTGCTGGAGTACTTATTCAGAGACAAGAACAACTGTCCAGTCAAAGTGGCTCCAGCGATGTCACCAAGGAGTTGCGTGAAATGCGGAAGATCATGGAGGGCATGGAGCGGCTGCAGGCTTCACACTTGGCTGCCATGGCTGCCTACCACAGAGACGTTGCCGGAGTCTTGCAAGCCCTGCAGCTAATCATCACTGCAGTGCTGCCTCAACCTTTGGCACAGATGAATGCTGCTGCACCTTAAACATCCACCTCTTATATTTCACAGCCTCACTGTGCTCCAGCCAATACACCATCAGGCACACGGGAGGCACATGACACATCAGAGGAGGAAGATGTGAATGAATCAACATTCCTGTGAAAAAGTCAGCTGTAGCATTCATCTGCGTCCAGTGGTGGCTGGTGACATTTGAAAGTGGTGGGGCGTAAAATTATTGGCATACTGCACCGCAGCGAGCGAGCGTAGCGAGCGAGCCCGAACAACCTAAGGGGGTTCGGGGCTTCTCCCGAGAAAATGTTGAAAAAGAGTGGACAAATGGTGCATTTTCAAGCAAATTTGAGAAAGCAGGATGGTTAATAAAGCAATTGTGAAAGTGCAGTTATTACATTAATAAAGAGATGTCATATAACATAGGTAGCTGCTTATTCAAGCTTTCTTTCACCCCATAGTCCAGCAGGGTCTTGATACAAGACAGATAAGAGAAAAAGCAGTGTGGTCCTCGACCAGGAAGACACTCATATTTTGTTGGTAAGAAGTCAAAGGATTGGTCAAATTGAAAACCTGAAATGCAATATGCAATCAAACAATTTGCAAGTACATCTCATCTATGTTCAACAAGCCATGTTTTACCCATGATTGGAATTGTGAATCACCAAATAAACTGAGCCACTGCAATCAAAAGCAGAGGGCCTCCTCAAAAAGTATGCCCTTAAGAGAGTTCTCTCATCTCATGTCCTCTCTATATTTTCTCTGGAAGTTGAAAACTCATCACATTCTACTGCACAAACCTGAACCCTTCTGCATATTCCAACACCAGAACTCATTCTTGGCCATTTAGTTTGGAGCCATTCATACCAGGAATACAGAAAATACCTTTAAATAGAGTAGAAGGTTTATGAATACAAGCACTTAGCAATTGTACATATACTATGAATGAGAGCCAAAGGAAACAAAAAGGAATAAAGAAGGAAGCAACACTCAAACACAACTCATGCTCCAGAACGCCATAAAATTCTCTATGTGGCAAGTTCATCACCTATAGCAGAACACAGAACTTCAGAGCAAGCTCAGTGCCACCTTCTCTCACCTTAGAATGTTGGATATTGGAGCATGGAGCTTAATAGATAAGAGCTTTGCGTGTCACGTCTGGAAAGGTCTCTAATTTTAGCATCCAATAGAAAACGCTGCTTTCTTTTATGTACATTTGTTTTAGGAAGAGCAACTCAGAGGCAAGAGTTAATCCGTTTAGCTTGCTGGACAGGGTTGCACAGTGTACTTGTTGATTTTGAGGATGGCTGTGTCTGACACCACGCTTGCTTTACGTGATTCTAAAAAGACTTATTATTTAGTGCCAATTGGGCTAACTGGCCTCAAGAAAGATGTATTACTTAGCGGCAGATAGATTTATAATGTGCTTTGTATACTTTGGGAGTCAAATTTACAGAAGTTATTGAACACAGTGTGTTAATTTAGCTCTTGGAAGACCACTACGCCCGAAGTATTGCCCTTTTCTTTAAACCTAGAGAAAGAAGGAAGAAACTACTGTGGCTGAAATGCAGACTCATGTGAAAGGAAATCTAGGATGAAATCTCAGCTTCCACACAAAATATCAAACAGGGTGATCCTGGGCAAGAAAATATGTCATGTACCTCATTGTACTCAACTGAAAACTTTGGGAGTAGAGACATTATCATTAGCCAAGAACTACGCCTATGTTAAAAAAAAAACATCTTAATTTCAACATAGTTGAAGGAAGTGCAAAGTATCACACTGAAACACAGATGTAAAAGAAAACAGTTAACGTTTTTTTTTTTTATTTCCACCAGTATGGTTATACTTTACATGCCTCTGTTGTGGGGTGTGTAGAACGGGTAGTTCTATGGCTCAGCTCCTGCGTTGGCTCTTAGGGACGAGCTAGACCACTGGCTCAGCTCCTGCGCGATTTGCCCATCTAATGTTTTGGCTTGCCCTTGCCCACTTATGTTGATTTGTGTGGGGGGGGGGATATTCTGAATAAACGTCTTTCACAGTCTTGGAACTCATATGTGTACAAGTGACCGTACATATGCACCTCTCTCTGAAACTGAATATAAAATGTTGGAATGAGCAGCATACCCAGTTGGTGCCGTGTACTCCATGAAGACACGGGTTACGATAAGGATGCATGAAAAGAAGCGGGTGCAGACCCATGCCTGCTTCTTCCGTTCTTAGCTCTCAGGATCCTGGACGGCTGGGGCATGACGAGTGAATGAAGTGCAGTACTGAACTCTTGCATGCAGTGTAGCGGGCATTTATGAGAAAACAATATGGCAGGCGTTTCTGCAGAACGGAGGACAAGAGCCTTCGAAAGAAATTGGGGGTGACTGAGCAAGCAGGTGCTTGGCTGAGTGTCTGAGCGAATGAATCCACAAATGAGCGGTGTGTGCCTGGGGGGGTAGAATAGGACAACCGAACTCAGGCAGGAGTGGCAGAAGCAGGGAGCATATAGGAGGCTTTCACTGTGAAAAGTATCACCCTTTAACTGTTAATGACGCTCCAAGAGATATGATATTGGAAATTATATGTGTAGCTAACGGCAACTGTGCAGAACTAACAAGAACAGGCTTGGGAAACGTCAGCAGAGCTAGAAAATAGAGAACAAAGGTGAAGCAGAACATTTATGAAAATGTGGCAAAAACCGTTGATGTGGACACCCAACATTTAAATAAATGTGGTAAAAAACATTAATGTGGAGACAACATGTAAGTAAAGCTGGGGTAAAAAAGCGTTGACGTGGATACACGGCATATAAGTAAATGTGATAAAAAAAAATCTTTTGGTGTGGGCGCACAGCCTTTAAGTATATGTGGTAAAACTGTTGATGTGGAAACATACTTAAAACTTAAATGAAGTAAAAACCGTTGATGTATATACACAACATGTAGGTAAAAGTCGTAAAACCGTTGTTGTGGACAAACTACATTTAAGTTGATTTGGACACACAACATTTAAGAAAATATTGTAAAACCGGTTGATGTGTTCACACAACATTTAAGTAAATACGGTAGAAAAACCGGTAAAATGGGAAAAACGATTGGACACGAGAAAACGTGTAAAGATACTCTAACATGTAAACAGTAGGGAAAAGTGCCAGTTTTACGAAATCTAACATGCAAAGGGAAAATTAATGAATCAGAAAAAGTAAATGTTTTTCCCCACATACTGGCAGGCTGCTAGAACGGCTAATGCGCACCTTTTATGGTGAGCTGTATTATTAACGGACACAAATTCCACCTCATCAGGATTATTATTACATATGTGTTTTGGGTAAAACTAAGAGAGGGGGAGCCTTTCAAGGTTAACAGTCAGAAAGGCACGCGTTCACAGTCAAAACAGCGTTATCAGTGTTTGATTTCCGGGCCTTGCCCCCTTCTCCCATTCTGTCTGCAGTGTGGTACGCAGGTGACTGGGTCAGCCAACAGTCAACATGGAAATAAATGCCAACCTGTCCCTGCTGGTGACTTCAGCCTTTGAGGATGCCCAGTGACGTGAGAGTCCCTGAAGGCGAAGACGCAATATGCCCATTAATTTCACAAATGTGTGTGCCTGCCATGAACGCCTAGGCGTGCCAGGTTAGTAGATGGGGAAGTGACGCCATAGAAGCAGCGCTGCACACAACAGGCGACTCGGGCGCCTGGAATGGCCGAGCTGTCTCCCACCTGCAACAGTTCCAGGAGCTGGTGCATCGCCAGGCCGGCTCCCCCTGGAGAAGGCGTCCTTCTTTTCCCGGAACTCCACTCCACAGAGCACTCTTTGATAAAACACACAAAGGTCACCCAATCCCGATTTAGCCGGCAACAATCCACCCTCTGTTCCTTTTCTTTAGTTCTCTGAATTTCCCTTTGAACCGCAGGCCACTGGGGGCAGTTTTAACAATTACAGGCCATTTCTGTGCCACGGCGTCACTTGTAGAAGGAAGGAACTCACAGTACCCTGCGGCACTCTCCGGAGAAGAGTGGCATGTTGTGACTTACGCATAAAATTACCTCACATGGATATTCTACGCGGCTCGCAGGGAGGGGGGGACTTGTGGGGGGGGGATGTGCCGGGGGCCCGGGGGATTTTTTAAATAAAAAAAGAAAATCCTACCTGAGGAGGTCCGCCGTCCGTGCCGCCTCGGGTCCGACTCCGTTTGGCCCTACAGCCCCTCTCAGCCAATCCTGGTGCTGCTGGCATCGCCAGGATTGGCTTAGGGCACGGTTACCTCTCGCCCGCCTGCCCATTAGGAGACCGAGGTTTGAGCCTTTGCTCAACCCTCGCTCTCCTAATGGGCATGCGCAAGCCAGTGCACACACAAGTGCGCATGACTGGGCACGGCGCGAAAATTCGGTGCCCCTGCCACTCATGCGCACTTGTGCTGCAGTGCTGCCTGCTGCCCCTGGTCCCTCTGACAATCATGTCAGTCAACATGACGCAGGACCGCCCACCCCCTTCAGACTCTGAAGGGGGTGGTGGGCGGTCCGACGTCATGCTGACTGACATGATTGTCAGTTCTCCCTCGGCTCTTTGAACTTAAGTAAACTGATTCAGTTTACTTAGGTTCAAAGACGCCGAGGGAGCTGCGGGCGGGGGGGCTACGCCCCAACGCCCCAATGGACGCACCGCCCCTGTCTGCGTCAAATGGACAGTTTCTGTTTGGACCTGTGCTTACCATCATGCCTTGGAACATCAGCTTCCACTGTCCTCTGAATGACTCTGCTACACTCACCTTGGACTTTAATACAGACTGCCAATTTTGCCATTGTTAACACAAGGAGATGATGGACGGAGTGCTGAAACTTTTCAAACACTCACCCCCAGTCACAGATCTGGGTTGAATCCATCATCATTCTTTAGCTCACTTTGCCACCCCAGTTCAGACACAACTATATGCAAATCAGTCTTGACCCTGTGCCTCATGGGAACAGTCCAGACCGAACTGCCAAGCCATGTCTTTCCTGGACCAGAATCAAGCATCCTGGGACCGGTTTCGAGCGAACAGCCCTCATCAGCCAGGCTAGTTTGAAACTTTTCAAACACTCACCCCCACCCAATTTTGCCATTGTTCCCAATGACACTGCAATCAGCCTGCTGACTGAACTCTACCTCTTCCTCAACATGTCTCTGGACATGTCTTCTCCCCCTTCCCCCCCGGGACTCTGTCTGGCCCTCCACTGGGCATTTACACAATGGGGTGTTGTACAAAGAACTGTGCCAGTCTGCTACCTCAGTTAATGCACATGTAAATAAAATAACTTATGTCACTAAGATGTGTGTTGCCTATGACCATTTACATTTAAACGTGCCAATAATGCATGGTCAGTTTAGCCACTACTACAAATCAAGAGCCTTTTGGAAAAGGGAATCTGCTGACTCTGTGTCCCTGATATGCATTGAGAAGCCCGGACAGGAGTGACTCTACCAATGCCCAGATCTCTAAGACTACACTGTTTCAGCTACATAAAAATACTTTATGCTCAGGATGTTGATCGTGACTTGGAACAATAATCAAGTCAGTGTCAAGCCACATGAAGTGGTTCAAACTTTCTGTGCAAACAAGGAATACTTAGAACATGTACTCATTGTCAATGTGGTGGACAATGGGTGAATAGATGGGTATCATGCCATGACACATGTAAAGACAGTTCCCTCAACATGTCACATATGATGACAAATCTATCTAGCTGAAAGAAGAGGAATGGTGTAGGATAGCATATGTCAAAGTGTGTTTCTGGATCAAATCCTAGCACTGTTGTGCTGTAATGCACATCACAACACCCCTTGCCCTACACTTGTATGCAAAATATTTCCCAGTGTTGTGCACAATGTACAAGGCTGTGTTGAAACACGTACAGAGGCGTTAGGATGACTAGTAAATAATGGAAAGCACACATCCCCTGCACTCCCACATGGAAAGTGAAGCTCTTGTGGGGACCAGTGTTATCAAAGATGCCCCATAGTATCCTAACAACATACCTACAGCACGTAACCAATGCTATGTGAGCACAATGCCCACAGTGCATCCTGTGTATATCTGTACTTGCAAAACAGTATCATATGGATACAAATTTCTCAGACCACTCCAAAACATTCTGGAAACAGAACTTTGCAACCCTAAACATCAATCACTTTTGGTTCACTCACATTCAAAATGAAGATTGACGGTAGCCTGTCCCTTGAAGATGGCGTAATTACATTTGTAGACATTCAAATTGATTGTGCGGGTGATGCATCTGTTGTAATCCACTACAAATTCAACAGTAGATGTCAACACATCAACAATCATTGGCAGCACAAACCATCAACCAGTAGCAATTTATTTTTACAAAATACAATCTTAACAAACTAAACTAATAATACTGACTAAACCTAAACTACACTAACCTAACTTGTACCAGTATTAGCCTATACTAAACTAACTAGCTTACCTAAGACTATACACTTAACAACATATATTATACATCAACCCACCTCCCCCTTTTCGACACATTCAGGGACAGGACAAAGACAGCCTAACCTATACATGAACTAACTAAACATACATACTAAACAAATATATATTTTTTGTATTTTTTTTTAACAAGTCCAAAAACACATCAAACCCCCACTCTAAGAAAAAGGAAACTTAATCAAAAACTCTAAGTAGAGATTCAGAAAAAACTAATAACTAACTACACCTAACACTATACTAGCCCTATACTAAAACTACACTTATCACTAAAAAACAAAATATTGCAAAAAATGGATGGTAACTGGGTGAGGGGAATTGGAGGACTGTACAGGGGGGACGGCACAAATCCTTTGGGCATCAATAGGGGAGCCCCAGGGCCCCCTTAATGTCTATGAGGTGGCCCTTGAACTCATCATTGTCCCGTTCCAGAAGGGCCACTCGAACGTTCAAATTGTAGAGTAGCCTCCTCTCCCTCTTTGTCAGGACTGACCTCTGTTGTTGTCCTGCAGGTCTTGATGATTTGCCTGGTTGAGCACTCTGTGAGGGCGCTACAATGGTTTGAGTAGAGGTGGTTGCAGCACGTTGAGCAGGTGTTGATGGGTAAATTTCTCCCATAACAAACATCAGGCTACAATAAGACTATTTTGAGTTCGGCAGACAACCCGTCGATCCACTACAGTCTGCTGTTCAAGTAGACTTCTGTAAGCTGGTTTAAGTCCTGTTAATCGCAGATCAAAGAAACTGGTCATTGCACGAACCAGATTACCCCTCTATGATGGATCTATAATAGCTATACTCAGCTAGGTTTAAGACAGTTAGTCCCTTGTCCATCTACAGGGATGTTGTCTACAGTCAAGTAACTCGATCGATGTATATTTGTTTTAGAGTAGCAATAATATAACCATTGTAGATAGCTAGGATATCAGGAGTGGACCTATTCCGGATCAGAAGTATGTTTATGGCATGTTTTACTTTTACCTAGTGATTTCCTTATTCTTCAATATGTTGCGGGTTGGACAAGGGTTAGCATTTGCCAATATTATTGAACACGTTTTCACACTTGTGGTTAAAGAATTGAATATCCTCTGATTGTTAAGGGGTGATGATGTAAAGCGCTCTGACACCCAATTCTTGGGTCTTGTTCGCGCTAGAGAAAACACTTAATAAATAAAATGGTCCGGGAACGGCCGAGGTTTGTTGCTCTGTGCCACGATGTCGTACACCTGAAGGGCCTGGGATTGGCTATGTCTGGCTCTGGTGTGTTGAGGAGGCAGGCGGGGTAGCATGCTTTTTGCCACCTTTCTTGGTGCTGTCTGAAATGGACTTCCATTTGCCAGAAGCCCTCTCGTCACTGTACCTTCGTGCCATGTCATTAAAGCCCTTTGCCACACGCCTAATATGTTGGTACCGTTCCTTGCGCTGTAGGAACTGCCTCTGTTCCTCCGGTGACATGTTGTCTGAAAACAAAGTAAACATGTCATGTTTGCTTACTCCAAAAACATGATGTCATTCTGCATAATTGGCACAAACAAAATTCCCACAATAAGTTCTATTAACACCATCATAAAAAACACGGTACATCACACATGACCTGACTACTCCTTAGTAAATAATACCAGTAATCCGAATAAGATGTTGATGACAACATGTTGACTCCTGGGATGGGTCAAAGCAAGCGCAGAGTGCAGTGACAACAGTTGTAGAATAGCTGTTTGCAATTAGGCTGTGGCCACAAACAACGATTGAGTCCAACAGGGGGAGTTCCGCAAGGATGAAGTTTAACAGGCCCATAGCAGACCCTGACCATTCCAACTACACAAAGACAGTAGGCTGAACTGTCTGCAATCATGTCAGACGACTAATCACAACAGTGGTAGTCATGTAGTACATTTGAGGAAATGGAAAGTCATTGTATTAGGGATACTTTGGAGGTGTCAACACAGCTACACATCCATAATAGTTGATGTATACATTTACTTGCAAATTTGTGGCAACCTGCAGATACCTTTACGTGAATGCAAGTTAAGAGGGCATATGTTGCATGAATCATTGTGTAGCGGTATTAGCCTGCTCTGCACCTTTCTGTGGTATAACCCAATGGGACAGCAAAGCTGCTGCATTTCAACATCAATTTGGGCTGCACTGCTTTTCAACCAGTGGCAGTGTAAACCCCTTCATGCTAGTGCTGAGGAATGCCCCCTTACAGTGCTGTGGTGTCGGACTTAAGCAGATGATAGTCAATGTGATGCAAGGATCACCGTCAGGCACTTAATCAATCATTGAACTATAATGTTTTTCATGTGTGTCACACTCAGATGACCAACTCGTAACATATACATTGATGATCTGTTGAGCATTTCACAGTAAAGAGCATGTTAGAAAAATATTTGGGTCACAGTCTAAAATTTGACGCACTCCACAATATTTAAGGTGCTCCTGTGGATATGGTTCTGCGTGATGATGAATGGGCTTAGCAGTGTAACAATGCCCACCCCTCATCCCCTTAATGTATTGTGAAAGGGTTTCTAATGCATGAGTCGACGTTGTCCTACGTTGAGTTGATTATCACTGCTTTGGCACTGAGTCTGAGACAGTCTGGCCAAGAAAATGTTGTGCCACCAAACTTTGCATTGGCTACAGAGGCCTTCTGACTTACATCAGCATGGAAATGATTCACGAGATTCATTATCAAATTTGAAAGTAATCTATGGAACAGATTTAGGTACCATCAATCTATGTTACCTTGGACAAGATTCTTTTTCCAAAGTTGTTGACGTCTGATCATGTCAGTCAGCCATTTGTGAGATGTACTCACGTTGTAATTGTGGTTATGTGACCTGCTCTTTGGACAACTAACTGTCAATGTCAACTGTAATTGGTATAAGAAATGACAATTGCAGACGGGCACATCAGTGCTGAGTGTCAACGGATTCCAGGTCTGTTCATACACATCAATAACATTACTCAAATGTATCCTCTGAAGTATGTACACTCTGAGATGTACCTGCAATGGCTGGACTGATGTACGAATTTCATATTAATGGGCTCTGAAATTCTGTATCTGAAACTATACTATATTCATGTGACAAATAAATTCCATGCTCAGTAAACATATTTAACTTGATGTAGCAGTGGACATGCAACATGTCCCCAAGCTGAACTGTACACATTATACCATGTCAAGGATACTTTCGAGTTTTTGATGAGATCATGCACAATACATCACGAATGTGTCTGTCCATTGTTTACAAATGACATATCCCATTCAACGTGGCATGAGTACCCACAAACACAACTTACATCAAATCATTGAGTTGTGGTGACACAGTTGATACCATGGGGGCAAACATCATATGTTAATGGTTGTACATTGCCAAACTTTTGAACTAAGGCTGTATTTTCATGTTTGTCACAAGTTCATGTCAAAATGCTACAGCACATAGCAAATGATACTCAACAACAGATGTGACATGTTCAGGGGTAGGAACTTAACACCTTAACCGCGGCGGCAATTCCGCCGTGGTGCGGGGCGTTCCATTAAGTGGGCGGGGCCGCGTCGGCCAACGGACGTGCGCAGCACTACCGAGGTAGTGCTCGCGACGGCTGTTGGCCGACGGGCACACTTAAAGGGTTAACATCATTTACAACAGTCTACACGTGCAATGGCTCGCACCACATCTGGCCCCCTTGCACAATCATGTCAGGGTGCATAGATGTTTGGGATGCTGCGTGATTGGCTCTATTACATTGCAATGAAATCATCAAAATCATGGACTATTTGCTTGTACGTGGGTAGGATGTTGTGAATCATATGGGGAGTTGCAATATCAAGTCAGGAAGGGCAATGCTGTCCTCCATCAGCACATGAAGCTGATGTGCACAACTCTTGACTTGATGCAGCCTCATCACACTAGAGGTGAGGTCCATGTGATGCACATCCAGACTGTGTACAACAACATACAGGGCCTGTGGTATGACTTGTATATGTCAACACATACAATCCAAAGGTAGGGGCAACGCACTCACCAGTGGCGTGTGGGTCCATGATGGCATCCCCATCTCCTTGTGTGATCAAGGGTCTTCCAGCTGTGGAAAATGTATGAAAAGTAAGATAAATGTCATTAACATCACATTTCACACAACTCACATACATCATTGATGGCTTCATGATAAAATTTCATTCACTGTAACAGTCAGGTGTGTGTCCATGTTAAATACATGCTGCAATGTGCTTTGCCTCTCTGACCCACAACACATGTCAATTTCAGCATTGTCGCCTAATGGACATAACTGCCACGTTCTGTGGGACGAAACAGACTACAACTTGTTCCTCAGCTTCATGATTAACTTATTTCATCACCAACATCAATAGACGTGTCGTTGTTAGGTCAAATGGTTTCATTTCACTCCACACAAGTGTATCACGGCCCTTGACATGTTGATGACCCACATTGTGCTTCTCACAGAGATTGGCACCCAGTTGATCATGTGAAGTGTACCAATATCAAAGCACGTAGGGATGGGCAGTATATGACAGGTAGCACATTCCATGAGGGGTGCATAGATGTTGTCCAGAACCTAATTAGAGTCCAGTGGATTCATCCTCTGATGTGAAACAAAGTTGGTCATGCACTTACCACCTTGCCTGCCGACGAGGAGTCCCAGGTGATCCATGAGGTCTCCTCACGCCCCATGCAATCCTGCCAACGGTGCTTCCACTGCTGGACAGTCCTGCCAACACCAAACATTTTTAACATTTTCTTACGGATGTGCTCCCAACTCACCTTCCGTATTTTAACATTGTATCCCTGAAGGATAAGTCCCCCAGCCTCAACCATCTTTGGCAAGTAAAACTTTACGAGCCATAGGAAGCCCACCAAGGCCCCCTCAGACATCCTGCCCTCCCTACCCTGACCCAACATCCCAAAAAACACTGGTGACCCCAGAAAAACAAAAAACTTACCCACAAATTACCCCTAAGAACTGTGCAAATTACAAAGAGACCCCTAAGACTTACACCCGACAAAACAATCAGACAGTCACAAAAAACATGTATGGACAGAGACACAGGACTCAACAAGGACAGTATGGACAGTACACTACACACAAAACTCTCTCCAAAACACCAACACCAGCAGACACCTTCTAACACCTCCACAACTCACAACAGACACTAACAGTGTGGTTGAAAGAGAAAGTGAAAGTGTACAGTACTCCTCCATGGAACAGGATGCAGACTGACATCACTTCCTGGCCATTTGCGGCCCATTTTATGATTTTGCGATGCAATTTTACCCGCTAAGGGGTAAGCCGGAATATTTCATGTGTATACATTTATTTTGCGAGTATTTTCCCTGGCAAATATGAGAAATATTACCGCTAACATGGATTTGCGTAAAAATGTTAGCCGCATATTGCTACTGGATCAGTATAGGTACCATTTTACCAGATTTGGAAGGCCTAACAACACAATATAGATATGTGATGTAATCTGTGGGGTGTACTGGAGTGTAGTCTATCTGAACTGTCCTGATATGAGTGATCTTGAGCTGTCAGGAGGCACTAGTTACTCACATTGATGTCTGTCTATGACTGGTCATGTGTGTAAGTGAAAACATAACTCAGTGTCACTCATTAGAGTTAGCATTGGTGGTATGTGTCCCTACATGTGAGACTCTTACATCACACATTGCTGTGATGTCTGTGCCAGTTAGATGGGCTTGCTACACACATGTACCTGAGCAACAGGCAGTCACTACTTGTATATGAGATTATTGATGCAGCATACAATGCGCAGCTATGACTGCACATTCACATTTGACTGTTTGATTAGCTAGAGGCACAGAGGGTCACATTGATGACGGTTTATGCTAAGGCACTCATGGTTTCGTTTTCAAAAGATATGTCTGTGCATTTCATGCTGTGCTATGCATGACATGATCTATGACTGCTTTCTAATGGCCAGCTCCATTGTCACCATTACCAAAAATGCTAAACCAGGCGTTACATGGTGTAAGTATATTCTTTTGCAAGCAACATCTCAAGATCAGTCTAGCTTGACAGCAATGAGCAGATAGTAGCTGGTATAGGCAATAATGTTACGGCTGGACAGATACCAGTACAATTAATTTATGTTAGTGTGCCATCCCATATTTTTTCATACCCTAAGGGCTACAATAGCTTACAGAGACACCTCAGATGATGCATAGTTAAATATGTGTGACCGATAGCAGAATGGAGCAGCCAAATTCAAATTATGCATAGGTCAACATGCCCACTGAGCCATGTACAAACATGCTGTAGAACCAGATTCCCATGTGAACATGACATTGTTACTTTGGAACAGCAAGGCAGTACTTTGCATGTCACAATCCTTGCAACAGCAAAGCTACCGATGCCTGTAAGCGCAAACAGTCCACATGGCCTGGAGACCATGCTGTGCTTTTGTATGAGACCCAGGTGGCTAGACACAGATACTGCTGAGTTACAGCTGACTGACATGGATGTCAATGCCTGCGTTGTCCGTTAGACGGTGGTCCCAGTCTGTTGCCATCGGTGTGTCAGCAATAAACATTACCTGATGGCAAGGATTGGCATGTTATATGTTTGCACATTGCTGACATGAGAAGTATGCATGGTGCAACTTGTTATGTTGATCATTCAAGATGCTACTGATCATATATAAATGGCGGTGTGCATTGCATGACACACAACAGAAGGGAAAACTGGTCTGACAGGGGAGACAGCCTATATCTTTGAAGTTCCTCTCAACGTCATTATGCCCGAGTAGGTTGTACTGTCCGTCGCTGTCGAGGATGAGGCCCATCTACTCTACAAGACTTGTGATGCAGGGGACCTGTGAGTAGGCAACTAAGAGGGTCCACTTGCATCTCCTGTATCTGTAGTTTCAAATGCATACTTAGAGTACCATGCTGTACCTAGGCTTGTATGATCTGGACTGACCAGGGATTATGCTGGCTGAGTCAGTGACTCAGCGAGGATGTTGTGATTTGAGGCCTGGTGTAGTATTAAAGTTTGGGAGATGGTTGGCTGTGAAGCAGAGGAGGCCCAGGGGGTTGTATCTGAACATTAGCCGTAAACAGACTGCTTGTACCAAACTGTTTTCCATGGACAATATGGAACATGTGATCTGCTTGCCAATGTTGCCATTCATGAGGCACATATGTGGTTCAGCCTATCATCACCACATGGATTAGAGCACTTGGGTGTATGTAGGATTTCCATGGATGCTATCGGGACAGATATTTCTGTCAGGCATACTCCTGACTGGAGTGGAGTGGCTTGTTGTCCACACTGTACTGCTACATGAACCATACATGATGGCTGGCCAGCTTGCACAACACAGTTTCATGATGAGTATTTGTACATTGCTTGAGAGATACAACATTGTGTGACATTAACATTTCTTCTTAGAAGCATGCTTGTCTATGTGCTCAACTGTGCTTGCAGATGTGTGGTTATTTTGATTGTTGTAGTTGTGCTGAAGAGCAAAATTACACACATCATGCAATTGACATGTGTAAACTTGTAGTGATAATCCAGATCTAGGTGGTGCACCTTCTGGAGGCTAAAATAATTCATTTCATGTCCGTATGACCCAAAACAATGTCCATTCCTGTTGTCATAGGTTGCATGTTGTTAGCATGTTAGGGCTGGACTTATTGTATTCCCTGTAGCACTTCACTCATGTGTATGTCTGTTCTCTGTCTTGGGAGTGTGAACACAGAGCAAGAGTTATTGGATGAGGATGTAGCCCATTCTACCCCTTCATTGCCATGACACACTCATGTTGTTGTGCATGTGACATCAACACTTTATTGACATTACATTGACAAGTGCATGGTGAAACATACACATTGTTGTGTGCTGCTGTCTTGCCAGTTGGCCCATGGCTGCCATATGTGTCATTGTTTGTGCTTATGTGACTATAGCATTGTCAGATCATTGCTGTGTTGTCGGATGATTCATGCACAGTGTCAGTGATGCATGACATGTGCTTATTGGTCATTCCAATGGCACATGTGTCATCTTTTGAGGTATTCCCACTTTCTGTTGTTGTTTGACTGTGTATGCTTGGTGTTTGAAGCATTCCCTGAACTGTATTGAAACATCAGTTGTTGTCTCTGTACTATCCTCTGTATCTTCATCCTCCACACCAACAAGTGGATACAGTGCAGATTAGCAATGTATATTTGATACTGTTGTCAGTTACCTTTATTCCTGTGCCATTGAATTCACAGTTATGTTAGATTTCACATATTATGATGGTTTTTAGCTATGTGGCCACAGCTACGATGATGCATCAGACATACAGTGTATGTTGTACTACGCTCTTGTATTTAAACAGACCTGTAGGTGCTCCTGTGATGACACAACACACAGTTATTGATTCTCACTGAGGGACCATACACATTAATTGGCTCAGATGCCCAATACGTTGTTCCATCCCCACTCTTCCTTTAATTGGTGTCATGTCCCCTGCTAGTTGTGAGAGCTGTGAGGCACTGTTGTTTTGTGAACTTTAACTTACCAGATTGATCAACTTCAGAAGTCAGAAACCAAGCATACAAGACTTTTGTGTAGTGATATTTTATTTTTCAAAATAACAATCTGTGGACTTTTTTTTCAAAGAAATGCATGTGATGAGACATTTGTTGCAGTGATTAGGTAAAAAAATGGCAGATGATGGCATCCCTACTTGCTGTTCCAGCAGCAGAAGCTGTGATGTGTCTAGCATCAGCTTCTTCGTCCTGGCCTTCCTCTGGATTGTCCTGCTCCTCCTGGTCTTTAGGCAATGGTGTGTTTGTCCATACACAAATATTGTGCAAAATGCAACAAGCCATTATAATTTTACAGACCAGTTCAGGCCTGTACAGGAGTCTCCCCCCCACCCCTCTAACCCCCCCACCCCGAAATATCAAGGCACCGGAACCTTGATTTGAGGACTCCAAAGGTCCGTTCAATGATGGCCCTTGTGCGTCCAAGTGCAACATTGTGGTCTCTCTGGGCCTGTGTGTGGGTCACTTTGATGGGGGTCATCAGCCATGGTGAGAGTGCATATCCTTGATCACCTGAAACAGATAATGGAGAGATGTGTACATTAGTATTTGTGCCTGCTGTGTTTGCAGAGTGGCTTTTTTTGGTGCGTGTGCATTTTGCAACTTTGTACTTTCTGCGTTGTCATGTGGTGGTTCAGACAATTAACCTGCATCACTGAAATTGGCTTGCCTGTACTTAACAGCCTACACATCACCATAATGTCATTGGCCAGGTCCTGTGTATGACCTCCATGTTGTGACTGTCAGGATGTCTGGGTCACTCCAAAACAATTTGAGATTATTTACAGGGCTGTTGCACGAACAGTACGTCACTTATGCACAGATTATTTTGGGTGCACCTTTGGCACATGGGCCTAGTGAAGGAGGCTCCTTGACTTTTGGCAGATTACTATGTTTGAACATCAGCAAGATACATCATTGGGAGTTATTGTGCTGAGGGTAGCTGAGAGCGAAAATCCTTGGATGCTAAACGTTTTACTCATTGTGGGTTCTTTATATCCACCTTGCCCCCAAGGTGAGTCAGTGTTTGAGTGACAGTGGCACTGCTACCTGGTGCACTTGACTTACTGGGACATGTGAAGACAATGGACATGTGTATTGATGTCCTTGGGCATGAGTTACCTTTGACTCTGCTTGTATGCATGTTGGGGTAATACCCATAGATATTGCTGTGTGTGTGTGTTCCCAATCGACACACATTTATTTGGCTAAATTTGTGCATCAGATTGCTACACCTCATCAGGGGAGTCTTATGTATGCACAACATGTAGTGAGATTGAGATTTCTATAGTTTGTATACTCTTTCTATGCATGCTCCATTCTGACACGACCAAGACTGATGTTTAATCAACTTTGGTAATTGTTTGTGTGCAGTTGGGGCTCCCTTCATGCAGCAATACTTGCAACCCCATGAGGCAGGCACCCCCTCTGCCTGGTGCATGGCTGACTGTGTTTTTGCATGTCAGCTAATTGTGCACCATCACAAGGGAGAGCAGGGTGATCTGTCATCTTGTTGTACATATGGCACATGTGTTTATTTCATGATGGATGCAGCCCAGCAGAAGCATATGTCTTGTGGCACGTGCTTCATTGATTAATTTCAATTTTTGTCTGAGGAGTTCTGCAAAATCTATATTCCGAGAGTGCCATAGTGGTTTGTGAGAGATTTTCTGGGCTACTTACTTATGTCTTGATTATTTGGCATTGGGTGTTTGTGTATAGTAGGTGGACCTGTTACAAGGTATGTCGTATTACATTTGCTACATATGCATTATCACATATTTGAGCTACATGATTGGGGACTTGAGGCATGTGGTGGTGTGTTCAATTTGTACTTACCAACAAGCAGTCCATTTCCATAGGTGCTATTCTCAAACCGCTGGCTGATGATCGATTGGCGAAAGATGTAGAAGCCATGCACACTCCCTGGAAAATTTGCAACTACATTGATGAACAGGCCCAGGTGGTCCACGATTGCCTGCACGTTCATTGAGTGTGTGTGCTTCCTGTTCCTGTATATATGTGCAGTGTCCGCAGGAGGCACAATTTGAACATGGATGCAGTCAATTGCCCCCAACAAATGCTGAAACCCAGCAATGGCATAGAAGCCTTGCTTGTTGTCAAGTTGTTCTTGCGCAGTGTTGGGGAAGGGTAGGTGCTGCAGCGTCAGGCTGATGATGGCTTCCAAGACAGTTGGGAGGAACCTGGAGAATGATGACTGTGAGACTCCACCCACTCTGGCAGTGGTTGGTTGGAAGGTACCAGAGGCCAACATGTGCAGCACTGCAAGTAGCTTTGTCTGTGGAGGGATGTTTGTGCAGCGCTGCGATGGTGCATGCAGCCTTGGCGCTATCTGAGTGAGTATGGGTAGGATGGAGGTCCTTTTTAGCCTGTAGTGGGCTATCGCATCCTCTGGCCGGAGGTCTATCAGGGTGATGCATTAGCGGTAAACCCACTCTCTTCTGCGGTGCTGCCTCTGTGGTGGTGCTGGTGGCGGCGGCGACCTTCTTGGAGCTCCAAGCTGCAAGAGTAGTACCTCCATGCCGTTGTTGAGAATGCCAATGAGGGTCTGGGTTAGTCTCCCTTATATACAGGTGTGTTTGCACCATTTTTTAGACCAGCTTTTTTCTGGTCTTAAAAACCTGCTGCTAACTGGACTTAGCAGCAGTTTTGGGGGATTATCGCTGGACAGAAAATTCATTGTAAATATCATGAAATGGGGTTACTGGTAGTTTTTTCACAGGAAGGCCCACCTTGCATCCCATTTTCATTAAGTTCCACAAGCAGAAGTGGCGAACTTGAAAATTAACGTTTATGCTGGAAAAGTGCCGCTAACTACAGTTAGCGGCAACTTGTACATACGTCGATAAAAAAAAAGCTGCCGTAACGTAAAAAAATTGACGCTACAGCGGCGTTAAGCTCTTGTACATATGCCCCTGAGCATGTGCAACCTATTGTCAAGGAGGCTAATGCTGTTCTCCATCAGTAACTCATGAATATGTGCATAAATCTCAACTTGATGCTACCTCATCACACTAGAGGTGAGGTCCATGTGATGCACAGCCAGACTGTGTTAAACAACATACAGGACCATTTACCCAAAATATTTATGTCATCACAAACAACCAAAATGTATGAGCAAGGCCCTCACCAGTGGCGTGTGGGTCCATGAAGGCATCCACATCTCCCTAAGTGATCAACGGTCTTCCAGCTGTGACAAATGAATACAAAAATAATGTTTTGGATTAGACATTACTTTTCACGTGTCATGTACATAATTGAAGTCATCTATAAGATAATTTAAGAACTGTAACAGTCATGTCTCTGTTCACGTTGCATACATGAAGGGATGTGCTTTGCCTGTCTGACACACAATACATGACCATTGCAGCCTTGTGGACTACAAGACAATCCTGATAGTCTACGTGATCATATTGTGACTACAACTTGAGGGACACATTTACAAGGCACTGTTTGCCTTCACAACGTCAATTTACTTGATGTTGTGTAGTCAATATGGGCCTAGCATTTTTCACATGGATGTGTCACGACACTTCACATGTTAAGATCCGGCCTTGTGTATAAGACTGCTTTTCACCCTGAACTTTGTGTGAAGTGTTCCTATGGGAATTTGTGTGGCGATGGGCAGTACACCATGACAACCATATCATCTTGCAATGGAGCAGATTTAAAAGGGTGGCATACATATGGTCCTGCACCGTAATTGTGAACAGTTGATAAATACCCTGAGCCTTGCACTACGGGGATAGATGAGTGATTCCATCAGCTTGTGTGTCTTTTCCATGTGTGCTGTGTTGTGCAGCTCACATAGGCCCTTCGTGCACAATGCAAGTCCTCACAGACAAATGTCTTTGGCCAGTATCTATGTATGCTGCATTGCGCAGCACACATAGAAACGTGATACAGCACTTACTGATGTTTATGTGCCGGAGGGTACACAATTATGCACATGGTCAGTCATTCACATCAACGTGGCACACTTGCACAATGGTGCAAATGTGGCTGTGTTGGAGCTATGCATCTTAGATTTACCAAAAGGGGATGGCATCATCCTGTTGCGTATATAACATTGTGTCACTGACTACAGTTGTTAAACAAGACAACACACTGTGATTTCAAACAACTTTTGTCATTTACCTGCCAACAATGATCCCCAGGTGATCCAGTAGGTCTCCCTCACGCCCGACACAATCCTGCCATCGGTGCTTCCACTGGTGGACAGTCCTGTCCACCCCGAAGATTTGCATCATGTGGTTGCGTAGATGCTCCCACCTCACCTTCCTGATCTTCGCATCATAGCCTTGGTGGACCCGTCCCCCACTCTCCATCATCCGTGGCAAAAAAAAACTTCCTGAGCCAGAGGAAGTCCCCCAATGCCCCCTCTGACATCCTGCCCTCCCTACCCTGACCCAACATCTCAAAAAACACTACTAACCACACTAATATTAAATAAAACCCAAGTTAATACCCTAAAAAACAGTAAAAGCTACAAATATACCCCTAAGACAAACACCCGACAAGATAATCACAAAGATGCAAAAAACACGTAATGACAAAGAAACAGGACTCAACAGGGAAAGTAGTGACAGTGGACTAGACACAGAACCACTCTCTTACACACCAACACCAGCACAGACACATCTCAACACCTCAACAAAGCTCAACAGACACTAACAGTGTGGTTAAAAGAGAAAGTGAAAGTGTACAGTACTCCTCCATGGAACAGGATGCAGACTGACGTTTGCGCCCCGTTTTTGGACTTTGCAATGAACATTTTGCCGCTAAGGGGTAAGCGGGAATCTTTCCTTGTAGAAACATGTATTTTGCAAGTGTTTTCCATGGTGGTTATGAAAAATATTATCGCTTACGTGAAATAGCGGTCAAAAATTTGCTGCAAAGTACTAGTTAATCAACAAATGTACCACGTTTGAGGATATAGCATGCCTAACAACACCATATGGCTAAAGGGTAGAATGTGATCTGTGTTGTGTGGGTGACTCTAGTCAATCTAATATGTCTTGATATCAGTAATCCAGAGCTGTCAACATGCACTTGTTCCTCACATTGATGCCTATCCAAATCCAGTCATGTGTGTTAGAAAATGCATGCATCAGTGGTAGTCATAATGGTTACCATTGGTTGTATGTGTGACTACATATGAGACTGTTACATTACACATTGCTGTGATGTCTGTACCAGTTTAATGGGCTTGCAACACACATGAACTTGAACAACAGGCATTCACTACTTGTATTGAAGATTTATATGCAGCATACAATGCAAAGGATTGACTACTGAATCAATTTTGAGTATGTGCTTAGCTGGAGGCAAAGATGTGCACATTTATGACGGGCTGTGCAAAGGCATTCATGGGCATGATTTCAAGAGGTTGTGCTACTCATTTTAGAGGCTGCAAAGCGGAAATTATTTTTGGGCGGTGTCTATCGACCAAATCCAATGTCATGTTACCGACGTATGTACAATACTTTGTTACATGGCGTAAGGATCAGCTTGTGTCAAGCACAATTGCCCATCACTCTAGCATGACAGCGATACACATCTTGAAGCTAGCAGAGAAAATGATAGGACAACTGGACAGGTAGCGGTCAAAATATTTGATGTAAGTAAGCCCTCCGTCACTTTTCAGCCTCTAAAGGCTACAAGAGCTTACAAAGACACCTCTGATGAGGTATTAAGAAATGTATGTACCTGAATGCAGAATGGAACAGCCATGACCACATAATGCAGAGGTCAACAAGCCCCGCAAAGCCATGCACAAACATAATGTAGACCCAGAGTCCCAGGTGAACAGGACATTGTTGGCTGAAAACAGCAATGCAGCACTTTACATTGCGCACTCCTTGCAACAGCATGGCGTCCAATGCCTGTAAGCACAGACAGTCCCCATGGACTTGAGACCATGCTGTGCTTTTGTATGAGACCCGGAGTGGTAGACACAGGTACTGCAGTTACTGCAGACTGACGTTGGAGATGGTGCCTATGTCATGCACTAGCCAGTGGTCCTTGGCTGTAGACATTGATGCGTCAGCAATGACCCTTACCTGGTGGGAAAGTCTGGCATGTCAGATGTAGACACATTGCTGACATGACAAGCCCGCATGGTGCACCTTGTAGCTGTGATCAGTCGGGGTGATCCGGATCAAGAACAAAGGGTAGTCTGCATTGCATGACACGCACCAACACTACACTGGGGTGACAGGGGAGACATCCAATGTTGTGCTATGCCTCTCAACATCATCATGCCAGAGGAGGTTGTGCTGCCCGTTCACTGTGGAGGGTGGGGCCCCTGACCTGCACAAATCTTGTGCGACTAGGCAACTAAGAGGGGCCAGTTGCAATTCTTGCATCTGGAGGTTCCCTTGCATACTCGGAGTACACTGCTGTACCCAGGCTTATGAAATCCAGACTGACAGAGGATTCTGCTGGCTGAGTCACTGATTCGGAGAGGGCGGGCGGTTTGAGGCGGTTTGTCGATGTCCAGGAGGAGATGGTTGGGTGTGGAGCGGAGGAGGCTCAGGGGTGGTATCTGACCAGAAGAATTGGGCACACTACTTGTACCACCCAGATTTCCGTGGGCACTGTGGAACATGTAATCGGCTTGCCAAAGTTGGCATTCAGGAGGCAAACGGGTGGTGCAGCCTTACCTCACCCCATGTTATTGAGCTCTTGGGTGTACGATGGATTTCCCTTGGTGCTATCTGGACGGAGATTTCAGTGTAGCATAACCTGACTGGAGTAGAACAAGATGTCGACTTTATCCATATGATGTGGTATTGGCCCACATTATCTTCATACTGGGCACAAATAGCAAGCTCACTACGGGAGGTGGTGGTTGGGCACACATGGGATACTGCAGGGAGCTGTCTGCTAGGTCTTTACCCATGCCCTAAGGGGTTCAAAGTTCAGGCAAGGTTTGCAGATCGAGCACTCATATTAGCGAAGCGTCCCATAACTCGCCGCTGGAAATCAGCAAGACCACCAACCTGGACTGCTTGGAGGGAGGAGCTAGAACACTGGGGCCTAGCAGAAAGTGGGGCAATACGAAGGGAAGATAATGTGAGGGTTACGTAAAGTACCTATCGCCATGTCCTGGGATGCATTACTGGAATCCTTCAAAGCTCTGGACAAGGACGAACCCCACAGTTGTGCCAATGCTACACACACGACAACTCCTGTAAATTAGCCGCATCCCATAACACGTATAAAGTGGAGAGGAGGAACAGCAGTTGGGAAGGGTACGATACAATCAGGGTGCATACAAGATACCTGACCACCTTACAACATTCCAATAATGAAAAGTAGATGCTTCCATAATGTGTACATTTGGCGCCCGGGGTAGGCAAAGGTTCGCCTGGGGTCTCTTACACAACTGGTTAGTAGAGAGTCTGCCCCATTAGTTAGTCTCAAGGGGGAGGGGGGTTATTTTGGTTGATAAAGGTGAATATAAAAACAGAGACCTATAGCATTAGATCTGGGGCTCGATCACAGATATTTCGCCAGCAGCTCTTCTCACCAATTGCAGAATTGATGCTTGAAATATGCTCACGAACGTACATTACTTTTGCATAATGTTCAGGATAACAGTGCATATTATACTGTGCTTTAAAAAACTGAACATGTATGTACTATGACTGCTTGTATACGCTCATAATGTATTTACAAAAAACTCAATAAAATCTGTTATAAAAAAAGAATACACCTGGCTGGAGTAGAGTGGCTGGTTGGCCACACTGGACTGCGACAGATGCCATATATGATGCCTGGCCATCTAGCGCAACGTGTGTGTTCAAGAGTATTTTGTACATTCTTGAGAGATACAACCGTATGTGACATGGACATTTCATTTTAGATGCATGGTTGTATTTATGTTCAACTGTGCCGGCAGATGTAGGGCTATTTTGCATGGTGAAGTTGTGATTAATCCCTAGATTATGAAGAAAATGAGGCCTCGTCAGGTCCCCAAACAAGATTCACAGCCACTTGTATAAATGAGTCCAAAGTTTCAACAAATGTTTCACTATTTTAATAATTTCTTTTTATCCGAAGGTTCTCCTTATTTTAATCCAAACTTATTTATCATGTTACATCCACGTTTCTTCATCTTGTTTCAAAAGTGCCTATCCAGGCCTTTTCTCAGCAGCACAAGAGTGTTCATGATTCCTTATGTCACAGCCACTTCAAAGTCTACCCAATGCATTTCGGGATCATTCCCTTCCTCAGGGGTAACTAAAATATAGGATGTTAAAGAGAACACATCAGCAAGATCTATAAATACTAAACTTAATTCAATTGTTTTCTACTAATGCACCAAATGCCTCCAATTTCATAGTCCGCATCTACATGTTGTTTTCCATCATGTTTTTTAGTATGAAAAGCAGGTATTTGGTAATTGGTTATTTTGCATGATGGTAAGGTTATACTTTATCTCAATGGCCTGCACTTTGTTGATTGACTATCAGTTTTTATTAAAAACACTTGAGGTTACGTGGCACTAGAATATCTTTGTTGAAAGACTTTTGTCAGATACCTTTTTTCCTGTGGCACAGAATACACAGAGATGTTGTATTTAAAATTTTATAATGGATTAGAGTCGTGTGACACCAGCTACACTGATGCATCAGACACACATTGCATGTTGTACTACGCTCTTGTGTAAAAACTGACCTGATTGTGCTGAGGAGAACACACAACAAGCACTTTTTATTTCTCAATGAGAAACCATACGCAGTCAGAAGTTCAGAACCCCAAAACATTGGTCCATTCCCAGTCTTACTTTAGTTGGTGTCATATCCCCTGCTAGGTGAGTGGTCTGTGTGACACTGTTGTTTTAATAACGTAACTTTACATGATTGTTCTCCTTCTGAAGTTACAAACCAAGCATACAAGACATTGTTGTAGTGATATTTTATTGGACGAAATCACAAGGTGGAACCTTTGTTCTAAGAAATGTTTGTGACAAGACATTTTCATGTTGTCCTTATGAAAAAAAGTTCCAGAGGATGGCATCCCTCCTTGCTGTTGCAGCTACAGAAGTTGTGGTGTGGCTTGCATTGCCTTCTTCATCCTCCTGCCCATCCTCTGGATTGTACACCTCTTCCTGGTCTTCTGGCAGAGGTGTGTTAGTCCCTATGCAGATATTGTGCAAAATACAACATATTATTTTGCAGACCAGTTCAGGCCTGTACAGGAGTCTTCCCCCCGAAATGTCAAGGCAACGGAACCTGTATTTGAGGACTCCGAAGATCCGTTCCATGATGGCCCTTGTGCGTCCCAGTGCCACATTATAGTCTCTCTGGGCCTGTGTGTGGGGCACTTTGATGGGGGTCATCACCCATGGTGACAGTGCATATCCTTGATCAGCTGAAACTGAAAATGGAGAGAAGTGTACATTAGTATTTTGGCCCGATGTGTTTGCAGAGTAGGCTTTTTTATTTTGTGTCCATTGTGCAGCTTTCTACTTTCTCCTTCAGCATGTTGTGGTACATACAATTGACCTGCATCGCTGACATTGTATTGCCTATACTTTACAGCCTACACATCACTATGATGCCATAAGCCAGGTCCTGTGTAATACCTCCATGTTGTAACTGTCAGCATGTATGGGTACCTCAAAACACTTTGACGTTTTGCACATTACTATGTATGTGCATCAGCAATATCCATCACTGTGAGATATTGCACTTAGGGTAGCTGGCACCGGAAGTACTTGAATGCTAAATGTTGTACTCAATGTGGCTTAGTTACTTCCCCCTTTCACCCCAGGTGGGTCACTGTTTGAGACGCAGCAGCTCTGCTACCTGGTGCACTCTACCATGTCAAGTCAACGCACGTCTATTCATGTCCTTGGGCATATGGTAACTTTGAGTCCGTTTGAATGCGTGTTGGGGGCTGGCCATGGATATTGCTGTGTGTGTTTCCAGACAACACACATTTATTTGGCTACCTTTCTGCATCTGGTATTAATTTTACACCTGGAAATGCATCAGATTGATACACCTCACCTGGGGAGGTGTACGGATGCGCAACATGGAGTGATTTATATTTCTCTTATTTGAATGCTATTTCTATGCATGCTGCATTCTGACACAACCCATAGAGAGGGTAATTCCACCTTTGTGATTGTTTCTGTGCAATTAGGTGTCCCTTCATGAAGAAATACTTTCCTCCCCATGACGCAGTTACCCTTGCACCATGGTACATGGGTGCCTGTGTTGGTGCATGTCAGCTAATTGTGCACCAGCACAGGGGATAGCAGAGTGATCTGTCATCTTGTTTTACATATGCTGCATGGCTTTGTTTCAGAATTAATGCAGCACAGCGCAAGCAGATGTCTTGTGGCACCTGCTGCATTGATTCTTTGCAATTTTTGTCTGATGAGTTCTGCAAGATCTGTATTCCTTGAGGGACTTAGTTGTTTGTGAAAGTATTTCTAGCCTACTCCCTTGTTGGGACTACTTACATATATTTTGTTCTGTGCCATTATGTGTTTGTGTATAGTAATTGGCCTAGTTACAATGTATGCAGAATTCAATTTGCTACATGTGCATTCTCACATAGTTGAGCTACATGATTGGGTGACTTGAGGTGTGTGGTGTGTTCAGTTTGTACTTACCAACAAGCAGTCCATTTCCATAGATGCCATTCTGAAACCGCTGGTTGATGACGGATTAGCGGAAGATGTAGGAATCATGCACACTGCCTGGATGTTTGGCGACGACATTGATGAACACTCCAAGATGGTCAACAATTGCCTGCACATTCATCGAGTATGTGTGTTTCCTGTTGCGGTATATGTGTGCAGTGTCTGCAGGAGGCGCATGTTGCACATGGGTACAGTCGATTGCCCCCAGCACATGCAGAAAACAAGCAATAGCATAGAAGCCTTGCTTGTTGGCAAGTTGTTCTTGCCCAGTGTTGGGAAAGTGAAGATGCTGCGGCATCAGGCTGATGATGGCATCGAAGACAGTGGGGAGAAACCTGGAGAAGGATGCCTGGGAGACTCTGGCCACTCTGGCAGTTGTGGGTTTGAAGTTGCCTGAGGCCAACATGTGCAGCACAGCAAGTAACTTGGTCTGTGGAGGGATGTTAGTGCTGCACTGCGATGTGGCCTGCAGCCTTGGCGCTATCTGGTTGAGTAGGCATAGGACCTTTTTAGTCTGTAATGGGGTATCACCTCCTCTAGCCGGAGGTGTATGAGGGTGATCCTTTGCCAGTAGACCCGCTCTCTTCTGCGGCGCTGCTTCTGTGGGGGTGGTGGCCTTCTTGGGGCTCCAAGTTGTAATAATAGTAGCTCCATGGCATTGTTGAGGTTGCCAATGAGGGTCTAGGATTGTCTTCCTTATATACAGGTGTGTTTGCACCATTTTTAGGACCAGGTAAGTCTTGACATTAGAAAACTGCCGCTAATTTGAGTTAGCTGCAGTTTTGGGGGATTATCGACATACTAGGATTTCCTTGTAAATATCGCATAGTGTGTTCAGCTGCAGGTTTTTCACAGGAATGCCTACTTGCATCTCATTTTCGTTAAGTCCTGCTAACAGAAGTGGCGATCTTGAAAATTCACATTTACTCTGGAAAAGTGCCGCTAACTGCAGTTAGTGGCAACTTGTAAATACGGCGATAACAAAAAGTCGCCGTAACACCAAACAATTCACGCTATGGCAAAGTTAAGTTCTTGTAAATATGCCCCTATGTGTTCAATTAACTCTTTGGCTCCATGCGCCATCGAAATTCATAAAAGGGGGGTAAAAAAATCGGAATCGCATAAAGGCGCTCTTCTGCTGAGGCCGCAGATTAAAATCAAAATAAGGTTGCCTTGAGCTAGAGAAGGTTTCTATGGTGTACCTAATATGCTAGTACCTAGGGGCTACGTCAATGTCCTTACTCAAAGTTAAGGATTTAATCCCCTTTTCAACACTAATTTAGATGTTGATCTAGACATAGATGCTAGTGTCGCCATCGAGGGGAGCTTATATTCTTCCAGCAGCTCTTCCAGTTGCCTTCCTGAGAAAAATGCTCCTCCTCAGGGTGCAGTTAATGCTTTATGAAATAAGTGTTAGTTCCTGCCTCCTTTGCCTCTATAAAGTAATTGATCCAATTAATGTCAATTAAAGCAGATAACGGCATCAAGCCGAATTCCAGCCTTATACAGGGAATTAACCGCCTTAAACGAAAGGCAATTTATGAACATGCAATCTAGGTTTCGCGTAAATGTGCTAGACCCCATTAGAGCCCCATATAAAAGAACTAGGATAATCTTTACCTTTATAACATCTAGCAAAGGACCCAGCGCTCCTCCCCCGTAGAGTGGGAAAACCTTTCTAATGCTTCCTAAATAAATGTAATTCTACTTTTTAAGTTCTCCACATGACATTTCCCAGAAGGAATTTTGTCTATATCAAAACCTGAATATGGGTATTCCTGGACCTCCTCTATTTTAATGGTTCCTATCTTCCAGATGGCCAAAGGACATTACCTTGTTTTTATTGACTTCAGTCCGTCCGCCATTGTTACGGATTTGGGACCGGCCGCCTATGAGGCGGCCTCCCTACAATCCGAATCACGATGCGACCGCCACCATGGCGGTCGCATCACCTATATTTTGCATTGTGGCGGGGATGCAGTCAGCAGCCCCTGCCACAATGCAAAATATAGGGCGCAGACACATCCCTGCACTACGTGGCAGGCACCCTGCGGTGCCTGCCACATGGTGCAGGGATATGTAGGGGGGCACCATAGGTGCCCCCTAGGGTACATCTCCCTGCCCCAGTGATTAAGGCGGGCCCGCTACGGGCCCCCAAATCCATTTCCGCCATTCGTTTTGTGGCGGTTTGTCCGCCACAAAATGAACGGAGGAAAGGGATATCATAATTCCTGTTGGGCTATGTTTCTGTTCCGACAGGCGGTCTTTACGACCGCTACGCTTCCCCAACGATTCCCCCCGCCATCATAATATGGTTGGGGGAAAACAGCAGTACGATGGCGGAAGGCCCGCCACCGACCGGCTGTCGGTGGCAGGCCTTCCGCCATCGTAATGAGCCCCTTTGTATTCATTTCTAGCACCCCATCAAATTCTTATCCCATTGATCATGTGTTATATGGTAATGACACCCCGCTTTCAGGTTTTTGGTGCCCTTACTAACAATGGCCCAAAAATCTTTATTATTTTTAGTGACTGTTGCGGCGTGCAGCTCTGCCCATTTTTGTTCTTGTTCAGTTTTTTTTAATATAGCGAATTTCGGTTTTTAGCTTAGATTTCAGTTTTTATGGCAGGTATACTGCATACCTTCCATTCAACAGCTGCCTTGTTTCTTTTCTATATCTCATCTTTAGTTGAGTAATTCTGCGCTCCATTAAACTTTTGGGCAGCACCTTATTAGTGATTATTCTTGGTAAAGTTTCTAGGAAGTTGAAGATTTGAGTGAGTAAAATGGTGAGGCAGGTGATATTACTTGTAAATCCCCCCATTGGGAATTCATAGTTGACAAAAAGCTTGTCACAAATGGTTGGCCCCAGATCTTAGCTTGTAGCTGATTACCATTAATTTCCCTTTTCTCCCAAAAAGTCGTCCTTGCCTAGCAACATTCCTGCTTTATATATATTCCACTATTCTAAATCTTAAGGCAATGTGTTGTGAGTTATCGCAACTTTCAAGTCTGGGTATTATTTTAAAATCTTGTAGGGTTTCAGAAACATGGATATGTAAAAATGTATAATCGATAACTGATTCTTTATCTAAAAATTTGAAAGTTGGATAGCAGGCTGATCAATCAGACGTCTACCAGTTGTATGGCGAAACCCCAGGCCCGTTAAGGTGGAGCAAACCAGTCTACACTGACAGGAAGATTTTTTGGAATTGAAGATTAGATCCACAACTGATAACTGTTGATGTGTACTATCCCCTTGGGGGTCTTTATGCCCTCGTTGGAAAAGGTTATTATTAAAGGCACCTATCAGCATGAGCCCAGACTTAGGAATTAGACCTAAGATGGCTCCAACATCTTCTAAAACAATTGCTAATTTCTTCCTATCCCAGACGTCTAAGGGAGGAATATAAACATTGATGAAATGAAGCTGTGAATTTATAGCAAATTTTACCCAAACTGTCAAAATATTTTTGTACCCATACGTACTGCTGTAATTAGAAACCTCTGAGGAGCATCTCAAATGTACCGATAAACCACCACTCAGCCTACCCCACAATCCTTTTTTTTTATGTAAACCATTTTTATTGGTTTTTGTCACAGTACAGTACAACATGTGTCATTTCATAATAAAATGTATTTCAGAGCTTACATTTGTGATCGCCATAAGATATTCACAGGAACAGGAGTAAATGGTTCAATATATTAATAACAGTTTTTGATAAACAACATCAACTACAGATCTCAACAATAGTGTCACCTTTTATATATTGTTTCAGTTCTTACTCATCTCTCTTCCTTGAGGCGTACCCCACCGTCTCATTGTGCACCATTTCTACTGTGTGCCAGTGTGTGTAATCCCTAACCTCCTCTCCTCCTAAGGGCATCGTGTACTTCTGGGCAGTCGTGTGATGTGATCTGAGGCAGGGACCCCTCGGGCCGCAGGGAATGCAGCTAGGGGTATCAGAGGCGAACTAGGGTGTGTGGCATCTCGCATGTGCGCTCTTGAGGCTTGCTTATCGCTTGTCCTTCCAATGGGGTATCATGCAGTAGTTGTAACTCCTGCATTATGCTCTCCCACAATCTCGCTATGGGAATTCTTCTCAACCCCCTGAACTCTTCTCTCCTTAGTGCCACTGCCTCTGTCCACCCCATTTCAATGTCGCCGCCCTCCAGTGCTGTTCACATGGGAGAGTATATGTTTTCCAGTGTATTGCTATTAAGTGGCGTGCTATAAGTAGTGCCAGGTCTATGAATCGGGTGGTCACCTTTTGGGACTTCGTTCACCTGTATAGACCTAGCATGCCCCTTCCAATGTATGTAGCTCTGTATTGCCCGTCAGTGTTGCTATTCTATTCTATTCTGACGGTCCTGTAGAGCGCATGGCTACCAGAAGGTATCCCAGCGCTGGAACAGTCATCATGTAAACGTAGTGACCAAAGAGCCAATTGCCAAAAAGCCAGGTTTTCAATGACCTGCATAAAGAAAGCACGCATGATAGCTGGCGGAGATCGAAAGGAAGGGAACTCCACAGCTTGGGAGCGTGATGTGAAAAGGAGCGGCCTCTCCAATGAAATCTCCTACATTTGGGGACCTGCAGCAAAACAGCTGAGGAAGATCTCAAGGACCTTTCAGGGATATAAGGAGTGGCTACTGATCTCAAGAGAGCAGGGCCTTTCTTGTGAAGAGACCTATGCAAAATGCATAAGGCTTTAAATTGGACCCGCTGTTCCACTGGGAGCCAATGGAAGTCTCTCAGGGCCGCTTTTGCGGATTGCTGTCGGGGAAAATTCAACAGAAGCCAAGCAGCAGCATTCTAGATAGTCTGGAGCCTCTTTTTCACATAATAGGAGGAGCCCAGATAAAGCACATTGCCATAATCAAGCCGGGAGATGAGGGCCTGAACAATTAGTCTCCTGGCCAGAAAAGGAAGGAGGTTTAAGACCTTTCTTAACTGTCTCAAAACGCCAAAGCAGTTGGCTGCAAGTATTTTGGCTTGGTGCTCCATTGTGAGGCTGGAGTCTAGCCACATTCTGAGGCTCTTTATAGCTGTTTTCAGACTCGGCAGCTGGTCTAGACAGTCAGGCACAGGGGAGGGAACCCTTTCGTTAAAATTGTAACCCAATAGCATAACTTCAATCTTGTCTTCGTTCAGCTTCAGTTTACAGTTAGCCATCCAACTGGCCACTTCCTGAAGACACAGGACAAGACTGAGGTGAGCAGAGTTGGGATCAGGAGAGATGGAGATCACCAACTGGATGTCATAGGCATAAGAGATCAATGACAACCCAAATGAGAGGACGATTTCAGCCAAGGGATACATATAAAGATTGAAAAGGGTGGAACTAAGGGAAGACCCCCTGGGGCACCCCAGAGCATGAAGGAAGCATGTGGGAGTACCAGGATGGATCAAGCACCTGGAAGGTTCTATCCGTCAGAAAAGAAGCAAGCCATTTCAGAGCATGGCCGGCGACACCTACTCTGGATATCCTATGGATGAGTATTGCATGGTCTACTGTGTCGAAGGCTGCGCTAAGATCTAATAGGATACTGGTGGCTGAGACTTCTTTGTCCAGTAGGGATTTAAGTTCCTCGACTACGGCCAGCAGAGCCGTTTCTGTGCAATGCTGAGGTCTGAATCCCATTTGAGTGGAATGGAGGATTTTTTTGGACTCAAGGTAGGCGGACAGATGTTTGCTGACATATTTTTCCTTGAGCTTTGAGGGGCCTGGCAGCTCGTGCATCAGTAACCGCAATGTCACTGCTGCCGGGCAATGCCAGAACATGTGTGCTAAATCTGCATTGTGTGTGTGACATCTAGGGCAGAGGTGGGAAGCCTGGAACATTTTATGGAGGCTTGCAAGGGTAAGGTAAGCTCTATGCAATATATCTCATGTTGGATATATTGGAACGTAGCATTGGAGGACATTTGTCATGGATATTGTGTGGCCCTTTCCCCTGACCTATGTCTCTTTCCCAAACTCTATGCGTCGCTAGCAAGAGGTCAGTTGTCATGTGCGCGTACACATTGGCAAACCAAGTGATCAGACAGCGGCCACCTCCGATGATGTGTAACGATGATGTGTAATGTGTGCACGAGGGGATGTCGTTCGGTTCCGTATCTGTGACATTCCATAGACAGCCCAGCCTAGCTCAGCTCCCAATCTGCCTTATGCCCCACAATCCTTCAGTTGCTGGAATACTCAATGATATATAATTTTGAATATAGAAACCTGATAATTCACAGGTTTCCTGTAAGCAGATAATATCATACATGTTAAAAAAATTATATAGTTCCTATTATGTTTCTTTTCGTGATTGTCCCATATCCTAGAGTAGGTTAACTATTTCTGAAGACCCCATCTGAAGCATCAAGTTAATTTCCAAGGACACTTCTGGACTATTGGGTCCACTTCTGAGGCATTATCTGGAGAACTGTGTTAAGTGGCTAAAGTTCCATCTGAAATACTGTGTCCACTGTATGATGCCTCATCTGGTGTATGTTTACCGTCCTTAGAGGCCACATCCTCTGTGTTTTGTCAAGTTGAGGAGGACACATCTGGAGGTTGTCCAATTGTTGATGAAACATCTTACTCTCCTCTCAGTACTATTACCCTCTCCACTCCTTGCTTTTCCTTCTTCTCTCCCACACCTCTCCTTTTGCTCCTCCCTGTCACCCCCCTTTTTTTTCTTCCCACTTTTTTTTCTCTCTGGCCTCCAAAGTTTGATGGGTCTTCTCTGTTAACCTCTCTTTGTCAGTTCCTTCAATCCAATTGTTTTACTGTAATGTGAAACTTGTTCTCATTGGTTTTGTTCCCCAGTAAAGTGTTCCGACGCCCTTGGGTAGAGTTGTGGTATAAAAAAAATGCAAAATAAATAAATGAATAGTGTGCTCCGCTCTTGAGGCCAGGTTGGATGCATTGTTTCTAGTTGTGAAGGCCACCTTAGTCATTTTGTGTCCATTGCTGGGCAGTACCTCTGGCATGCTGCCTCAATCTCTTGTTGGCTCATCTGGGGGCATAGTTACGAAGAAGTGGCGGAGCGCAGCGTTAGCCTCCTAGGCTTAAGGCCATGCTTCGCCACATCTGAAATGCAGGGCTGCACCCTTTTTACAACAATACAGTTCAGCCCTTTGTTTCCCCCTGCACTGGTGCTAATTTAGCCGCCTACCGCCAACACAGACACCCTTGCACCATATTGCAAGGGTGCCTGCGTTGCAAGGGAAGATTGTTTTTGTGCAGGAAGGTGTCCAATCTGAAATGGTGTTTTGTAACTTCTATGTGTGCTTAATGCAGCGCACATAGAAGTTGCAAAACGTCATTTTTTTAAATGATTGTTTATGTGCAGGAAGGGACATCGGGGCATATGTACAAGAACTTAACGCTGCAGTAGCATCCATTTTTGGACATTACTGCCGCTTTTTTTTATCGCTGTATCTACAAGTTGCCGCTAACCGCAGTTACGTGAATTTTTAAGAACGCCACTTCTGTTAGCGGGACTTAACGAAAATAAGATGCAAGGTGGGTGTTCCCGTGAAAAAACTGCAGCGAACCCCACTTCGCAATATTTACAATGAATTTTCGGTCCGGCGATAATCCCCAAAACTGCAGCTAAGTCCAGTTAGCGGCATGTTTTTAAGACCAGAAAAAAGCTGGTCTAAAAAATGGTGCAAACACACCTGTACATAAGGGAGACTAACCCAGACCCTCATTCGCATTCTCAATGATGCCATGAAGGTACTACTCTTGCAGCTTGGAGCTCCCAGAAGACCACAACCACCACCACCACCGCCACCACCACCGAAGCAGCGCCGCACAACAGAGCAGGTCTACCGCCAACGCATCACCCTGATAGACCTCCGGCCAGAGGATGTGATAACCCACTACAGGCTAAAAAGGACCTCCATCCTACGCATACTCACCCAGATAGCGCGAAGGCTGCAGGCACCAACACAGCGCTGCACAAACATCCCTCCGCAGACAAAGCTACTTGCGGTGCTGCAGATGTTGGCCTCTGGTACCTTCCAATCAACCACTGCCAGAGTAGGTGGAGTCTCACAGTCATCATTTTCCAGGTTCCCCCGACTGTCTTGGATGCCATCATCAGCCTGAGGCCGCAGCACTTATGCTTCCCCAACACTGCGCAGGAGCAACTTGAAAACAAGCAAGGCTTCCATGACATTGCTGGGTTTCCGCATGTGTTGGGGGCAATTGACTGCACCCATGTTCAACTTGTGCCTCCTGTGGACACAGCACATATATACAGGAATAGGAAGCACACACACTCAATGAATGTGCAGGAAATCGTAGACCACCTGAGCATGTTCATCAATGTAGTTGCAAAGTTTCCAGGGAGTGTGCATGACTCATACATCTTTCGCCAATCGATAATCAGCCAGCGGTTTGAGAATGGCACATATGGAAATGGACTTCTTGTTGGTAAGTACAAACTGAACACACCACACACCAATATGTGAGAATGCACATGTAGCAAATGTAATATGACATACCTTGTAACAGGTCCAACACCTATGCACAAGCACCCAATGCAAAATAATCAAGACATATGTAAGTCGGACCAACAAGGGAGTAGCCCAGAAAATCTCTCACAAAACACTATGGCACCAGTGGTGGCTGGTGACATTTGAAAGTGGTGAGGCGTAAAATGATTGTCGTACTGCACTGTGGCGAGTGAGCAACCTACAGGGGGTTCAGGGGGGTTCTCCCCTCGAGAAAATTTTCAAAAAAGAGTGGACAATGGTGCATTTTCAAGCAAATTTGAGAAAGCAGGAAGGTTAATAAAGCAATTGTGAAAGTGCAGTTATTACATTAATAAAGAGATGTCACTTAACAACATAGGTAGTTGCTTATTCAGCATAACCAAGGTCATGCCGCCCGCTGCTCCGAGCATACGTGCTCGTGTTTCTAAAACTAAAATGCTGGAAAATATGTGTGTGACGTGCTGCCTCACATACAATGGCACACTGTACTATCTGTGTAATGTGCTTAGTGCAGCAATACAGATATAAATCCATAAGGAAGTCAGCCACACAGACTGAAAATCGTTCCCTTATATGTATCATGTGATTGGGGTAAGCAAGGTTCAGAGTTAACACTGCACTATTTGTAACCTGATTAGCGTAAGCAGGCAGGCTGCAAACACTGCAGGGTTTGTAGCATGTGTCTGACGTAGACTAACACACGCAGCATTATTTTTGTATCATGTTAGAATAAACACAGCTTATCTATTACTATCATGTCGTTAGTGTAAATACATCACTATGTGCATCACGTGCTTAGTGCAGCAAGGCACACAGACATACTTAGTGCAGGCAACCACACATACTCAGTGCGGGCAACTTCACAGCCTGTACACAGCTTGTTATGTGTACCCTGTGGTTACGGTAAGCAAACACATAGGTCACCCGAAGGACAACCTGTTTGTAGCATGTGATTTGCATGTATACTCCGACTCCGAAACCTCGCACACACACTTTGGCTAGCTCTTGGCCCTTGATGTGCTGTCCAATGTCATTCTTACAAACTCTGACGTCCCCTTTACTTCCAACAGTGATGCGTGGTACCGCTTGTTCGAGTCGAGTTCGAGTTATATAAAACTGCAAAGAAAAGTGCCCTACTGGCCCATTCAAAGCACAATAGTGCTGGAGTGCCATACTGCTTCATTCAAAGCACAGTGACGCTTGAGTGTGATACTGTCCCATTCAACACACAGTAGCACTGGAATGCCCTCGAGTCCCAATCAAAGTCCACTAGCACCAGAGCTCTCAACTGTCCCAGTCAAAGCACATTAGCCATTGAGAGCCCTACTGTCCCACTGAAAGTACAGTGGCACTGATGTGAAGCGCCTTACTTTCCGATTCAAATCATAGTAGAGCTGGAAAACTCAACTGTTCTACTCAAATCATTATAACCCTGGAGTGCCCTTCCGCCCTATTCGAAGCACAGTTGCACTGGAGTCCTCTACTGTTCAATTCAAATACAGCAACCCTGGAGTGTCCTACTGTCTCCTTCAAAACGCAGTAGCTCTGGGGTGCCCTACTGTCCCACCGAAAGTACAACTGCACTGGTGAGAATTGCCCTACTGTCCCATTCAATGCAAAGAGTGCCTAACTGCCCCACTGAAAGTACAAAAGCACTAATGAGAAATGCCCTTCTGTCTCATGCGAAGCTCTGTAGCGCTGGGAAGCCCTTCAGTTCTTTTCAAAGCACAGTAACGCAGGCGTGCACTAACTTCCCATTCAAAGCCCAGTATCACTTATTGCATTGTGCCATTCATAGCACAGTAGTGCTGATGTGTTCTACTGTCCCATTCAAAGCACAGCGGGCTCTTAAGAAAACCTTTAGGCCATGCACTTTTTTTTTAAAAACAAACGAAGCAACGTGCATCTGAATATAAAGAATCCAGGCCGTACAACATTCAAGGGATCACCTCACAGGGAAGTTAAAGATATATTGCTATTGGTCTACGGGTTTCCAGGAGAACGTCCAAAATAAAGAACAGTGAAACATAACTTATGTAGAATACGAAAGATAAAAAAAAGAAAATGAGGGAAAGTGGCCATTTTACACTGAGCATTACCCAGCACTGGCCCTGTCACTCCTGCTCCCCACTCACTGTTGCCACGCTGCCACAGAACAGAAATGATCCCGCTATGGACTAGTTTTATAAATCCTCAGGTGTCCCCCTGTTTCTCACATTTCACCTCCCTCGAAGGTCGCGTTCAGAGTTAGACGGTGTTTAGGGGAGTTGACCATGAGACAAAGCACAGCTGTGTTTTTCCACATGGCCAAAGCCTCTAACTCGTGGCAAGTGTTCAAGTGCTCAGTTCAACCCCGTAGTTTGAAAGCAGAGTAGTCATTTTTCACTTCACAAATACTTCAGAAGAAATCAGATGCAAAGCCCTCGTCACACACGCATGCAATACAACTTGCGAGTCATTGCAGCTCATTGTACCTACCTGTTGTCACACCCCAGCCTGTCAATAATCTGCAGTGCTATGCTGTAACTGCAGCCGGTGCCAGTGTCCGTCCTGAGCAATAAACACAGCCAACACATGGAATACAGCACACCTGCTGCATGCCCATTATGCCGAAATCAGAGCTGCACAGCCAAACTCTTCCACAGCCCACTCCCTCATCTCCCGTTATGCAATCAGGAGGCCTAAAAGTAGCGCGAAGGTAAGGGAGTGCTCCAATTGTTGCCACCCACTACTCTGTCTTGAGATAGGTCAGCCCTGCCCCTTACCATTCATTTCAATAGCACGCTGCTAAAACCGCCTGGGCCACAGCATAAGCGCCCCATTTAAAACCAAGCATTTTCCGCTTTCTCTGGCCACTCCCTTCAGGCTGACATCACTCTTCTCACATGTGCTTCGAGGGCGAGCAATAGTCCTCGCCCCAGCCAGCACATGCGCAGGAGGTCTCTGACCTCATCCCTTCCTAAAAAAAAAAAGAACGGAATTTGTAATCAACACGAAGCAGTGAGCACTTCATTTGAAGCTGCTGCATTGCATACAGTCTCTCTTATCTCCTCCCAGATCCTAGTCCGGAAGCTAGTAGGCCAACGCCCCTTTCGCCCGTTAACACCAGCCGCCCCTGTATGGCACCCTTGGAATATAGATTTTGCAAAACTCCTCTGACCAAAATTGAAAATAATCAATGCAGTACATGACACAAGACATATGCTTCTGCTGGGCTACATCCATCCTGAAATAAACACATGTGCCATATGTACAACAAGATGACAGATCACCCTGCTCTCACTTGTGATGGTGCACAATTAGCTGACATGCAAAAACACAGTCAGCCATGCACCAGGCAGAGGGGGTGCCTGCCTCATGGGGTTGCAAGTATTGCTGCATGAAGGGAGCACCAACTGCACACAAACAATTACCAAAGCTAATTAAACATCAGTCTGGCTCGTTGCAGAATGGAGCATGCATAGAAAGAGCATACAAACTATCCAAATCTCAATCTCACTACATGTTGTGCATCCATATGACTCCCCTGGTGAGGTGTAGCAATCAGATGCACAAATTTAGCCAAACAAACATTGACCCACCTTGGGGGCAAGGTGGATGTAAAAACCCACAATGAGTACAACGTTTAGCAGACAAGGATTTTTGCTCTCAGGTACCCTCAGCACAATCACTCCCAATGAGGTATCTTGATGATGTCCAAACATAGTAATCGGCCAAAAGTCAAGGTGGGTGCCTCACCAGGCCCATGCGCCAACGGTGCACCCAATAAAATCTGTGCATAAGCGACGTACTGTTGGTGCAACGTGCCTGTAAATAACCTCAAATCTTTTTTGAGTGACCCAGACATTCTGAGAGTCACAACATGGAGATAATACACAGGACCTGGCCAATGACATCATGGTGATGTGTAGGCTGTCAAGTATAAGCAAGTCAAATTCAGTGATGCAGGTTAATTGTCTGAACCACCACATGACAAAGCAGAAAGTACAGAGTTGCACAATGCACACACACCAAAAAAGACACTCTTCAAACACAGCAGGCAAAAATACTAATGGACACATCTCTCCATTACATGTTTCAGGTGATCAAGGATATGCACTCTCACCATGGCTGATGACCCCCATCAAAGTGACCCACACACAGGCCAAGAGAGACTACAACGTTGCACTGGGACGCACAAGGGCCATTGTTGAACCGACCTTTGGAGTCCTTAAAAGGTTCCGGTGCCTTGATATTTCGGGGAGGTGGGGGGAGGGCTCTTGTACAGTCCTGAGCTGGTCTGCAAATTTATAATGGTATGTTGCATTTTGCACAATATTTGTGTACGGACAAACACAACATTGGATGAAGACCAGGAGGAGCAGGACAATCCAGAGGATGGCCAGGACGAAGAAGCTGATGCTAGACACACCACAGCTTCTGGTGCTGGAACAGCAAGGAGGGATGCCATCATTCGCAATATTTTTACCTAATCACAATAAACAAATGTCTCATCACATGCATTTTATTTTTAAAAAGTACACAGAATGTTACTTTGAAAAATTAAATATCCCTACACAAAAGTCTTGTATACTTGGCTTCTGACTTCTGAAGTTTATCTATCTGTTAAGTTAAAGGTAACAAAAAAACAGTGCCACACAGCTCTCACACCTAGCAGGGGACATGACACCAATTAAACAAAGAGGGGGAATGGAACAACGTATTGGGCATCTGAGCCAATTAATGTGTATGGTCCCTCAGGGAGAATCAATTACTGTGTGTTGTGTCATCACAGGAGCACATACATGTCTGTTACATACAAGTGTGTAGTACAACATACACTGTATGTCTGATGCCTAATTGTAGCTGTGGCCACATAGCTAAAAACCATCATATGTGTAATCCAACATATCTGTGAATTCAATGGCACAGGAATCAAAGGTAACTGACAACAGTATCAAATATACATTGCTAATCTGCACTGCATCCACTTGCAGGAGTGGAGGATGAAGATACAGAGGATAGTACAGAGACAGTTCAGGGAATGCCTCAAACACCAAACATACACAGTCAAACAACAACAGAAAGTGGGAATACATCAAAAGACGACACATGTGCCAATAAGCACGCCATGCATCACTGACACTGTGCATGAATCATCCTATAACACAGCAATGATCTGACAATGCTATAGTCACATAAGCACAAACAATGACACATAGGTCAGCCATGGGCCAAATGGCAAGACAGCAGCACACAACAACGTGTATGTAGGACCATTTACCTGTCAATGTAATGTCAATAAAGTGTTTATGTCACATGCACAACAACATGAGAGTGTCATGGCAAAGAAGGGGTAGAATGGGCTACATCCTCATCCAATAACTCTTGCTCTGTGTTCACACCCCCAAGACAGAGAACAGACATACACATGAGTGAAGTGCTACAGGGAATACAATAAGTACAGGCCTAACATGCCAACAACATGCAACCTCTGACAACATGAATGGACATTGTTTTTGGACATACAGACATGAAATAAATTTCTTTAGACCCCAGAAGGTGCACCACCTAGATCTGGATTATCACTACAAGTTTACACATGTCAATTGCATGATGTGAGTACTTTTGCTCTTCGGCACAACTACAACAATCAAAATAGCCGCACATCTGCAGGCACAGTTGAACACATAGACAAGCATGCTTCTAAGAAGAAATGTTAATGTCACACAATGTTGCATCTCTCAAGCAATGTGCAAATACTCATCATGAAATGGTGTTGTGCAAGCTGGCCAGCCATCATGTATGGTTCATGTACCAGTACAGTGTGGACAACAAGACACTCCACTCCAGTCAGGAGTAATTCTGACAGAAATATCTGTCCCAATAGCATCCATGGAAATCCAACATACACCCAAGTGCTCCATAAGATGTGGGGATGATAGGCTGCACCACATGTTTGCCTCATGAATGGCAACATTGGCAAGCAGATCACATGTTCCATATTGTCCATGGAAAACTGTTTGGTACAAGCAGTCTGTTTACGGCTAATGTGCAGATACAACCTCTGGGCCTCCTCTGGGCCTCCTCTGCTTCACATCCAACCATCTCCCAAACTTTAATACTACACCAGGCCTCAAATCACAACATCCTCTCTGACTCAGCCAGATTAATCCCTGGTCAGTCCAGGCCATACAAGCCTGGGTACAGCATGGTACTCTAAGTATGCATTTGAAACTACTGATACAGGAGATGCAAGTGGACCCTCTTAGTTGCCTACTCATAGGTCCCCTGCATCACAAGTCTTGTAGAGTAGATGGGCCTCACCCTCGACAGACAGCACAACCTACTCGGGCATAATGACATTGAGAGACAATTCAAAGATATAGGATGTCTCCCCTGTCTGACCTGTGTCCTTTTGGTGTGTGTCATGCAATGCACACCACCCTTTGTACATGATCAGTAGCACCTTGAATGATCAACATAACAAGTTGCACCATGTATACTTCTCATGTCAGCAATGTGTAAACCTATAACATGCCATTCCTTTTCACCAGGTAATGGTCATTGCTGACGCACCGATAAGAGCCAGGGCCCACAGTCTCACGGACAACGCAGGCATTGATGTCAATGCCAGTCTGCTGTAACTCTGCAGTATCTGTGTCTAGCCACCTGGGTCTCATACAAAAGCACAGCGTGGTCTCCAGGCCATGCGGACTGGTTGCACTTACAGGCATCTGTATCTTTGCTGTTGCAAGGATTGTGACTTGCAAAGTGCTGCTTTGCTGTTCCAAAGTAACAATGCCATGTTCACATGTGAATGTGCTTCTGCAACATGTTTGTACATGGCTCAGTGGGGCATTTTGACCTATGCATTATTTGGATGTGGCTGCTCCATTCTGCTATCTGTCACACACATTTAAGTATACATTACCTGAGGTGTCCCTGTAAGCTCTTGTAGCCCTTAGGGGATAAAAAATATGGGATGGCACACTAGCATCAATAAATTGTACTGGTGTCTGTCCAGCCATAACATCATTGTCTATACCAGCTACTATCTGCTCATTGCTGTGATGCTACACTGATCTTAAGATGTTGCTTGCACGAGAAGATCCTTAAACCATGTAACGTCTGGTTTAGCATATTTTGTAATGGTGACAATGGATCTGGTCATTAGACACCGGTCATAGATCTTATCATGCATAGCACAGCATGAAATGCATAGACCTATCTCTAGAAAATATGGCCATGAGTGCCTTTGCACAAACCGTCATCAATGTCCACCTCTGTGCCTCCAGCTAATCAAATACTAAAATGTGAATGTGCATTCATAGCTGCGCATTGTATGCTGCATCAATAATCTCATACACAAGTTGCTCAGGTACATGTTTGTAGCAAGCCCATCTAACTGGCACAGACATCACAGCAATGTGTGATGTGAGAGTCTCACATGTAGTGACACATACCACCAATGCTAACCCTAATGAGTGACACTGAGGCATGCTTTTTCTTACACACATGTCCAGTCATAGACAGACATCAATGTGAGTAACTAGTTCCTTTTGATAGCACAGGATCACTCATATCAGGGCAGTCCAGATAGACTACACTCCAGTACACCACACAGATCACATCACAAATCCATATTGTGTTGTTAGGCCTGCCAAATCAGGTGAAATGGTACATATACTGATCAAGTAACAATATCCGGATAACATTTTAATGCAAATCCATGTTAGCGTTAATATTTTTCATAGCCACCATGGAAAATACTCGCAAAATACATGTATATACATGAAATATTCCCGCCTACCCCTTAGCGGTTAAAAGTTCATCGCAAAGTCCTAAAACAGGCCGCAATGGCCAGGAAGTGATGTCAATCTGCATCCTGTTCCATGGAGGAGTACTGTACACTTTCACTTTCAACCACATTGTTAGTGTCTGTTGGGAGTTGTAGAGGTGTTGCAAGGTGTCTGCTGGTGTTGGTGTTTTGGAGAGAGTTTCTGTGTGTAGTGTACTGTCCATACTGTCCTTGTTGAGTCCTGTGTCTTTTTCCATAAGTGTTTTTTGCGACTGTCTGATTGTTTTGTCGGGTGTACGTCTTAGGGGTATCTTTGTAATTTACACAGTTGTTAGGGGTAATTTGTGGGTTATTTTTGGGTTTCCTGGGGTCACCTGTGTTTTGGGAGCTGTTGGGTCAGGGTAGGGAGGGCAGGATGTCTGAGGGGGCCTTGGGGGGCTTCCTATGGCTCATAAAGTTTTACTTGCCAAAGATGGTTGAGGCTGGGGGACGTATCCTCCAGGGATACAATGTTAAAATACGGAAGGTGAGGTGGGAGCACATCCGTGAGAAAATGATGAAAATGTTTGGTGTGGACAGGACTGTCCAGCAGTGGAAGCACTGTTGGCAGGATTGTGTTGGGCGTGAGGGAGACCTCATAAATCACCTGGGAATCATCGTTGGCAGGCAAGGTGGTAAGTACATGACCAACTTTGTTTCAGATCAGAGGATGAATACACTGAACACTAATTAGGTTCTGGACAACATCGATTCCCCCCCTCATGGAAGGAGCTACCTGGCTGAACTAAATGCCTGTCATGATGTACTGTCTATCACTACGTGCTTTGATATTGGTACACTTCACATGATCAACTGGCTGTCAAGCTCTGTGAGATACACAATGTGGGTTATCAACATGTCAAGGGTCATGATACACCTGTGGGGAGTAAAATGAACCCATTTGACCTAACAACGTCATGTCTATTGACATTGGTGATGACAAAAGTTACTCATGAACCTGTGGAACAAGTTGTAGTCTGTTTTGTCCCACTGATCATGGCAGGGATGTCCATTAGGCCACAAGGCTGAAATTGACATGTGTTGTGTGTCAGAATGGCAAAGCACATTGCAACATGTATTTAATGTGGACACACACCTGACTGTTACAATAAATGAATTTGTTTAAAGAAGACATCAATGATGTACGTGAGTCGTGTGAAATGTGATGTTAATGATATTTCTCTTCCTTTCCATACAGTTTCCACAGCTGGAAGACCCTTATCACACAGGGAGATGTGGATGCCTTCATGGACCCACACGCCACTGGTGAGTGCATTGCCCCTACCTTTGGATTGTATGTGTTGACATATATATATCATGCCACAGGCCCTGTATGTTGTTGTACACAGTCTGGATGTCCACCACATGGACCTCACCTCTAGTGTGTGAAGGGGGACCTTACTGCACATACACAATCTTCCCCAAAACACAAGCACCCCAGCACAATGATGCAAGCGTGCCTGAATCGGTGGTGGCCTGCTAATTTTTTGCCCAGAGCAGGGTGGTTCATGGGGCTGCATCATATTGTTGTCACAGCCACAATTTGGCTGAGTGTGGTGTTGAGCCAAGGAGGCTAATGCAACACTCTGCCACCTCTCTAGTCAATATGTCCCTTTGCTTGTTCATGTAGCCCATAGTTTGGAGACTCAGGAATGGTAATTTTTCTATATCTTTGAATATTTATATGTGCCGAATTACAAGTCACTGACACCACCATTATGTGTCTTTATATGTATTCAACATCTAAAGTGACATGTGTATATACCCCCAGGTACCTATGTATCTGGAATTTGATTTGCACACAGTGTGTGTGTGCGCTGAGGAATATTTAGTTGGACAGGAGCAACATTAGTCCCCACCCCCCACTCTCCCAGTCCCTGGTTCTAACTTACCCTGTTGCTGATGTAGCTGGTCATGTTCAGCACTATCCTGACCCTGGACTCCAACCACCAACCCCTCGCAGATGACCGCGGACACCTGCTCCTCCAAGGCATCCAGCTCCTCCTGTGGCGCTGGACTCCCACCTCCGGTCTGCAGTGCTGCCTGCCGATTGTTGGACAGTTTCTGCTTGGTCTTGCGCTTGGCATCATGCCAGCGCTTCTTGCAGTTGGTCACTGTCCTCTTGACCTCTGCTACTGCATTCACCTTGGCTATGATGTACTGCCATTTGGAATTTTGGTCCCCAATGACACAGTGGAGCTGACAAAGAGCTGGTGTTGTTTCTGTCACCTACGCAATCAAAATCTCATTTTCCTGCTGACTGAACCTGGTTTTCCTCTTCCTCTTCCCCTGGGTCTCTGGCTGGTTCTCCTGGCTGTTAGGGAGGTTAGGGGGGTTGTTGTCTCCTGCAGAACTGGGTCCAGCATGCTCCATTTTGCTTCCAGGAATGAAATATCATATGGGTTTTTTTTTGGTTCTTCGCTGACTTTTTGTAGTTTATTTTTCCGGCGAAGCATGAAAAAAGTGACGTTACGCTGGTTAGCGTGCGTTTTCTGGCCGCTGACTGGCCAGCCGTCACTTTTTTCACTTTTGCGGCAAGATCTTTATCGCTGTGACGTTGGTCTTAACGTCAACATTTCCCGCCGCAATACAATACTATCTCAATGTAGCGACGTATTGTGAATACGTCGGTACCATGGCGATAGTTTTCGGTGGAACGCGGCGGTAAGAAAACTGCCGCTAATTAACGTTAGCGTTAGTTAGTGGCAATTCTTGTACATATACCCCTCAGTTCCTTCAATCCATCCGTGCACTGTAATAACGACTATACAGCTTATTTTATAGTTTTGTCCTGTCATAAAGCATATTAGGTAGCATCCCAAACATTTATGCAATCTGCCAGATTTGTGCAAGGGGGCTAGCTTTGGTGCTAGCTACTGCAAGTAGACACTGTTGTAAATGATATTAAGCGTTTGCCCCTTATCATGGCACATTTGTTGATGAAAAGCATTTGCAACATGTTGGAGCAGATTGGAAACATAATTGGATAGACAATACCCTACATTATTCTTTTCAAAGGGTGCCCATGTACAATCCTTTTCATATGATGTTTACTCCCATGATATCCACTGTGTCACTACTTTTCATATTTCGTTGGAAGCTGTGGCTGTGGGTACTCATGCCAAGATCAATGCTATATGAAACTGTCACACAATGGGCCATCAATTTGTGTCATATTGTGAGATCATGTGTGGATTCTCATCCAATTCACAAAGTAAATATGCCTTCTTGGTATAATATCATGTGTACATCGCAGCTTTGGTTCATGTTGCATGGCCAAAGCGACATAAAATTAGAGTGGGTTAGTCTGTATTGAATAATTTAGCCAGTGAATCTTGTGAAGTTACGGTAACACTTTTACTGAGGCAATGAATGCAAAATGTGTATGGCACTCCAGCCAATGCAAGTGGGTTTCACAGTGTACATACTGAAGAGGAAACATTTGAGGGATGTTGTTGATGGGTATGACCAGACACGGAATCCATGTACACCCTGCCCTGAGGTGGCTGTCACTGATAGACAGTTCATTGGAGCAACAGTTGTCATTGACATTGACATAACAGGCAGTCTCATACCCAAGCTGAGTACGTGACAAAATTGGATGAGTGACATGAGCCACAATCACAACTTGTTTGAATGAGTCAATACAACCGTAAAACATAGTTAGGTCACCAAAGTGTGTTTCTGAACTTATTTACCATCTTGCTTCAGAACTAGTGAATCTTTGCCATATTGATGCAAGTTTCAAGGCCCCTGCTGCCACCACAACGTTACCTTGCAAAACATTGTATTGGCGAGACTGGCTTAGCCTTAGTCACAAGCCAGTGTTAAGCCACTTAACATTGCTTAATGCCAAATTATGCGTTAGACACCCTTTCAAACTACATTTGGGGTGGGCAATGTTACACCGCAAAGCCTAATCTTTTGTACGCAGAACCATTTCTTCAAGGGCAGCGTGAATATGGGGGAGTGCGTAATAGGTAGGACAATGGAAAACATGTTCCCAAACATGGGCAGGAATGATAAGTGATCATTTTCTCATCATATTTCCTGTTCCGATGTGTGCTGCATTGTGCGGCACACATGGAAACAGCTAAAGGCCATTGATTGTTCATGTGCATGAAGGTGAGCCTTCCATCACATTAACTATCTTCTGCTGAATTCCTTGCACTAATGTGCAAGGGTGCCTGTGATCCAGCGCGACTAATATAATTTCCTCTCCTATGGACATAGCATCCAGGTCGGAAACACTCCTTTTTCCACAACTATACCAATATGACGGTGGGGCCCATAACACCGCATATACATTCACTCACTCAAATATTCCCTGGATCTCATCCACTTCTACCTAGGAGAGAAAGTTGAGATGACTGCTGGAAGAGAACGGGATACCTTTTTACAGTTGACAAGATAACTGTCTAAACATCATACATAATTAGATTTTAATCCTGTCAATTTCTAAAACACCAAAGGTATTCCGCTCATTGGTCGATGGACCAACTAGTAGGAATCAGTTGATGGTGATTAAGACCAGCTCAATCACTTTAACCTATTAAACATTTGCATTTATTATTGAGCTAAAGAACCACAGACTCGTAGTTTTAATTATAATAAAGTTTATCTAATTATTTAAATGCATAGAGAAATCTCCATTTTATTAATCAGTTTAATACATTTATTATCATTATAAGAATAAAGTTCAGAGAATTTATGCATACCCTTTTAGATGGAAAAATAAAGTTCGTCACAGCAGATCACAGCATAGCATTCCCAAAATCTGACTGACTGTCCCGCTAAACAGGCCTCCTCGACGGACCACCTATACAGGTTTTCCGCATCGATCTCCTTCCTTCCCAGTCAGATTTAAAAACAAAACGATTAATTAAATTTAAAGAAAATGGCCTAAAGGAAAATAGCAGCGATTCTCCAGCGTCAAAGTTCTGTGCTCAAAAATTATGTATGAATAGCGCTCCTCCTACTTAAGAGTAGGTCCTCTTATACCCTAAAACTAGCTTACTAAACAGAAATGTTTCAATCTTTGGGGGCGAGATTCACGCTAATTGGTCCATTGGAGGGGTGGCAAGCATCTCCTCATTGCCCTCCTTGTTCAAACCAGTTCCGAAAATGTTTATAATTTCGTCGTTTCACACGGTTTTAGGACGTTACCAATCCGACTGACAGTTCTTCATTTGTAACTTCTTTTGTATCTTTATTAAAACAGTTCATTGTTAATTCACGGCTACATCTTTGGTTCCCATGTACTTTCTCGCTGTGTCCCTTTTTGGCACCCATTCTGGTGACAGGTCATGGTGACCTTGATCCTTTTCATTCTGGGCTCTACTTTCGGATCACGTGTCATTGGCAACAGCTTTCTCCCAATTGGAAGCCATTTTGCACTTGCGCATTTTAGCTCATCTGCCTCGGCGGCCATTTTTACAGCACGGCCTAGCAGGCCCGAACGAACTATTATGTAAACAAACACAATCATAATTAAAACAAAGAAAATAAGCCTTTTCGTTTCCCACCCGTCATTCTACGTTCCCCAATTAGGTGTTACCTAGCAAAAGCGACATATAAAGCTGTGTTTACTTACCATCCGCATACTTTTGCCACAATACGATTTACTACATAGCACAAATCATGCAACATTATTTTAATTAGTACGCAAACCATTATGTTATTATTATATCACGTTGACAAGCGTTAGTATGTTATCTTTTGAACATGAATTTGCGGTTATCCCTTATAAAAGATGTCTATAAAAGACGTAAAGTGTTGATTAGTCATCAAACAATTAATAGTATTAATTATTAGTATTAATATTAGGGGGTTCAAAATTTTCTTATTTACCTTGCTCCATCAACTCCCCCTTTGGTGATTTTTAATATCACCACAAAACCCATGTTTCACAATTTTACTGATAGCATTGTTTCTTGTCCATTTGCTTCTTGTTAGTTTTTACACATCTGTATCCCTTTCATCTTGTCTCTTTGTTCTTTCATACATACTGTCTTTTAGTTTTTCTAGTTCTATTTCCCCTAACTCTCGTTCTCTTTCTTTATCTTATTTTCTCTTTTCATTTTGTTTTGTCTTTTTCTCCTTTTAATACATATGATAACAAATTTCAAGAATAACACTACTAAAACTACTAATGTTGCTGAAATCAAAACTTTCCCTACAATAGAACTACCTATTTCAGTGAACCATTTTGGTATTGAGGAAAACCTCTTACCAAGTTTCTCCCAAGCACTTTCAACCTCCAGTGGAACAAGTTCTTTGTGCAAATTTGTAATATTCTTTATATACTTTTGTATATTTTCACTTTTATCTGGAATGTAAGTGCAACAATGTTGGACTTTCAGCATTCCACAGACTCCTCCCTCTTTTGCCAAAAGAATGTCAAGGGCAAGTCGATTTTGCATTACCATAGCTCTCATGGCAACCATCTCGGTATTTACCATCAAGAACCATCCAGCAGTATTCGTTGATAAACGATCTACTACTGTGGACAATTTCCAATTTTAAATGCATTCAAAGATATTCCCACTGCTGGTATCATTGCCCCAAAAATGTCACCCACTATTTCTGAAAAACTTTCCCTTTTTCTACGTGTGAATGTTGCACCCATTTCGTGTGTTCCTTTTTCTTCTCTATCTACATGAAAGATTTTTGGAAAGACCAGGCCTAAGTAACAAGACCCATACCAATGGTCCGGCAACCTGTAATAAGCCCTGTTCCCACAAATATAATAGATCCCTGGAAATATTGGATCTTTTCCTCCTTTGAATCCCCATCCTCCTAAAATTTTATAATTGTCTCGGCAATCGCTGGAACCCACGAAATAGTTGTCATACCTAGTTCTATTTCTACTAATGCACAACTTTCCCTGTTGGGGCCAATCTAAAGTCATAGCTGCATTTGTCCTTTTCTTATCATCACTTTCTCTTTCAAATGTCCATAGTGGTGTTTTCATCTCCTCCTCTACTACTTTCCTTTGAAATTTTACTCTTCTGCTTTCTACCATCTCTAAAAATACCTTTTCCTCTTTCTTTAACTCACAAGTAAGGTTATGTTTAACTACATCATCTAATGTCAATTCTTTATTCTCTAAGAAAAATTCACCAAACATCTTTGCCACTTTCACCTTGTTCAATTCAGGAATTATAGGAATTTCTGCAAAAATCTTATTTATGTCAGTATAATAATATTCTAATCTACCTGTTTTATAAAACAAACTAGCTAAGACACTACATGTTATTCCATACGTCAAAGGAAGGTGATGATAGGTCACACCTTCTGAAACAGACGCAGGTAATTGCATACAAACATAACAATCTCTTACATCCATGGTTTCTACATATTCATCTAATAATTTTGTGAAAACGTTCTTTGAAAAATCTGTCCTTATGTAATTCTGCACTATCTACTAGTGTTGCTGTATTCTGTATGTTATCCTTCTTTGTTTTGTTCTCTAATATGGACGTTTCTTCTACAGCTAATTTAATTGGAATGGTGATTGCTAAGATGAGCCATACAAACATTAATAAACCTGTACAAAAGAAACACATTCTACACCATCTACGTAGAAACGCACATCTATTCTCTATGTCTACCATCTTGTTCTACTACCTATGTATAATTTTGTACAGAAAATTGTGTCACCACACCTCTGAATGACGTTTCAGCCACTCTACTTTCTCACTTTGTCTCGTTTGGTACTCTCTTTAGTTCTTCTCAGAACTCTTTCATGTCTTGTTCAGGTTTTTATTGTCCAGTCCGGCTTTTCTTTTTAATCTCTTCAAACTTGTTGCACTTCACTTTTACCCATTTGTTTGTAGCTTCCTTCGGGGTTATCGTGAGTGATTTCTTCTTCTTTGATATCAGTCAGTGCGATGTATAGCCATTCAGGTGACTTATAGTTCAAATTAGCTTTCTTTACTCTTTTTGTTCTCTGTAATTGTTTTCCACTTTGTTTTTCTTGTTCTTTTTGACTTGTTATTTCATTTACTTGTTCTGCATTATCTTTGTTTATCTTTATGATTTTATATCTCAATCTTTTGACTTCGTGGAGCCAATTATCTCCTTTTCTCGGCCTTTTCGGTTCGCTTTCTTTTTCTTCTCGTTCAGCTCTCCAAGTTCTTTTACTTGGTCCTAGTCTCTGTTTTCTCTCTCCTTCACTTTCTTCTGATTCTGTTTCAGACCTTACTTCATTTCCTCTTATTTTGAACTTTATAATTTCACTTTCTTTGACTTGCTCCTTTTCTTCCTGTGTCTTTTCTTTTTGATCACCTGTTTCTATCCCTCCTCGAGGTTCTTCCGGATTCTCGTTGATCTCTCTATCTGGTTCTATATTTCCCTGTTCATTTGTTTGTGTATCTGTCCCTATTGCTCCTCGAGTGTCTTCTGATTTTTCTATCTCTCTATTTGAATCTATCCCTGCCTTGTCTATTTTGACAATTTCTGTAGGATTTTTACCATAACTTGTGCTTGGCTGTTCACTGTCACTGTCTTTTTGTTCAGTTTCTTCATTTATGATATCAATTTTCCATTTATTCTTTATCTTTTCACCATAATCTGATTGATCTGTATCAGATGCTGAACTGATGTCTGATATTTCCAGATGTCGACTTACAGGTCGATCTTCAAGTTCTGGAACTTTTGCTATTTCAAATTCTTCTTCAGTTGTTAGACTTGTACCTTGGTCTTCCAGATGTCGACTTACAGGTCGATCGTCAAGTTCTGGAACCCTGTTTCTTTCTTCTTCTGCATCGGATGCTGAACTGGTATCAGATATCTCCAGATGTCGACTTACAGGTCGAGCTTCAGGATCTGGAACTCTGATAGTGTGGCTGGCATGCACCCAGTTTTTCACTCCTGCACATTTGACTGCAGTTGTTGTTACCAGGATCACCTGTCGTGGTTGGTCCCAGCGAGGAACCAAACAGTTTCTTCTTCTGTGGACTTTTATGCGGACCCAATCTCCTGGATTCAAATCATGAGCTGGTTTTCTTTCAAGAGTGGTCGCTTCCGGTCCAACCTGATGAAACACAGAATGTACCACATCAGCCAATCCTTTGCAATAATCCATCACGAGATCATCAGTTATAGTCAACAATTTGTTGACAGGTACATGAGCTTGTCTCATTGCTCGTCCCATGATAATTTCGTGGGGACTCAGACCTGTTTTCCTATCAGGGATGCTTCTGATAGTCATCAGCACCAGGGGAAGGGCATCTGGCCATTTCAGTCCTGTGGCTTGACACATTTTTCCTAATCTATTCTTTATTGTTCCATTCACTTGTTCTACTACTCCAGAAGCCTCTGGTCTGTATGCACAATGCAATTTCTGTTGAATACCAAGAGCTTCACATATCAGTTGAACTAATTCATTTTGAAAATGTGTTCCTCTATCTGTTTCAATCGTTACTGGAAAACCATACCTTAGAATGAATTCTCTTAGCAAAAGCTTTGCTACTGTAATCCCATCATTCCTTCTGGTCGGATAGGCTTCCACCCAACGAGAAAACAAACAAACGACCACAAGAACATACCTCAGTCTATTGCTTGGGGGCATTTCTATAAAATCCAGTTGCATTCTCGTGAAAGGACCTCCCTCTCGTCCTATTGTTCCTAAGCTCACTACTGTTTTCCTTCCTGGATTTATCTGTTGACAAATAAGACATCTTTGACAAAGACTTTCAGCTATGGCTCTGAATTTTGAGTTATACCAGGATTGTCTGAAAAGTCGGATCATTGCATCTCTTCCAATATGAGCTTGTCCATGGTACATCCGTGCCATGTCAGAAATCATGCTATCAGGCATAACTGGTCTTTCATCTCTATAAACCCAAACATCATCTTCTTCCCTTTTCCTGCATCCTGCTTTTATCCAATTATCCTTTTCCTCATCATCTGCTGCTTCCTGTAACTGTCTCACCTCATCCCATGTTTCGACAATGTTAGTAAAAAGCAAAGGACATGAAACATGCTCTCTTTCTCTCCTTCTATTCAGTGAGACTACATTTTTAGCACAGTACTGAGCTACCTCGTCGGCATAATTATTGCCCACGGTTATGTAGTCTTCCCCATTTTTATGTGCATTGCACTTCACCACGGCAATTTGTCTAGGCAGCTGTATCGCCTCAAGTAATTTCTTCACAAACTCACCATTTCGAATCAGAGTTCCTGCAGACGTCAAGAAACCTCTTTGGGACCAGATCTGCCCAAAATCATGAACCACTCCGAAGCCATATTGGCTATCCGTGATCACTGTGATTCGGACATTCTTTCCCAGTTTGCATGCCTGTATTAGAGCAATCAGCTCAGCCACTTGGGCGGAACGTATCCCTCTCAAACAAGATGCTTCCATAATGGCACTTACTGTACATACTGCATACGCTGCACTCAAAACTCCTTCATCTGTCCTCAAGCATGAGCCATCCACAAACATCACATAATCTGATTCTTTTAAAGGCTCATCTCTGATGTCTGGCCTTGGTTTTGTACAGTATTCAAGTACATTCAAGCAATCATGATCAATCTCATCTTTGTCTTTCACACTCTCTTCATCCGGCAATGATGTCGAAGGATTCACACTTGTGCATCTGTCAATAGTTACATTGTCTGCACTTAAAATCACTTTTTCGTACCTAGTCAGCCGACTATGTGTCATGTATTGAGTTTTGGTTCTTGTCAAGAGAATTTCGACGGAATGTGGAACATATACCCTCAGTGGGTATCCCATCACAATTCCTTCACTTTGTTCCAGACTCACACAAGTAGCAGCTACTGCTTTCAGGCATCCAGGCAACGCTTTCGCTACTGGGTCTAAAACAGCTGAAAAATATGCAATAGGTCTTTTCATATTTCCATGTCTTTGCACTAAAACTGAAAGTGCACACCCATCTCTCTCACTACAATACAGTTCAAAATCTTTTTCATAGTCAGGCATTCCCAGTGCCGGTGCTTCACACAATCTCCCTTTCAGTTCTCTGAAGGCTTTCATTTCTTCATCATTCATCTCAAATGGATCTTTAACATCCTTTTTTGTCAATCGCTGTAATGGTTTTGCAATTAGTGAAAATCCACTGATCCACTGTCGACAATATCCAACCATTCCCAGGAACATTCTCACCTCTCTTTGTGTCATCGGAGTTCTCATTCCTCGGATAATTTTTATTCTTTCAGTCGTTACCTTTCGCACTCCCTTTTCAATTTTATGACCTAGGTATTGAACTTCTTGCTGGCAAAACTGTAGTTTCGACGGGGACACTTTATGTCCTCCTTCTGCTAGATGGTTCAGTAAAACAATGGTGTCAGTAACACATGCCTCTTTCGTTTTTGATGCCACCAATAGGTCATCAATGTATTGAACCATCACAGATTTTTTAGGCATTTTTAAATCTTCCAACGATTTCTTTAGGATCTGATTAAAGATCGAGGGACTCTCTGTGAACCCCTGAGGAATTCAGCACCATGCCAAAATACGCTCTCCGAACCTGAACGCAAATAATGGCTGGCTATCTGGATGTAACGGGATAGAGAAAAATGCATGGCACAAATCAATGACAGTGTACCATTCTGCCTCATGTGGAATCTGATACAATATTACAGCAGGGTTTGGTACAATTGGAAACAAGGAACAACAATTTTATTAACACTTCATAAATCCTGTACTATTCTATATGTTCCGTTTGGCTTTTTCAGTCCCATTATAGGCGAATTACATGGACTGCTCATTATTTCTTTCAATATTACTTGTTCAATCATTTTATTTATCACAGGGGTTATTCCTTCAATGATTTCTGGCGTCAATTTATATTGTGGAATATTTGGGTAATTTGTCCCTTCTTTAACAGAAATTTTAACAGGGTCTACTCCTTTCATTAACCCAATATCTTCACCTGTAAAATCCCACACCTCTTGTTTTACTGTTTCTTTTAACTCAATTGGGATTTTCTCTACATCGAACACAGGAAACAAGTCATTCACTCCTGGCTCTAATTCTGCCATTGTCATTTTATATAATACATCTTCATCTGGTGTCTGAAATGCAATCCCATCTGGCGTACAATAGATGGTGCAATTCATTTTGCAAAGTAGATCGCGTCCAAGTAAATTTACAGGACTGCAATCACATACCACAAATCGGTGCATCTCTCTGAACGGTCCAATTTTTACTTCTACTAATTTAGTAAGTGGTGCCTTAATTTGCTGATTCGAGACACCAACGACTTGGATATTTTCACCTGAGAGAGGAAGGTTTGGAATTTCCACTGATCTAACAGTAGAACGGGTAGCTCCAGTGTCCACAAGGAATGTTACATCTGCACCATTCACTTCTCCATCCACAAATGGACCTGTCTGATCTACCTCTAGAGTTGCGCCAAGTACGCACTCTTCCTCCTCTCCTAGGCACCGTCATAAACTTTCATCCGACTCATTCCCATCCTGTCGCAACCAATACTGCGATATTGCAGCTGCGCGAGGCAATTGTGTTACCTGCTCTCCTCCGTAGAATCCTGTCTCTGCACTGTATCTCTGTGGATTTACACTCTTGGGTAGCGGTGGTTGTGGCACCTGACTCTGTTGAGTAACTACCTGCGGTTGCTGCAGTTGTTGGTAACTCACCTCACTCTGCACCTGTGGGTTTAATGATTGATTTTCTGCATTAGCTTTTGGAGGAAATTTACACTAGTTTCTCCAATGCCCTAATTTTCCGCAGTTGTGGCATGGCCAATTTTTCTTTGCTTCTTCTATACTCATTTGGCCTTTTCCTTTACCTATATTTGGTTTGAATTTATTTTGTCCTGTCTCATTAACCTGGTTATTCAGTTGAGCTTCTTGTTTTTCTGCAACTTTCACTTGTGCCCACATTGCTTTCTCCTTTAATTTTTGCTGTCTACTCTCAATGTCATCACTACAATACTTAGCATACCTCAACACCTCATCCACTGTACTATTCTGCCAGCATATCATATGCTGCTTAATCATTTCGCTTATTTCTGGTTTCAGCCCATAAACAAATCTATATACAAAATGACTCATGTCCTTCTCATTCAGAGTCTCATAACCACTATACTGTTTGAAGACCAAAAGCAGCCTCTCATAGTAGGCATGTACAGATTCCTTACTCTCCTGCGTAGTTCTATCAATTTTTACCCAATCAGTTTCTTTGGGCGGAATTTTGTTTTTCAGGAAAGTAATAACCTGCTCATATTTCCTCATCACCTCGGGTCCTGGCGCTCCTGTTTTTGTATCCCTAGGATATTCTACAGTTGGCCAATCAATGGTGATCTTGCATTCTGTCCATAAATCGGCTGGTACCACTATGTCAAATAACCCATCCAAATCTACCCACAACACCTTCGAAACTTTGACAAACCTTTCCACTTGTCTGTACCATTCTACAGGTTTCTCTCTCAATTTTGGAAAGTCATTTGTAAATGACAATATATCCTGTCTGGTCCAAGGGACATGTACATAACTGCCTCCTGGAGTTTCTCTAATGGGATACTCCCTTACAACCGACTCCTTGTCTGTCACCGCAAAAGCTAAAGACGCTTTGTCAGTTGTTCTCTCATTCCTTTTAGTCCACCTGCTTCTCCATCGGTCCACATCACCCCATTTTCTTAGCAAAACAATCAATTCTTTTATCTGTGTTAAACGTCCTGATGTGTTCAGATTTTCTATATCTTTTTCACAAAAATCTACCCTATACGGTTTCTGTAAACTCCTGACTTTCACAAATTCCACTCCTAGTTCATTCGCTGTCTCTTCCAATTTGTCATGCAGATTTCTAGCTCTCCAAGTAATGCTGTTGCACAAGAACATAACCTCGTTATCCTGGTATGTTTTCAATTTTTCCGTCCCAATAGTCCCTAAAATTAATTCCTCCATATCTATTTTAAGCCTAATTACATCTAATGGTTTTGGTTCTGTCTCTTTCTTCTGCAGGTTTCTCATCCATTCATTTAATTCATCTGGAGTGGGACCTACAGGTGTACTATTCATTTCTATCCAATTTCTATTCCTCTCAGGTGTTTCTCATGCAGACTCAGTTCCCATAGGAATCCTCCTCATCTCGCTCTCGTTTACCGTCAGATTAGTAGGTGGGCTCGGTCTATATGAACTGACCAAATTTCTTGCCCTTTCATTTTCTAGTTCCATCCCTTCTCTCATTCTTTGTAAATTCGAGTTCATGGGAATGACTAAGGAATGTTCATCTATTTTCTGATTCTCAAAAACTGGTATTACTGGTCCTATTGTTACTGGTACAGTCACAGCTTCCATGTTCATTGTTAACTCTCTTATTTTCTCAGTCAATTCTTTTGTAGTTTTTGCTAACTCGGCTGTATTGTCGCTGTCACATTTTTCACTTTGTAGAGTTTTTAACTGTTCATTTGACCTATTTATCTCGTATCTTCGTTCTGGGCTTTTATTCCTCCCAGTTTCCGTTGGCGGTGCATTGGGTGTCACCACCGCAGAATTCTGTTGATATGGAGGTGGGTTTCTGTTTAAAATATCTTCCAGCAATTCATCCTCTGTCTCGCTACCTCCATACCTGTACCTTTCTGTAACTGCATGTTTCTTTTTCTCTACACACTTCTTTCCTGTACCCTCTTCAACTGTAAAAGCTGGAAACAACCCTTCTGTCATGTTAGCATATCTCCAACGCTTCATTCTGTCCTCATGATTCACTCCCCACAACCTTCCAGGAACAAAACCATGATTCTTTGCACCTCTGTACCTTTCTCGTTCATACATCTCGTCTTCCCATTCACCTAACGCTTCAAACTGTGTCGGTCTAGGTCTTGGCTCAAGCTTCGTCATCTTTTCCCTCAAATTTCGAAGTACCGCCATGCTAAACGATCCGTTCTCTGGAAAAGCCAATACTCCATCATTCTGAGTATATTTTGTCCAATTTTCTAACCAAATGCAAGTATGGTAACCATATTTCAGCATCATATGCGTAGCTGGTGTTTTCGGCGGAGGAATTACTTGTCCCTCTCTAGTTACTACCTTTTTGTCTTTCTTAAAGAAGTTCTTAATTTTCGCCATCCATGACTGTTTCTCTCTACCATATTCATAATAAGCCATATTTCACGCTTTCTTTCCCTTCTGCAAGCTCGTAACTCTGCTCTGATCTCTATGTGCTATTCGGACCTATCCCAGCGCGTCTCACACTAACGCACTAATCCGAAACCTCCACGTCACTGCTATTCGGACCTATCCCAGCGCGTCTCACACCAACGCACCAATCAGGGCGTTTTCCGTGTTTCTATTGCACTGGCCAATCCCAACGCGGCCTTTTGTCTACGTCAGTTATGCTCCTGACCCCTCCTTTACAAAAATTATCGGCAATTCGTTTTCTTGACCAAATCTTATTAGTTACAACATAAAACACATTTCCATTGTCTGTTTTCGCTAAACAAAAGTGATATTTTACTCTATCGTACAAGAATATAGTTTCGTTCGATAAGTGTAGCACTTCCCTCTACCTTACCCTTCTTTCAAGCAATGGGTAAACCCGTTTCTCTGGGGATAAAACACATGTGGAGACTACACCGCTCCTGAGAATTAAGGCCAGAGTTTCACAAGAAAACCGGTTGCTATTTCACTCATACACGTTTTATACAGAAAATGTCCCTATCATAACACAACCTGTGTTATCACCAATTTGAAAAACCAGACAATGCACTATTCCATGTGACTTCTCTTGCCACACGTGTCCACTTCCTACTACCCGGAAGCTTCAAAATTTCCGACTTACATATAACGTAATACAACTCGACATGAAGTGTTAAACATAGAATAATCAAAAATCAATAATCAATAATCACCAAACTAATCTATAGTAACCATAACTCTGCTACCAAGAAATCTGATCCAGCGTGACTAATATAATTTCCTCTCCTATGGACATAGCATCCAGGTCGGAAACACTCCTTTTTCCACAACTATACCAATATGACGGTGGGGCCCATAACACCGCATATACATTCACTCACTCAAATATTCCCTGGATCTCATCCACTTCTACCTAGGAGAGAAAGTTGAGATGACTGCTGGAAGAGAACGGGATACCTTTTTACAGTTGACAAGATAACTGTCTAAACATCATACATAATTAGATTTTAATCCTGTCAATTTCTAAAACACCAAAGGTATTCCGCTCATTGGTCGATGGACCAACTAGTAGGAATCAGTTGATGGTGATTAAGACCAGCTCAATCACTTTAACCTATTAAACATTTGCATTTATTATTGAGCTAAAGAACCACAGACTCGTAGTTTTAATTATAATAAAGTTTATCTAATTATTTAAATGCATAGAGAAATCTCCATTTTATTAATCAGTTTAATACATTTATTATCATTATAAGAATAAAGTTCAGAGAATTTATGCATACCCTTTTAGATGGAAAAATAAAGTTCGTCACAGCAGATCACAGCATAGCATTCCCAAAATCTGACTGACTGTCCCGCTAAACAGGCCTCCTCGACGGACCACCTATACAGGTTTTCCGCATCGATCTCCTTCCTTCCCAGTCAGATTTAAAAACAAAACGATTAATTAGATTTAAAGAAAATGGCCTAAAGGAAAATAGCAGCGATTCTCCAGCGTCAAAGTTCTGTGCTCAAAATTATGTATGAATAGCGCTCCTCCTACTTAAGAGTAGGTCCTCTTATACCCTAAAACTAGCTTACTAAACAGAAATGTTTCAATCTTTGGGGGCGAGATTCACGCTAATTGGTCCATTGGAGGGGTGGGAAGCATCTCCTCATTGCCCTCCTTGTTCAAACCAGTTCCGAAAATGTTTATAATTTCGTCGTTTCACACGGTTTTAGGACATTACCAATCCGACTGACAGTTCTTCATTTGTAACTTCTTTTGTATCTTTATTAAAACAGTTCATTGTTAATTCACGGCTACATCTTTGGTTCCCATGTACTTTCTCGCTGTGTCCCTTTTTGGCACCCATTCTGGTGACCTTGATCCTTTTCATTCTGGGCTCTACTTTCGGATCACGTGTCATTGGCAACAGCTTTCTCCCAATTGGAAGCCATTTTGCACTTGCGCATTTTAGCTCATCTGCCTCGGCGGCCATTTTTACAGCGCGGCCTAGCAGGCCCAAACGAACTATTATGTAAACAAACACAATCATAATTAAAACAAAGAAAATAAGCCTTTTCGTTTCCCACCCGTCATTCTACGTTCCCCAATTAGGTGTTACCTAGCAAAAGCGACATATAAAGCTGTGTTTACTTACCATCTGCATACTTTTGCCACAATACGATTTACTACATAGCACAAATCATGCAACATTATTTTAAATAGTACGCAAACCATTATGTTATTATTATATCACGTTGACAAGCGTTAGTATGTTATCTTTTGAACATGAATTTGCGGTTATCCCTTATAAAAGATGTCTATAAAAGACGTAAAGTGTTGATTAGTCATCAAACAATTAATAGTATTAATTATTAGTATTAATATTAGGGGGTTCAAAATTTTCTTATTTACCTTGCTCCATCACCTGCATTCGCACTAGCATGAAGAGTTTTACACCCGCACAAGTGGAAATGCAGTGCTGCAACAATATGATGTTGAGATGCTGCAGCCCTGTGTTTCCGTAGCGGCATAGCACAGCGTGATGCTGACCAGGCTAACAACACCCTCAGAGACTTCCAGGAAAATATGCCCTGTTGCCTTGCAGGCATCAGATTTATGACCTACATTTACTCAGATGTTTCTAGCAGATATCTACATCATGACTCATGGATGTGCAGCGGTGTTGACTCATCCATGGTGAATTAATGAAATTTGATTTGTCATACTGTTATGCATGAGTAGCACTGTGATGCTTAGTAGTCTGCCCCTATTGCAAACGGCACCTTACTGTCTTTGTGTAATTGTCATGGCCTGGCTCTGCAATTGGCCTGTAAAGCTATCTCCTTCAGGACATTCCCCTGTTAGACTCATTCAGAGTCTATGCCCGAGGCCTCCTTGTAATCTACCACCATCGTTACTCCACTCTGCCCTTGCTATGTCCCATACCATAAATTGACATGTTGGTATCACTATCAGGTTGTGATAAGAATTTACATTAACATTGAACTTGTCAGGTCATGTTGGACGTACCTAACATTTGATAAGAGTGTATATGTCATGTTTTTGTATGCTTGTGTTTCTGAGATGCTGAAAGGTGTTATTTGTCTTGAATCTTACATCTTGTCATGTTTTCATTTTTTTACAGACCACATTTCACCTGATGAAGTGTGGCAGTTCCTTCTGCGGAAGGAACATTATATGCATATATGGCGTGTGGCAAGGGGCTACAATGCAATGGCAAGGAGGTACCGGGAGGAGAGGGCATCAGGACAGTGGCAGTCCATTTCAGACTACAGCAAGGAAAGTGGACATAAGCGTGGTGGCCTGCCTGCCTCATCAAGTAGACAGAGGCACGCTGATCCAATTGCAGGCCCTTCAGGTGTACAACGGGGTGGCACACATCCCCAGCCATTTGCTGCTCCCACAACATCCACACCGGCCCAACCTGCTGCAACCACCTCATCTTGGCAACCAGGTGCACCCTCACAACCTGCTCAACAAGGGACATCATCCCTGACAACTGCACAACAGAGACTGAATCCCAGCTTCACCTACAGGGACCGTAGGTTGCTTTTAAATCTCAATGTGCGTGTGGCCCATATTGAACGGGACATTGATGAGATAAAGTCACAACTCCCCGACATTAAGGGTGCTTTGCGTGGATTTTTTTAAAATCCCCCCCTTTGTTTCAAGGACTCTGATTACTATTCTCTTTTATTTGACGTTTCAGTCACTGTCTGACTCTTATTGTACAGCAGTGGAATGCTGCAGCAATAGGTGACTGTAAGATAATTCATGATAATCATACCTTTTTACATTATCTTTTTTATAATGTAAATAAACAGTGGCTTTTCTTGGTTCCCCGGAATTAAGGTGTGGCCTTAATTATTTGAAGTAGTGGTAAGGGTGGTAGGACATGAATGCTGGGATTACTGGTTGAAGAAACGCACGATAGGGCATATTTACAAGAACTTAATGCCATTGTAGCATCAATTTCTTGACGTTACGGCAGCTATTTTTTATTGCCATATTTACAAGTTGCCGCTAACTCCATTTAGTGCTAATTTTCTAGCGTAAACATGAATTTTTCACATTGGCACTTCTGTTAGCATGACTTACCGAAAATGAGATGCAAGGAAGGCGTTCCTGCGTAAAACCCCCGCAAAACACACAACGCAATATTTACAAGGATTTCCCTGTATGTCGCAAAACCAAAAAAACTGCAGCTAACTCCAATGAGAGGCAGGTTTTTAAGGCCAGAAAATAGCTGGTCTTAAAAGTGGTGCAAACACTTGGGGCCACATATAAGATGTTTGGGTGCTGGACAGCACTACAAGGAATATTGCTGCGCTGCCCTGCGCCAAAACAAAAGGTCAGGAATGCACCCTATCAATAAGATAGGGCGCATTCCTGGGCCCCATTTCTGAAAAGTGTTGCATGGCTGTGATAAAGCAGCGATTGTACACTTATCACTGCGCCCTTCTTGCGACACCATGGATGCGCCGTATTTACTGTATGGCGCTCCATGTCGCAATAAATGACGGATTCGTCTCGAATCATGACGTATCTGTTGGCGCTAAAGTCACGCATTGCTGAAGTTATATCACAAGCAAGACGTAACTCCAGCAATGCATGGGGCATGCCTATCCCTATAGCACTGCGTCACCCTTACGCCTACCATAAGGCAGGTGTAGGGTTTTGACGCAGTGGCGTCCCAGAATTGTGACATTGAAATCTGATAGATTTCACTGCACCACTCCTATGAGGCTTTGTTGCGTAGTAACGCCCACCCTGCATACATCATACCTGATGCAGGTATAATGTGGCACAGGGCTTTACAAGGTCACATGTATGCCTAGATGTGTCACTTTATAAATACGGAGCAACGTGGTGCAAAATTCACGCTGCAAGTACGTCAAGAAAATGACGCACCGGCGGCATTGAACTGTCACAAGGGGCTCATGAATAAGCCCCCCTGTCTTTTTCCCCTACGCTGGAGCAAAGTGGCTGCCATGCACCAACGCAGGCACACTTGCGCCATGTTGAGTTGATTGATGTTGTCCAGGAAGGGACACCTACCTGCACAAAACCTATCATCCAGGGTATTTCCTCTTGCTCTATGTGCTGCAGAATGCTGCACACATATAAAAAGTGAAAAAAGATGAGAAATGAAAACATTTATCCTCGTAGCTCCACATTGGAGTGATGTTAGATTCAGATGCATTCTGAAGGTTTGCAGTTTCTCGTAAACCTGGAAATGCTGCAGATTCCATTGTTTTGGCGTGGGAACGCCCACTGCAACACCCACTGAACGCCCCTTTCACACTGTTTAATGTGTGAAAGCGGCACATATTTACAAGGCCGTGAAAAGCCACGGAAAGTGGCTTTACGTGGCCTTGTAAACATGCTGTGGCGCATTGCGCCACCGGAACGTCAAACAAGTGACGTTACAGCATTGCAAGAGTGCCGATAGGGCCTCATAAATGAGGCCCTTGGATAATAAAAGAACTCCCACAGTTTATCTTTGGCAAGGTCAACGACGCCATGAACCTCTTGCCATTGCAGCTCGGAGCACCAAGGAGACCACCACCACCATCCCTGACATGCATCGCTCACCTGAACAACTGTCCCGTTCCCTATGGGTGACAACTGGACCTGATCCCCTCTAAATGCTGACCTTGGTAGACCGGAACTTCAGCAACAGGAAGCTGGAGACCAGGAACTGCAGAAAGCCAGAGACTCTCCAGAGCTGTTTGTAACCATGGAAGAAGGAGAGACGCACAACCAGTCAACATTAAATTAGGTTATCTGCTGTCTGAGGAGTCGCATCTGGGGGCTGCACGGACTCCGTACCGGATGACCACGTCGCAGTGGAGCCCACGTCGCTGGGGGAGCATTCAGGGGAAGTGTTGGTATCCTGTCTCTGAGTGCGATTGTGCATCATCGCCGCTGCATGCAGTGCCTTCTGCCTCTCTTGTATAACCTGCTGCAGATTGGGGGTGGCTTGTAGTTGTGGCAGGGATGCCTGCTCCTCCTACACCTCCCAGTATGACTGGCTCCACGAATGACAGCTTTTTGCGCAGACCCTTCACTCCCTGTCCGCAGCACCTTGCAACCAGTAGATTGCAGCCAGGTCCAGACCTGTTCAGCGGCGTCAATGATTTGCGCATCAACATCTGAGATCACTCGCAGCCTTTACGGGTAGAAGAGGGAGTATTTGATGCCCAACTCTCGGAGGCATCGCTTAACCACTAGAGACAAGCCCCTCTGCCTCTGCATCCCCGTGGCGTAGTCAGGGAAGAAAATGACTGTGGCGTGTCCACTTTCACCTCCCCCAGCTTGCGTACCTCCCTCAGGAAAGCGTCACGATCCCTGTAGGAGGCGGAAGAGAAAGGGTCTATGACCTGTCCCCGGCAGCGGACGGCTCGCCGGCACTCGATGGGCCCACTCCATAACAAAGAATGGGGAGAGTGCACCTGCTGGTAGTAGGTCACGCAACCATGTCTCAGTATATGCCAATGCATCAGTCCCTTCTGCTCCCTTGGGCAGACCCAACACCCTCACGTTGTTATGCTTCGAGCGGCCTCCGCATCCTCCGCTGTTCTTTCAAGTGACTTCACACGTGCAATTAGCTGCTGCACCTCAAATGCTGCGCTCAGGGTAATCGGGGGGACTTTGGCCAGTTCTTGCTCAATGTCGTGTACCTTTTAAGTCAGCTTGTGATGATCTGCGCGCTCCAGTTTGAAGTCAACTGTAATTTTGTCTATGTGGCCCTCAAAGGAAGTGTGCGTTTGTTCGAGGGAGGTACCCGCTGCAGGATACCTCCCAGGGTTTAGTTTGGAGTCCAGGGTGTCCTCTGCTACCTGCCCCGCCGGACAGCGAACCCCAGCCGCTCGGCTCACCGACACAGAGGAGCGGCCAAATGTCGCCGCTGCCCCCGTCTGCAGGCATCATTGCGCCAGAAGCCCAGGCACTGTGTATGACATGCGGTGCATTGCAGTGTGGCCAGACAGCCCCTCTCCTCCAGTCAGGTGTATGCTAGCCAAGAATCTTCATTCGGGCGGCACCGTTGGAAATCCCCCGTACACCCAAGATCTCACTACCAGGGGGCGAGGAAAGGCAGCACCACCCAGTCGCCTACTCCGAGCTAACAGTGGCAACCAGCTTCCGTGCTCCTCAGTGCCCCAGTGAGTGAGGGTAGATCAGGCAGTGCACCCAAGGGCCGTTGCCTGAACGACCCCCGTGCCCCTGGCACCCGCCACCACCAACGGCCGATATCAGCGACTAGAGCCAGTTAGTGGAGTCCCCCACCAGTCTTGTGTGGTGCCCATGGCGATGTCGGTACGCCGCAGCGCACGGATTGCTCAGGGCTCGGGGTGCGCCACCCACAGGTGCCAGGCCTGGGCCCAAGTCGACCACCAGGCCTGCTCCGCTGGACATGGACACCGGGGATCAATCTGCCGCGCTCTCTCAAAATCTGTGACTCAGCCAGCAGGAGCCTCAGCCAGGCCAGATTTCACAATCCTGGGTACAGCAGTCGCCGCCAAGTCCGCTGGGTAACCTCCCGATGCAGATGATGCAACAGGGCCCCCTTAGGCATGAAGTTGTGGTGCTCCCGCCACACAAGTTTAGCACAGCTCAGGGGCATCACCCTCCACAGCGTCCGGCCAGCGCAACATCATCCGGCCTGTGATGCAGAGAGGTGCAGGCCCCCATTGGCATTCTTCTCCGTGCACCCCGGTGTAGTGGTGGTGCGTGTTAAGCAATGCAGACCTCCCTACGTCGGTGCGCAGGAGCGCTCTACCGATCACAGCTTCAAGGGGCGCTTGCTGGTCTTCTCACACAGTTCAGCAAAGTGACTCCATGCTACCTGCCAGACTACGCCACCAGGTAAGGGCGATTGCTGATGCCTCAATGTCTACTGCCACTGCCCACAGGCTCTCGCCCAACGCGGACCACCTCCACCGTCAGGCCGCAGAAATTCCACATCACCGGCGCTTCCCAATCCGGGTCTCAGGCACAGCGGGGACTGTCCGCGCTTCCAGGTATCGGCCGCCATGGTGTCACAAGAATGGCGCTATGAAAAGTGCTGCATCACTGTTTTCCCCCAGCATTTCCTCTTCCCTTGGGACTCTGTCTGGGCCTGCTGGATGTTTGGGGGGTTGTTGACCTGTGCTGTACTTGGCCCTAGCTGCTCCATTCTGCATTCCATTGGTGTTTTTTTTTCCATCAGAGGTGGATTTATAGGCTATTTTTGCCTCTAGAGGCTAAAAAGTGACGCTGGGCTGACTAATGTGAATTTTTTGCCACTAATTGGCATTTCATCACTTTTCTCTCGCTAACATCAAATTTTTTATCACCTTGATGCTAGTATTAGCGGCGGTTTTCGCCGCGGCTAGCTGATACTATCGCCATGTAGCCACATATAGTAAATAAGTCGCTTACATGGCGATGAATTTCGCCGATAGTCAGCGGTACAAAAACTGCCGCTAAGCAATGTCAAATTTGCTTAGCAGCAATTCTTGTAAATATACCCCCATATTTGCTAGAATAGTACTAGGATTCCAGTGTTTGTGGCAATACATTTTATGCATAGAAAAGAATGTCTTGTTTTCAATAAGGTTAGGTGAACATGCACCCCACAGTTCAAAAGGTGCATATACAATTTCACTCGCCCCTTCTATCTCTCCAACCACACTAAGAAATGTGGTAAAAAAGCAGGAATCCTTTTTTGGAGAAAAAAACCCACTTTTGTCAAGTTTTCTCATCCTCCTTCAGGTGAGTCGTGCCTTGCTGCAGCACTTCTGATCAGATCTTATTCTTATTCTTGTACACGAGAAGGTGACTACACCAGCAATGATCATTATTATATTTGTTAATGAGTGGGAACCAGTTGGTCCAAGAATCTTGCAGCCCACCGTCTCAGTGCCCTGTACACATGCAGTGTTGCCAGACAGTGCATTTTCAGCATGTGCTTCGCTTGCTGAATAGCAGCACTGGGGAGATGAAGGCTTATTGTTGTCCTTTCCAGTGCAGGTTGGCTGAAAACGTCTCATTTTACAGACAATGAATAATAAGATACAAAGAGCATGCAACATCACAAGCTGCTTAACATGGCTGAATGCTACCTGTAAATAAGGCACCCTTTCACGCTGTACTTAGCGTGAAAGGGGAGGGCAATGGGTGTTGCGGTGGGCGTTCCACTGCATCACCCATTGATTTTGACGCTGCCCCCATATTTACAAGGGCAGCATAAATAGGACCAGGGAAAACCTGGTCTTAAACAGGCGAAACGAGGATAAATGCTTTACTTCTCCTCGTTTTTGCTGTTTCCATGTCTGCTGCATGTGCAGTCCACTTAAAAACAGCAAAAGGCCATTGGTCGTCTGGAAGGGGATGGGATCGGGCTGACTATTGAAGGGCGGTTACATCATATCTCCCTTTACGCTGATGACTTGCTGATTTATTTGTCAAGGGCAGTAGCGGGCACCTCAGCGGCCATGCAAATCCTGGATGACTTTGCGTGCCTCTCGGGCCTCCGAGTCAACAAAACGAAGACTTATCTATTCCCTGTGGCTGGCCCCATGCATAGGCCTGAGGCACTGATAGCCGATATATCTTGGGCTCAGAATACGTTTAAGTATTTGGGCATACACATATTTCACTCCTTAGAGGATCTGAAGGAAGGAAACTTGGGCAGAGCGCTGTGCTCGCTGCGTTCCTGTGTGCACTTTTGGCGAACTCTGCAACTGCCTATCATGGCCCGGTCTCCCTTTCCAAAATGGTCATGCTACCACGCTTATTGTACTTTTTTGTCAACCTCCCGGTCCTCATGCCCAGCGGATGGTTTCGCCCCTTGAATGCCCTATTGCGGGATCTGGTGTGGGGAGATGGGCGCTCCAGGGTGTCTCTCAAAATGCTGCAGCACCCCATGTCTGCGGGGGGGCTGGGGGTACCGAATTTTGAATTTTATATGTTAGCTGCGCACTTGCAGTGGCTGGCGCAATGGGTGGAGGGTGTGAACGAGGAGGGTACTTGTTTATTACTCCTGGAATCTCGCCCCAACCTCGTGATGGCAAAATTATTAATACCGGCAACGCCGACCCCGTACTGCTCTCTGTTACAGCGCACAGCTTTCCAAGCCTGGAGGAGATGCCAGGGTAAGGAGCGGCGGACCGCCAAATACACCCCTATGCTACCTCACGTAGGACTGCCACATGGCGACCCCCAAACTTTATTCACAAGCGAACAATTGGTCCGATGGACCGAGGCAGGATTGGATAATGTTGGGGATTGCTTTCTAGACAAATCTTTGCTCCCGTTCGCAGGACTGGTGGAGGACTGCGGTCTTCCCTCAGGCCAGTTCCTACAGTATGAGGCCTTGACACGTACATTCGCGCAGCTATGGAATAAAGGGAGGGACGAGCCGGAGACACACCCAGTACTACATGCCCTGTTCACGCTGGGGATGGCGGAGCACCTAGTGAAATGGTTTTATGTTGCACTGCAATCAGTGTCCGTGGGGCCCCTATGTGGGTTGCGGGCAAAGTGGGATAGACTCGGGGGCAGAGAGCTTACAGACGCGGAGTGGCGCAGGGTCCTGCATTATCCCAAGAAGATTTCCCGCAACACACGCTTAAAATATATACAATTCCATTACACACACATGGCTTATATGACACCGCACCGCCTCAACGTGACGTATGGGGGAGAAGTCCGTCCGTGCCCTAGATGCATGCACCCAGATGCGGACTTTGGCCATATGACTTGGGACTGTCACAGTTTGCGTCCTTTCTGGGAGGCTGTGCTTGGTAAACTCAAGGAAGTGCTGGGTAGAGTGTTGCCTCCCACAATACAGATGTGCTTGCTAGGTCTTTTTCCCAGACCCCCAAAACGTAAGGTTGGGAATAGGCTCATAGACCTCGCATTGGGCCTGGCTAAACGTAGAATAGCGATGGAATGGAAGTCCCCGAGGGGGCTGCAGTTCGAGATCTGGAACAGAGATGTTATCATGTGGGCTGGGGCAGAATGTAGAGCGCTTAGTTGGGAAGAGTCTAAAGGCATGAGGAAGCACCCAATAGCTGGACAATGGAGGGAGGTGATGGTAGCTTGGGAAACGCCCGAAGATGCTACGATTGATGCGACAGGCTCAGACCCTGGCTTGGGATCCCACCCTGGAAGTGTGCAGCGCGAAGATACTAGAGGACCCTAGGAAAACCCTGAGCACTGACCCGACTAGTAGCTTTGTGGGATCATACTAGGCAGAGCCCGGCTCTTTAGACATGGTAGCTCTGACAATTGTTGGGAGCCCTTTCCCCCCCTGCTCTTTCACTCTGACAAGAGGCTTACTTGTGCTGTGATTTCCCCCTACATGTACTATATTGGATGTGATTTACTGCCCTCCTCTGCACACGGTTTATTTACTACTTTATCTTTTTTCTTATTTTTGGTATTCCTTTTGTTATAAGGATTGTTTTTTCGATAATAGAAGTAGCACTTTGATATGTATGTATGTGTCAGGTTCCTCTTCATGTAAAGAGGAAACTCCTCAGAATCCAGGTGTAGCAATAAAAGAGTCCACCTCCTGACATCCCCAACTCTGGATATGAACACAGAGTATTAGAGCGATCAGGCGAGGGAAAGGATAGGAAAGGGACAGCAGGGAAAGGAACCTGTAACAACAAAGAACAAGAGCATAAAACACCAGGCAGTAATAACTCTACTCTCATATGTTCTCGCTAGGTTCGCTTTATACCTTGTGTTATGGACAGTCGTTCAGTAATCCATAGGTAACTGATGGTCTCCCATAAATCCGGTATACCCCTACAACACAGAACAAAACATACATGAAAGTACTCTCAGGTTATCCCTATTCATTCCAGAAGGCAATGCAACAATCACTCCACATACATACCAGCATCAGCAACGTCTGTATATGGAAGAGAGAACACCTGTAAATGAACTACACCGGATAGAGTAGTTTTCCATAAAAGTCATTGGACCTAGTAATGTCCTGGATACTTCTCCAGAAGAATTTCAAGCCCACAATGTTCCACAAGGTTGAGAGTAAAAAGAAAAGCCAAAAGCAACAATCCAGACACGGTAATGTGTGGTAGCTAACCACTGCACTCCGCTCTGGTACTGACTACTTGTGCTCCGCTGTAAGGAATTTAAAGAAGGCCAAGAAAAACAAAAGTACAACCCCAACAACGGTAATGTGTGGTAGATTCACCACTGCATTCCGCTTGGTTTTTGCTGATTCCCAAATTCAAGTTAATTTCCAGCAAATCACTCCGGTGACCTGCGAGACGGTAATGCGTGGTTAAAATCACCACCGCATTCCGCTCTAAGAACAAGGTCAAAAAGCTCCGGAGACCTCCGAGCTTAAAAGTAACCAATTGCAGAAAACGGGCTTGCTCACGGGGAAGCCTCTCCGTGACAAGCCAGAGAACTCACTGTGTTCAATGAAAGACGAACGCCGACAAAGCACAAGCCGACTCCTCCGCCCTACTCTCCGTGCCGCACACCTCTGTGTCACCTCACAAGGCGCCAGCTCTCCAACAATACATGCCGTCCTGCCGCTTCGAACCAGCGGTAAAGAATGCACGGAACTCTCCCTCAGCCGAAAGAGAGAAACAGGATACAGAATTACGCACACCGGCCGGTGTACGTGCCTCCTGTATGTAGCCCCTCCTACGCTGGGCATCATGGGACTTGTAGTCTTTTAGCCCAATAAGGTAGGCGCAGTACGATCAATTCCTGACAGTATGTTATGCTTGTATCTCGGATCATTGATGGACATCCCCATGTATAAGTTATCGTGATCAAATTTTAGTGGAACACGTACTAGGACATGTAGTCATTGCTTGAAGTTGGTGGCAACATGATGATACCCTAACTTGACATGCTCTACTAAAAACGATGGATTTAGGCCCAGTTCTCTGTACTGGGGTGAATGTATGACATTGTTCTGCATTCTGTCCATCAATTGTTGTTTTTGCATTTGTCACCCCGAGTGGGATGGGTATGCCCAGACGTGGGTCCCGTGCTCTCCATGCCACTGGAATCAAGCTATCCTGGCTGAAGAGGGGTGAAACCCCGAAACCGGTCCTAGGATGCTTGTTTCCAGTCCAGGGAGGACCTGGCCTGGCAGTTCGGGCTGGACTGTTCCCATTGGGCACAGGGTCAAGACTGATTTGCATATGGCTGGGTTCAAACTGGAATGGCATGGTGAGCAAAAAAACGATGGATTTAGGCCCAGATCTCTGTACTGGGGTGAATGTATGACATTGTTCTGCATTCTGTCCATCAATTGTTGTTTTTGCATTTGTCACCCCGAGTGGGACGGGTATGCCCAGACATGGGTCCTTTGTATCATGGTACAATTTGCTCTCCCCTCATTGTTGACTGTAGTGTCAACAGCACAGTCAACACTAAGGGTGCTCCCCTTAGTGACGGCTGTAGTGTTGACACCGCAGTCAACACTGATAGGAGCACAAATTGTGCACCGCATGTACCATGATGCAAAGGAGCAAACTTTACTGGGTTATGATGTAGTGTCTGGCCATACCCTTTTCCCTGCCCAGACTATTTTTCATGACCTCCTCTACCATTTATCACACATTCCAAATTTTCCTTTTTGTAAAAATTGCATTCCAGCCCATTGATTACACTTTATCCGGCCCGAGCCGGAGATTACGGCTCGAGCCGGAGAGTACGGCCCTAGCCGGAGAGTACGGTCCGGGTGCGGAGAGTACGGTCCGGGTGCGGAGATTCCGGCCCGACTGCGGACGTAAAGTTAGGAGTCGTAAGTGCTTTCTGTGAATACCAAAAATCGTAAGTGCCTTCTGTGAATACCAGAAGTAGTAAGTTTAGGATTTTGTCTCAAATTAGTTCTGTGAATCGGCCCCTATGACTTTTTACTCCACTCTACCCACTCCATGCTAAGTCACTCCACTTTGCCACTTTACTTCACTCTATGCTACATCACTCCACTCTTCTCTCCTCTATGGCACTCCATTCCATGACACTTTACTCCACTCTGTGCTATGTCCCTCTACGCCCCTCTACTCTACGTTACTGCACTCTACTCCATTCTACAACAGTCCATTCTATGCCACTCTCCTCCACTCTATGCGACTCCATTCTAACACTCCACTCTCTGCCACTCCACTCCACTCCAGTCTACTCCACTCTTTGCCATTCCACTCTGTGCCGCTCAGCTCTGTGCCGCTCCATTCTACACCACTCCACGATATGCCACTTCACGCTACTTCACTTTCCGGCTCACCACTCTACTCTATGACACTTTACTCCACTCTATGCTACCCCACTCTACGTCACTCTATTCTACGTCACGCTTGTCTATGCCACTCCAAGCCACTCTATGCCACTCCACTCTACGCCACGACATTACACCACAACACACTTGGACACTCTACTATACTTCATTCCACTCTACGAAACTCTACTGCACGCCCTGGCTCTCTACTCTATGCCACTCTATGCCACTTCACTCTTGGCCACTCCACTCTACGACAATCCACTCTGTGACACTCCACTTCACGATGCTCCACTCTATGATACATAATAGGACAATCAGGCATACACTTGCCAAGGGTACATCAGCAGAACAAGTATAGCTACGCTGTCTGTAACTAATGGGGGTTAACTCTGCTATCTGCAGTCAACGAGAAATAAGTCAGTTGTGCGAGGTGACGACTGATGACTTTGGCAAATGAATGTTTGACTTATTGCTTCTATCTCTGGATTGGCAACAGCTTATTCTCTGTCCTGGTGCTTCCGTATTCTCAGCATATTGCCCAAGAGGAAGTGTGGGGATTACCAAATCTTGCAGCTTCCTTTCACTGGTCAATATATTTACTTGCAGACACAAGCAGGGTTTAGTGTTCTGACTCACTAATCGATACATTTAGCTGTTGAGCCCAGTGTTACAGCTCCCAGCCCCCTGCCCAGCAGCCCGAGCTTGAGGTCACACGCCCCTTATATAAGGTGCTATTGGACATTTCAACTGTGATCTGATTGGCTGTTGTATCTGGTGTTTTTATTGGGCTTAGGGTTTAATGTTCTGATTGGCTGATAGGTCTATGGTTCTGATTGGTGCCTGGGTTAGTGATTCTACTGGATGTAGGGCTTAGGGTTAGAGTTCTGATTGGAGGATACGTCTAGGGTTTTTGATTGGTTCCTGGGGTTAGGGTTTTTATTGGACATAGGGCTTAGGGTTTATTTTCTGTTTGGCTGCTAGGACTAGGGCTGAGATTGGCTGAAAGGTCTGGTTCCCCTATTGGTCCTAGACTTAGGGCTAGTGGTGTGATTGGTTAGAGTTAGGGCTCTAACCATTGGCCGAAGGGGTCACCTGATCACTAGGGCTATTTAAGGTCAGGGTTCAGGACGTCTCATCAAAGGCTAAGGGCGGAGAGGACAAGGGCAGCTGTCTGTTTGGGCCTTGTCTGGTCGGGCCTAGGGCCAGTGATGCTGCCCATTTCCCCACTCACCAGCACCCACCCAACCCCATCCACAACCAGATTAACAGACTCACAGCAAATGTACTCAACTCATTTACTACAAACAAACCCTACACACATTTCAATGTTTCAGCACCCACTACAAAACTGCACAAACCACACCTTTATACCTATCTACCCCAACTACAACACATTGGCAACTTCACTCACACACAAAACACAACCCTATCCTATACCACTAACCAATCCACTCATCTCAAATACAACCCAAATCCACACCATATTAAACTATATCCCATCCAGACACACACTCCCTGCTCTAATTACTCCTAACAGACGCCTTGCTGTCACCAACAAACCTATACTCAGCCTTCCATGTTTTCACCCACCAACACCCTCCTCTTCTTTATACCACAAAAACACTACCACACAACCCTTAAGTTTCACTGCACCACACATATTACCTCTTTTAGCAATCATTTGAATCTAACACAAACACTCTAACACAAACACTCTTAACTCTTGTTCATCCCCTCTCACACACCACATACACTCTTTTCCAAAACACATCACCACCCCTTTACCTTGCAGCTTCCACTTGTCAACAATACCTTACATGCAAAGTCTTCTCAGAAAACAAATACATCATCACCTCCTCTCACTACTCCTCAAAACCAAAACGTAACACACACACCAGCACAACAAATTCTCACAAAAACAACACCTCATAATACTTTCCATCACAAACTAGAAACATACATCCACTCCCACCTTCCTGACTACACAAAAAATACACACCCTCAACCAACCCCACTGCCAAACTTTCTTCCCCCACACCTAAAGCATATACAGCAACTCTCTTTTAACCGCCTCTCATCCATTGGACAATTCAGAACCTTACAACATGTCCCACATGCTGTACCATCACCCCTAACTCATACACCTTACACCCTAAACAGACACAAACAAAAAAAGCAACATGCCACTCTTCACAACTTCGCATCTCCATGTCTACTTCACAACAAGGCTACTCTACAAAAACAACACAGCTCACCAACTCACTCTCAACCACCACCTACATGTGCAGACCCATCAAAATGCCTTCTTAGCCTGCTGGACGAGGAACACGATACAGAACAGCTACGCTATTGCTATCCTCATACTGCTAATACCAGCACTAAAGACACACCTGCTACAAGCCCACAAAACACTGCTCACTCTTCTACAAAACAAAGTCACATCATCAAAAAGCACATTCTCTAAACTGCCTACTTATAAATGCTTGATCACTCTCAAAAAACAAGAACCACATCTACGACCTTCTCACTGACTTACTCTACATAACTGAATCATGGTTGGGAGATGACATGGCTCCAGTGTTGAATGAAGCCGTTTCTCAAGGCTATCAAACTATCACACAAAATCGTATAAGCAAAAGAGGAGGTGGCCTAGCTGTTGTATTCAAGCAAACATTAAATATCACTAAAGCTGACGATGTCTCCATACAAGGTTGTGAGGCCCTCTTCGCCAGATGCAACCTACACCATGTTCCTCCTGTAACTTCCTACTCCTTTATAGACTTCCACCTAGCAATGCAACATTCCCAGACACACTTCTGGACACAGTTTCAAACCTTATAACACTACACTCTAACCTAAGCATTCTGGGTGACCTAAACATTTGGTTTGACAAACCCAATGTGCACCCTCCGAAAACAATCATCACTGCCCTAGACACACTGAACCTACATCTGACCGTCCACAAACTTACACACATCGCTGGACATATCCTAGATGTCATTTTTGCAAATACAGAACCAGTTACCTTCCAAACAATGACTCCAGTCACATGGTCAGACCACACTTTGCTTGCTTTCCAACATAAAACAACACAAATGAAATGAAAAATACATTTATTGAGCGCATGGCTACCCGAGGGCATCCCAGCGCTGATAGCGGCAAGTAGTAGAGAGCCAGCCAGACTAGGGGAAAAGCCAGGTTTTTAGCAATTTACGAAAGGCAAGATGGTTGGATTCCTTGCGCAGATGAAGAGGGAGAGAGTTCCAGAGTTTGGCGGCGTTGTAGGAGAACAGACGACCCCCACTTCTGGCTTTCATAATCCTCGGAACTGCAACAAGATGCAGATTGTCCGAGCGGAGGCGTCTTAGCACGGTAGGGCCGAGCAATAGAAAGATTGATGGGATGGCCTTTTCCGGCTAACGTCTTATGTACAATACATATGGCCTTGAAATTAACTCTTTCCCTGATGGGTAGCCAGTGGAGAGATTTCATGGTTGATTTTGCAGATTGGCATTTCGGGATATCCAGAAGGATTCTGGCTGCACAATTTTGTGCTGACTGGAGTCTTGAGAAGGTCGCGCATGGGGCCCCAAGGTAAAGGGCATTCCCATAGTCCAGACGTGATAGAATGAGTGCCTGGACCATGAGCTTCCTTGCCTGGAAGGGGAGGAGTGGGAGGATTTTGCGGAGCATCTTTAAGATGCCATAACAGGAGGCTGCCACATTACGTGCCTGGATCTTGAAAGTCAGGTCTCGATCGAGCCAGACACCCAGGCTTTTTATTTGGGTCTTGGGAGCTGGAACGGGGCCCAGGTCGGCCGGCCACATTATATTGGGATCAAAAAGAGACGGGTTCCCCAAAATCATCATCTCAGTTTTTTCTCCATTTAATTTCAGGAAGGAGTTATTCATCCATATGGCTACCTCTTTCAGGCAGGGAGAGAGGCTGGGGGAAGAGTTGTCAGCTTGGTTGAGTCCCACCACAAGTTGCGTATCGTCTGCATAGGTCACTATGTGTAACCCAAAAGGCAGCACGATCTCCGCTAGCGGGCTCAAATAAATGTTAAATAGGGTGGGACTCAAGGATGATCCCTGAGGTACTCCGCAGCGGAGAGGCAACTGTTTTGAGGTCACCTCAGCGTCGAAGACCTGGAAGGATCTATCATCCAGGAAAGACTGCAGCCATGTTAAAGTGACCCCGGTCACCCGCAGTCTTGTAAGTCTATGGACCAAGATTTGGTGGTTGACCGTGTCAAAGGCAGCACTGAGGTCAAGGAGGATAATCACAGTAGTGCCTCCAGCGTCCAAGATTTTTTTAGACTCTTCGACTACTGATAACAGGGCCGTTTCTGTTCCTTGGAGTGGTCGAAAGCCAGTCTGTGACGGGTGGAGGAGATTGTGAGTCTCTAAGAAAGCAGACAGCACTGAATTAACATATTTTTCTGCTATTTTACTGATCCCTGGGAGAAGTGAGATGGGGCGATAGTTTCCCAGGGAATCAGGGTCACGGCTAGGCTTTTTTAGGAGTGCCTTCACCATTGCTTTCTTCCATGGAGGGGGGAACACTCCCGAGGAAAGTGAGGCGTTGATCAATTCCAATATCGTGGGAGAGATGGTTAGAGCGACTTGTTTCAGAATGTAAAGAGGTGCTGGGTCTCTGGGCGAGCCACTCTTTATCTGTGCTGAGATGCTTTCAAGCGTCTCAAGGTTCATCAGGGGAATTGCCTCCAAATGGGATTCCATGCTATGGGAACTGGGATCCCATGTTTGGCCGTCTCCCAGGGGCAATGAAGTATAAATGTCTTGAATTTTGTTGAGGAAAAAGTCTGCTAATTTATTGCAGCGTGAACCTGAGGTGTCGAAGGTCACAGGGGGCGGGGGAACTTTGAGCAGAGTTTTCGCTATGCCGAAAATCTTGCGTGCAGAATTCGATGCGATGATATTTTTTCTTCATAGTAGACCGCTTGAGCTGATTTAATTTCTGTTTTGTACAGTTTGATGGCTTCCCTATATTCTAGTTTCTTATTAGAGAAGAAGTCCTTCCTCCAGGTTCTTTCTAATTTCTTGCAAGTTTGCTTCAGCGCCCGGAGCTTTGGAGAGTACCAAGCCCTTCTGTTGATTCCAGTTTTCATCTGGGTAGAATTTATAGGGAGAACTTGGTCTAGGGAACATTCTATCCACTTGTTAAAATTTTCATTGGCAATTATAGCATCAGGATCAGGAGATGGCTTTGTTTTTTCTAGTTCTAAAATCCATTGGTCTGTCGAAAGTTTGGACCAGGGACGAGACCTTTTTATAATCAGCTTAATAGGGGCATGGCAGAGTAGGGGGACCAAAAAAATGGAATAAGGAAATGGTCAGACCATGGTACTGGAATGGGTTTCCCTCCTACTCAGGGGCCGATTCCGATCTCGGCCAGTAGGGCACCGAATCGGATTCGGCTGAACCGGATCCGATTCGGAGCCCTTATTCCCGACCGATTCGTACGTGCGTCCGGGCGAACGAGTACGATGCGAGCGCGTGCAAATTCGCCGACCGACTCGTACGCCCGTCCCAACCGCACCGACCGACTCGCACGGATGCGCAGCGCACCTCGCAATGGAGACGTTCCCCGGCCGGGCAAGTACGATGCGCGCCGCGAGCAGTCCGACCGACTCGTGCCGTCCGGCTCGCAGAAGCAGTCGGAGCCGTACTTTGGGGGTCCGTGTCGGACCCCCCTGTACGCGTAGCCGCGTGAGTCGCACACAGGGGGGACCCATGGGTCCCCCCTACCTGTGCATGTATGGCGCGAGTCGCTTCACCGCGTACACGCTGTAGGGGGCGCCCTTGTCCGCCTCGCACCCATTGAGTCAATGGGAGCCCGCGTACGCGTTGTACGACAGGCTCCCATTGACTTCAATGGGAGTCCGACCGACTCGAGTCCGATGGCATACGTGCGCATCGTACTCATTCGGTCGGGCTGCTAGGGTCCGATTCGGTCGGAAATCTCTCCGGGTCCGGCTCGGTCGGAGAGATTTCCGACCCGAATCGGAATCGGCCCCTCAGTCTTCCAAATTAGAAAAAATGGGATCTAGTAGGTGTCCTTTCATATGTGTTGGGTAGGCAACTTTTTGAAGAAACTGGTAGCTTTCAAGATCATTTGTTATCTCTGCTGCGGACGGCTGAGAGAGGTCGTCGAAATGGAGATTAAAATCTCCCAATAGTGTAAAGTTAGCAGGGGTACTGGCTAAATTAGCGGCTATGTCAGGCAGTGACTTACAAAATTGTCCCAAGGACCCAGGGGGCCGATAGATTAAAATCCCCGACAGGGTAAGCGTGGGTGAAGAACTTATTGAGAACGCAAGGTTCTCACAATCTGGTAAGGGGCTTCCAGCAGTACGACAGGCCAATTGATTTTTATAGATAATAGCAATCCCGCCACCTTTACCAGAAATCCGATCTAACCTCTGGATATTGTAGCCCAAGGGGAGAGCTTGAACAAGATCGGGGTCAGATCCTGAAGTGAGCCAGGTTTCTGTTAGAAATAGAACCTCTGCCTCTTCTTCTTCCAGAAAAAGTGAGATTTCCGCTGCATGCTTAGGCAGCGACCTGCAGTTAAAGAGAAACATTTTATAAGATTTAGGGATAATAGAGTTAGTATGTAGGGATGTTGAGTTTAAAGGAGCAATGTGTGCACTTATTGAGGCTGCTATCAGGGTCAGTAGTGTGTAGGCAGTTTTCCGTAATGGGTCCCTTTAATTGGAGCAGCTCTTCTACCTTGTAGTAATGCTTTATTGGGGTAAAAGATACAGAAGTTCTGGCCCCTGGCCCCGTCCAGGCGCAGACGGGCTTGCCTTTGGTGCGTCTTCGGCGCGCCGGCAGCGGGCCCGCTGCGCGTCCGGGTCAGCATGCCTTTTAAGTACAAGTTCAGCCCCCGGAAATGAGGGAGCTGAGGGGAGGAGCCACGTCCCTCCGCAACAATCGCCCGGAAAGCCGCAGCGGACCGGGGACCGGAGTCTAATAAAGTGCAAATGCTTTTAGGTAAGTTAAAAAGAGTCGAATGCCCTGATAGATTGTAGCGCTGGAGTAAGAAAAAAGCAACACGCCTAAAACCACCTTACATGCATCCGCCTATAGACCGTGGAACAAACTCAATTTTGAACACTTAGAAACACAACTAACATCCAGTACAGATCTAGACACAATAAACTCCATTCAAAAACTATATGAGTGGCTACAGCTGTATTTTTTAATTGTATATTGTGCATTTTGTACTTTTATGATCTTAAAAATTTAAGTATCGAATAAAGTGATTTTGACTGACTGAGTGGCTACAGGAAGCTTTTGATATCCTAATACCACTAAGAACAACACAAAACAGGCACCTTGGAGAATTACAGAGTCAAAAGAGATAAAACAGCAAAATAGAAAGCTACAACGTACCTGGCTCAAAACAAACACCAATCAAGACAAACCGCCAACAGAAACTTAACAGATTTTACAAGTTAGCAATCAAAAAAAGCTAAGAAAAAATACTATTCAGACAGAATTCAAAATGCTAAATGTGCAAATGAAGAATTCTATAAAATTCTCACAGAATTTCGTAAACCAAATTGCCTAGAAGGAGCTGCTTCCATTACTCAAGAATTCAAACTGGCAAATCATTACACGACCAAAGCAGACACCTTGGTCTCCTATCTAAAACAAAGAAAAAACACCAGCACCAACCCTTTTCCAAAAAACACTCCAAGAGTATTCTAACCCAGCCTCTTCATTCTTTCTAACAAATATCACACAATGAATTTATGAACCAGGTCAAAGCAAGCAGGCCTGCCAGCAGCTCTTCTTATCCGTGTCCACCACAAACCTTCAAGAAAATTCTTCTAACTACCTCTGCTGCCACACGAGTAAGAAGAATCATCAACAATTCCTTAACTACGGGAATATTTTCAGAAGATCTAAAAAAGTCATACATATGCCCATTACTAAACAAAACAAACCGGACCCGCTTAACTCCAACAACTACAGACCAATTACAAATGGACCTTTCCTAGGCAAACTGATAGAAAGAGCAGCATTCGCCCAGATGTCACAATTAATTGAAGGTAATGCCATACTTTCAGGCTTCCAAACAGGATTCCGTCCAGGAAGAGGCACAGAATCTGCCCTCATTGCCATCTGGGATGACCTTAAGAACACAGTTGACCGGAACGGAGTGGCTGCACTGCTTCTCTTGGACCTCTCAGCTGCCTTTGACATGGTTGACCATGACACTCTAATACAGAGACTCTACGAAGCCAGCATAGAGGGGACTGCTCTCGACTGGATCACATCCTACCTTCAAAACAGAATTAATGTCATCTATACCCCTCCTTTCTCGTCCAAACCATACTTCACAAAACATAGGTGGCACATCCTTCTCTGCTCAAGCAGCCAAACTATGGAATATGTAACCACAAATATAAAATCCACGGATAACTACCTTATTTTCAGAAGACTACTCAAAGTTGGCTATTCCCCACATAACCACCATACTCAAACATAAATATACAGCATATTCCCCTGTATATAGCATTTATTTGTACTATAGATATGTACCTACATATGTTTATTGCTTTGTATATATATGTATAATAATTATGTTTATATATAGATATTTGTTAGTTCTGCTTAACAAATGCACATATTACTTATAATTATATTATTCTATGTTTAACATGTATATAGGTGGCTGCATATATAAGTAAATCTTTTATCATAACAATCTACAATTGCTTCACTATTGAATTACAATAAAAATATACATATATAAAAACAAATAAATTAACTTAAAGTACAGCAACACTTGAAAGTCTGAGTTTAATAAATACAACTTAAATCTATATATATTACCTTCCTTATATATAGATACCTTCCATGTACTTATGTATCTTTATATTTATTACTTCTAATTCGTCATCTCTCATGCACTACCCTATATCTCACCCTAAACCTCTCTCAATATATCCTCTACCTCCACTCTGATTCATCTCAAACCTCATTCCACTACTGTGATCCCCAAAATAACCCTTTCTAGACTCTTCCCTCCTCTACCCCTTCTTGCAACATCTTATACCCATTTTACTATTCAGATCTCCCAAACAAGCCTTTCTAAATAAACCCTTCCCTCTGACTCTTCCCCCTCCACCTCCCCTTTACTCATCCCAAACCTCCTCCTACTGCTCCTATGAGCTCCAAAAACAAACACTTTTCTAGACCTTCCCTCTTCTATCCCCCCACTATCCTGTCAATCCAACTAACAGACTAACGTCCACCGATCAAATTAATTTCATATTTCCCTATACTAGTTCCCAACTAATCCTGTTTAAGTTCCGGAGTAGCGTGCTACCTGCCGCAAAGCGCCTCAACACCTAATAAGGGGTAGCAGGTGCTATATAAATGCAAAATCTTCCCTCTTTTATCCCTCCACTATCCTTTTCAATCCAAATAACAAACTCACATGTCCACCGCTCAAATTAATTTCATATCTCCCAATACTTGGGTTCAGGAGTAGTGTGCTACTTGCTGAAAAAGCGCTTTGACGCCTCGCCAGGGGTAGTAAGCACTATATAAATACAATTACAATGAATTGGCAAGGCTGATACATTGGTGAAACCTATTGCAATTACCAATGCTTTTTTACACAGAAAGTGTGGGAACTGTTTTTGATAAAATTATTTAAAAAATAACAAACTTTGGAACTGGTTCCTTATGAATCCCGCCCACTTCGACCTCTGGCTTTAAATCGTCCTCAACGTTAAGACCTTCTCGTGGCTTAACAGCTAGAGCAACTGTCTTTGAAGCTAGGGAACCAGGTTCTAGTCTAGCGGGAGGCTCAAACAACCTGTGATTCTGGGCAGCTCACTTAATTTCTCCGTGCCTTAAAATGAATGTTTCCCTCTGTAATGCAACTGGTTCTCTGTAAAGAGCTCTGATACCTCCTGGTCGAGTTTGCGTCATATAAAACTGCACAATATATATTTCGTGCTTAAACGCTACATGAAGCAGAAGGTAATGTTGTCTGGTGGCCATCTTGTAGGAGGCTTTCAGTTTACGAACCCAAGTGCACCATTTAAAAGAATGTTCTCAGCCGAACACCTGCGTTTGTGAAAGATGATAAAACAAGAAAACTCGACGGAAACGCAACAAAAATATACACTACATTATAGCAATAACATCAGTATTCTACAATATGTTTTCCGAAAGAAGGAATCCTCCAAAGGCAGACCTCTCTCGCTTTTATCTTCACTGTTAGACTGCCTACGGTGGTTAGCAAAAACGTCTATTATGGCGGTCGAAACGAGAGAATTATTAGTCTCACCGAAGCTGTTAGACGTACATTAAACATGGGCGCTCAGTTTTCAATAAGCAAGTTCTGTTATTGCGTGTGAAAAGTAAACCTACCAACCATTTTAGAATGGTAGGCTTCTTTACGCAAAACATCAAGCAAATTATCCTCTATGCTTAGCATACGTCTCCTATCCACAGTCCGTTTTCTGTGTTTACGGAGAAGGTGGTGGAATCCGCAGCAGCATTCCGTGGTGATTTACAGGAGACTCCTGGGGCCCGGAGAGCAGAAACCGCAGGGCCAAGACATGCAGCCCCAGGTCCCGCACGCTCCGCCTCACTTGCCCAGCTACAAGTAAGCGCCAAGTTAGGCAGGGGACGTGTGAAGGGGTGTCCTTGTTATTGTTATTGCGGACGGAAACGCCCCCTTTGCATACATCCAGCAGCATGGAATCAGTGCTCAGCAACATTAAATACTGCTTAAGATCTTCTGTGCCACCGCTGGGAATTTTCTGGAATTTTATCTTTTACCACTTTGAGTTTTAAATTAAAGTTTGCTATTTTCTTCTAACGTTGTAATAATATTACACACTGGTTGGAACGTGTGCTTTTAAGTGGTGAGTCGTGAGAAATGGATTGTGAGTGCGGTGATTTATTTAGATTTCATCCTTTTTAAAGTTTAATTGAAAGGTGTCTGCATTACTGTTACAATGTGGCAAACTTATTAACACTGTCTAATTGGCAGTTTGTTACTGTATTTGGAATCATATGTACATTTTTAAGCAACATATGCTGGTATAATTTACTTAGCAGTTAATTTTTAAGTCCCTTTAATTTTCAACCCGCTTGTTGCTATATGCATCCAGTAGAAACAGCTGTAACTAATTGGGCAGCTGGAATTTCTTCTAGGCATTATCTCACAAATGGTGTAGTTTATTTAATTAGCCGTTTTTATTATGCCCCTGAACCGATGAGTATGACACCACTTTACATTACAACGTTAGTATGTCAAGGATTACATCAACGTGGAGAGTGGGTTAAACAACTTTGAAACATATGGCCAATAAATGTTTTTTAATTCGGGAAATTACTTTATGGGACTTAATCCAGGAGTTGTCCGTCAGAAAAGGTGATCCTTGAGTTGCGAAAGATGGAGAGAGTGGGGTCATTGTTCTTAAATTGGACAATCAAGAGTTCCAGTCTGCGACGGCTTACTGGGAAAAGGCGTGTTTCTTTGCGGTAGATGTTATTTTACGATGTACCAGGGGATTGTGACTTCCCGCATCCAGCCAGAGGAGGGGGTGACGTCGTTGAATTTGCCCACAAAGTATACCCTTGCTGCAGAGTTTAGAACAGCCCTGAGTGGAGCAATTTATATTTCTTGGGTTCATGCTAAAACGGAATTTTTGAAGTCTAGTCATATATCTTTTTTAGCAGTTTTCTATAGCGCGAATTCGACCCACATGTATTGGAGCGCTTTACATGAGCACCAGTTACAACACAAGGACACATTCATTTTTGGTAGGCACGGAGAGATTAAATGTTTTACCCAGGAACACAGGATGTTGAGCCGACCCCGAGGCTCGAACCTAGTTCCTCAGGTGCAAAGTCGTCAGCTTTGACCCTTACTCCACTTCCTCTCTCTATGGTTATATATAATTTATAACTAAAGAGTGGACCACTTTTCTTCAAGGTGTGTAGGTTGAAGTTGGTGGATTTGATCACATTGTTGCTCTGAGTGATTAATGTTATTAGAATCTCTAGGGAGGTCTAAGGGTTTGGCAGGTGAAGTAAATTTTGGCGAGAAACCCTCCAGTTTCGAAAAATCCCTGAGAATAGGGTCACATTTACTGTTGAGGGATGTGGAGAGAAGGCGGATCTCTGTTTTTTGTCAGTTTACTTGGAGGAAGTTCTCTCTTATCCATGTTTGTAATTCAGATATGCAGCATCTTATTGTTGTGATATACTTAATTGTTGAGGGTTTAAGTAGAGTTGGGTGTTGTCCATGTATAGGTGCACAAAAACGCCTGACTTTCTAGGAATAGGATTAGTGGTTTAAGGTACAAAACGAATACTCTTGACACTAAGGTTGAGCCCTGAGTGATTCCCCAGAGCACTTTGGGTGGCTATTTGATTTGTGCTCATTCCAGTGATATTTAGCTAGGTCTGTCATTTGGCAGGCTTAATATTTAAGCTCACACACGTTGAAAAGGGTATCACACGTAGCATAATGCATACCTTTATAAGTTTACCTGTATATGGAAGTATCTCATTTTTATGATACTACAGTTGCTACATTTGAAATGGTGAAAGGTAGTCTTTTTGCAAGTTTGGAACATCATTTGTTTTTCAATTAAATCTGACCATTCTGCTCTAATCAAAATACAGTTGACATTTTGACATATCCTATCTTTCAAGTTAGTATCTATTTTAAAAATGTTTTTGTCTGTCTCAATTAGTCACTGTTAGAAGGTGGTTCTGACCACCTGAGCCGCCCGGATTTTTAGCTTTTTGAACACCTATTTGTTGAGTTTTTACTGTGGGGGAGCCTCATAAGTTGGGACTCACCCACAGTGAACTCATGATGAAAGGGAGTGCATGTGTATTTTACCGGTGTCCCCCTGGCGCGAGTAGGCCGCTGCGCTGCCGCCAGAGTAAGGGGCACTGGGCTGGTTACATGCAAACACGTGTGTACATGCGTGTGCACAAGTGTAAGGGCTGCGCAGGGGAGATTCCTGGCGTGCGCAGCCCAGGAGCAGCTACAAAGTGAATGGTGTGGCAGGACTTATGCAGAACTGGGTGGTGACATGGAATGGGCTTTCTACAATGGGAAGAAACATTTGAGGGAAAGTCAGTGTACTTTACTGTTTTTATTCCATTATTCTCTTATGAGGATGGGGAGCACATGAGCTAATTTTACTTTCCTAGGGCCTACAAATTCCAGACACGTACCAAAGTCCACTGTAACTTATGTGAGAAGAAGTATTCTGCAGAATCCAAAGTCATATTTGTACTGCTTTTGGGTCATCCAGAAATGTTATATTTCTCTGAGTCAGCTCATAACCAGGGCCTGGCTGGGGCTGACCCGGCCAGGCTGAATTAATGACCTTCCTCCCCCAGCCAGCCCTGCACAACAAGCATTCCAAGGGCGAAGGCCTCCACTCCAAGAAGAGAAGATGGGTGGAGCTACAGGTTCATCCATCAGCAGCTGTCACCTGGTGCCAGGCACCAAGCTGCTCTGGAGAGAAGGCAGCGAGGGGGGAAGGGGCTCTCAAAGACCATGTGGCATGAGACCCCTGGACGACGCCATTTTGAACAAACCCAGAGGCCTGGGCAGGAAGGAGGGAGCAGGGGCAGAGAGATGATGTGTCGCTGTGTGATAGGGCAAACAGAGACTTCCTGCCAGCCCCCTCCCCAATTCTTAAAAAGAGTTTGCACAGGAAGAGGAGCTCTCTCTGAGGTGTGGTCTGCTGAGGCAGAGGGTGCTGGAGCCTGGCGCCATGGGCAGTTGGAAGGAGGAACCCCCTGACTGTCCCAGGATCCTGAATAGCGCCAGGAGAGGAGTCCAGGACCAGTGAGCAGGAGCCGGGGCCTCTGCGCAAGGAGAAGAGAGGCCCAGGGGGAGAGCCAGGTGAAAGGCTGGCGCAGGGAGCCAGTGAAAACAGCTCCCTGCTGAAGTTCACCCTCTTGGAGGCGAGGAGGGCAGCGAAAAGTGCTCCAGATGGGTAGAGCTGGCCATCAGGAGCGAGAGGAGGCCAGAATGGTGCAGATTGGACCCCTGGGAGCTGAGATATGCCCCCCAGAAGGTAGGCGACCTTTGACCTCTGGCTGGACCGACGACGCAGCGCGTGGGGCTCCGACGCCGGTCTTCAGGATGCCCCCGGGGTGGGTCAGGTCAGGTCCCGGGGGCTGCCCCCACGCGAAGCAAAGTCGGGGAGCACCGTTGTGCTCCCCGTGAAGTGTCCCCAAAGGGGTGCCAGGAGCCCACCCTGGCCCCCGGCGAAAGAAGAAGCCGGGGAGCGCCGTCGCGCTCCCCGTGAAGAGTTTCCAAGGGGGGGCCCGGGATCCCCAACTCCAGGCCCCCCGTGTGGTGGAGAGGAGGCGGGGAGCGCCGTCGCGCCCCCGCGAAGAAGACTCGGGGGCCCGGTACCCCAACTCCGGGCCCCGCCGAAAAGTGAAGCCGGGGAGCGCGACGGCGTTCCCCGTGAAGATTGCCCAAACGGGGGGGCAGGGAGCCCACCCTGGCCCCCGGAGGAGAAGCTAAGCCGGGGAGCGCCGTCGCGCTCCCCGTGAAGATGGCCCAGGGGCCCGGGACCCCATCCCCGGGCCCCAAAGAGTGGAAGAGGAGGGGGGAGTGCCGCCGCACTCCCCCGCAGTAGCGGGAAGGCGGGGGGAGTGCCGTCGCACTCCCCCGAAGACCCGCTGCCGTGGAGACCGCCTCGTGTCTGCCCATAGGTTCGGGCAGACCTGCCTTGGAGTGCCGGCTCCCGCGGCAGCACACAAGGGTGCTGGCAAGGCAGGGAGCCGGCGAGGGCAGCAGGGGGTGGGCCCCCGGACTGCCCTCCATCGAATTGGCAATGCGGGGGCCCGGGTGGGAAAGGGCCCCGCGAAAAGAAGAGCGGCGGGGGGTGGGCTCCCCGAGCCGCAGGAAACACTCACCGCGGCAGGAGCAGCCGGGGGTGGGCTCCCCGAGCTGCGATTCATTCCCTGGGGGTCCGGGTGGGACCGGGCCCCCCCCAACGATGAGCGGGATACGGCGAAGCCGCCAGCGGTGCGATCGCGGCTCTCCCCGAAGCAGCGGGGGAGCCGCTACTATAATATGCACTGAAGACAAGGAAGCGCCCCATAATGCCTTGCAGGCCCGGACCGGCCTGTAAGAGCAAACAGCTTTTTCTTAGTCTGTGGTGGCCCCAGGAGGACGCGGTCACCACCAAGTGAGTGCAGAGGTCCTTCGGGAGCTGGAGGAGAAACGCAGCCTCCCCCAGCACGAAGAAGAAAAGTCCCTCCCTAAGTCTCTGGGGACTCTGAAGAAATAACCCCTCAAGGGCTCAGCTAGCATTTAATCATCTTCTGGGCTAGAACTTTTGTTCTACAGCTGGGGGTGTATTGAGAAGTGCATCAAGGTGTGAAGGGCTGAGTTGGGGATGTCTGGAGTAGGGCATACCCTGGAGGTGAAGAGGTGTAATTGCACCACAAATGCATTTACCTATGTTATTTCTTTTTAGAGGAACTAGAAGTCACATGTGTTATGTGAAGTACCTGTGTAAGGGGATGTCATAAGCAAAGTGGGGTTATGTTGCCAGCCTTTCCTGCTAGGGTGTCTGGCTGTAAATGCTTACTCCTGTGATTTTACCTGTGATGCCTTTTAGAGGCTGTGATTGCAATGCATTACAACTGTTATCAGCTATGAAAAGTATCTCATTTAAAGTGGTGCCCAATCATGTATTCTTGCTGCTGCGTTAGGTGAAGAACAACCCAGACTGTTAGCCCCTAAGATGTAGAGGTGTATACTATATGGTCAGTATGACATGTTCAGTCAGGGTTATGTGTCACCAGGGCAGGTGTGCCTATTTTAAATGCTTGTTGAGATAATGGGGTGGGTCGCCACTGGGATGGTGCCAGTGTGCTGGGCCTCGCTCCAGGTTATGTTCAACCCACTGCATTAGGGGGCAAGATGATGTGCATACATGGGAGTGGTGGTACTAGACCCCACCCCCCTTTGGGAGGGGTGGAAATGTTATGCAATGTCACAAAGTAATTCCAACTGCTTATGTATATTTGTAAATTGTTGCATAGTATTGAGTAGTGTGTGTGTTTAATAAATGTACTCTTACTTTTATAAAGCAAAGTACAGACTGGACAATCAATTATTGAGTGTTATTTCTGCGCACCTGTAATGGCGATTACTAGCCCACACCACCTCCCTTGAGTAAGCCTTAGACTGCTCTGCAACTCTACCCTCTGAGAGTCAGGCGCTACACTAGGGTGTTTGATTCCCAGTGAAGGACAAATGTGACATGTTATTTGTGCAGGCCTCACAGATACTGCCCCGTTTTCCAACAGTCACCCAATGTCGAAGGCTAATTTTGCAAATCAGTTTATAAACTGCTGAAAATGTAACAACTTGAGTTATTCATGCTTTTTGGAATGTGATTCTTAGATAGAAGCAATTCTATGTCAGGACCGGAGGCTCCGATTATGCTTCTCATTTTCTTTGCTTTATTTACAGCAGCCAATCAAAACGTTTTTTATTCTTTTGAAAAAACTACAAATCCCATGAGCCTTCAGCTCGTATCAACCATAGAGTACACCCTATAGGAGTCCCAGCAGAGGTAACCACTTCCTCTTTCTTTGCTGCTTCGCAGCCAGTTAAGTGCCTCTACTTGTTGTCACTTATTGATTTAGTTACATGTTATTGCGTACTTCATGCACTGTGTTTCACGCGATTGTGGCTTTGTGTATATCGCGCGCCTCTGCCTCGGCTTTAGCCGATTGCTGTCTGTCAGGGAGAGTGTGCGCGCTGCGGCCGGAGCCCTGTCCCGCTAACGTATGTGATTTTTTCCTTGCCTCGCGTTGCGATTCGGGAGCGCTTCGGCCTCCCCTGCAGGGCGCTTCGCGCCCCCGCAGCTGTGAGTGTGGAGAGGGAGTCAGGGGGCGAGGACCGCGCGTCGCGCGATCGCACAGTCCTCTTTCTATTGTCAGCCGCGTCTGCGCATGCGCGGCGGCCATCTTTTCTGCATTTTCCGACGCGTCTCAGTGTAGAAATCGCGGATCGGAGTTCAGGCGCCAGATTTGAATACTTTATCGCCCAAAAGTGCCCGTAAAAGCCCCCAGCTTACGCCTGCTGTTCACAGAGTCGGTGAGCTGTTAAAAAAACGCATAGGCTTTGCCTAGAGCGGTTAAGGCAAGCCCTCCCTCCACTCTTTAACATCTTTACAGTTGCTGGCTTGCCTGGGGTTGGTACCTCTCCCCCTTAGGGTCCATACTGTGGACTATTGTTAGAGGCTGGCCCTCTGAGATTAAAACAATTACATATTTTGTGGCCATCAGTGCACCAATGGCAGAGTACATGTATGCAGAGGAGGAATATTACTACGGGACGGAACCGGAAGGTTCTTTGGAACAGGACCTCGTGGAGGCCTTGGATGCCGGGGTACAGAAATCGGTTAATACTGCCTTAGTCAAGGCTATTGCCCCTCTGAAGCGCCACCTTAATAAATATGCGTTGCAGCAGGGATGGATTCCCGCTGCGTCCCCTCCTCTTAAGCCCAGCGCTCCGCAGGGCTCCAATCCTCACAAGGCGGATTTTGATAAGTTGGCAGAGTCGTTGGCCAAGAAGCAAGCTTCGCCCTCGCGAACCGAGCCTTCGGACTCCCCTTCTGGGGACCTGGGCGACACATCTCCCGATCAAGATTCTGATGATCAGGAGGCGGCCAAGCCGGCTAAACATAAGCAGAAGGAACATCATCTGGAGCCCTCTCAACCCAAGGTACTTACCTTTGATCCAACGGACATTGTCCATCCCAACTCGACGGCCTGGCTCCCGTCACCGGAGGTAGCGGACTATGTCCAATCGCACCTCCGCCGGCCGTATGACAAGGATGTCAGGGCTCAACTACGGTCGGAGTGCCCTAGGCCAGATTTAGCGGCGAAAGTAGCCGAAACCCCCGAGGTGGACCCCACCATGCTTACCTACCTGCGCAAATATTCGAAGGACCCCAAGAAAGGCATAGACCGAGCCTGGCGGTCTTGCCAAGACAAGCTTCTGGACTTGTCAGGCCCCTTTACTAAGATTCTGGAAATTGGCTATAGAGCTAAGGAAACGGGGGCCTCCATCGTTCCCGATGAACTTATTGGTTGGGCACAGAGAGCTGTATGCCAGCTCGGCAATGCCAATTGTGCCGTGTCCAGTGAGAGGCGTAGATCCATCCTACTCAAATTGGACCCCAAGTTGGCAGAACTGTCCACGTCGGAGGCAGGACCCGTAGCTCAAGGCCTCCTCTTTGGGCAACCATTCTTGAAGGAGCTCACTCGATTCGTTGCCACCTTCAGTGGCCTCGACAAGGCGCAAGAATCCTTAAAACGGGCGTTCCGCCCGGTTTTCAATCGGGCCGGACGATATAGAGGGCGGTCGTTCGGCCACAGCACCCAAGGCGCCCCCAGAGGACAATACCACCAGCAACGAGGAGGCTATCAGGATAACAGCAACAGCTCCTCCTTCTACCCCTCCAGGCGTGCGCGTAACAGATTCCGCAGGGGCAGGTACAACGGTAACCAGGCACAACAGCACGACCACGCAAACTCAGGTGAGACTAATTCTGTCTTCAGAGATCATACTGGGGGGTCGCATTCAGTTTTTTCTCCCGAATTGGCACGCACTCTCGCAAGATACTTGGATCTTGGAGACGGTGCAGGGTTACAGATTAGAAATGTACACTACCCCTTGTCAGGACACACTTCCCGTCCCTCTATATTTTTCCCAACAAGAGCAGTTTTTCATCACAGAGGAAGTCGAGTCCCTGCTGCGCAAGGGAGCCATCGCTCCTACACACCTCCACCCTCGGGGCTTCGTCAGCAACGTGTTCCTGGTCGAGAAAAAAGGGGGGGTTTACCGGCTGGTCCTCAATCTGAAGGAGTTCAATGGGTGGATTGTATATCGCCACTTCAAGATGGAGGGCATCCATCTTTTACGAGATCTGTTGCAGGAAGGAGACTGGCTGGTACGGCTAGATCTCAAAGACGCTTATCTAACCGTTCCCATCTATTCCCCTCATCGCCGGTTCCTACAATTTGTCTGGCAAAGCGTGTGCTACGAGTACAAAGTCCTGCCCTTCGGACTTTCCTCAGCTCCGTAGTGCTTTACAAAACTTCTTCGTCCAGTGGTGGAATCGCTACGAGCTCGCGGAGAACGGTTAATCGTGTATTTAGACGACATCATACTCATGGCGAACTGCCCTCAACTAGTACTCACGCATCTAGACTGGGCCATATCCCTGCTACAGAGTTTGGGGTTTGTGGTGAATCCTCAGAAATCTATCCTGATTCCCACGCAATCCATAGAGTTTCAGGGTTTTCGGATCGACTCACAGACCTGCCAACTGTTACTCCCGTCACAAAAGATACGGTCTATCAAGAAAGAGTTGCGAGTGCTTCTGGGCAGGCAAGTGGTGTCATTGCGGTCAGTGGCCCGAATCGTGAGGCTTTTAGCCTCATCGATTCAGGCCATATTCCCTGGCCCTCTCTGCATTATCGAGCGCTTCAGCGTCTGAAGATACAACATCTCCGCAAAGGCCTCAGCTATGCGCAGAAGGTACCTCTTTCGGAGGAAGCGAGGTGGGAGATGAAGTGGTGGCTCGAACATATGGAGTCGTGGAACGGCAGAGCCATCTTCGGGTCCGAGCCCGAGATTATAATCGAATCAGACGCCAGTCGTTGGGGTTGGGGTGCGCGTTGCGGTTCACTGTCCACCGGGGGCCGATGGTCCCAACAGGAACTCTCCATGCACATCAACTGTCTGGAGTTGCTTGCCGGCTCCTTTGCGATCCGCAGTCTGTCTCCCCAGAAATCAGATTGTTGCATTCTTTTGAGAATGGACAATATCTCTGCGGTTCGTTATGTCAACAAACTGGGAGGAACGAAGTCCAAGATTTTGGCAGAGATAGCCAAGGATTTTTGGCATTACTGTCTTCTCCACAACATGACGGTTATCGCGGAGTACCTCCCGGGGCGGAACAACGAGGTGACCGATTGGCACTCCCGCTATCTCCGGGACTTCAGCGATTGGAGGCTCCATCCTCGAGTTTTTCATGCGTTGAATCGGATTTGGGTCCGTGTCACATGGACCTCTTTGCATCACGCCTCAACCGGCAACTTCCACACTTCTACAGTTGGCGTCCGGATCCGGAGGCGATAGCCTCGGACGCGTTTCTCCAGACCTGGCCCCAAACTCTGAATTACGCGATTCCACCTTTCATGATGATTCCCAGAGTTCTGGGCCAGACTCGCCGTCAACGGGCAGAGTTAATATTGATTACTCCTCTGTGGAGGGCTCAGGCGTGGTTTCCCACAGTTTTGGAATTGGTCTGTGCCGTGCCCCTTCTTCTTCCACAGAGGTGGAACTTGTTGTTAGACCCCCAGAAAGCTCCTCATCCACTGATAGAGTCGGGGCAGCTGCTTCTGGTAGCTTGGCGAGTTTCAGGGATCGCTGGGAGATCCCAGGCCTTTTGACAGACGCTCACAAGTTCATTAATGCAGCCTGGTCCTCCAACACACATAAGCGGTATTCATCAGCATGGAACAGATGGTGTAGCTGGTGTGTTCAACGGAACGCCGATCCCACTTCAACATCTGTCTCCATGATTGTGAATTTCCTGGCCTCGCTGGCAGCTTCTGGGCTTGCCTACAGAACAGTTAACAATTTTCGTTCTGCCGTCTCGGCAGGTCACGTTCGGCTGAATAACAGGCCGGTGGGACAACATCCCTTGGTTTGTAAACTCCTCAGGGGCATTAGAATGGCAAAACCCCCGAGGCCTAGGTACTCGGTCCTTTGGGACGTGGCGGTAGTGTTGCGATTCTTGGAGTCCTGGCCTCCAAATAAATATCTGTCTCGTAAGCAGCTCTCTGCAAAATTGGCAATGTTGCTCTGTTTGGTTTCCTGCAAGAGGGTCTCGGATATTCGAGCCCTGGACCTGCAGGAAGGCGGGTCTCTCCTGAAGGGGTTACTTTTGTGATTTCTAGACGTACCAAAGGTAATTCTACGTCGGTGTCTTATCCGGCATTTCCGGACAACCCTAAGTTATGTGTGGTACAATGTTTAAAAGCGTACGAGATAAGTACGGCTGAATTCAGGTCTGATTTAAATGGTCAACTGTTTATTGCGCTACAAAAACCTTTTCGTCCAGTTACTCCCGCCACTTTGTCAAGATGGGTGCGGTGGCTAATGGACGAGGCTAGCATTGATGTTTCCAAGTTTGGTGCTCACTCTGTGCGAGGCGCAATGGCGTCTAAATCTTTTTCACTGGGAGTCAGTTTATCTGATATTATGAACGCAGCTGATTGGTCAGCAGAGTCTACATTTAAGACATTTTATTATAAACCTGTTTTGGATGTAGCGTCAATTGTGGTGGCTCAGCTTTGAACAAGCATAATCGGAGCCTCCGGTCCTGACATAGAATTAAAAATTTGCGAACATACGTGACAAGAATTTTCAATTCTATTAAGGACAACGGAGGCGAGGATTATCCCGCCCGTAGTTATGGTATTGGTTTTCGTACTGTACTATTTATATATAATTTGCGTATTGTTGCATTGCATTCCATAACTCTTCCCTCCCATATAATTCATAAAGGCTTGATTAAGTTATCATTCTGTGGTATTCCAGTTATTACGGGAGTTTTGTTTCTGTTTCAGGCACAGATGCTAAATGAAAATACAATGGCCATCCATTCATCAAGGATACGGAGTTGAGCCCAGGTTGTTCTCGAGAGGAGTTCGCCGGCCTATTGCTGGAGATTCGTGGATCGGGATGAAGGTCCCAAGTTCGGCTGTTCATATCCAGTTACTGTTGAATTGGTTTTTCTTCAGAACAAAGAATTCAGTTTCACGTTCGGACTATGTTACTTTGGACTATGCTCAGGTCACGCAAAGAAAGAGGAAGTGGTTACCTCTGCTGGGACTCTTATAGGGTGTACTCTATGGTTGATACGAGCTGAAGGCTCATGGGATTTGTAGTTTTTTCAAAAGAATAAAAAACGTTTTGATTGGCTGCTGTAAATAAAGCAAAGAAAATGAGAAGCATAATCCTCGCCTCCATTGTCCTTAATAGATTTGAAAATTCTTGTCACGTATGTTTGCAAATTTTTAATTGTTCCCTTTTAACGCCACTGGCTTTAAGAATTGCTTCTTCCAGTATACTTCTGTGTAACTTTAAATTTCTGCAACAGTTTTTTCCAGCATTTTAAGTTCCTGGTCATTTTACAGAATTTATTTTACAAGCAGTATTTTACTGTATGGATAGTCTTTGGGTTAATGTAGGTGGTCTAAAACTCATTGGGTGAAGTTTGCAATCTCCTTGCCCATCTGTCACCTCTGCCAACCACCCTACAAAAATACTGGCAGGAGAAGTCTGGTAATACTAAGGCCACATCATTGTTTCAATGTCTCCTCACATCTTTTAACACCATCATTTACGGCTTTCCATGATCCTGTATGCATTAACATCATTGCATAATGGTGCATAGTAGGACCAATTACATTAGCTGAATTGTAGCACTCTTCAGTGAGCCAAAGACTTTAAATGAATGTGAGTTATGATGTTACATTCTGGATCTTGAATGTACGTAATTACAGTAAATGTTGAAATTATGATTTAGTGGTGAGGTTGCGGGTGACAAAGTGACCATGGAGGGTGTGATGTAATGGAATTGGGCGATTCTTGTGTAGCATGTAAGTCTAGTCCAGTACTTAGGTAGGTCAGTAGTGATCTTTATCACAGTATAATTTAGATAGAAGTACAATTATTTGAGTGTTTTTATTGCACAAAATTGAGTGGTATTAAAAAACACTACAGAGCATAGGGACGCATTAAATATTTTCCATATTTCGCTAAAACAACATAACAACAACAACCTCAGCAGATCTTCACCATTGCCCTTTGTTTAATTAGTAACCTCTTCATGAAAGCTGAAGCAAAACTCGAATGATTAATTAAGGCCTTTTGACAGCTGCATATTGGCTGAGAAGCTTCAAATATCTCTGAGCTTAGCAACTGTTCATTGTTTAATGAGCAGTCTGTGAAAGCGAAAGTAAAAGCTGAACTTTCGACATGCAATCACGGCCCATTATTAGCTCTTATTTGCTGATAGTAGCTAAAACAATCTCTGAGCATACCCACTGCCTATTGTTAAATCAGCAATATATTCAGGAAAGCTGAACATTCTAATTGCAGACAGTCCATTGTGGGTTCTCCCATGCTGTCAGTAGCTTCAAAGATTTCAGACCCTTAAAGCCATAATGTGTTTTTTAGAAAGCAAAGCTTGTCTCATCTGACACCATGTATTCTTCACTACATAATTTCTTTCTTTTCTTTTTACTACAGACAATCAAACAGTATAGTCCGGTATTTTACCTACAATTTCAATAAACCTTCCTCTATTTGAAAAACATTGTTTTCATGTTAAGTGCACCACAATAAACAATTAATATAAAAACCGTAGTGGCACTATATGACCATTTGAGACAGTCACCAATTATGCATCCTCCGTTCTTTCTCTCTCTCTCATTTGTGTGTGTGAAAATAACAGGTTATCTAGCCTACTCTTACGGTTTGCCTGATGTTATTTAGTTAACAAATGAAGGGCATACATTTAGTCTTTGTCTTGTTACGTGGTTGTGGTCCTCAGGGAACGGGGGTTATTGTGAGGATACAAGAGGTATGGTACCAGAATATTGCTGCCAGAACATTTTCTGACATAAATATTATGTTCTGAGTACAGTTGCAAAAATATTTACCCTATTGGTGTTAATAATAGAAACGTTACATTCAGCGATATGATATTTTTATGGATGATACTTAGGACAATATAGGGGTGCCAGATGATATTTTTGCATATGATATACTGACAAGTACCAAATTGCATTTCCACTAATTCGAGAGGAGTTTTTGTCTTTCAAAGAACTATGTGGTTAAGAATGAACCTTGACTCTTTATTGGGGTTGATGCATCCGGGTCTATTAAGACAGTTCATCGGGTGCCTCTTGTGGACATTGTCGCATGGCATGTGAAGTGCTCTGATGCCTTCGGGTCTAGCTAGCAGTATAATAAATATCTACTATACTTGTTATCTATGTTGTGAACATTTACTTTTGTAAAGCGCTCTGACTCAGATGCTCTGTATGGTTTGTCATCTTTGATATGAACATTTACTGTTGTAAAGCGCTCTGATACCTTCAAGTCTAGCTAGCGCTATATAAAACTCTCAAATAAATAAATAAATAGTGGAGGTGTGAGCTCTGATCTTCACTAGATGGAATCTGTTGGTCAGGAAAGACTTGAACCAATTTAGGACTTTGCCATGAAAGCCCTTGCAGTGTTCATTTTCCTACAGTAATCGTCTGGGATTAACTGTGTTGAAGGCCGTCTGTAGGTCGAGCAGCACGAGTCGGCATAAGTCGCCCTAGTCCAAAATGGGAACTGTTTCATCCCAACACTTTTAAGGTTGCTGTTTCAATGCTGAAACCTGATTCCTAGTAGTCTAATAGGTGTTGTTTTGCGGTAGTGTTGTTTAGTTGGTTGTTCACTTTTTTTTTCTTTCACTATGGCTGCCACAAGCAAATGGCAGGTTGAGTATTGGACCATAATTTGATGGTGCCAAGGACTGAATGTGGGCTTTTTGATTGTGGGGATGATTTGACTGGTCTTCAGTACCGCCGGGAAAAGACCTTGGTCTCAGAAAGCTTTGATCAGATTGCAACATATATCTTTAAAAATAGTAAAATTTGCTTTAATTACTTTGGCCCATATGGAGTTTGTGGGTCTTACATCATTTATGGTCATAGTTAATCCCTCTGCAGTGATGGGTGAAAAGGTGTTTCAACTGTGGGAGAAATTCTGAGTTAGAAAAGTGGATTTCTTCTCCCTTGAATTTTCACTATGAAATATGCGAGGAAGTCCTAACAATTTTGCTTTGTCACAATCTGTTCTGTATGTGATGCTGTGAGTTTTTTGATGTGCCGGAATAACGAACTTGTGCTCATGGAAAAGGAAATTATTTGCATCTGAAGTTAAGCAGATTTAGCAGAACAGATGATGGATTTGTATTTTTTATTTTCCTGAGCTTGGAAAACACTTGAGGCAGTTTTGACTCTCTCTATTCATTTTTCCCTTTCATGAGCCTGCTTCCTGCTTGGGCTAGTGTTTCAGAAATCCATGGTTGACTGGGTCTTCTATGAGGAAATATGAGCTTTTTAGGGGCAGTTTGTCTAGAGTGGCTGTTATGATATTCCTATAGTGCAGATGCTTGAGTTTAGGAGTGTTTTCTTAGAGGGAAGTAAACATGAGCTTTTTCAGTGGATGGGTGAGACTTATGGTTCTGAGTGGCTTAGAACTGCTTGAATTGAAGTTAATAAGAATGTGAAATGGGATAGGCAGGTGATCAGACAAAGTTTGCAAGAATGAGGCCAAGAATTCTGTCTTTTGTGGTGGTGAGGAAGATAACCAATTGCCTGGATCTGTATAGTGAAATAGTTAATTTCACTCTAGTCAAGTCATTCTCTAATTACCTTGTTTTGGCAGACTAAGGGCTATGGCATAGTTAATAAAGACGTTTGGCCCTGAACATTCAACATGGAATTGTTCTTTCAGTTGCTCATTACAGCAGCTTGGCCATCACTTCATGCAAGTAAAAAGATAATGAGCTGTGTAAACTAGTCATAGCCACAGGAGACTGAGTATTATTCAATTCCACCATTTGTTGCTATTCAGCCCCATGAAATACATTATAGAAGAGAACTTTCCAGATGAAAATCAGTGTTGGTCCTGTTTCAAAAGTATCAATCTCATTTATACTGTTAGGCCATGTCCCTTCTTAACTAAAATTCAAATAACGTCAGAACCCTTTTGGTTTTGTTTATAATGGTTTTAGCGTTGCCCTACAGGAAGTACTGAACACCCCACCTTTATTGACTGGTGTTGCAATCCTGATGGGCAGATTGTCATTAGGGTTTACAGTGACCTAGGAGAACATTATCAGAACTTGTCAAATAGCCATATCTTCATCCTTCTCAGGGTCCCACTTAAGGGTGTACAGTTCATTGCTTGAAAGCAGTTATTTTCCTCTGCTTAGGAAATGCTGTAGAAAAGAGTAACCAAATACCAACACAATTGCCAACACTGATAGTTGCTTGATAAATCTTTTTTCAATCACACGTGACACTCGTAGTGACTGTAAAAAATCAATTTTTTTATTTTTAATTTCTCAATAGTCTTTTTGAAGCTCAGTTTCATCAAAACTTTGACTTATTTATGTTATTTCAATGAACATTTCAACATGATCTCACATGAACCACATAAAAATATTTCACACATATATAACAAACAAATCAATACTCACGTCAATGACATAACAATACATTTCACATACACCAAAAAATATATGAATTGATGAGCAAGCTCTGGTTCCACAAAAAATAACAACACAATTAGAGACAAAAAGGGAAAAAGAAAGAACGGAAGCCCAGAATGGGGAAAGGAGGGTTCGAAAGCTGTTTTACACTGTTTTCAAGTTTTTTGAACAAACAACACCACCCCACTAAGGGCACTTGCCAAACAATGTATAATTCAGGTAACCAAGATTGATCAACATTAATTATTTCAGTTTGGTTCATGAACAGAGGTTAGCCTGATAATTCATTTCAGTATGCATTTGTTTGGACAAAAAGGTCCTTTTCTGGGCTTCCGTTCTTTCTTTTTCCCTTTTTGTCTCTAATTGTGTTGTTATTTTTTGTGGATATATATCCTTATTCTGTGATAGGATGTCAAAAGGCATTAGTAGTCGAGGAGCACCCTACATTGTAAAGTATTCTTGGTTGAAAGTGTGTTGGTTTGTAGTGTGGCCTGTGTGGGAAGTGTTCTGTTGTTATCCAAGGTAATATTGTATTTTTTCTTGTCTAGCTGCACTTATGCCTGAAGTTGAATAATGTAGAGTTGAAGATAGTTGCACAAGTGGGCATATATCTACCATCCTACTAATGGAAGTTGGTTGTGGAACTGGGTGTGTATTGCTCTCTATCACCTTATGTCCATACCCTTCTTGTGTGGGAGACTTGTTCTTGTTATTGATCAGTGCAACCTGCATAATATGTTGGGGTACAGCAAGGTCTTATCCTCCTTCCTGTATTTCAAGTGAAGTTAGGTATTTCTTGTCTTTGTCGGGAGGGATTGCCATTGTTTTGCGACTTTTACATAGAAAGAGATTCTACCAATGCTCTTCTTCTTGTTGGGGGTGATCAGCTGTGAGGTAAGGATTCTGTTCTGTGAAAATCGTTGGAGCTTTGCTTGAATGAAGGATGGCCTTTTGCTTTAAAAGACCCTGTTGTAAATACAGAGTGCCTTGAAGGCAGAACATCTTGCCGTAGGGAGCCAGCAAAAATATTTGAGTTTAGGTATCATGCATTCGTTGGGCAAAAATGTCAGAGTTGTCTTGCTGTTGCACTTTCTATTGTTCTTTTTGTAGTCTTCAGAGCAAGAAGAATGTATGTTCAGCCCCTAACCGAGGTGTAATCGTCAATTCCCAGGTCTCTTTTAATAAGATCACTTCTACCTGTTTCTTCTTCTTGAAGTGATTCGCAAAATCGTTCCATGCTTCCCTTTGAAAACCGCTAGTTTCCTTGGTGATTCCTTTTTAGGTCGAGCCTCGAGTATCGCGCAAGCGCTGCTCTGCGAGACTTTTAGTTAGGGAGTTTGAAAAGCTGACCAGACGCTCGTGCATCATGGCCTTTTCCCTGCGGTTACGCGCAAGCAAAAGGCCATGGTGCACGAGCGTGTGGTCACGCCTGCTGCTCGCAAGCGCGCGCGCACCACTCGCGTGCTTGTTTAGTTTGACTTGCGCGGCCGTGTCACTTTTTTATTTCTTTCAGTTCCGCATAATCGCGGCACCCGCGCTTTACTTTTAAAATTAAAAGTAAAGCGCGGGTGCCGTGATAGCAAAAGTAAAGAAATAGATGTTTTTTCTATTTCTTTACTTTTGCTCAATCGCGGCACCGCGCTTTACTTTTAACATGGTTTAGGTAAAGCGCCGGTGCCATAATTGCTGCAAAAGTAAAGAAATAGAAAAAAAGATCTATTTCCTTACTTTTGCTATAAGCACGGCACCTGGCGCTTTACCTTTAACCATGTTAAAAGTAAAGCGCCGGTGCCGATTACTACAAAAGTAAAGAAATAGATGTTTTTTTCTATTTCTTTACTTTTGCAGCAATCAAACACATTGGCAAAGTCAATAGCTCTGCCTAAACACTTATAAGGGCCCAAAAGCGAGACCTATTGGCTATGCCAATGCTTGTTTACCAGTTCTACTGCAACTCGCTGTTTTTGGGTCTCCCACACTATCTGGTTGAGCTACTTCAGTTGATTAAAAATTCTGCAGCCTATTTCGTCCTTGGGCTTAGTAAGCATGCTCATATCTCCACCCACGTGTGATCCCTACACTGGTGCCTACCTATAAACCGAGGGCCTCATTTATGAGTTTTTGCCGTAGGGCAGCGCTGCAGGCCTTCCTGCTGCACTGCCCTATGGCAAAAGAAAAGGGCAGGAATGTGCCGTTTCTATCAGATACGGCACATTCCTGTCCTTTCCCCTGCGCTGGCGCACAATGGGCTGCTGTGCCCCAACGCAGGCACCTTTACACCATGGTGCAAGGGTGCCTGCGCTGCGGGGATGATTCTTTTTGTGCAGGAAGGTAAACCTTCCTGCACAAAAACAATCACAAGAGGCATTTTCCTCTTTATATGTGTGCTGCAGTATGCAGCATACATAGAAAAAGGAAAAACAAGGAGAAATAATGATATATCTCCTCGTTGTGCCTCCCTTATGCCTCCGTACGCTTTTGGCGCTGCCTCAGAGTTATGATTTCTCATAAATCTGGGGCAGTGTAAAAAAGCAATGGATGTTGCTGGGAACGCCCCCAACAACACCCATTGCACGCTCCTTTAACGCAAAAAACTGCATTAAAGGGAACCATATTTACAAGGCAGCATTAAGCCAAAAAAAGTGGCTTTGTGCTGCCGGGTAAATATGGAGCAGGCTCCTCCGCCACCGGAGCGTCGCAAAAAGTGATGCACCGGTGGCGTAAGGGGCTTATACATACGCCGCAGTGTCTGTACAATGCCCTTTCACTTTGCTGTCGCTGTATTCATCAAGATGGTCCAGCTATATTTAACACTTTTTATACTTTACTCTTCCTTTAGGCTTATTCATAGATTCCCAGCTTCAGCTTCCCAGGAGACAGAATGTGTATCTTGATGGCCATACTTTCTCTGTTATCCGGGCGAAAGCATGAAATGCCCTTCTGGCTGCTTACTGAGATCACTGGGGATTGCTTCCCTTTTGAAAACAATGTAAAACTTTTATTACTTTTTTAAATTTTTCTGCTATTTTTTTCATCACAACTTTAGGAAGCTGAATCTGCAATGCCAGACCACCCTTGTTGGACTTGACATCCTTGGCGTGCTATTCCCCCAGCTTTTCGCCTTCTAGCCTCCTTTTTGCTGACTTTGTTTTTACTGGCTTTAGGTCTCTACACACTTTACTAGCCGCGGCCCGTGCAGGTAGGAGCGGTGGGGCCGGGTTGGGGATTCGACAGACAACCATGAGGGAAAATGAAATAAATAATTAATTTTCCCTCGTCGTTGTCTGTCGAAATCCCCCACCCGGCCCCACCGGGCCCCACCGCTCTTACCTGCATGGGTTGCGGCTGCACTTACCATTGCTAACCAGTTCTAAAGTGCTTGTGCTCTCTCCTTGTGCCACCTACTTCGGTAAGGCTATAAAGATGTCTCAGGCCTGCCATTGCAGCCTGTGTGCTGTTTTAAACTGCCATTTCGACCTGGCAATATAAACCTCTTGCCAGGCCCAAACGTCCCTTTTTAGGTCGAGACTAGCGCAGCGCTGCTCTATGGGAGGCTTCTTGTGAGGGCTCAAAACTTCTCGTGTGGGTCGGACTCCTCCCACACATCTGATTGGCCTTTGCGTGTGTCTTTCAATAACGAAAGCACGCAAATGGCCAAAGGCGGGTGCATGTCCCACCTCTTCTTCAAATGTTCACTCCCACGGCGTTTTGCTCTCGGGAGCGAGCAGCGGGGGCGCGCAGGCTGGCAGCTGCATTCCTCCCTTGTCGTGGATCAGGTTACTAATTAGCAGCCTGCGCTCCATGTTTGCACCCCTCCCACTCTTCTTTGTTTGTTCTTTGTAGCAGGGTCTGGTTTCACTTTAGGGACCGCAGACCGGCTTGCTGAAAGTGACTGACTGACTCACTCTCTCAATCTCTCTCTCACTGACTGACTGATTCTCTCACTCTCTCTCTCACTGACTGACTGACTCTCACTGACTCTCTGACTGACTGACTGACTCTCACTCTCTCTGTGACTAACTGACTGACTGGCTCTCTCACTGACTGACTGACTGACTTTCTCACTGACTGACTGACTCTCTCTCTCACTGACTGACTAACTCTCTCACTCTCTCTCTCACTGACTGACTGACTCACTGACTGACTGACTCTCTCACTGACTGACTGTCTGACTCTCTCTCTCTCTCACTGACTGACTCTCTGACTCTCTCTCTCTCTCACTGACTGACTCTCTGACTCTCTCACTGACTGACTCTCTGACTCTCTCTCTCACTGACTGACTCTCTCACTCTCTCTCACTGACTGACTCTCTCTCTCTCACTGACTGACTGTCTCACTGACTGACTGACTCTCTCACTGACTCTCTGACTGACTGACTCTCTCACTCTCTCTCTGACTGACTGACTGGCTATCTCACTGACTGACTGACTGACTCTCTCACCGACTGACTGACTCACTGACTGACTCTCTCACTGACTGACTGACTCTCACTCTCTCTCTCACTGACTGACTGACTGACTAACTCTCTCACTCTCTCTCACTGACTGACTGACTCTCTCACTGACTGACTGACTGACTGACTCTCTCGCTGACTGACTCTCTGACTCTCTCACTGACTGACTCTATGACTCTCTCACTGACTGACTCTCTCACTCACTCTCTCTCACTGACTCTCTCTCACTGACTGAATCACTCTGTCTCACTGACTGACTGACTGACTCTCTCACTGACTGACTGACTCTCACTCTCTCTCTCACTGACTGACTGACTGACTGACTCTCTCAATCTCTCTCTCACTGACTGACTCTCTCACTCTCTCACTGACTGACTCACTGACTCACTGACTCTCTGACTGACTCACTCTCTCTCTCACTGACTGACTGACTCTCTCACTGACTGACTAACTGACTCTCTCACTGACTGACTGACGGACTCACTGACTGACTCACTGACTGACTGACTCACTGACTGACTGACTCTCACTCTCTCTCTCTCTCACTGACTGACTAACTGACTGGCTGTCTCTCTCACTCACTCTCTCACTGACTGACTGACTGACTCTCTCACTGACTGACTGACTGACTCACTGAGGGACTGACTCTCTCACTCACTGACTGACTGACTCTCACTCACTCTCTCTCTCTCTCACTGACTGACTGACTCTCACTGACTCTCTGACTGACTGACGGACTGACTCTCTCACTCTCACTGACTGACTGACTCTCTCACTGACTGACTGACTGACTCTCTCACTGACTGACTGACTGACTCACTGACTGACTGGCTGACTCCCTCACTGACTGGCTGACTCCCTCACTGACTGACTGACTCTCTCACTCTCTCTCTCACTGACTGACTGACTCTCTCACTGACTGACTGACTGACTCTCTCACTGACTGACTCACTGACTCACTGACTGACTCTCTCACTGACTGACTCTCTCACTCTCTCTCTCACTGACTAACTGACTGACTGACTCTCACTCTCTCTCTCACTGATTGACTGACTGACTCTCACTGACTGACTCACTGACTGACCGACTCTCTCACTGACTGACTGACTCTCTCACTCTCTCTCTTACTGACTGACTCTCTCACTCTCTCTCTCACTGACTGACTGACTCTCGCACTCTCTCTCTCACTGACTGACTGGCTCTCTCAATCTCTCTCTCTCTCTCACTGACTGACTGACTCTCTCACACTCTCACTGACTGACTCTCACTGACTCTCTGACTGACTGACTGACTCTCTCACTCTCTCTCTCACTGACTGACTGACTGACTCTCTCACTGACTGACTCTCTCACTGACTGACTGACTCTCTCACTCTCTCTATCACTCACTGATTGACTGACTGACTCTCTCACTGACTGACTGACTGACTCTCTCACTGACTGACTCTCTCACTGACTGACTGACTGACTCTCACTCTCTCTCTCACTGACTGACTGACTCTCTCTCTCACTGACTGACTGACTAACTGACTCTCTCTCACTGACTGACTGACTGACTCTCGCACTCTCTCTCTCACTGACTGACTGACTCTCTCAATCTCTCTCTCACTGACTGACTGACTCTCACTCTCACTGACTGACTGACTGACTCTCACTGTCTCTCTGACTGACTGACTCTCTCACTCTCTCACTGACTGACTGACTCTCTCACTGACTGACTGACTGACGGACTCTCTCACTGACTGACTCACTGACTCACTGACTGACTCTCTCACTGACTCACTGACTCTCTCACTCTCTCTCTCACTGACTGACTGACTGACTCTCACTCTCTCTCTCACTGACTGACTGACTGACTGACTCACTGACTGACTGACTCTCTCACTGACTGACTGACTCTCTCACTGACTGACTGACTCTCTCACTCTCTCTCTCACTGACTGACTGACTCTCTCACTCTCTCTCTCACTGACTGACTGACTCACTGACTGACTGACTCTCTCACTGACTGACTGACTCTCTCACTCTCTCAGTGACTGACTAACTGACTCTCACTCTCTCTCTGACTCACTGACTGACTGACTCTCTCACTGACTGACTGACTGATTCACCGACTGACTCTCACTGACTGACTGACTCTCTCACTCTCTGACTGACTGACTCACTCTCTCTCTCACTGACTGACTGACTCTCGCACTCTCTCACTGACTGACTGACTGACTCTCAATCTTTCTCTCACTGACTGACTGACTGACTGACTCTCTCACTGACTCTCTGACTGACTGACTGACTCACTCACTCTCTCTCTCTCACTGACTGACTGACTCTCTCACTGACTGACTGACTCTCTCACTGACTGACTGACTCTCTCACTGACTGACTCTCACTGACTGACTGACTCTCTCTCTCACTGACTGACTGACTCGCTCACTCTCTCTCACTGACTGACTGACTCTCTCACTGACTTACTGACTGACTCTCTCACTGACTGACTCTCTCACTCTCTCTCTCACTGACTGACTGACTCTCTCACTGACTGACTGACTCTCTCACTGACTGACTGACTCTCTCACTGACTGACTGACTGACTCACTGAGGGACTGACTCGCACTCTCACTGACTGACTGACTCTCACTCACTCTCTCTCTCACTGACTGACTGACTCTCACTGACTCTCTGACTGACTGACGGACTGACTCTCTCACTCTCTCTCACTGACTGACTCTCTCACTGACTGACTGACTGACTCTCTCACTGACTGGCTGACTCCCTCACTGACTGGCTGACTCCCTCACTGACTGACTGACTCTCTCACTCTGTCTCTCACTGACTGACTGACTCTCTCACTCTCTCTCTCACTGACTGACTCTCTCACTGACTGACTCACTGACTGACTGACTGACTCTCTCACTGACTGACTCTCTCACTCTCTCTCTCACTGACTAACTGACTGACTGACTCTCACTCTCTCTCTCACTGATTGACTGACTGACTCTCACTGACTGACTCACTGACTGACCGACTCTCTCACTCTCTCTCTCACTGACTGACTGACTCTCTCACTCTCTCTCTTACTGACTGACTGACTCTCGCACTCTCTCTCTCACTGACTGACTGACTCTCTCAATCTCTCTCTCACTGACTGACTGACTCTCTCACTGACTGACTCTGACTGACTCTGACTGACTGACTGACTCTCTCACTCTCACTCTCTCTCTCAATGACTGACTGACTGACTGACTCTCTCACTGACTGACTGACTCTCACTCTCTCTATCACTCACTGACTGACTGACTCTCTCACTCTCTCTCACTGACTGACTGACTCTCTCACTCTCACTGATTGACTGACTGACTCTCTCACTGACTGACTGACTGACTCTCTCACTGACTGACTCTCTCACTGACTGACTGACTGACTCTCACTGACTGACTGACTCTCTCTCTCACTGACTGACTGACTGACTCTCTCTCTCACTGACTGACTGACTGACTCTCACACTCTCTCTCTCTCACTGACTGACTGACTCTCTCAATCTCTCTCTCACTGACTGACTGACTCTCACTCTCACTGACTGACTGACTGACTCTCACTGTCTCTCTGACTCTCTCACTCTCTCACTGACTGACTGACTGACTGACTCTCTCACTGACTGACTCACTGACTGACTGACTGACTCTCTCACTGACTGACTGACTCTCTCACTCTCTCTCTCACTGACTGACTGACTCTCTCACTCTCTCTCTCACTGACTGACTGACTGACTGACTCTCTCACTGACTGACTGACTCTCTCACTGACTGACTGACTCTCTCACTCTCTCTCTCACTGACTGACTGACTCTCTCACTCTCTCTCTCACTGACTGACTGACTGACTCACTGACTGACTGACTCTCTCTCTCTCACTGACTGACTGACTCTCTCACTGACTGACTGACTCACACTCTCTCTCTCAGTGACTGACTAACTGACTGACTCTCACTCTCTCTCTGACTCACTGACTGACTGACTCTCTCACTGACTGACTCTCTCACTGACTGACTGACTGACTCTCACTCTCTCACTGACTGACTGACTGACTGACTGACTCTCTCACTGACTGACTGACTCTCTCACTCTCTCTCTCACTGACTGACTGACTCGCTCACTGACTGACTCTCTCACTGACTGACTGACTGACTCTCTCACTGACTGACTGACTCTCTCACTGACTGACTGACTCTCTCACTCTCTCTCTCACTGACTGACTGACTCTCTCACTCTCTCTCTCACTGACTGACTGACTCACTGACTGACTGACTCTCTCTCTCACTGACTGACTGACTCTCTCACTGACTGACTGACTCACACTCTCTCTCTCAGTGACTGACTAACTGACTGACTCTCACTCTCTCTCTGACTCACTGACTGACTGACTCTCTCACTGACTGATTCACCGACTGACTCTCACTGACTGACTGACTCTCTGACTGACTGACTCACTCTCTCTCTCACTGACTGACTGACTCTCGCACTCTCTCACTGACTGACTGACTCTCAATCTTTCTCTCACTGACTGACTGACTGACTCTCTCACTCTCTCACTGACTCTCTGACTGACTCACTCACTCTCTCTCTCACTGACTGACTGACTCTCTCACTTACTGACTGACTCTCTCACTGACTGACTGACTCTCACTGACTGACTGACTCTCTCTCTCACTGACTGACTGACTGACTCTCTCACTCTCTCTCACTGACTGACTCTCTCACTGACTTACTGACTGACTCTCTCACTGACTGACTGACTCACTGACTGACTCTCTCACTCTCTCTCTCACTGACTGACTTACTGACTGACTCTCTCACTGACTGACTGACTAACTGACTGACTCTCACTCTCTCTCTCACTAACTGACTGACTGACTCTCTCACTGACTGACTGACTCTCTCACTGACTGACTTTCTCACTCTCTCTCTCACTGACTGACTCACTCTCTCACTGTCTGACTCTCTCTCTCTCACTAACTGACTCTCTGACTCGACTCTCTGACTCTCTCTCTCACTGACTGACTCTCTCTCTCACTGACTGACTCTCGCTCTCTCACTGACTGACTCTCTCACTCTCTCTCACTGACTGACTTTCTCTCTCACTGACTGACTCTCTCTCTCTCACTGACTGACTGACTGACTGACTCTCACTGACTGAGTGATTAACTGAATCTCTCACTCTCTCTCACTGACTGACTGACTGACTCTCTCACTCTCTCTCTCACTGACTGACTGACTGACTCTCTCACTCTCTCACTGACTGACTGACTCTCACTGACTCTCACTCTCTTTCTCACTGACTGACTAACTAACTGACTCTCTCACTGACTGACTAACTAACTGACTGACTCTCTCACTGACTGTTATACAGGTATTATTTCCCAAATTTCACCCTCCTGTTATTTATGCCCCCCATAACAAAAAAAACCATAACAAGTAACCATTGGGTCAGGCAGATAGAAGTTGCCAGCATTGAAAGGACAAAAAAAAACTCAAGACATTATTTATTGTTAATACTTTTTTAATATGGTCGTTCAGTTGTACATAATGCTTTCTTGGTTATATATAAGGTAACAAAAATGCTTCTGACACTTCTTTATTATAACTTTTCAGCATGCTGCAGACTTCTGTACAGCACAGCTTAAAGACATAGGCAAAGTCAATATTTCTGGCTAAACACTTATAAGGTCCCAAAGGCGAGACCTATTGGCTATGCCAGTGCTTGTTATTACATATAAGCCTCCCGTAGGATAGGGCCTAAAGCTCCCAGAGGGCAAAGTGCAATGTATTTAAAAAGTTCGACATGTACTTTTAGGTTTTACATGTCCTGATAGTGAAAAAAACTCCTAAATTCGTTTTTCACTACTGTGAGGCCTACCTCTCCAATAGCATAAGATTGGGTTTACTTATTACATTTAATAAGTGATACATTTCAATTGATATTAAGTGGAAATTTAGAGCTTGTTGTCTAAAGAATTGTAATTTAAAGCCCTCTTTAATGTTAAAGTCGGATTTTAAGTCACAATTCTGAAAAGGCCACTTTTAGAAAATAGCAAAAGGAACAATTGATGAACAGAATGCTGAACAATGCAAACATTCATCCCCAGTCACAAGGATCTGTGTTTAATCCATTGTTCTTTTGCTCACCACGCCACCCGAGTTTGGACCCAGCCATATGCAAATCAGTCTTGACCCTGTTCCTCATGGGAACAGTCCAGCCCGAACTGCCAAGCCAGGACCTCCCTGGACCAGAAACAAGCATCCTTGTTTTGGGGCATCACCCCATATTAGCCAGGCTAGCTTGAATCCAGTGGCGCAGTGAGCACGGGACTCAAGTCTGGGCATATCCTTCCCACTTAGGGCGACAAAAGCAAAAGGAACAATTGATGGACGGAATGCTGAACAATGCAAACATTCACCCCCAGTCACAGGGATCTGGGTTTAATTCATCATTCTTTTGCTCACCACGCCACCCCGTTTGGACTCAGCCATATGCAAATCAGTCTTGATCCTGTTACTCATGAAACAGTCCAGCCCGAACTGTCAAGCCCGGTCCCTGGACCAGTAACAAGCATCCTGGGGCCGGTTTCGGGGCATCACCCCATATCAGCCAGGCTAGCTTGAATCCAGTGGCGCAGTGAAATCCATAGTTCTTTGGCTGATGAGGGGTGATGCCCCTAAACCAGTCCCAGGATGCTTGTTTCTAGTCCAGGGAGGACCTAGCTTGGCAGTTCGGGCTGGTCTGTTCCCATGAGGAACAGGGTCAAGACTGATTTGCATATGGCTGGGTCCAAACTGGGGTGGCGTGTGCAGGGAGTGCCGGGACTGGAGCATGGGAGGGAGGAGGAAGAGTGGTAAATGTGCACTTTTAAGTGCGTATGTCAGTTTGGCTGGCCGTTTCAGGCCATAAAGTGGTAATAGGTAGGGTAAAAGTGTATAAGTTTATATATATATATATTTATTAAATGTACGAGGTACTGCGGCACTGCCTTGGGAGTACCCTGGTACCAAAAAGAAAAAAAAAAGAAAAAAATTAAAAATACACTGTAGTACCGTATATTTTACAAATATAGTGTATTACAGTATATTTTCAATTTTTAACATATTTAAATCTTCAGTAAAAAGTCTACAGAGTACACCGGTAATACCTAAAAATTACTATATTACTTAAAAAATGTTTTTTATTTAAATGTGCAGTTCTCACTATTATTATTATTAACAATTATAAAGTGCAGCTATCATCCAGCAGGCATCTTGGCGCTAGTATCAAGTCAGTCTACATAAAAGAGTCTTCAGGCAACATTGCAACGGGGGACTGTAGCCCTGTTATCACTAACTACTGAAACAACCAGGTTTTCAGACTTTTTCTGAAACTGGGTTTGTATCTGCTCTCAGGGTAATAGGTAGGGTGTTCAAAATTTGTGTTGCTAAACTGCTGTAAAAATAGATAGAAAATTATAAAGACATTTATCTACCTATTAACACTTTATTAAAGTGGCAATAGGTAGGGAACAACAATAAAACCTACTACTTACCTAGATCTAAGACCCAAACCCAGAATGCAGTGAAACACAGTACGCGGACAAAATGTCCTGAAAACAACATGGCTACCTTTTACCTTTGGTAAACACAGCCATTAGCCAATCACATACTGCCTTATGCGCTTGTACTGCGGCATTCTGCAAGCTTACTATGGTATAACACAGCACAATATATAAATAAGTATTTTAAAAATGATTACTTTAAAACTACATACAGTATTCACACATACTAGCAATAATTACCATTTACACCAAATAATATATCTTCCTGCCACATTACATCTACATCCGTTAACACACCTTCATGCTGCGTCTGTTTCAGTTACCACACTCCACCGTATGCCACTACACCCTATACCATTCCACTCTACTCTGCTCTATTACTCTACTCTACTCCACTCCACTATATTCTAATCCACTGTACACCACTCCACTCTATACCACTAAACCGTACGTTATTACACTACGTCATTCCATTTATGAAACTCCAGTGTACGCAAATACACTGTACTCCTGCCACTCTACGCTATGACACTGTATGCAACTCCATTCTACACTATTCTACTCTATGCCACTCCACTGTATGTTATTTCAGTGTACACCACTGCGCTGCATGCTATTACTCTGTATGCCACTGCCCTTTACGCCACTCCACTGTACACCACTTCACTATATGCCACACCACTCGGACAATCCACTGTGCGCAATTACACTGTACATCACTCCATTCCACAGTACTGCACTCTATGCCACTCCACTCTACTCCAATCCACTCTACCATACTACACTCTACCCTAATCCACTGAACGACACTCCACTCTAAGTCACTCTACTCTATGCTATTCCACTATATGCCACTCTACTCTACGTCACTACACTGTATGCCAGTAATACTCAATGTTATTCCACTCTACACCAATCTACTGTACGTTACTCCACTCCATTCTATGCTATTTCACTGTACACCACTCCACTCTACTCCACTCCACAGTATGCTATTACACTGTACGCCACTACACTCTTACCCCACTACATAACTCTATGCCACTCTACTTTACTCCAAGGTACGCACTCTACTCTACGCTGTTACTCTCTATGCCTCTCCACTCTGCCCCACTGCAGTGTACACTATTCCACTCAATACCACTCTGCTATACGCCACTCCACTCCAATGTTTGCCACTCCACTGTACCTCACTCCACTCTATGCTAGTCCACTCTACACCACTCCACTGCACTCTATGCCACTCCACTGTATGCCAATCCACACTATTCTACTGTACGCCCCTCCACTCTAAGACACTCCAGTGTACCCCACTGCACTGTACACCACTTCACTGTCTGGTATTTCACTGTATGCTGCTCAACGGTACAACACTCCAGTCTGCGCCACTCCATTGTACGCTATTACACTATACACCACTACATGCTACACTACTCCACTGTACGCAACTCCTATACGACACTCCACTCTATGCGATCCCATTCTATGACACTCTAATATACGCCACTCCACCGTACACCACTCCTGTGTACCCCTCTTCACTTTATGCCCCTCCACTCTACGCTACTCCACTCTATGCCACTCCAGTCTATGCCACTCCACTCTATGACAATGCACTGTATGGTATTACACTGTACACCACTCCACTCACCACTGTACGTTTACTACACTCTACCCTATTCCACTCTGTCACTCCATCCTACACCCCTCTACTGTACGCTGTTCCACTATATACCACTCCATGTCACTATACTGTACGCTAGTAAGAATCAGTTATTCCACTATACACCACTCCACTGTACGCTACTCCACTGTATGCCACTGCAGTCTACCCCACTACACTGTACCTCGCTACACTCTACAACACTCCACTCTACGGTATTCCCCTCTACGCCACTCCAGTTTACTCTAGTCTACTGTATGTCACTACACTGTACCTCACTTCACTCTATGCCACTCTACTCTACGCTACTCCACCTTACGCCACTCCACTCAATGCTATTCCACTCTACGCCAATCCAGGGTTTGCTATACAGCTTTATGCCACTCCAGTGTACACCAGTCCACTCTACGCTATTCCACTGTACGCCACTCTACTTTAGAACACTCCTCCATTCTACACCCCTCCACAGTATGCAATTACACTGTACGCCACTACAGTCTACCCCACTACACTCTAGTGCGCTCCACTCTACAACATTCTACTGTACGGTATTCCACTCTACAACACTCCAGTCTAAGCCACTCCACTCTACACCACTCCAGTCTATTCTTTTCCACTGTATGCCACTACACCGTACGGTACCTCACTTGACTCTACGCCACGCTACTCTACGCTACTCCACTGTACCCTATTCCACTCTATGCTATTCCACTGTACGCCATTCTACTCTACCCCACTCCAGTGTATGCTATTCCACTGTATGCCACTGCAGTGTACGCCACTCCACTTTACAGCACTCCACTCTAAACTATTCCACTGTACGCCACAGCACTCTACCTCAGTGCACTGTGAGGTATTCCACTCTACAACACTCCATGGTACACCACTCCACTATATGCCACTCCATTCTACGCCATTCCACTTGAGGCCATCCCAGTCTACACTATTGCTCTCTGCCACTCCAGTCTACCCTACTGCACTGTACATCTCTCCACTCTATGACAATGAACTGTACACTATCACACATTGTATATCACTTCATTCTATGCCTCTCCAGTCTATGCCACTCAGCTCTACACCACTCCACTCTACTCTTCTGCACTCTACCCTATTCCACTGTGACACTCCATTCTATGCCCCTCTGCTGTATGCGGTTACATTATAAACCACTCCATGTCACTACACTGTACGCTAATAACAGTAAATGTATTTCCAATATACACCACTCCATTGTACGCTACTCCACTGTATGCCACTACAGTCTACCCTACTACACTGTACCTCGCTCCACTCTACAATACTCCACGCTACGGTATTCCATTGTCAACACTCCACTGTACGCCACTCCAGTGTACGCTATTTGACAAAATTCTACTACACTGCGCCTCACTCCACTCCACTCCACTCTACCCCATTCCACTGTATGCCACTCCACTGTATGCCACTCGAGTCTACACCACTGCACTCTGTCACTCCAGTCTATGCCACTGCATTCTACGACAATGCACTGTATGATATTACACTGTACATCACTCCGTTTTACGCCACTCCACTTCACGCCACTTCACTCTACCCTACTACACTATACCCTATTTCACCCTGCAACAATGCATTCTGTTCCACTGTATGCCACTCCACTCTACACCACTCAACCCTACACTGTTCAACTGTACGCCACTACACTCTTCCTCACTCCACTGTACAGAGTTCCACTCTACAACACTCCATTGTATACCACCCCACTCTACGCCACTCCACTCTACGACAGTCTAATATACGCCACTCCACTGTTCGCCACTCTATCCTACCCTACCCCACTCCACCCCATTCCACTTTATGCCTCTCTACTCTACGCCACTGTACGGCACTCCACTCTACGCCACTCCACTCTATGACAATGCACTGTACGCTATTACAAGGTACATCACTCGATTCTACTCCACTCCATTCTACGCCCCTCCACTCTAATCCACTCTACCATACTCCACTCTACCCTATTCCACTATACGACACTCCATTCTGTGCCCCTCTACTGTACGCTGTTCCACTATATATAACTCCACGTCACTACACTGTATGCTAGTAATAGTAAAAGTTATTCCACTATACACCACTCCACTGTACGCCATTCCAGTCTACGCTATTCCACTGTACGCCACTCTACTCTACTCTACTCCACTGTACGCCACCCCACTCGATTCCAGTTTACGTCTCTCCACTCTACAAACTCCAGTGTACTCTATTCTACTGTATGCCACTCCAGTGTACCCCACTCTACTCTGCGCTATTCCACTGCATGCCACTCCACTTTAGAACACTCCAGTCTTCACTGCTCCACAGTATGCTATTACTGTGTACGCCACTACAGTCTACCCCACTACACTCTAACCCGCTCCACTCTGCAACACTCCGCTTTATGGTATTCCAATCTACAGCACTCCACTCTACGCCACTACACTGTACGCCACTCCACTGTACTCCACTCTGCACCACTCCATCTACTCCACTACACTGTACCTTACTCCACTCTATGCCCCTCCACTCTACACAAATCCACTGTATGCTAATATACTGTACCTCACTCCACTCTGAACCACTCCCCTGTACAACAGTCTACTCTACACTATTCCACTGTACGCTTCTCCACTCTAACATACTCCAGTGTATGCCACTGCACTGCATGCTATACCACTGTATGTATGACACTCCAGTCTACGCCCCTCCACTGTACGCTACTACACTATACGCTAATGCAATCTACTCTATTCCACTGTACTCAACTCTACTGTACGACACTCCACTCTGTGCTATTCAACTCTGCCACTCTACTCTATGCCACTTTAATGTATGCTGTTCAGCACTTCGCCACTCTACTGTACTCCACTTCACTCTGCCCCCTCCACTCTACGCCACTCTACTCTGTGCGCCACTCCACTGTACCACAATCCACTGTATGCTATTACACTGTACATCACTCCATACACTACTCCACAGCACGCCACTCCACTCTACGCCAATCCACTCTACCTCATTCCACTGTATGACACTCTATTGTACCCCACTCTACTGTACGCTATTCCAGTATATGCCATTCCACTCTACTTCACTAGACTGTATTCCAGTAACACTCAACGTTATTCCACTCGAAACAGCTCCACTGTATGCTACTCCACTCTATGCCACTCCACTTTAGAATACTCCACTCTATGCCACTCCACAGTACGCTGTTACACTGTATGCCACTACAGTCTACTCCACTCCACTCTACCCTGCTCTACTCTACAAAACTCCACTGTACGGTATTCCACTCTACAACACTTCACTCTACGCCGCTACATGTTGGCCACTCCACCCCACTCCAGTCCACGCTATTCCACTCTACATTACTACACTGAACCTCACTCCACTCTATGCCACTCCACTGTACGCCACTTCACTGTACGCTGTTCCACTCTATGCCACTCCAAGCAACTCATCTCTACCCCACTCCAGTGTTCACTGTTCCACTCTATGCTACTCCAGAGTAATCCACTCCACTTTATGCCACTCCATTCTATGCTATTCCACTGTATGCCACTGCACTGTACCTCACTCCACTCTATGCCAGTCAACTCTATGCCACTCCACTGTACTCCACTCCACTATATGCCACTCCACTGTACGCCATTCCACTCTATGCTATTCCACTGTACACCAATCTACTGTAACCCACTCTATGCCATTACACCCTACGCAACTCCAGTTTAAGCCATTATACTCTACGCCAGTCTGCTCTGCGCTACTCCACCCCACGCAACTCCACTCTCTCCACTACACTCTTTGCTATTCCACTTGACAGCACTCCACTGTATGCCACTTCACTGTCTGCTATTCCACTCTAGGCCACTACACTCTACGCTATTGTACTGTATGCCACTACACTGTACCTCACTCCACTGCATGCCGTTCTACTGTATGCCACTGTATACTGTTACACTCTACCACATTGCACTCTTCATCACTCCACTGGATTCTATTCTACTGTACGCCACTCCATTCCACTCTACTGTACGCTATTCCACTGTACACTACTCCAGTGTACCACATTCTACTTTACTCCACTCTACGACACTATACTCTACGACAGTACACTTTACGACTCTCTCCTCTCCTCTCCTCTACTGTACTGTACCACACTCCACTTAATAACACTCCACTCAACGATAAATAAAAAAACATTGAAATTCAATTAAACAAACCAAAGGTTAAACCTTTGTTATAGTTAGGAAGGCTTTATTTATTCTTTTCTTACAAACCAAACTTTAAATTCACAAACATTAGAAATTCTTCAGTTATAGTTATACCGTAAATTTATAATTTACGGACCACCTTTAAATTGATATAAATTTATTTATTCTTTAGCTACAAACAAAAGTTAAAGTACACAAAAGTATAATTTTTTTATACGTATACTTTTAATTTATAACTCGTGCACCTCCATACACAGTGTATTTAACTCGGTAGCCACACTACATTAACTCTAACTTGTGCTTTCTCCATGCACTGCGTATACCCTTTTATAGTATATAAGTTATGCCATCTAAAATAATATTATTTACAATAATAGTTATGACATCACAAATCATATCCTTTGTGACAACTCATTGCATGGTAGTGTGGCGAGTATTTTAAGTTTGGTTTCCATAGAAAGAATAAATAAAGCTTTCCCAACTATAACAAAGATTTAACCTTTAGTTTTTTTATTGATACATATATATATATCATAAAAAGCAGTCCTTATGTATGAACAAGGAGGCGGCACACCAGTGGCATCCACAGGGGGCTTATTGCACAAAAGAACAACGCGCTTCGGCCAGAGGGCCTTCGTCAAGTTCAAAGGTCAATGCTCTGTACACCGTTAAAGTAAGCATAACGTCATCATAGACATAGAAAAATCCGGCATTGTAATTAAATACTAATCTTGATAACTGGGTAAAAATGCATAAAAAATACATAAAAATAGAGAGAACGACTGCATTGTATCAAAATAAATACATATAACAACTAATACACATTCCCAATTCATGTACGATATCGGCACTAAAAATGTAGCGTGCAGCGTAATCACTGTATATTTTAACATGATACTTCATTTGTTGTAAACATCACATATGCAAAGCTTGTATCATAAGCAATATGGTTCAGCTAGTTACTTTGATAGACATAAACTTGCGCTAATACCCAATCACGTGATCGGGTATTAGTGCAAGGTTATGTCTATCAAAGTAACTAGCCGAACCATAATGTTGAGGCCTTTCACTCAGTAATGATGCATGAACTAACACATCTGAGAACTAACGACAAGCCTCGTATCAAGGATAACCTCACCATGAGTCAACGTAATGCCCTGGATAAACTGCTATTAGATCCAACTATAATAGTAAAACCCTCAGATAAGGGTGGGAACGTTGTGTTGATGGACATTGCACAGTATAGAGCAGAAGCTATGAGACAATTAAGTGTTTCAGACTGTTATGAGGAAATTACGTGGAGAACCTATGAAAATACTATCACTAAATATTATGAGATGCTACACAATTGGTGGCAGGTGGGGCTCATTGATGATGATGAACTGAAATTTCTAAGGAACGATAATCCAAGAGTACCCTGCCTTTACCTTCTGCCAGAGGTGCACAAACACGCCACCAAACCACCAGGGAGGCCTATTGTTTCATCGAATGGTGGACTTCTGGAAAATACCTCGATCTTTCTAGATTACTTCCTGGCCCCTTTTGTTAAAGATTTAAGATCTTACTGTCAAGACAGCTCAGATTTTCTAAGGAGAATTCATGATGTCAAATGGGAAAAGGGCTTTCTGTTGATCTCACTAGACGTGTGTTTGCTTTACACCTGTATCAATCAAGAGAAGGGGGTGGAAGCATGTCTGTATTTCCTGCAACGGAGAACCATTGATCTGTACGAACACACAATTATGCTGAAACTCATGATGTTGTATTGTTTACAAGAAAATATTTTTTTATTTGATAAACAACTATATCGTCAAAAATCTGGTACCGCCATGAGCACCTGCTTCGCCCTCAGCCTGGCGAACTTGTTCCTGGGCTGGTGGGAGGAGCAGGTGGTATGGACAGATGCCAATGAGGAATTCACAAATCGAGTGCCATTATGGCTATGGTACATCGACGATCTCTTTATCATTTGGGATGGGAACAAGGAGTCAGCTCTGAAATTCATTGATCGCCTATCCTGTAATGATCTTAATTTGAAGTTTACTTACAACATCAGTCAAACAGAATGTGATTTTCTTGATGTACATGTAGTGGTACAAGACAGTAAACTGGTCACGAATCTCTTTAGGAAGGAAACTGTGGGCAATAGTACCCTTCACGCTCTGAGCTATCATCCTGTGCCACTCCTGAATAGTACCCCTTATGGGGAGCTACTGCGGGCTCGCAGAAATTGTAGTACTGATGACAACTATGAGAAGGAGCAGACCAGCATGATACAAAGATTTAAAGCGAGGGGATACTCAGACAAAATTCTATCGCAGGCAACTTCTAAATTGAAGAACATTAAACAAACAGATGTTTTGTTTAAATCTGATACTGTAGTGGTGGAAAAGGTAACCTCTAGTATTCCCAGAATGATTACCACGTACAATACTAGATCTAACAGTGGAAATCAATAATGAGAAAGCATTGGGGTCTTATTCAGGCTGATCCTGTCATTGGTCGCAGGGTAGGCAATTCAACCACCGTAACCTACAGAAGACCACCCTCCCTTAGGAACAAATTGGTCAAAAGCTACTATCAGGTGAAACCATCTTCAACGTGGCTTGATAACAGCAAGGGGTTTCATAAGTGTAATGCCTGTAAGGCTTGCGCTACCAGCCAGAGCTGTAGAATGTTTAAAACTGCACATGGTAAGGAAAGAACAATATCCAAATTCATTAACTGTAGCACTGATTATGTGGTCTATTCCCTGGAATGCCCATGTGGGCTTCGTTACATAGGCAGCACTAAACTGCCTGTGAAAAAACGTATCCTGGAACATCTAAGGGCAATAACCAATCTGGATTTTAATTATCCAGTAGCCAGGCACTTCTATAATGTCCACAACAGTAACAGTAAACTCCTGAAATATGTGGGACTCGATAGAGAGTTGAAACATATCAGAGGGGGAGACCGGGAGAAACAACTTCGCATTTTGGAGTCCCGGTATATCATTGATTTAAATACCAGGATGCCCTTCGGACTAAATAAAGAAGAGGAATTGGCCACACACATAGGTGTTTAATCACCAGCAGGGTTAGATATAGTCTCCTAAGATCAGCATTTATATATCATACCATTCTATTCTCTCTGTATCCAGTTTGGTTTAAATAATCTCCAAACCTCTTTTAACATTTAATTTTCTTTCTTTATATACTGTTTCACACATTATTGGGGATTCTTTTTCTGTACATTTTTTAAAAAGTTAGGGTGCACCAGAGCACATTTTCCTGCGAGGCAGGACCTAGTACGAAGGGTGGGCGGTGGGGTGATTGCCTTGTTATAATATAATGCAATATTATGTCTCACAGAACACACATATATAAATGTTTATATATTCTACCCAACCGTTACGTACTATTTAACCATCACTGATCATATTCTGCAATGGGGCCGACAGTTGGGCCAATTGGTCTTCTCCTCGTTTAGGATTTATTATTCTATATCACTTAGGTTCTCTCACCGGTCACTTGACACTGACGTATCTCCATTGGGATACATATGTTTTCTCCATCCCCCCTTTTTTATAGCACAGTTCTAGTATACATGGGATCATGTATACATTGATATTATGCTCCAACCCCCGTATATCTGTATAGCAATACCTATTAGACACTACTTTCATCCGGAAACTAATTACACTGACTGGGTACAGTGCTATGGTTTAATTTAGTATACATTTGTTCAATATTTAAAAATGGATGCTTTAAGCAGATGAACATGATACAATACATAGCAGATTATAGGTATACACGGACACTTGTCGAGCAATATGCTATATAGATTAGGGCCACTAAGGAAGCACTTTATTAATTTGCCTGCATTAATCATCATAGATGGTTCAATATGAATTGGATTATTGTCATTTATTTTCACATATAATTGTTAATCAACAACTTTGCCGCTTTTCAAAATATGTCAATGTTAAGCGCCCTAAATATGAATTGTGTTACCCTCGTTAACTTTTATTTTCTGGTTACAAGGATTAACATTATTGTCGCTCTTCAATATATAAAAACTTTATTGCCTTGCGGGCAAGTAGAGAACATCAGAGTGTATTTCCTTTATGTTCACGAAATCACGTGATCGGGTATTAGCTCAAGGTTATGTCTATCAAAGTAACTAGCTGAACCATATTGCTTATGATACAAGCTTTGCATATGTGATGTTTACAACAAATGAAGTATCATGTTAAAATATACAGTGATTACGCTGCACGCTACATTTTTAGTGCCGATATCGTACATGAATTGGGAATGTATATTAGTTGCTATATGTATTTATTTTGATACAATGCAGTCGTTCTCTCTATTTTTTATGTATTTTTTATGCATTTTTACCCAGTTATCAAGATTAGTATTTAATTACAATGCCGGATTTTTCCTATGTCTATGATGACGTTATGCTTACTTTAACGGTGTACGGAGCATTGACCTTTGAACTTGACGAAGGCCGTCTGGCCGAAACGCGCTGTTCTTTTGTGCAATAAACCCCCTGTGGATGCCACTGGTGTGCCGCCTCCTTGTTCATACATAAGGACTGCTTTTGATGATTTTGTGGATCGTTTGCCACCACGGCAGGCACCGGCTACGAAGGGCAGGCGTACGGCTTTTGGGCAAATACGTGTGGATTTCACATATATATATATATATCAAATAACGGTAAGACTACAATAGAGTTGAGGGGTGGGTAGTGGTAAAGAGAAATTAGAGTAATTTTGGGGTTTAGGGATGGATAGTGGTAAAGGTTGGTAAGGGCAATTTTTGGGTTTAGGGGTGGGTAGTGGTAAAGAAAGATTAGAAGTAAATTAAAAAAGGGGGGCTGGGGGATTGGCCCCCCAAAAAGAAAATAACTAAATTATGTCTAGTGATATCGATATAGAGAGAGGGGTTTTACACACCTTAAATAAACTTACCATGCGCGGTAAAGGATTTCTGCATGGTGAAGGCATGCATGCGAAAGGCTGCATGTAAAAGTCATGCGTTGTAACGTCATACATTTCAAATTAGTTGTTGTTAAGGTATACTTTGTATTGAAGACGTTTAGATTTGTACAGGGCTTTGGACAATCAGCATGTCTGGTCTTGAGGACGTGTCTCAGTTGAAAGTAAGTTTACTATTGCCAGATGAGTTGCTTTTTAGTCTTAAGGGTAATTGTGACAGCAGCAATACATTTAAAAAGTACTTCAGAAGACTAAGGTAGTGGTAGGTTAATCTCAGCAATCTTTACCATGCCCTCCAAATGATTTGTAGCGCTTGAGTGTCACTATGGTTTTACTCTGTGGGAACCTGCAAGAATGCGCTAACCTGAATTACGGATCCAGCATGAGCAATGTACTTTTCCACAATTCTCCGTATCCACAGCCAGCCATTGACATTAGTTGTCTACCAAAAGATGCCTTTTCAACTCATCTGAAGTCCAAGTGTGGTCAGTTTGCTTCGTGGATGGGAAGGGGACAGGGGTCTACAGGAGATGGCTTGATTTTAGACTGGACAGGGGGGTTTCTGTATGCTTTCTTCCAACCTGTTGATGATGTGGGTCATTCAGAAGGCACAAGAGAGCCCAGGGTGCTGTATGATCTTAGTGGTTCCAGCCTGGCCTGACTAGGTTTAGTATTCACACGAATACAGCAAAGAAATCAGATGTGCCTGCCCCAGAGGAAGGAGCGCTTTGCACTGAATGGAGGTAGGGACGGGCGCTACCCCTATCCCTACAATCTCTCAGCTTGAATAGATGTTCCTCAGGAGTTGACCTTTCAAGACCCAGACCTGAGAATGTGGAGATCCTGGAAGCTTCCAATAAATTTAATCCTCCCCCAGAAGACCGGATAGGAGCAAATGACTTGGGTTCTGTAACTGAGCAGCAGCGAAATACATTAAACCCTTACTTGCTTAGTAGATGATGGGATTTCTTCCTTGTGCCACCCAGTTGGAGCAGGTACAGCTGAATACTTGCAAGACCTACCTTGTCATCATTGATACCTACTGGAATAGACTTGGGAAATCTTTCTCTGTGACAAATTAATCAGTTGAACCATCTGACAGGTCTAATGTATTTGTCTCCACCAAGTACGTTGTCCCACCACCCCCTGGGATCTGAATCTCGTCCTCTGAAGTCTTTCCAACTCATGGCATCCTATAACACAAACACTTCGACCATTGAGATAGCCTTCTTGGCTGTCATTACATTGGTTTTGTGCCTATTTGAGATACAAGCCCTTTTCACCCCAGAACCTTTTAAGATATTTCATAGGTTTATGGTGGTGTTTTAGTACATTTCAAAAGTACTGTCAAAATTTCACTTGAGCAAACAGCTTGTTCTCCTTATATTTCTCCATGTCACATGTTTCCTCTGCTGAGTAAAATCCTGTATAAATTGGTTGTCAAGCATATATTACTCTTTTATCTGAAACAAATGAGGGACCTGTGATTGGACAGACAATCATTTTATGACCTATAGCGGTAAAACGCTGGACGAGGGGCTCTAGTGGCCAGCATTGTCTGGTGGATAATGTTACACATCACCTGTTGATGCTATATGCATGGGTCCAATATCTATCCACTGTCAAGGCACATTGCACCAGAGATAAGGTGGCATCTGTGGCATCCTCCAGACTTGTGCCTGGAGATGTATGTCATGCTGATATACAGACTACCCAACCTGTAGTCTTCATACACTAAGCTCTCAAGGCTTACACCTCAAGTAATGCTAGGTTTGCCCTGCAAGTTCTGCAAACGTTCTTTGTGTAGGCCAAACCCTGCCAGATGCTACCTTTTTCCTCCTCCTTACATGTTCTCAGAGGCTGTGAAATCTACCTAGAGATTGAGAATGGAGGTAACCAAGGTCCATGAGTATGGTAAAAATATCTTAATGATGACTTTTTAATCTGTTAATCCTTAGGCTCTTTTCCATCATCGGTGCCCTCACAGGACTCCTCAGCTACCCGTCAATCAATTAACACAGATTGGCTTCTTTTTTTAATGAAAGGAAAGTTCAAGTTCATGCGTACACACAGGGATGTGGGCATACATTTGTACATGATGCCAATGTGCAAAGGTCTCTATTATAGTAGCTGTAGAATGGTTTCTGGTCAAATCTGTATGTGGCCGGTATACCCACAGACAGATAATGAAAAAGCACTAAGGAAAACTAAAAGTGAACGGTGGAATGCTTAAACTAATCTCGGTCACTGGTAATTATTTGAGGCTGCGTCCCAGTCCATCATTTTTGCCCACCATGCCACCCCAGACAGGAACCAGTCATATGCAAATCAGCCTTGGTCCTGTCCATTAAGAACAGTTCAGACTGAACTTCCAGGCAAAGTTCCCCTGAACGGGAACACAGGCAACTACAGACTAGTTTCGGCCCACTAGTCAGGTATAGCTTGAGTTCTGTGGCACAGTGAGTTAGGGACCCAAGTATGAGCTTACCTGTCAGGTTTTGGGTGTCATACTTAGGGAAAGAAAAACTGATGATGGAGTACTTAAATTAATCTCTGCCACTTGTAATTACTCAGGCTGCATCCCAGTCTAATGTTTTTTAATGCAAAATAGTCTCCTTGTTAAGAGAAATTGAGTCATTGTAAAGGTAACTTCATCCATTGCTATTCTGAATAACTGTTCTGTCATTATATGTCAATGAAGTTTCAGAAGGAGGCCCTGTATAAGCAGGGGTAGATGACAGCAACCTTAAGCAACCTAGTCCTCAGGACTGCTGTGCTTTTCTGGGCCGACCACCGCCACCACTGCGGGTCCTCCCCACGTATGTGGAATGTGGCAGTCGGACTGCCACAGGACTGCCGTCTCTGCCGGGATCCAGGATCTAGCGGAGTGGCGCAGCAGAAAGGGGCAGTAATATGCCGACAGTGCCGCTGCAGCACCGCCAAGCATATTCTTGTATTTCAATCGCCCATTTCATAGCATTGAGCCCGCCATGAAAAGAGTGGCCGACATGCAACTAAGGAGGCCCTAACAGGGCCCCGTGCCGCTTCTGGGCCTGGGGGTGCATGCAGGGGAGCACATGCTGTGCCCCCCTGGAATTTCACCCCTGTTCCTGCATGGTGTGGCATGCATAACGTGGTGCATGCCACTCCATGCAGGAACATGCTGCAGGTGCTGTCACTGCGGCAGTCTGCTGTTAAGGCTCTCCTATGAGCCTAACACAGCCACCGCTGTGAGAATGCCGCAGCACCGCCCACCCTGGATTCAACCCAGAATCCAGCCGGCCGGCACACCACGGGCTTGGCGGTCCTCATGCGGGCGCAGCAGTGGTGGTGCTGCAGGAGGACCGCCAAACTGGTAATCAGGCCCTTAATATCCCTACATATAGGGTTTTTTTTGCAAAAAACATCGAAAAAAATATATAGATAACAAAAATATCGACTCCCATACCTACACAGGTAAGTACAAAAATATCGGTTAAAAATAAGATGTAAAACATATCGATTTTAAAATATATATAAAATAAAATAATATATATTAAATATATTAAATATTAATTTTAATAAAATAAATTACATTTAATATACATTTTTACAAAATATTACAAATAAACTTAAATAAAAATAAATACACAAACATAATTGATACATATATATATATTTTAACTTTAAAATAATTAATAAACTATTACCTCTAATTTATTTTAAAACTTTAAATTATATAAAAATAAAATATAAATTATTTAAAATAAAAACATTCAACAATAAATTAAAACATTTAACTATGAAAAAATATTTAAACTTAAATTGCCCAATACAATCAATGCAACAGTAGGATAAGTGTTGGATAACAAATTAAATTTCCTATTCCAACTCCAGTGAGTGCAACAGTAGGGAAAGTGTTGGATAGCGGAGAGGTAAAAATTACTATTCCCACTCCAGTGAGTGCAACAGTAGCGGAAGTTTTGTATAGCGGAGGTGTAAAAATTATTATTCCCACTCCAGTGAGAGCAACAGTAGGGAATGTGTTGGATAGCGGAGGGGAAAAAATTACTATTCCCTCTCCAGTGAGTTCAACAGTAGGGAAAATGTTGGATAGCAGAGGGGTAACAATTACTATTCCCACTCCAGTGACTACAACAGTAGAATTAGGGGCCGATTCCGATCTCGCTCGGACAGCCCTCCGAGAGCTGTCCGTAGCCTTACCTTGCAACCGACTCGTACTGGGAGCCGGTCCGTCCGGGCGATGAAGTACGATGCGCAAAAGTGCCACAATTCCGAACGACACGTAGGCTTCGATTCCTGCAACATTTCCCGTCCGAGCCGCTTAACCAAACGCCCATCCGAGTCGCCCGGAAGCAGTTTTCACAATAGTTTCCGGCCGGACAAGTACGATGCGCAAATCCTACGCACCGAACGGGTCGCCACTAGCAGCACGTCACAGCATCCGGGAGAGATGAATAGCAGGTCCGATTCGCGCCACAACACGATCCACTGCTACGAAACGGACCAACTCACAACGTGTACGAGACGGAGCAACAATTAGCAAGTACGAGACGAACCAATGATGAATCCCATCGCGCAGGTCATCCCAGTACTGCATATCTATGACCGGATCAGGAACAGACGCGTACGTCACAGACGGTAAGTCAGACACCCACAGAAACAAACGTCACGAACACGCGAAATGCCACACACACATAGGGGGGGGGGGACATGCCGTCCACCAGCAAAAGCAAAACCACAGGGGTATCATGGTCCACACCACCAGCAGTGCCCACACCTAGGGGGGGGTGCCCAGCACAACTTCCGTCCCCACTCATAGGGGGCAGGATGCCCATCAATACCAGTCCCCCCCACTCATAGGGGGCTGGATGCCCATCAATACCAGTACCCCCCACTCATAGGGGGCTGGATGCCCTGCACCACTACCATCCCCACTCATAGGGGGCTGGATGCCCATCAATACCAGTACCCCCCCACTACCATCCCAACTCATAGGGGGCTGGATGCCCTGCACCATTACCATCCCCACTCATAGGGGGCTGGATGCCCATCAATACCAGTACCCCCCACTCATAGGGGGCTGGATGCCCTGCACCACTACCATCCCCACTCATAGGGGGCTGGATGCCCTGCACCACTACCATCCCCACTCATAGGGGGCTGGATGCCCATCAATACCAGTACCCCCCACTCATAGGGGTCTGGATGCCCTGCACCACTACCATCCCCACTCATAGGGTGCTGGATGCCCTGCACCACTACCTTCCCCACTCATAGGGGGCTGGATGCCCAGTACCCCCCACTCATAGGGGGCTGGATGCCCATCAATACCAGTCCCCCCCACTCATAGGGGGCTGGATGCCCTGCACCACTACCATCCCCACTCATAGGGGGCTGGATGCCCTGCACCACCAGCATTCACACGCATAGGGTCACTAAGCAAACCCCCACCCCTACCATCTTTGCAAGATTCTATGTATGTGTGTCCCAAATGCCCACAACACTGCTTCTGATAGTGAACATACAATGTGACTCCCATCACATGTGTGCACAAAAGATGACTGTGGGGCTCAAAACCCCAGCATCTCAGGAACATTGTGGTAATGTGTTCCAAAGCCCACATCACTACAGTGACCAGAAGGTGAGTGTGGACAAAATAATAGCAGCATCACCAGACCAGCATTTGTGCTCACTGGCCCCAAATCCACAACCAATGTAGTGGCAGTGTGGTGGTTGTGTCACATACAAACATAGATTTGAGAGGCAAATATTGCTGTGTATCACAAGAACTCCCTCTGCCATGTGCAGACAAGCATTGGCCATGTGCCCTGACAATGCCCACAGTGACCAATTAGACTATGTGAAAAGTGAGCATCATGATGCATACACACATATCTCTACGAACAGACACACAAACTGAGGAATCCTGTGGAGACTGTCGATGTTAGGTGACAAAGTCCCATACCATGGCAGCAATGGGACATACCAACCCTGAGCAATGTGCAGGATGATGAGCTACAAGATGCATGGACATTAGGGAAAAACCTCCAAACTACATCCACACAATGGAACGCAAAAGAAATACCAATGCAGAGGTGCAGATGCACAAACACAGACAGGCAGACCCACACTGCATATCAAACACAACACGTGTGTTTGTCTTGTGTCCCCAGGCTAGTACACAACACATGACGGTGGGATTAACTCCAATCACACAGATGTGTCCACAGTGCCATACAAAAAGTAACTAATGAACTGGGCACCCCTTTGTGGTCAAGCATACATCGTCAGAAGAGTGGTATAGCAAAGTATTCATGTGACACAATCTGGGTGGAACAGCAACCAACACAGCAAGAGACAGACCCACTACAGCACTACCCTCTAGTACCCTAATTTGTGGTGACAGTAGCCTGTCCGCCAATCCCACTGTGATGACAAAGGTCTGTTTTGCCTATACTGTGGAGCACAGTCAGCTGTGCATACTGGGTCATGTGTCCAGAACAACAAACTCACAACACACCTCCATAAACACAAATCACTGGCCATGTCCTGCAACCAATGTGCAAAATGTGGGTAGGGGCCTAGACATGAAACCCCACACCCTGATCTGCAACAATGTGCATCAGCTAGGCACACAGGGACTGTTGACATTGCCCAAGCACCCATTACAATCCCAGGGGTGGTGGGGGGATCTAAGGTACACAAAAATCAACACACATGGCCTGTCAACAACACCTGGGAATGTCTGCCACACTGCACAGTATGTGGAACATGGGCATAATGTGAAGACAACACGATTCATTGGGAACCCTGCCACACACCTACACCAATGAGGAACCAAAGGAGACCCACAAAGAACACATGTTGACACCTTCCAACATTGCAGCAATGACCCTGATGAGTGTGAGTAGTCACACACACATACGAGTGAGCCTCACACTGACAGATACCACATAGGGAAAACAACATGATGTTGGAAACACATAAGTGCCAATGGGAATCCTGAATGTGTCCCATGTGCGTTTGACAACATCCCCTGAAATTACAACTAAAACTGCCATGGATGACAACCTAATGACCAGTAGTCTGCCATGCACCTACATCCCAGTAAACCCAGGGAAAAGAAGTCTGATGAACACAGGACAACTCAGCAAGTGCACATAACAGGAACATCTGCATAGGACACAGGCTGAGTGGAAAAAAGGGAATGCAACACACACAGACATGCTCACACAACACACACCATGTGCACAGGCAATGCCACGGAATGACACAATGCCATGAGGGGTCTCCACTCCTGGGGAATGTCAGCTGTGAAAAACGTTGTTTGTGCAGGGTCTTGTCATGCCAGCACACCACTTGCACAGTGAGCCAACAATTACAACACAATGAAAGCTCTGGTCACAGCAACATGTGTACGGGAGTGTCCCTCAGTCATCTGCACATACGCAATGCACTTGTAGAGATAGTTGCACTGATGACACAGCTGACTTGTGTACCATGGATGCACAAACCTGCCTGTCCAGTGTAGATGGGCCCAGTCAGGGAATCCCACCATGTACCCAAATGTAAGTACAACATATGTGCAACAGTGTATGCCAAAGTTGTGAAGTAGCAAACCCAAAGAGATAATCCTGGTTACAACATTTTGCAATCATTACACCCTGTAATTGCAGCTAAGGATGTCATGGATACATAGCAGAGAAGTACACATATCCCATGGACCACATGGAGTCCATCACATCAACAAATCATCCTGTTGTACCTTCAAAACACAAGTACAACATCAAGTCCATGATACTCATCATCAACATCATATACATTAGATGCAACAACAATGGATACCAACAATTTGCTTTATTAAAAAATATAACTCCTCAAAACTGGTATATCGAGTCCACAATGTCAAAAGGCCAATGGCCAGTCCATTTCTCAAATCAGCGAGGGTGACGTGACAAGTTGTCACCCATTGCTTGCCTGCACTGCTACGGCCAGGGGACATCTCCCCTTGGAGGGGCATACATGGGGCAGGCCAGGCACCGCAGGGACAGGATCAGGGGACAGCAGAATGGGGCAGGGGAGGGGTGGTGGGTGCAGGAGTGACAGTGGCAACTGCAGTGGAGGTGTCTGACACAGTGGGCACCGTCACAACTGCAGGGATGAAGTCAGATGGGGTGGTTGCCGGCACCACAGCAGTGGGCAGGTCAGATGGTGTGGACGTGGTCTCCACAGCAGTGCCAAAGTCAGACGGGGTGGATGAGCTCTCCACTGCAGTGCCAACCTCCAAAGTAGTGTCATGGGGTCCAGGTGGGGTGGGCAGGACAGAGGGGGGAGACACGGACTCCACACCAGTGGCAGGAACAGGCTGAGCATGTGAGGTGGGGGTGGAAGTGCATGTGGTAGGGGGGGAGGGCCTAATCATTTTGGGGATGCGGTATCGGTGTGTGGGTGAACCAGGGGCAGGGTGTGGCTGGGGGACCTGTGTAGTGGTGGCCTGGGGGCTGTCGGACGGATACTGTGTGGTTGAGCTGCGGGATTGTGGTGGGGTCTTGCTCTTCCTAGTCCGGGGGGACTTGCGGATGGGGGCCTCAGTGTCCGTGCGCCTTGGGGAGGGTGTCCGTGTGGCAGGGGAACTCCCCCCTGTGCGTGGTGACTTCCTCTTCCCCTTGTGAGTTGGAGCAGATTGATCGGTGGGGAAGAGGCCAAGGTCACAGAGGAAGAGCTGCTGGGAAGGGGGGGTTGCAGGTGAGGCAAGGGAAGGGGTTTTGGAGGGAGAGGCATCTGAGGACTGCGGAGTGCTTGTGGATGTCTGTTTGTGTGTCTGTGACCCATCCCCTGTGTGTGTGCCATCAGTCCCCGGAGTGTGCGTGCCTGTGGCTCTGGATTTTGGCTTGCATGGCTGTGTGCTGCTTGTGTCTGTTGCGGTGCGTGCCGGTGCTGGTGTGTGTGTGTGTTGGACAGGTAGGGCAGTGGGGATTGTGGATGTGGCAGAGGTAGGAGGGGTGAGGGACTGTTGGAGGAGGGACACTGCTGACGTCTATGTGGAGGCCATGGCCTGAAGAGTCCGATGTAGGGCAGACATGTTTGATGAGATGCCCTCCATGAAGGACACCAGTTGTGTCAACAGACTGGTGTGGGAATGGAGGACACTCAGCATCGCTGTCTGCCCTACATGGAGCTGCTTCAGCAAGTCCACAGACTCCACACTCAGGGCAGCAGGGGAGACTGGGGCAGGGGGTGCGGTGCCTGGCACAAAGGAGACATGCTCCCTTACACGGGGGCCTCCACGGACCTCTGGGATGGGAGCAGATGGGAGGGTGGAGATGGTGGTGGTGGCGGGGACAGACTCCCTCGGTGTTGTCTGGGGTCTGCTGACACCCGCCTCCACAAGGGAGTCCTCACTGGAGATGCTGTGGTCCTCAGCCGAGGTGGTTGTAGCTGAGGTATCCTCAGTGTGGCTCCCCTCACCCTCTGTGCCACTGGGTCCCTCCAACTCCTCTCCAGCAGACCCAGTCTGGCTCTGCGGCTCCTCTTGGTCCGTGGAGCTGTCTCCTCCAGTAGCCGAAGATGTTTCTGCAAACAATCAGGATAAACAGATACACATAAGTCGCTCGTTACACCTGAGACATCACAGTCATAACAGCACATTACAGATGACGCATTTTCCGCATTTGCTAAATATTGCTAGAAGTGCTGGCACATATTGAAAAATACACCAGTCATCCTGCCAGTCAACCATGCCATTCATACACTTCCCCTCCATGGACCCATCTGTCTGGTGCATGTAGTATGCCACTACTCATATGTGCACACATGCACCACATAGACATATATCAGAACATCTTATATTGTGAATGAAATGTGTCAGTACACACATATCCCATCTCCTGCCACTGACTCAGTACATGTGTCAGGAGAAGGGATGGCCAAACTCATTGTCAGTAAAATGGATATGCTTCCTTCACAAGACACCATGATGTGCCCATGTATTGATGGTCAATGCCACAATAGAGTGTATGCCGTACAACTGACATAACGGCAGGATACACATTAGCAAGTGGGATACCATGCTACAGGCCAGTCTGGCTAATCAGTCATCACTGGATAAAGTCACAGGGGCAGTGCATCCCGAAAAAAAAAAAGTCTGCACTGTGTCACAATCATTATCATTTTGGGGAATGTAAGCCCTGCAGCTGTCAAGTGCACATGTTCCACTACTGCTACACACATCTTAAGGCATATGATGATCCCACGTAATACAAATGCGACAGTTGAGTGACTGCAAGCACCAATCTGTGAACATGATAACATCACAGTCTGATGAGAACGAATTGAGGCTGCCTGCACTATTATGTATGATACATCATTGTGCACCGTCAAGTGATCACACACCTATGTTTTTCCCCATTGTGATGATCCATCAGCCACACCTCAGCTAGCTGCCAAAACCAAAATGCTCAACACCACAGGAGTCTAAGATGCTAGGCCACTCCAGAATGACACCGAGGCAGACACCATATTGCATATTTCACAATGAACTAAATGTAGGCTGACACACAGGAGTAGGAGCACAGAGTGTTCCTCATGTCCGGAGTAGGCATACCTGTCCAGTTCCATGTGCAACATGGGATTACCCTGAACACTAGGCATGTGTTCATGCATGTGTGACACACATGATGTACATTATTATGAGGCCCCAAGATTGTCTTAACTGCTGCATGGCTGTGTGGTAAATACCACAGACACATATGGTGAGCCAAAGCATCAATTGGAACACATATAATTTGCCCACATAGAGTACATGTCTGATTTCTGGCAATGTGCAGACACATGGCAATCATTTGCCTCACTCATGAGGACAAAACAATGCACCGGTAGCAGATGCTGTTTACAACCTTTAATTTTGGACAACAGCAGGGACGCCCAACACAAGTGACACAAGTCACAGACTGAAAGGGCCACACCTGTGTATCAGATGAGGATGGTCCATGAACTAATTTAGGAACATGACTCCTGTTCAAGCAGACAGGAGATCTGTGGGAGTGTAACCAGGATGAAGGAGTGCAAAGAGCATGTGAGACATAGTTCACAGAAAAGGCATGCACTTACCCCCTCTTTGCTGCTGTCTGGCCTTTAACTGCCCATCCAGGTCAAGGAAGACCACCCCCAGGATCCGGTGCATTTGGGGGGTCAGTGTCCTTCGTCCGCCCCTTCTGCGAGGAGGCGACAGCTTCAGCTGGACTCTGGCGATCCTCCGGGTCCAGCCACGAAGGTCCTGCCACCTCTTCTGGCAGTTGCGGATGCGGCGTCTGTAGCCCCCCACAGAACGAACAGCCCGGGCAATGGTCAGCCAGATATCCTGCTTCTGATGGGCATCAACCTGTGAGGATGACAAGGATAAAAGTCCATTACCAGAAATGCAACATGTTTGTGCAACACACAGTTGGATATACATGTCTTCATCACAAGGGCATATGATGTACACGGGTAGTGCAACTATGGTGATTGACAGTTATCCTGCATTTACAAAATTGAAACATTGCCTGAGTACAATAACTGTGTCAAAATGCCCTTTTCATGCACAGTACCTGTCCACTACAGGTACATACACACTTTGGGGTTAACAACTACTCAGTGAGCATGCTAGCCACTGGTGTACACAATGCCATTAGTGCCAGTAAGACAACATGCACAATGAAAAATGTATGTGGACTGCACACGCACCTGCTCCCCTGGTGTCCCATACAGCTTGCTGTACTGTGGAAGGAGGCTGTCCAGCAGGGCCTTGTTCTCCTCCTCTATGAAGGCTGGGGCCTTCTCCACAGTACGTGCCATTCTTTGAGCCAGAGGATGCAGAGACAGCAGCAGTGGTAGCAGAGATGTCAATGTGGAGCATGTAGTGCAGGCAAGTGAGCTCTCAGGGGAACAGACAGCCTTATATCTGTGCTGCAGAGGCAGATTCTGTCCCATGCGTCCAAAGCGATAGGTCCAACACGTTTGCATCCTATGAATCTGGACAATCCATCGCATTGCACGGCTCGTACACGCCTTCCGCATCATTCAAAAATTTCAAACCCATTACAGCAACGAGTCTGATACATTGTTGTAGGGAGCCAACTGATTTTTCACAACACGAATCGTACAAGGGCCAAATCCGCGTCAGTCCCCATTGCAGGCAATGTGCAAGGCGGGTGTGCAAGGCGTGCGCTCGCCTCGTTCCCTAGGTGTCCGACGCGTCTTATGAATTGGTCACCCGCGTCAGTCCCCATTGCAGGCAATGTGCAAGGCGTGTGTGCAAGGCGTGCGCTCGCCTCGTTCCCTCGGTGTCCGACGCGTCTTATGAATTGGTCAACCGCGTCAGGCCCCATTGCAGGCAATGTGCAAGGCGTGTGTGCAAGGCGTGCGCTCGCCTCGTTCCCTAGGTGTCCGACGCGTCTTATGAATTGGTCACCCGCGTCAGTCCCCATTGCAGGCAATGTGCAAGGCGGGTGTGCAAGGCGTGCGCTCGCCTCGTTCCCTAGGTGTCCGACGCGTCTTTTGAATTGGTCACCCGCGTCAGTCCCCATTGCAGGCAATGTGCAAGGCGGTTGTGCAAGGCGTGCGCTCGCCTCGTTCCCTAGGTGTCTGACGCGTCTTTTAAATTGGTCACCCGCATCAGTCCCCATTGCAGGCAATGTGCAAGGCGTGTGTGCAAGGCGTGCGCTCGCCTCGTTCCCTAGGTGTCTGACGCGTCTTATGAATTGGTCACCCGCGTCAGTCCCCACTGCAGGCAATGTGCTAAGTGTTCCACCCACAATAGCTTTCCATGGACTCATGGGCACACCAACAACAATAGAGCCTGTGACACAGTATGTCAAGGGGCATGTCAGGCTGCATTACCTGTGTGTGCATATGTGGGTAAACATGTGATTTGGTATGTGTCACTTAGTGGCACCCACTCCCAGGCAGGGCAAGGTGTCATGGGGACAGATACCGCTGTGTGTTGGACACATAACCACTGTGATTGACGACTGTACAGTTCAGGGCATGAGGCATGTACACAGTTCCCGGGGTACATTGTGTATGACATGTGACATACACCCTGACTCTTAGGTGGAATGGGATGTGTGTCACAGGGTGTCCCAGTGCCACAATTGTGATGTTCATCCACAGTATGTGTGCATTTAGCTACGGAGATTACTCTGATTTCATGTGCTCAATGTCAAACGGTCACCACATACATGTGTATTGTCAATGTGAGTTCATGTGGCGTCTGTGTGTCACAGACACCATGTGTGAGATGCAAACAAACATTGTGGCACTTCATGTGTGTGTCATGTGTGCGTTGTGGTGTTTATATGAGACGCTACATCATGATGGTGTCCTTGTGGCGACACAAGGTCCCTGTGTGTGTCTGTCAAAAACCTGTGATGTGTGGTAGACATCTGTCCTCACTAGTGACTGTGGTGTGTGTCTGGTATGTGACACTCATACTGATGTACTGTGGCAGAGCCCATAGATTGGTCACAGCACAACATGGACCTTGTTGTGTGGACCTGTAGAGCTGAGATTTCAGATGATGGGCATGTATCTGACATGTGTGCACATACACTACAGCACATACATCATGTCTTTGTGTCCTGTTGTTTCATGTGCTATTTAGCATGTACACTGGCACCCAGATAGGGGAACTGACAAACTGTCTTTGCTCATCTATGTACTGCAGGAGACCAGCTGTCCACAGACCGTTCCCTGACCTTGCCACCATGGTTGAACGTGACTGCATGCGACGGTACCGCTTCACTAGGCCACTGATTGAAGATTTGGCGGAGCAGTTGGCACCACACTTGCAACCTGGCCGGACATACCCTACTGCGCTGACCCCCAAGGTGAAGGTGATGGCAACCCTACACTTCTTTGCCACCGGTACCTTCCAACACACAGTTGCTACTGCTGGTGGGATGTCCCAGACCATGTTCAGCCGTGTGCTACGAGATGTGTTGGAGGCGATGTTGCATTTCCTCAACCACTACATCCATTTCCCAACACCACAACGACTCCCTGACATCAAGGGTGACTTCTGTGCCCTGGGAAGGATGCCACATGTCATTGGCTCCATTGATGGGACACATGTGGCTTTGGTACCACCAAGGGCACATGAGCAGACCTACCGGAATAGGAAACATTTCCACTCAATCAATGCACTGGTGGTATGTCTGGCTGACATGACCATTTCACATGTTTGTGCACGTTTCCCAGGTTCTGCGCACGACGCTTACATCATGCGGAGTAGTCGCATCCCAACGATTATGTCACAGATGCAGCACCAGCGTGCCTGGCTTGTCGGTGTGTACTGACTTTTCACTATTATGTGATTTTGATAAAGTTTATTTACACCCTCTTTTAAGACTCATCTAATGTGCTATTGTCTTTATGTAGGTGACTCCGGATACCCCAACATGCCGTGGTTGCTGACACCCCTCAGGAACCCTGTGACACCGGCGGAGATGCGCTACAATGAGGCACATGGTCGGAGCAGGAGAGTGATCGAGCGGACATTTGGTCTCCTGAAAAGCAGATTCCGCTGCCTAGACAAGACAGGAGGGGCCCTCCCATATGCACCTGCTAAGGTGTGCAAAGTCTTCATAGTGTGCTGCATGCTACACAACCTGGCAGTGAGGAAGGAGTTGCCTCTGATCCAAGATGACGATGACCAACCTCCGCCAGCCATGGAGGATCCTGCCCTGGGGCATGATGCCAGTGATGATGAGGGTGAGGATGATGTTCGTAGCCAGCTAATCCTCAACTTCTTCACATGAATGTGAGTATACACTGATGTGTCTTCAAAGTATTGTGTTTGCCTGATATCTGTTGGTGGTGCACTTGTGCTGCTTGAGTGTGACTGTGTGCTACTTGTCAGGATGCTTGCTGTGATGTGTCCTTTCAGGTAGTCTGTACTCCCAAACAGTGTTTAGCTGATTGATATGTTGTGTGTACGTAGTTTTGTTACATTTGTGGGCATGTATATTGTTGTTGTATGCTGTAATTCAAGGTTTCTGATTGTGTTTTCTGTCTGTCCTTCACAGGGTACTTTGGCTGCTGTATGGTGAGGTCTGAACCCCAAAACCCAGATCCTTGTTCCAGAGTGCGACTAGTCGTTGTCCCAACCAATGATGTGCCACACACCCCTGGACTTTCCTTGTGTACAACTTGTTTTATGTTTGCTCACTGTTACGTGAGGTTAACTTGCATCAGTTGTGGGCTTTTCACGTTGTGAATCTGTAATAAACCTGTGCTTCACTTTGGGATGTGCTCCGTGTGTATCTACACATCAGACAGTCATTATCATCCTGTCCCTGTGGAATGCTTGCCACTGACCCAGGATGGGTGTGGTGTATGTGCATTCCACTGTATTTCCTGTTGACATCACTTATGAGGATGAGTTAGCTGGACATGGTGAGTATGTCTTGTGTTGCCCTAATGGTGTGTCTCCCTCATATGTGTCACATTACCATAACTCACATTACGGTGTTCACATTGCTGTGGTAGTTTGCATGCACAGTGTTCCTTATCAGATCATCATCGCCATGACACAGACAAAGTATAAATCACGACAGAGGCAAGTATTGTGTGAATGTGAATTTATTTACAGACATGTGTAAGGATGGTGAACGGAATTTGAAGTGCTGTGCAATGTGATGGTAATCCAAAGTTCACAGGTGAGTTGGTAGTCTTAAGAGATGAAATGTCCAGAGTAGAATCCACAGACATTAGCTGCATTGTCACAGCTTTGACCCTCCATGTCAAGTGGGAGATTTGTGTGTCAGTCGACAAGGTTAATTGGTTGGTACACAAGGGACGACATACAGAACAGGTGTTGAGTTCCTGGGGGATATGCATGGCCATCAGCATCTCAATTCCCCTTCTTTGGACGACCCCTCTTCTTTCTCGGGGGACCCTCATGTGCAGGCAGCTGCGGTGCAGAGGACTCTCCGCCAGAGTCCTCCTCCCTCCCTGTGGCAGTTGCGGATGTTGTGGCAACAGATGTTGTGGGCGCACAGGGAGGTGTGGACATGTTGGTGCTGATCTGGCGGAGGCAGGTCAGTATGTCCCTATGCACCGCTGTTAGTTCATCCAATTTGTCCCACTTGGACTCCATCCGGGACATGTGGGAGTCCAAGCGGGCATGATGTGCAGCATGCTGTACTTTGATGTCCTTGAGGATCCCCACTACCTGTCCAAATCCTCCGGTGCTTTCCTGGTACGCATCTATGATGCGACCCAGGTGTGGGTCATCATGCAGTCCAGCCCCCTCTGCAGGCCGTGTCCTCTTCCTGCCCACCCTCCCACCGCCCCTACCCACACGGCCGGGAGCTGCGGCGGCCGGCACAGGCAACACTGGGCCCACTTGAGTGTTTGCGACGGTGGTGTTGTCCCTTGATTCCAGGGTGCCCTGTGTACCTGTTCCGTTGTTGTTCAGTGGCCTCGGCCTGTCCGTGTCGGCAGGGCTACTCGGTGTGGTATCAGATGTGGCAGGTGTGGTTGCAGGGGGTGCTGATGTTACTGCTTCTGGGGCTGCACGATGAGTCACACCGGAGGTGCCAGGTAGTTCAGGGTCGTCGTTCGAAGAGGACAGGGACTGATCCACACCGGTGAGCTCAGGGTCCGCCACAGTCTGGGACTGGGACTCTTCTTCAGGTCGTGCTGTGTCCCCAGCATCCCCTGTGTTTGGAGGAGACACACAATGTATGTTATGTTTCTACCAACATCAACGTTTCACACACATTACATTTGCCAATGGACATCATAATGAGAGTCTGTACATTACATTGTCAAAAGTTGTGACAGACTGAGGTTGATATTGTTGGTGCACTTTGTCATGGCAACCTGAAGCATTTCGATGTGCACGTCAAGCTGTGTGCATGACCAGCTCATGTATTGATCAATTGTCTGTACATGTCCATTGCTACTCAGGTTCCATCACATGCCTGACACAGCTGTATCATCCCTGTCCACATTTGTGCTATAACGATGACATACGTACAATTCCACTTAGGGTATGTATCAAGCTTGGTGCATGTGTGGTGGAATTTGTTGCATTGCTCTGTGCGTCACATTGGTGGGTCTGTGCAACATGGTCACAGTCCGGTATGCCTGTGATCCAATGTGAGATACTTTCTGGTTATCTGTGTTCCTAGTTCACATCTCATTACAAACAAGTCATGGTGTTACCGTGCCTACTGATGTTGGTGCAGAGTTTTGTCAGTGCTAACGTTTTTTATCTTGTCTATTTCCTCCACAGTGAGAGGCATTGGGCACAGCGGCACTCTTTCTTTTCCATGCTCATGACAGTGATGGGCAGAGGTGTGTGTTGTACAGTTCTGCTGCTGTGAGTTGCATGCGTCATCCGATGCAGTCCAGGATAGTCATTGTGTTTTGATTGTCCATGACAGTGAGTGATGTGTTGTGTGAATGATGCGTACAACGCAGACCGATGTGGTATTGACATGCAGCTCACAACTGCACATTTTGTGTATGACACCATGCTACAGTGTCAGCTATATGTGTGTGTCCATTCTAGTCACTGTCAGGTGTCCACTGTCAATGATGTAAATGTGACATTGTGTATGCTTGGTGCTATGTACTATGTCTGCATCTCCCCAATTGTCATCTACGAAACACACCTTCACAGGCAGGTCAGGGGACACCCCAGGGACACTGAATCTCCAGACAGTGGGAGGATACCTACAGTTCCAATGGCTGTGAGTGTAAATGTGTTTGAGTTGGCCAGTGCGTAGATGTGACTTGCAGCCAATTCATACATCGGGACCATGTGTCAGTCAAATTGCCAAGGCATTTACTTTTGGAGTGACTGGTCCCAGGGTGCAATTTGTTTGAGCAGAGAAGGTGTGTTTTGATGCGGCATTGATGGCATTTGGAGTCATTGCAGGACCTCCTTCACCCACAGTGGCCAGGTAATCCCCCATGTGGCATGCTTCCATTGCAGGGAGTCACAATTTACGTTCAGGCTGTCAGTCAGTAGTTTCCTGTTGTTTGTTTGAGCACAAGTCCCAGCAGGGCCTTGTGCTCCCCACAGCAGAGGCCATTGTCTGTGTTCTTGGTAGAGACTTTTCACTCACTCTCTTGTGGAGCATAATTCTAGGTGTGTATTTTGGTGTTTGTGTTAAGGGGTGTGTGTGTGCAAGTACCTGCTGGTAGATGTGGTCAGAGCAGGCAGTACTCCTCCCCCAGTCCAGTTATCCCACCATGCAGCATGCTTCCATTGCAGGGAGTGTGAGTTACCTTCCAGGCTGTCAGGCATTGGTGTCCTGTTGTTTGTTTGAGCCAAAGTCCCAGCAGGGCCTTGTGCTCCCCACAGCAGGGCCTAGTGTCAGCCATCTTGGCAGTGGTTTTGCACTCCCTGTGAGGTGAGCATGGTTCAGTGGGAGCTTGCTGGGACATGTGGGTGGGGACTGTTGGCTGTGACTTCAACTCCCATCATGCTTTTGGCTACACCCACCTTCCCACAATACCTGACCTTACTTCCTGTGAAGCTTTTTCCCTATGTGGTGGTGTGCCTGTGCTGACAAGTTGGCAGGCAGTGTTGTCCTGGTGTTTGTTTGCACAAAAGTACCAACAAGCCCATGTGCTTCACACTGCAGAACCCAGTGTGTTTAATCTTTGTGGGATATTTAAATGGATTCTGTGGGAATGCATTATACCAGGTGGGTTGTGTTGCGTTTGTGTTAAGGGGTGTGTGTGTGCAAGTACCTGCTGGTAGATGTGGTCAGAGCTGGCAGTACTCCTCCCCCAGTCCAGTTATCCCACCATGCAGCATGCTTCCATTGCAGGGAGTGTGAGTTACCTTTCAGGATGTCAGGCATTGGTGTCCTGTTGTTTGTTTGAGCCCAAGTCCCAGCAGGGCCTTGTGCTCCCCACAGCAGGGCCTAGTGTCAGCCATCTTGGCAGTGGTTTTGCACTCCCTGTGAGGTGAGCATGGTTCAGTGGGAGCTTGCTGGAACATGTGGGTGGGGACTGTTGGCTGTGACTTCAACTCCCATCATGCTTTCTGCTACATGCACATTCCCAGCAGCCCAACCTTCCTTCATTTTGACTCAGCTTTCCTGTGAGGTGGTGTGACGTTGTTGGCGAGATGGATGACTGTGTTTGTTGGTGATTTATGCTAATGCTTTGCAGTATTTGTCGTTAGGTTTGTACATGTTATGTCGTAGTTCCATTTTGCTGTGGGACGGCAGGTATTGTGTTTGGGTAACTGGCATACACATCACAGGAGACTTGCCTTTATGTTGCTATGGCTTTGCTGGCAGGAATTGGTTTAACAGTCCCCTTGAGAGTGATATATGTGTATTGCCGCACAAAATTGAGTCTATTGTTTGTGTACTCACCAGGCTCTGGTATTCCTGTTAATCCATGGATGCTCTCCGGTGGTAGGATGGCCCGCACCTTCTCCTCCCAGGTCCTGAAGTGCGTTGGTCTGGCAGGAGGGCCACCGCCAGTGTCTGTGCTCAAGGCGTGATCCCTGTTGATGAGCTTCTTGACCCTCCTGCGCACATCATAGTACCTGTTCTGTATGTCGCCCTTTGTGCGCCGACAAGGAGCTTGTGCGTTAACCTTGTCAACAATCCTCTCCCACATCTTGGTTTTCTGTGACATGGGGGTCTGTTGGACCAATGTGCCAAACAACTGTGGCTCTACCCTGAGTATTTCGTCTATCATGACTTCCAACTCACTATCTGTGAACTTTGGATTCTTCTTGGGGGACATGGTGCTGGGTGGTTGTGGTGATTGATGTGTGTGAGGGTGTAAGTGAGTGTGGTGCGTGTGAGTTTGTCAGTGGATATGTGATTTGGTTTTTGAGTGGTGCAAATGGTGTAGTTGTTGTGTTTTGTGTGTGTTGTGGTGTGTCTCTGCAGTGTGGTGGGGTTGTCTGCTGTCCTATGCCTGTAGTTTGCAAAGGATCATGGTAGGGATTTCTGGCCTTTATATAGTTGGAGTTGTGGGTGTATCTTTGTTCCTTTTTTTTTAAATTAAATTTATAAATTGGCTGTGTCATTGCTTTCTTTTTTTTTTTTGTCTTCTTTCCTTTGCTTGTGTTGTGCATGATGGAGACGTTCGTTTGACCGGGTCGGACGCTGCCTGTGGCTCGCGCAGGGTGATCCGAGTCTGTCACACTGACAATCTGCTGTGTTTCGACGTTGGTGTACGCCTCGGACGCGAAGGGCTCTATTGTTTGCTAGTCACTATTTGCTGTACGTCTCGGTTTTCATGCTCGTGCTCCGTGCGAGTCGGTCGCGTTTCACACGTATTGCATCGTACTACACGGCTCGTGCATCGCGGGTACGTTTCGCTCGCGTCAAATCCTAATGCGTGTCGGTCGGTATGATTCCCGGTCACTTTACGGGCGAATCAATGATTTCCGAACGGATCGGGCGTGCGGCTTGTGTTCCGTGCGGGTGGGTTGTAATTCACACACAAGGCATCGTGCTGCGCGGGTAGGACGGCGCAGGTCCGTGTCGGTCGGTCTCCATTCCAGGTCCGAGTCGGTCGGTACGGTTTACGAACGGAATCGGAATCGGCCCCTTAGTGTTGGATAGCGGAGAGGTAAAAATTACTGTTCCTACTCCAGTGAGTTCAACAGTAGGGAAAGTGTTGGATAGCGGAGGGGTAAAATGTACTATTCCCACTCCAGTAAGATGAACAGTAGGGAAAGTGTTGGATAGCGGAGGGGTAAAAATTACTATTCCCACTCCAGTTAATGCAACAGTAGGGAAAATGTTGGATAACAGAGAGGTAAAAATTACTATTCCAACTCCAGTGAATGCAACTGTAGGATAAGTGTTGGATAGCGGAGAGGTAAAAATTACTATTCCCACTCCAGTGAGTTCAACAGTAGGGAAAGTGTTGGATAGCGGAGGGGTAAAATGTACTATTCCCACTCCAGTAAGATGAACAGTAGGGAAAGTGTTGGATAGCGGAGGGGTAAAAATTACTATTCCCACTCCACTGAGTGAAACAGTAGGATAAGAGTTGGGTAGCGGAGAGGTAAAAATTACTATCTCACTCCAGTGAGTGCAACAGTAGGGAAATTGCTGGATAGCGGAGGGGTAAAAATTACTATTCCAACTCCAGTGAGTGCAACAGTAGGGAAAGTGTTAGATAGCGGAGGGGCAAAAATTACTATTCCCACTCCAGAGACTGCAACAGTAGGGAAAGTGTTGGATAGCTGAGATTGTAAAATTACTATTCCAACTCCAATGAGTGCAACAGTAGGGAAAGTGCTGGATAGCAGAGGGGTAAAAATTACTATTCCATCTCCAGTGAGTGCAACAGTAGGGAAAGTGCTGGATAGCAGAGGGGTAAAAATTACTATTCCCACTCCAGTGAATGCAACAGTAGGGGAAAAAAAATACTATTCACACTCAAACACTTAAAAAAAAATATATATTAAAAAATCAAAACAATAATAAAAATTAATAAACAATATTAAAAAATAAAATAAAATGTATTAAACATATAAAAAGAACACATTATAATATTAATTACACATAAAAACTTACAAATGCTATATATAATAAAATGATAAATTAATTTACAAATAAATATTTCTTTTAAACTAGAAAATATTTACAAACAAAAAAATTAATTACAAAATAAATGTATTTATTTTATTTCCTAACCTATAACGCCAAACCAATAACAAAACACTTCAAATTTTTTATTTAAATGCATTTACATATTAAACATAATTAATACTCAATTAAAAAAATATTAGTAATTAAAAAAACTATAAACATTAATTTACTACACACACTTTAACACTATAATTTCCACAACACAAACCTAAATTAAAATATAAAATAATCAATCAATAGCTTTATTTCGATAGCAATGTATCATAAAAGCATCGTCCGACAGTTATACAATGAATAAAATATATATACAAGCACAACATTTTCAGCATTCTGTTAAAAAACAACACGTAAGAATTGATTATAATAAAAAGCAGTGACTTAAAAATATGTATCCACAATTCATCATTATTGTTTCATAGAAAGGGACAACAGTCTAAATAGAAATATAAAAGAGCAGTAAGAGATTTGCAGTTCCTATGTAACACAACAAGTGGAGAATTGTGATAGCTGAATATTTTTCTTTCTCCAGTAACAATCTTGGCCTAGACTTTGGTCATCCCACGCAAGGCTTTGTGCCTAATTAACCAAGCACAGCTCAAAAACTTGGCGACTCCACAAGAAAATAAGGTGCGTGGATCGGATTTCAAAATGCGTAGAGCAACCCGGTGGTCGCGGGTGCCCATGTCTCTGCAAATTGGTTTTAACCATTTCGATCTTGCATTGCTATAAGATGGACAGGCAAACAGGACATGGGCAACACACTCCACCGGGGCTCCACAACAGGGACAGCTTTTTGATGTGATCTTGGCAGAGTGCCATTTTGATGTTAGGGCATTAACAGGGAGCGTACCGTACCTAAACTGGATATACAGAGCCCTATCCCGTGGGACCTGGATTACGTCCAGAAAAGGCTCAAGGCTTCTAGTTTGCTTAAAGCTAAAGAATTCCTCTGTTAATCTCCCCCAGTTCGATTTGCTGCGCTCCTGATTGTCAATCCAATTCCAGTAATGGCGTTTAAGTTCCACCTTACTTGGGGGCTTCTGATTTTCCCACGCTTCTTTAAGCCCAAGTGAGATCATTGTTTTCTTGACATTTAAAATCCACTTGACCCTGTGGTCCACATCTAAATTCATCACCTCTGTTAAGGCTGTGGCATAGTTTTCAAGCTCTGCAGTACGCCTTAGGCGAGCCCAGAAAAGCAATGGGCGAAACCTGGCGATATCCCTAAATGGACGCCTACCCATATCGTGCATTAAAGGAGTTAGCGGAGTGTTGCGGGGGAGCATCGCCGGGTCCCTCAAAAACTTGTGCTCAGATCTACTGATTTCGTCAACACTGTCGAACCCCCATAGCTCTGCTCCATAGAGCGCAGAGCTTAATACCTTGGCGTCATAAACCACAAGAGCCGGGGCAACTGGTCTACTAATTGAAGATTGATGTTCCTTAATGAGCGCACCCGCCACACGTTTGTGGTTAATAAGCATTTTGGCTATATGAGGCCTCCAAAGCATCTTATCAGAGAGGCGGATGCCAAGATATTCAAAAGTGTTGACTCTTTCCAAAATAACGCCATTTAATGTGAGATTGTTTCTAAAAGATTTGTGGGGGTTGAAGGCCATAAGCTTGGTCTTTAAAGTATTAATGACCAGGCCTCGGGAGTCACAAAAGGATTGGTATCTATTCATTAACTTTTGTAGCCCAGCCGGAGTCTTTGACACCAACAAGGTGTCGTCGGCGAACAGGAGTGTTGGCACTTTATCGCCCGCCAGGGTTGGGGCGTCAGCTGGATCTTCTTGTAGGTACCTCACCACCCCGTTCACATACAAGGAGAACAGAGTGGGGGCTATGACGCAGCCCTGGCGGACTCCCTTTCCCACTGGAATCTGTTCGGTTAACTGGCCTTGGGCCCCCCATCTCACCTGGGCGTAATTTCCCTCATGGAGGCGGATTAGTAGGTTTAAGATTAAGGGTGGAATACCCATGTCATTAAGGACATGCCATAGTCTTGTCCTGGGTACCAGGTCGAAGGCAGTCCTTAGATCTATGAAAGCGAGATAAAGACTGCCCCTTCCCACAACCACAACTTTCCAGTATATGAGCATTAACCTAAATGCCTGGTCAATTGTACCAATGCCCGCCCGAAAGCCGGCCTGGTATTGAGAGAGAATATCCTCTTCTTCGCACCACGCTTGAATCCTCTGTAAGAGGACTCTGCCTAGCACCTTCTGCATTACATCGATTAGGCTTATGGGCCTATAGTTCGCAGGATCTTCCCTATCCCCTTTTTTTTGTAAATCGGAACAACCACAGCACCTTTCCAGGATTCTGGGACTGGACAGCCTGCAGCTAGAGCGTTGAATAACAACTGAAAATAGCGCGACCAACCCCTTGCATCTGCCAAAAGAGGTCTCCTGGAAGTCCGTCTGAACCTGGGGCTTTAGCAGGGACTAACTTCTTGATGGCTGCCTCTATTTCAGGTAACGAAAATGGGTTGTCAGTATTCCCCACTAGAGGGGCGTCTATGGGGCCGCATGGCTCCTCCAGACGTCCATCTTCTGTGGTGGAATACAGATTCCCAAAATGATTATGCCAATCTTGGCCTGTAATGTGGTTGGGCAGAACATCCGATTCCCTATTGTTGCCCCTGCTGACTAATGTCCAGAATAAATGCTTATTCTTCCCAAGGCTCGCGCTCTTTATATCCTGCCAATACTGTTCTTCCCACTCAATCTTTGCTTTGTGCAGGGCAGCTTTGTATTCCCTCTTTTTGGCCTTAATAGCTGAACTCAAAACTTGTCTTTTAAACTTGCAGTTTTTAGAGTACCATAGGTGCTGGTTTTTTTGAGGAGCACCTGGTTTATTAGGCTTACACAGCTTTTGGAAATAAGAAGACAATTGATCTATTGTTTGAGAATGGACATTGGAAACTACAGCTAAGTCCATGCCCGCAGCCTGGAGCTCAGCTGTGTGCTTAGCCAAGGCTTCCTGAATGGCCACTAAGTTGGAGTCTTGTGAGGAAACCTTGTGCCACTTTAGGTACCTATTACAATTAGAAGGAATAACATCAGTAGTAAAGGCTAAAGCTCTCCGTAACAAGGGGCCAGATAGTGGAACCCACGGATTAGTCATTGTCATACAGAGGGGGTTGTGGTCACTATAGGTCGTGGTGCCCACAAACATATCAGTCGTATTATCCCACAATTTCACATCGACTAAAATATAGTCAATGCGTGAGGGTCCACTGACTCTATTAAAGGTGTTCGCCCCCTGAGTATCTGAAGGAGTTCTGCCATTCGCAGCCCTGAGGCCGAATTCAGACATAAGTGCGTTGGATTGCCAGGTTAGTCCACCTTTTAATCTGTGGTAAATTAAGTGGAGGGACAGACCACATGTTGTCAGCTCTTTCGTGTTCCAACATATCGTCATAGCATAGGGGCTCAAAAGTACAATTAAAATCACCTGCAATCAGGAATTTGACGCTAGGCAGACAACCAGATATGGCTTGTTCAAGAAGCATGACAGTAGGTGATTGGTTGCCACCCTTGGTCCCTCGAATATAAACGTTAAACAAAACTATAATGTCCCTACCCCTGGGGCCCTTGATGGTAAGTCCCAGAAGATCATTACTTAAACTTGGATGCATGTGAATTCGACACCCTAGAGCAATGTTTACCCAAACAATCAAACCTCCAGAGGGGCGCCCTCTACCTATGGTGGTAGCTGGTATACAAAAATAGAAATAGCCAGATTTATATAAAGAATCCATACTCCAAGTCTCCTGGAAGATACAGATATCGTATCCTTCTATCAGCTCGTTCCAGTGAGGGAGTGAAAGCTTGTTTTTTAACCCAGCTATGTTCCATGATATAATTTTTAAATTGCGGGGGTTCTGGTTCTGAACAGGATACGAGTTGACCTTTATCAATGATGGGTGGCTCAGCTGTATAGGGAGCACAGGCATCTCGATGGAATCTAATAAGGTGTAAGTTCCTATTTCATGGATCCTATATGATGTTTCTAAGTGATGGCTCGGGCCTTTCCCCCCCGAAGTAGACATTGTTGGTTTCTGAGCTTCAGGGTGGAATAGGGAATTAGGGGGGTTACACATAGTACTTGTGATGGAATTAGATGGATCAGTACATGAACAAGGGGCAGTCTGTAGTCAGTCAACTTCTTCTAGTATTGTCCCCCGCTCTAATGATGTCCTATGCTCTGTGTGGTCGACTAACCCTCCTCCAGTGATTGTTCGTGTGCGCCTGAACTGGATAGATGATGTGGGGGGAGGGCAAGTTCGATATTCTAGAGCGAGGAGATTCTCTGCCAAATCAGCAGTGGAAAGTGTGAGTTCAATGTAGTCAAATGGTTGGGCAGAGAACGAGCATCTTTGGGCCCTAATAATGTCCTCGCGTATTACCAAGCGACAGCCCCTAATATGGCGAATCCAGTGAATGACTTTGTTTGTTAAAGAGTCATCACTTTCGCGGGCGTTCTTTGGACTGAGCTTGGGGACATTAGTCATGAAGATTTTTGAACCATATGACAGGGGGGCGGCCGATAATCGGTGAGTGTGATGAGATAGCTTTTCCGAGATGTTTTGACCCATTGGCATGCCATTACAGTCTGTATGTTCAATTCATGTTTTAAGAACATTTTGAGTAAAACGATCTTTGGATGTATTGGGCTGTGCATTATAAGGACCTTTGAGTGTATTGGCCTTTGTGTTGTTAAAAAGGTCTACTTTTGGCCTATGAGGTACTGAGTATATAGGGAGTGCTAAAGAAGAGATACCAGCTCCCCCGTTTTCACCCTATCAATTACAGACGTCTCATTTGGTGCATGCATCTCGTGATCATGGTGTATAGAATGGTTAGCTTGCTGATGACAGGATAAAGCGATTGGTGATAATGTTTTAACCATCACTGTAAGGTCTTCAATCATTCGTTTCATAGTTAGTATCTCGGTCCTTAAAGAATTAATAAGTTGGACCGTATCAGGTGATGCAGACATTTGCTCTACTCTGCCTTGTGCTTGCGGTGACTTTAGCAAAGAAAATGAGTCGTCTGCAGTGGAATCATATGTGGCCAAGGGAGCAAACCTATTTGAGCAAGAGACAGCGGAGCATGGTACGCATTCCTCAGCACTAGCAGGGAGATCTGGAGGGGTATTGGTTACTTCTACCTGAACTGTTGCCTGTCCTGTTGCGTGTGCCACTTGCATATTAGCGCTATGTTCAGAAATTCCCTTACTAGAGTGTTTATGAAACATATTGGGAATAATTAGTGTGCGAGAGAGGCCAGTATGATTGGAGAGGAGATCACCATCTGTGCGGGATATTATTGGTTCAGAAGCTAAAATGTCTTCGCATTCGCCAATAAGGGTGTCAATTCTGCCTAGAACACAGTTAGCAGCTGCGTGTTTCTGAGCTTTTCTTGCCTTTTTCCCCTTGCCTGCCCCACTGATGTTACTACTTCCCGCCCCGAGCTCTCCATAACTTTCCGTTTACCCATAGTTTAACCACTATGCAATAATAAACACACAATACAATTATAGTTTTCACAATCGCGAGTAAGGGCCCCACAACAGATGTATATAAAGTTCACCTGTCTTAGTTGAAGTCCTGGGCACAGGGTTCGGGTGTGTAAATCGTGAAATAAACAGGCAAGCTCAGCAGGTTGGGGGAAATTAACACAGTACCTTATCCAGTCGTTTTCAAGAGCCGTAGCGGACCTGAGCTTAAGCCAACAATGGATGAAAGAGGGGTGGCCCAGCCGGCCCTCTCCGGTCAATGACGGGCAAGGACAGGCCCGCCCTTGGCCCGGGCTTTGCCCGGGCGCGTCCCGCGCCGCGGGGGGAGATGCAGCGCTTTATGCGCGATGGTCAAACAGCGCCTCCCCCTCGTTGGATGACACCTGGTGCGGCCGCTAAGCACTCTGGGACTAGTAGTCCGCTGGTCGCGATGAAGGATGCCAGGTGATGCTGGCGAGTGAATGCCCTGGGACTCCAGTCCCACCAGGGCTCGAGCAAGGAAAGGCAGTGTCCCCAGAGCTGCTGGTTTGAAGAGAAGTGCAAACGAGCTCCTTTTAATCCTTAAGGTAGCATTAAACGTGTGTGAGTTGTTACGAGGCTGTCATATTGAAGTCAGGCGCCCGGATTAATAGTGCCTCCGGTAAGCTCCAGTAAATTCAATTAATTTGTTTAAGCACATTAATTAGGGTCGTTTGCGATACTTGGTGGAAATAGAATAATGCGCTTACTTTAAATGCAGTTTTGGCAGTTCAGCGCCGTGGTTTCGGGGAGGCAACTGGGAGCCTGTCCCACGTGGTGGGCTTCCCTCGCAGCCCTGTTTCTCCCGCAGTCCGGGGCCGCCGTCAATCCACCGGAATCAGCCGAGTTCAGGAGATTTCCAAGGACCGGGTGGTGCCTCGATGTATCGCCAACTCGGGAACACCTCTCCTGAGAAACTGCGCCCCAAAACACTGCCAGTAACCGTGAAGAAATATTCCTCCGGAGCGGAGCCGATAGCTCTCATTCACTAACACTTCTTCAAAATATTAGTAATTAAAAAAACTATAAACATTAATTTACTATACACACTTTAACACTATAATTTCCACAACACAAACCTAAATTAAAATATAAAATAATAAACCACAATTAAAACTTATTTTAAAATTAAAAACAATTACTATTAACAACTAATAGTTAAATAATTACAATTTATTTAATACCCACCCTTTACCCCTTTAAAAATAAATATAACAAAGAATAAAAAAATTACCCAAAATAATTATCTATTAATTAACATTAATTAACTATATATTAAGTAATTAAACACAAATTAATTCCCACCCTTTACACCTATAACACCACAACACACACCTAAAATTAATTTCACAATTACTATAATTAATTAACAATTAATTAATTAAAATTAATTAACCAATTATTAATTAATAATAAATTACTTTACACATTTCAATCAATCAATCAATCAATCAATCATGTCACTTATAAAGCGCACTACATACCCGCGAGGGTCTCAAGGCGCTGGGGGAAGAGGGGGGTGGTGCTGCTACTGATCGAAGAGCCAGGTCTTGAGGAGTCTTCTGAAGGCCAGTAGGTCTTGGGTCTGTCGGAGGTTGGTGGGGAGGGTGTTCCAGGTCTTGGCGGCGAGGTGGGAGAAGGATCTGCCGCCGGCGGTCGTTTTCCGGATGCGGGGACTGTGGCGAGGGCGAGGCTGGTCGAGCGGAGCTGGCGGGTGGGGGTGTAGAAGCTGAGTCGTCTGTTGAGGTAGGCTGGTCCGGAGTTGTGGAGTGCTTTGTGTGCGTGGGTGAGGAGCTTGAAGGTTATCCTCTTGTTGACAGGGAGCCAGTGCAGGTCTCTCAGGTGGGGTGTGATGTGGCTGCGTCGGGGGATGTCGAGGATAAGACGTGCAGAGGCGTTCTGGATGCGTTGCAGCCGTCTCAGGAGCTTAGCCGTCGTTCCTGCGTAGAGGGCGTTTCCGTAGTCCAGCCTGCTGGTGACGAGGGCCTGGGTGACTGTTTTTCTTGTTTCGGTGGGGATCCACTTGAAGATCCTGCGGAGCATTCGGAGGATGTTGAAGCAGGATGAGGAAACGGCGTTGACCTGCTTAGTCATGGAGAGGGTGGGGTCGAGGATGACCCCTAGGTTGCGTACGTGGTCGGTGGGTGGCGGGGCTGTTCCCAGTGATGTTGGCCACCAGGAGTCGTCCCAGGCTGAAGGGTTGGAACCAAGGATGAGGACCTCCGTCTTGTCCGAGTTCAGCTTCAGGCGGCTGGTCCTCATCCATTCGGCGACGGCCTTCATTCCTTCGTGGAGGTGGGCTTTGGCGGTGTGAGGGTCTTTGGTGAGGGAGAGGATCAGCTGGGTGTCGTCGGCGTAGGAGATGATGTTGAGGTTGTGCTGTCGGGCGACGTGGGCGAGGGGTGCTATAAAATAGCAATTAAACAAATATTAATAATACAAATTAATCAATACATTTAATATAATTAAATTACTTCCCACCCTATTCCCCTATACACACACAACCCGCTACGGAACTAAAAACGCAAAATTCAAATAAAACAAAATTAATACATTTAATATAATTAAATTACTTCCCACCCTATTCCCCTATAAACCCACAACCCGCTACAGAACTAAAAGCGCAAAATTCACATAAAAAAAATGAATACATTCAATATAATTAAATTACTTCCCACCCTATTCCCCTATAAACCCACAACCCACTACGTATCTAAAATGGCAAAATTAAAATAATTTCTTTTATAACTACTAAAAATGTAACACATATATTAAAAATACAAACAATTCTTATACACAAAAACATACATCACATATAAAATATATTCCAAAATACATAACAATAATAAAAACAATATTTTAACTATATTTTTGCTGATATTAAACACTTCAATATTTTTAAAATCGATATTACTTACCTTAATTCGATATTCTTGACTTCGATATTCTTGCTGTCGATATTTCTGACCCACGATATTTGCAACTCGATATTTGTGCAACTCGATATTTTGTACTGGATATTCTGTCTCTGCACCACATATAGATGACTCAGAGGATTAAATATCTGCAAAATATTTACTTTATAATGGAGAGCTAATGTAACTGTTAAGTTTAAAAATTCAGTTAAAAAATTATGGAATTGTCCATACCGGGTTCAAAGAGGGCTGTCACCCACAAAAGGTTCCTTAGGATAAACTTGATGTTTTTGTGCCTGTGAAGAACTGAAAACTATAGACAACCTGTCCATGTCTTGAATCCCTTAATTCAAGGGAATACATTTTAAGGTCTATCATCCAAGCCATGCTGGGATTGGCTTAAGGCCCTTGGGTAAGAAGTCTAGAGGCCCCAGACAATCATTGAATGAATTACCTAAGTTCCAAGTATTATCCTGGAACATTGCAGGCCTCTCTTCCAAATTAGACAACCCGGAGTGGGGGGCATTTATACAAGATAACGACATTTGCATGTTCCAGGAAACCTGGGCCAGGGAGGTTACCCACAGACTAGGCTATGCAACTTTTAGCATAGCAGCCACATGCGGGGGGAAGGGGAAGACCAGCGGGGGGCCTTTGCACCTGGATTGCCACACACCTAGGGTGTTCAGCAAAACAGGTAGAGACACTCTCTCGTGACATTCTCTGTGTTATTTTGAGTTTTCCTGCTAGGATCAAGATAGCATTGATCAATGTTTACTCTCGTCCAGTAGGGTATGGCCAGGAGTCTGCTACTCTTGATCTTCTATCATCCTTTCTGCCCACCATTCTAGATAATAATTTGGTAATTCTGGCGGTGATCTAAATTGTCAGTACGAACCTTTGAAAGATTTGGATGCGGGTAACCCCAGCGAAGAGGACTTGCACTGGGCCATTCCAGAGCCCAATGCCCCGGCAACTCGGGCATGGACACCATTGGTACTTCAAATGACTACCCTCTCATTGAATCACTCCCTCAGGGCGTGTAATGGGCGTTCTAAATCTGACTTCCCGGCAAATTTCACTTATAATAGATCGGGTTGTCCCTCTATTCTAGATTATATTCTGGTGGACACCAAATCATGGCACCGGGTAATTGATTTTAAGATTGAGCCCAGACATGACAGTGACCACAATGCCGTGATTCTTGAGATGGTTCTGCCTTATACCAGGGACGCTTTTAAGGGCCAATCTCCAACTGCCCCTGGGTTAACCCTAACTAGTTGTAGGAGGAGAGTAAGATGGGGTATACTTTGTCAATCCCAGGAAAAGCTAGCCTCCCTCTATCAAACTGTTATTCCATTTCTGAAGGTTGCAAAACAATTAAGTGGGACTGTTGATTCCTCTAGCTCATTCACTGAAATTGCGGAAAATCATCGAGGTCTAGTAACTGTCCTGGCCAATATTTTTTTCCCTAACATACGAACAAAGGAAAAGGGGGTACCTGGGCACCCCTGGTATGATGGCAATTGCCGCAAGGCTAAGCAAACCCTTGTTTCAGCTATTAAATCTAATGACAAGCTGCAAATAAAGGCTAAGCGGTTAACCTACAAAAACATTGTTAAACTGGCAAAAAGAAATTGGGAGGAAGACAAATGGGAGAGCCTGAGAAGTGCATTAAGCACCAGGGACATGAGGACTTTTTGGAACTTAATAAATTCTGGTTGCATAGAGGGTAAATCTGCAATAGAACCAAATCTAGGGGCAGCAGTTTGGAAGGCCCACTTTCAGTCCTTATATGCTAGGGCAGAGGGTGATGTAGGGCAAGCTACAAATGAGTGTCCCTACCCACAGTTATCTTGCTCCGATGCTCCAGAAATCTCCCTAAAAGAGATAATGGATGCTTTAAATCGGGTAATTCCTGCAAAGTCCCCAGGTCTAGATAAGATCCCTGGTGATCTCTTTCGTTCTGAGCCTAGTATTTGGGCCCCGTACTTATGGACCCTATTTAATGCTATTTTCCAGGGAATGGCGATCCCTACGACTTGGTTGGGGGCGGAAATCATCCCGATCTATAAAAAGGGCTCACCCCTCCACCCTGCAAATTATCGCCCCATCAGTCTCATTGATGTCACTCAGAAAATATACGCACGAGTGCTGCTGGGCCGATTACAGAACTGGCCGGTTTTAGAGCAAAAATGTCCACTATTGACCAAATCTTTAGGTTGCAATTACTGCACTGGAAGACAGTGATCTTGGAGGGTGGCAGCCTCTATATGATCTTTGTGGACTTAAAATCGGCATTCGATTTGGTCCCTAGGGAGAAATTATGGGCCATCTTACTAGACCTGGGTGCCCCCCCGTATCTCTGCCACCATTTGAAACGACTACATGAACATAACTTCGCCCAAATAGGTATGGGAAAAATGGAGAGCTTACCGATCGCATACCTATAGATAGAGGTGTACGACAAGGGTGCGTATTGGCCCCGACCCTCTTTTGTGGAGGCCTTGATAGCAGGGAGGGACATAGATGCTCCAAGGTTGGCGAACCGCAAGGTACCAGCCTTGATGTTCGCCGACGATACCCTCCTGCTGTCAAAGTCCCCCATGGGAATACAGAGGGCTTTAGATACTTTCCATTTATTCTGCAAGAGTAGGGGCCTGGAGATAAATACTAAGAAAACCAAATACATGGCTTTTAATGCAGGGTACTCTACACGACCCAATCCCCAGTTAGATGGGAAATTATTAGAGAAAGTGTCTGTTTGTGAATACTTGGGATTGTCATTCACCGAGAAAATGGAGTGGGGTGTACAAATAAAGAAGACAAGCTTAAAGTTGGCCCAGACAACGGGGGGTTAGCAAAGATGCAGAGGAAGTGCACACATAAAACGATTGGGCCGGTGTTGGAAATTTATAAGGCACAAGCTAGAGGGGCTGCTTTGTATGGGGCAGAAATTTGGGGCCATCGGCCATCTGACCTTCTTTCTAAGATCGAGAACTCATTTGCTAGACAACCCCTGGGTCTCCCCAAAAGTACACCGCTCACGCCGCTTCGAATGGATCTTGGGGTCGGCCCCATAGCAGTGGAGGTCGCCCTTAGACCCCTGTTATACTGGCGACGCCTATGGAGCACCCCAGAATTATCTGTCTACAGAGAGGAATTGAGGGAAGTGTTAAATTTACAGGGAGCAAGTAAAATTTCATGGTTGGCCCATATTAAAAACTCTCTAACTGCTATGGGAATGGGTGATTTATGGGCTAGTGCCGAAGATAGTTGCTCGTCAACACCTAGGAAGGCCCTGTCAAAGAATTACAAGGAATACAATCTTACCTTATTACAGGGGAGTTCCGCGACGTGTGTATTGACTGCAACCTTCTTAGAGTTAAAACTGCAATATAGGTTAGAACCCTTATTCGATGATATACAGCCGGCCCTTGCTAAAAAGTGATATCTGCAGTTTAGGCACGGTACATTTCCCCTACATGTTTTTGCAAATAATTGGGGGGGTACTTCAACCCAGGGCTGACCGATATGTAATAATACACCGGAGACGGACCAACATGTATTATTCTTTTGCCCGGCATACAAGAAAGCGAGACACCAATGGTTACTGCAGTTGTGCAGAAACCTCGGAACAACTCATTGCGCACAGGCTTTTAGGATATTAAAATATGATTCTAGTATGCCCATTGCGTACTCAGTTTCTCGCTATCTGTTTTCAATGTGGTGCGCACGCCGAGCTATTTTAAAGTTAGGGCCCGCCCAATTAAATCACCCTACTACACCATTGTGATTGATTGTTTTACAAATCCGATTTTATTATATCTTAAGTGTCACAAATATGTACTTTTATACTTTTAAACTTTCTTAGGAATTTTCTAACAACATTTTAATGCACATGGATTTCACTAATGGAAAATTTGAACTGCATGAATTGTGTTGTACTTCTTTTTAATTGTGCTTTTATGGCCTTGTTAGGCCGAAATAAAGAACTTCTTGACTTGACTTGACTTATTTCCTAACCTATAACGCCAAACCAATAACAAAACACTTCAAATTTTTTATTTAAATGTATTTACATATTTAACATAATTAATACTCAATTATAAAATATTAGTAATTAAAAAAACTATAAACATTAATTTACTACACACACTTTAACACTATAATTTCCACAACACAAACCTAAATTAAAATATAAAATAATAAACCACAATTAAAACTTATTTTAAAATTAAAAACAATTACTATTAACAACTAATAATTAAATAATTACAATTTATTTAATACCCACCCTTTACCCCTTTAAAAATAAATATAACAAAAAAATAAAAAAATTACCCAAAATAATTATCTATTAATTAACATTAATTAACAACTATATATTAAGTAATTAAACACAAATTACTTCCCACCCTTTACACCTATAAACACCACAACATACACCTAAAATTAATTACACAATTACTATAATTAATTAACAATTAATTAATTAAAATTAATTAACAACCAAGTATTAATTAATTAATAATAAATTACTTTACACATTTAACACTATAAAATAGCAATTAAACAAATATTAATAAATACAAATTAATCAATAAATTTAATATAATTAAATTACTTCCCACCCTATTCCCCTATAAACACACAACCCGCTACGGAACTAAAAACGCAAAATTCAAATAAAACAAAATTAATACATTTAATATAATTAAATTACTTCCCACCCTATCCCCCTATAAACCCGCAACCCACTACAGAACTAAAAGCGCAAAATTCACATAAAAAAATGAATACATTCAATATAATTAAATTACTTCCCACCCTATTCCCCTATAAACCCACAACCCACTACGTAACTAAAATGGCAAAATTACAATAATTTCTTTTATAACTACTAAAAATGTAACACATATATTAAAAATACAAACAATTCTTATACACAAAAACATACATCACATATAAAATATATTCTAAAATACATAACAATAATAAAAACAATATTTTTAACAACTATGGGGCCTATCACCGCAACGGAGCACGGGACCGACCGCCGAAGTTGCGGCGGTCCCGCCAGGCAAATTAGGATGCGCCTGCCACACTGGCGGGCGCATCCTCGACTTTGACATTGCGGCGGGCGGTGCTGTAAGCAGCTCCCGCCGCAATGCCAAAGCCCATGTTGTGCATTGCCATGCACAACGTGACAGGCACCGCGCGTTGCCGCCACCTTGTACATGGCAATGATGGGGAGTACCATGGGTACCCCCCAGTGCAGCCACCCACACCCCCCACCCCCCGGGGGCCCGCAATGGGCCCCCACGGTGATTTCCCGCATGCCTTTCCATGGCGGAGTCTCCGCCATGGAAAGCCATGCATCCTAATATGGATGGCGGTGCCTGCAAGGCACCGCCACCATAACCTGAGCCTTTTCCGCCCAGCCGGCAATCCGACCGGCGGAAAAGCAGCGGACGGTCTTTCCGTCCGCCCCCGTGCCCCTCGCCATACTAATATGGCGGGGGGTGAACATGAGTCATTTGGCGGGCGGATCGCCACCGCCGGGCCGGCGGTGACCACCGCCGGGCCGGCGGTGGCGATCCGCCCGTGATCGTAATAGGCCCCTATATTTTTGCAAATGATATTAAACACTTCAATATTTTTAAAATCGATATTACTTACCTTAATTCGATATTCTTGACTTCGATATTCTTGCTGTCGATATTTCTGACCCACGATATTTGCAACTCGATATTTGTGCAACTCGATATATTGTACTGGATATTCTGGGGTCAATTCCGATTCGGGCCGGAAAAAGCACCGACCGACTCGGATCCGGAAATAATACCGACCGACACGTACCCGTGGCGCACGACACGCCAAGTACGATGCAAGGCGCGAAAAATCCGACCGACACGTACCTAAACCAAGTCGACCGACCGAGCCGCACGGAAAACAGCAATCCGGCCGGAAAAACACGCGAATCCAACCGACCGACACGCACCCGGAACAAATCCGACCGAAACGTACACGCGAACTCCAAACCGCAAAGTACGATGCAAGGCGCGAAAACCACGAGCGAGTCGGACGGAGGCCAAGCCGTACGACTGACACGCATACAAAACCGAGCCGAAGCAACACAAAACACCGCGACCGACGCGTACGCAGCATAGAAAACTGCACAAACACAGCGTGAACGAAACGGAGAACACCGTACGAGACTAATGCAGGGTCCGACTCGGTCACAAGAACGTTTCCAACATGCACAAACAGCACAAAGGAAAAATCACCCAAAAAAAGGCCAAACAAGCAATTACCAAGCCAATAAATACTGGGGGGTGGGGACAGAGAACAAAGACACACCCACAACTCCACCTATATAAAGGACACAAATCACAACCATGAGCCTTTGCAAATGCCATTCCACTGCCAGCACCCAAGAGAAAGCAACCACACACCCACAGCTCATCCCTCACACAAGCCACACACCATCAGCACACCAACAAATACCTACCTCACATACACCCAGCAAAACACACACTCACACACCCTCACCTGCACACCAACACACACATAACCCACCATCACCACCCATCACCATGCCCCCCAAGAAGAATCCCAAGTTCCTAGATAGTGAATTGGAAGTCATGGTAGACGAGATCCTCAGGGTGGAGCCACAGCTGTTTGGCACACTGGTCCAACAGACCCCCATGTCGCAGAAAACCAAGATGTGGGAGAGGATCATCAACAGGGTGAACGCACAATCACCATGTCGGCGCACAAAGACCGACATCCAGAACAGGTGGTATGACGTGCGCAGGAGGGTACGGGACATGCTGAAGAAAGACTACATCAACAGCCAATACACCGGCAGTGGCCCTCCTGCCAAGCCAATATACCTCAGGCCCTGGGAGGAGAAGGTGCGGGCCATCCTTCCGCCAGTGAGCGTATATGGACTAGAGGACATCCCAGAGCCTGGTGAGTACACAACAAATGTACACAATATACTGCCACAAAACACACACATCACTGTCAAGGGAGAGTCAAACCATGCACTCATAGCAATTACACAGCAACCAGAACAGAATCATCCCAAAATGTGTATGTCAGTCAGATAAACACAACACATGCCATCCAAAAAGTCACATCCAACTGTGCCAACACATGTACAAACACAACTACAACTAGGCAGTGGCACAAATAGAACTAACAAACATATCCAGACATGTAGCCACCACAACAACACCAACACACAGTGAAGACCACTCAAAGGAAGGAATTCTGTGTATGCTGGCCAAGTCAGTGTAGCCAATAGCATCATGGGAGTCGCAGTCACACATATTGCCCCCCCCAACTGTCCCATCAACACCACCATGAACCATGCTCACATCACAGGGAGTGGAGAAGGACTCACAAGATGGCTGACACTGGCTACTGCTGTGGGGAGCACAAGGCCCTGCTGGCAACTGTGCACCAACAAACAGCAGGACACCACTGACTGACATCCTGAGAGACCACTTACACTCCCTGCAATGCAAGCACGTTCCATGGTGGGATATCTGGCTAGCTGGGTGGGAAGGGGGACTTGCAGCACTGACCATAGTCACAAGCACCTCCCCTCACACACCCCCCAACACAAACTCCACAGAACCCACCTGGTAGAATGCAATGCCCCCATCCTAACACAAGATCCCACAAAGAACCACCACCCTGGGTTATGTTGTGTGAAGCACAGGGACACTCTTGGGACTTCTAGCCAAACAACTGCCAGGACAACACTCCCAGCCATCCTGTCAGCACAGCCAGCCCACCCCACAGGGAAGCAGAGTCAAAAGGAAGGAAGCATGGGCATGCTGGGAAGGGGGAGGAGGCAATAGCATGATGGGAGTCGTAGTCACAGACATAGCTCACCCCCACAACTGTCCCATCAACACCACCCTGAACCATGCTCACATCACAGGGAGTGGAGAAGGACTCACAAGATGGCTGACACTGGCTACTGCTGTGGGGAGCACAAGGCCCTGCTGGCAACTGTGCACCAACAAACAGCAGGACACCACTGACTGACATCCTGAGAGACAACTTACACTCCCTGCAATGCAAGCACGTTCCATGGTGGGATATCTGGCTAGCTGGGTGGGAAGGGGGACTTGCAGCACTGACCATAGTCACAAGCACCTCCCCTCACACACCCCCCAACACAAACTCCACAGAACCCACCTGGTAGAATGCAATGCCCCCCATCCTAACACAAGATCCCACAAAGAACCACCACCCTGGGTTATGTTGTGTGAAGCACAGGGACACTCTTGGGACCTCTAGCCAAACAACTGCCAGGACAACACTCCCAGCCATCCTGTCAGCACAGCCAGCCCACCCCACAGGGAAGCAGAGTCAAAAGGAAGGAAGCATGGGCATGCTGGGAAGGGGGAGGAGGCAATAGCATGATGGGAGTCGTAGTCACAGCTCTACATCCCCCATCACATGGCCCAGCAAGCTCACACTCACGCATGCACATCCCACAGAGAGTGGAAAGGCCCATCAAAGATGTCTGACACTGTTGCTGTGTCGTGGGGAGCACAAGGGCATGCTGGGTACTGCACACCAACCAACAGCAGGACACCACTGTCAGCCATCTTGCCATTGCTCTCACACCCACACACACTGAACTCCACACAAAAGCAAGTAAGTATGGGAATGCTGGGAAGTGGGGTGGAGGCAATGGCATGATGGGAGTCGTAGTCACTGATATTGGTCACCCCCACAACTGTCCCATCAACACCACCCTGAACCATGCTCACATCACAGGAAGTGGAGAAGGACTCACAAGATGGCTGACACTGGCTACTGCTGTGGGGAGCACAAGGCCCTGCTGGCAACTGTGCACCAACAAACAGCAGGACACCACTGACTGACATCCTGAGAGACAACTTACACTCCCTGCAATGCAAGCACGTTCCATGGTGGGATATCTGGCTAGCTGGGTGGGAAGGGGGACTTGCAGCACTGACCATAGTCACAAGCACCTCCCCTCACACACCCCCAACACAAACTCCACAGAACCCACCTGGTAGAATGCAATGCCCCCCATCCTAACACAAGATCCCACAAAGAACCACCACCCTGGGTTATGTTGTGTGAAGCACAGGGACACTCTTGGGATCTCTAGCCAAACAACTGCCAGGACAACACTCCCAGCCATCCTGTCAGCACAGCCAGCCCACCCCACAGGGAAGCAGAGTCAAAAGGAAGGAAGCATGGGCATGCTGGGAAGGTGGGAGGAGGCAATAGCATGATGGGAGTCGTAGTCACAGCTCTACATCCCCCACCACATGGCCCAGCAAGCTCACACTCACGCATGCACATCCCACAGAGAGTGGAAAGGCCCATCAAAGATGTCTGACACTGTTGCTGTGTCGTGGGGAGCACAAGGGCATGCTGGGTACTGCACACCAACCAACAGCAGGACACCACTGTCAGCCATCTTGCCATTGCTCTCACACCCACACACACTGAACTCCACACAAAAGCAAGTAAGTATGGGAATGCTGGGAAGTGGGGTGGAGGCAATGGCATGATGGGAGTCGTAGTCACAGACATAGCTCACCCCCACAACTGTCCCATCAACACCACCCTGAACCATGCTCACATCACAGGAAGTGGAGAAGGACTCACAAGATGGCTGACACTGGCTACTGCTGTGGGGAGCACAAGGCCCTGCTGGCAACTGTGCACCAACAAACAGCAGGACACCACTGACTGACATCCTGAGAGACAACTTACAGTCCCTGCAATGCAAGCACGTTCCATGGTGGGATAACTGACTGGCTGGGTGGGTGGGAAGGAGGGCCGGCTGTCAACCAAACACAACCAATGCAGACCATGTTCACACCCCAGAAAATACATAGAAATGCCCAAATAATGCAGGACAATGTGCCACACCAATATCAACCCCTGACTGTGACGACTTAGGACAATGCAATGTACAGGCCCGCACCCAGAGGCACAGTCACAACTGTCATGTGTGTCAACCATTGATGCCTGCAGAAACATAACATACATTGTTTGTGTCTCCCAAAAACAGGTGATGATGGGGACACAGCAGCAGACGCTGAGGAGTCCCAGTCCCAGGCTCAAGAGGATGCCAAGCTCACTGGCGTCGTACAGCCTCTGTCCTCCTCGGACGATGAAGAACAACCTGGCACATCCGGTGCAAGTCAACATGCAGCACCAGCAGGACCACCAGCTGCAGCACCAGCAGGACCACCAGCTGCACCCCTGCACCCACCCCTCCAACGACTGTCACCACGAATACCATCCCTGCCGACATGGACAGAACAAGGAGCAACACCAGCACAGGGACCCTGGACCAACCTGGGGCCATGGACACCACCACCACCACCAACCCCCAAGGTGGACCAGGGTTATCTGTGCGTGCCACTGCACACACTGCACATGTCAGCAGGGGTGGTGGGAGGGGTGGGAGACAGAGGTCGCTGCTTGCAGACGTTGATGGTGTGCATGATGACCCACAACTGGTACGCATAGCTGATGCGTACCAGTCCAGCACCGGAGAGCTCAGCCAGGTAGTGGGGCTCCTCAGAGACATGAAACAGCAGCAGGCTGCCCATCATGCCCGCTTGGACTCCCACATGTCCCACGTGGAGTCACACATGTCCCGTGTGGACTCACACATGTCCCGCGTGGAGTCCAAGTGGGATGCACTGCATGAGATGAAGGCGGTGCACAGGGACATTTTACAATGCCTCCGCCAGATGAACAGCAACCAGTCCACACCTCCCTGTGTGCCAACAACATCTGGTGCCGAACAAACTGCAACTGCCACAGGGAGGGAGGAGGACTCTGGCAGAGAGTCCCCTGCACCGCAGCAGCCTGTACTTGAGGGGCCCCCCCAAGAAGAGGGGTCGTCCGAGGAGGGAAAAGTGAGAGGCCGATGGCCAAGCGCAACTCCCAGGAAGCCTGAACCTGTTCTGGATGTTCGCCTTTGTGCACAGACTGTTCACCCTGTTGACGGCAACACTACTCCCACACATTGCATGGGGAGTACAAGTTGGACCAATGTGTCAGACAACTGTGGCCCCGATACTGGGGATCCTGTCTACCAGGACTTTCAATTCACCTAGGAACTTGGGATTGCAAGATTTATGTACAGCACTACCCATCCTATGCACTATTAACACAAATGTATCACAATAAACACACTAATACACCATACTTGCCTCTGTCGTGATTCCAACGTGGGTGCTGTTATGGGGATGATGAACTGCAAAATTACACTGTGTATGCGAACTGCAACAGCAAGGACAACACAGGCATGTGAGTACAGGCAACGTGACACACATGAGGGAGACACACCACCAGGGCTACACAACACATACACACCTAGGCCATCTGACTCATTGCCTACACTGATGTTGCCAGGGAAGACGGTGCAATGCACAGACACCACACCCATTCCCAGTTGTAGTCAAGTAGCCCACAGGTGCAGTAAGCAAATGGCAGTCAAATGTGTGACCACAGACAACGCACATCACAAAGTGAAGCACAGGTTTATTACACAGTTGCAACATGCCGTAACCACTACGGATGCAAGGTAATCCCACCTGGCAGCGGGCACACAGTCAACAACTGTAGACGGAAGGAAGTCCATGGGTGTGGCGCACATCACCTGTAGGGACACAACAGCTACCAGCCTGGATGTGCAATCACGTCGTCGGTGGACACAGTTGACCAAACGAATCTGAAAGTACCCTGTGAAGGACAGAAATGACACACAGTCAAAAGCAATGGAGTACAGGACAGAACAGCAAAACTCATGCACAATACATGTTACAAGATACCCACCCAGAACCAAGTTAGCATGTCAACACTGTTGGGGAGTACAGCCCACCTGTCACCACACATCGCAACACACATCCAGTCAAGTAGCCCATGGTCACACTCCAACAGCACCAGAGCACCACCCACACATCATGCCAACTCACATCATTGACATGACACCTCAGGATACTCACATTCAGCTAAAGAAGTTGGTGATGAGCTGTGTGCGGACATCACCATCACCATCATCATCATCGTCGTCACTGGCATCGTGGTCCAGGCCAGGATCCTCCACAGGTGGCGGATGTTGGTCATTGTCATCCTGGATGAGAGGCAACTCCTTCCGCACTGCCAGGTTGTGGAGCATGCAGCAGACGATGATAATCTTGCACACTTTCGCAGGGGCATATGGGAGGGACCCTCCGGTCTTGTCCAGGCAGCGGAAGCGGCTCTTCAGGAGACCAAAGGTCCCCTCAATCACTCTCCTGGTCCGACCATGTGCCTCATTGTAGCGCATCTGGGCTGGTGTCACAGGGTTCCTGAGGGGTGTCAGCAACCACGGCATGTTGGGGTATCCCGAGTCACCTACGGACAGACAAGTGCACATTAGCTGACTTGGAAAAGTGGGCGGAATACTACAGATCAGATCACACACAATGGCACAAAGTCAGTACACACCGACAAGCCAGGCACGCTGGTTCTGCATCTGTGCCATCATCCTGGGGATGCGACTACTCCTCATCACAAAGGCATCGTGTGCTGAACCAGGGAAACGGGCACACACGTGTCTGATGGTCATGTCTGCAAGACACACCACCAGTGCATTGACCGAGTGGTAGTGCTTGCGGTTCCTGTAGGCCTGCTCCTGGGCCTGTGGTGGTACCAAAGCCACATGTGTCCCATCAATGGAGCCAATGACATGCGGCATCCTCCCCAGGGCATAAAAGTCACTCTTCACGTCAGTGAGTCGTCGCAGTCTAGGGAAATAGATGTACCGGTTCAGGAAGAGCAACATTGCCGCCAAAACATCGCGGAGCACACGGCTGAACATGGTCTGTGACATCCCACCAGCAGTCGCCACAGTATGTTGGAAGGTACCAGTGGCAAAGAAGTGTAGGGCTGCCATCACCTTCACCTTGGGGGTCAGCGCTGTAGGATACGGCCGGCCAGGCTCCAAATGTGGGGACAACTGCACTGCCAAATCCTCAATCAGCTGCCTGGTGAAGCGGTACCGTCGGATGCTGTCCCGTTCCACCATCGTTGCCAGGTCTGGGAATGGTCGATGGACAGCAGGAGCCCTGCAGTGCAGAGGAGAAGTAAGCAAGATTGTCAGTCACCCCACATATGCGGCATTGAACACACTCAAGATCCCAACATACATCATTATGAGGCACAACTACATGAAGTGTGCAGTACCGGAAGGACATGTATGGTACATACATGGCCAACATCTGTCAACACGGTCCAACAGGTGGCATCAATTAGTCCCAGGTTGGCCCATTGGATATCATGAGGCTGTGTCACAGTTCCCATCTCCTGCTTCCGTGTCACAATAACCCCCACAGTGACATGTGAGGACAGATGTGCCCCAGGCACCACAGCTCAACGACAGGTACATTCCCAGGGACCCTGTAATGCCACATGGACACTGGCATTACATGGAGTATCATGTATACACCACAGCAAAACAACCATGACCCCCACAGGTAGTGGCCCCACTTGCCACGGCAGCACAGACATGGACGTCTGTGACACACACACGCACAACATCAGAGTCCATGCACACACAACGTGGATGTGGAGACTGTCTCCCATTGTGCACATGAAATCAAAGACATTGTAAACACTACATGCACAAAGACTGTGGAGGACCATCACTATTGTGCCACTGGGACACCCTGGCTCAAACATACCGTCCCACATGGGACTCACGGGGTATGTGACATGACATACACATACACCACTGTGAAATGTGACCATGGCACATGCACAGATATGAACAGTTGCACATCACAGTGGTCATGTACACGTAACACCCAGGATCCTGTCCCCATGAACACGTGCACAGCCTGGGGGTGGCTGCCCACAGGTGACACCCACAGGACAACATGTACACCAACATACACACAATAGGAAATGCAGCCTTACATGCCTTATGATAAAGTTTGGACAGGCTGTCGTGATGTAGGTGTGCCCCTCACTCCCTGGGAGCTATCTGTGGCTGGCAAATGTCCATCTGAGACAGGCATGCTGACATATGCCAGTCACATGTACAGTGATGCGTTGTACTGCAATGGACCGATCGGTGCCTCCGGCCGGCCCATTGCATTCAATGTGTGCGGGTACGCGTTGTACCCCTGTGCGCGTTGTACTGCAATGGACCGATCGGTGCCTCCGGCCGGCCCATTGCATTCAATGTGTGCGGGTACGCGTTGTACCCCTGTGCGCGTTGTACTGCAATGGACCGATCGGTGCCTCCGGCCGGCCCATTGCATTCAATGTGTGCGGGTACGCGTTGTACCCCTGTGCGCGTTGAACTGCAATGGACCGATCGGTGCCTCCGGCCGGCCCATTGCATTCAATGTGTGCGGGTACGCGTTGTACCCCTGTGCGCGTTGAACTGCAATGGACCGATCGGTGCCTCCGGCCGGCCCATTGCATTCAATGTGTGCGGGCACGCGTTGTACCCCTGTGCGCGTTGTACTGCAATGGACCGATCGGTGCCTCCGGCCGGCCCATTGCATTCAATGTGTGCGGGTACGCGTTGTACCCCTGTGCGCGTTGAACTGCAATGGACCGATCGGTGCCTCCGGCCGGCCCATTGCATTCAATGTGTGCGGGTACGCGTTGTACCCCTGTGCGCGTTGAACTGCAATGGACCGATCGGTGACTCCGGCCGGCCCATTGCATTCAATGTGTGCGGGTACGCGTTGTACCCCTGTGCGCGTTGTACTGCAATGGACCGATCGGTGCCTCCGGCCGGCCCATTGCATTCAATGTGTGCGGGTACGCGTGGTACCCCTGTGCGCGTTGAACTGCAATGGACCGATCGGTGCCTCCGGCCGGCCCATTGCATTCAATGTGTGCGGGTACGCGTTGTACCCCTGTGCGCGTTGTACCGCAATGGACCGATCGGTGCGCACCCATTGACAATGGGCTTGCCTGGCAACGGACGCGTTTTCGAATTTCGAACGAGTCGGTTGCTGTAAATTCAGTTGGTCACCCACAACAATGTTGCAAAATCATGTATGTCATGAAGTTGAAGATTTGAAGGATGCTGTGGGCGTGTTTTGGTGCTGCTATTCCATGGATTGGCCAGATTCAGAAGATGCAAACGACTTGGACCTATCACTTTGGACACAAGGGACAGTATCTGCCTCTCCAGCACATATATATTGCTGGCTGTTCCCCTGAGAGCTCACTTGCCTGCACTACATGCTCCAGGACGACATCTGCCACTGCACTGCTGCTGTCTCTGCTCCTCTGGACCCTGCAATGGCACGTACAGTGGAGAGAGCCCCAGCCTTCAGCCTTGAAGAGAACCAGGCCCTGCTGGACAGCCTACTTCCACAGTACAGCAAGCTGTATGGGACACCAGGGGAGCAGGTGAGTGTTCTGTGCACTGCCTTTCTGAATGTGCATTTTGTGTGACTAGCAAGGCTGAGAGTCTGCACGCCACTGGCTAGCAGGCTCACTGAGTAGTTGTCACCCCCCATAGTGTTTAGTGACTTGCACTGGACAGGTATGGTGCAGTGACAGTGCATTTGAACATGGTTTTACTTCCCATGCAATGATACCATGTAGTGACATCTGGCAAACTGTCCATGGTCAGCTTTGCACTGCCTGTGTACATCATGTGCCCCTGTGATTGAGACATGTATATACAACTGTGTCATGCACGGATATGTTGCATGTGTGGTAATGGCCTTTTCACTTTGTCATCCTGACAGGTTAATGCCCATTGGAAGCAGGAAATCTGGAAGGACATCGTCCGGGCTGTCCGGTCCGTGGGGGTCTACAAGCGCCGGATCCGCAACTGCCAGAAGAGGTGGCAGGACCTTCGGGGCTGGACCCGGAGGATTGCACGGGTCCAGCTGAAGCTGTCGCCTCCTCGCAGGAGGGGCGGAACACGGACCCTGACCCCCCACATGCTCCAGATCCTGGCGGTGGTGTTTCCAGACCTGGATGGGCAGCTGAAGGCCAGACAGCAGCAAGGAGGGGATGAGTCAAAGACTGCACTGTGAACTCTGTATTACATGCTTTGTGCCCTCCTCTGGCCTGGTTCAACTGCCACAGTGCAGCAGTCATGTTGTCCAGGAGCCATGTCCCTCTATTGTGCACTGCCCACTGCTCATCTGATACCCAGGTGTGGCCCTTACATTCAGGGAATTGTGTCACTTGGGACTGTGTCCTTGCAGTTTGCTTCACTAAAGGTGGGGGACAGCATCTGTTTCCCTAACTCTGTTGTGGGCATCATGGGTGGGTCCATTGTTCACACAACGCCTGGGTTTGGACATGTGATCTGCGTGTTGCTTTGATATGCGGTCCACTTGCTGAGCTGAGCCACCACATGTGCCTGGGGTATGTGGCACACGCCCATGCAGCGGGTGGGAACAATGTTTGGGCCCCAGGAGTGTGCAGATTACGTGTGTCACACATACATGGCCAGCTATCCACTGTCCAGGGCACATCCCTCATTCATGTGGAGCAGGACAGTCATGCCTACTCCAGGCCATGCAATGCACTCTGTACTCCCACTCCCGTGTATCAGCTGACACATTGTGCACAGTGATTTGACCCCTCAGGTGTCTGCCTCTGTGTCAGTGTGCTGTGGATTAGTTGCCAGGACTGCTGGGGTGTTTCTTGGTAGGGGCTCAGCATGCCCCTGGAGATGTGACCATAGGAGACGATACTTGTGTGTCACATAGGTGTTTGATCAGCTGCCCGTGCAGACTGGGGTATGCGAATGTGAAGTTCAGGCAGCTGTTCCCCATTCACAGCAAATTGTGAGGGCTCAGGTTCCAAGGGTAGTGTCACAGGTCTCCCATATGTCCAATAGGTGTGACCTGGACAGATGAGGGTTAAGATGATGTGTTGTGTGGGGGATGTACATGTGCACTTGTGCAGCTCCAGGACTTGCATTCCCCATGACCTACTATTGTGACACAGTGCATAGTGTTGTTGTCTGGCTGCCAAGTCATACATCACTGAGACAGTGATGTATGACTTAGCAGTCATGCCTCTGCCATGGCATGTGTCAACTTATTGGTGGTCCTGCAGGGGAGTGACATGTGCTACATGCACACCATAGTGGCGCTGGCTATCAGGACATGGGTGCATCATGGTGTCTGTCGCTGGTATGCATCACATGCATTTCCTATTTGACTCTGGGCATCCCTTTCATCCGGAAACCTGTACTGACTCAGTGGCAAGAGCTGTGATGTGTGCATGTCCACATGCCACACCGTGTCCTCTGCACTGTCCAACTACTGTGTACTTGGTGCATGTGTCCACACTGGGGTGTTGCAATCCAACAGACACCAGACAGATGGGTGCAAGGCCATGTGGGATGTGAGTGCCATGCTTGGCATCAGACTGACAATTGGCTTCTCCTGTTCAGTTAGGGCACTTTTAGCAATGTACAACTAATGATGCCAGGGCTTGCTCTGTAATGTGCTGTGCTCACAGTGATGTGTGCGTTTGGTGCAGGTGACTGATGTCTGTCTGTTTCCCCATTGTTTGCAGATACATCCACGGCCACGGAAGGGGACAGCTCCACGGACCAGGAGGAGCCAGAGAGCCAGACTGGGTCAGCAGCCGAGGAGTGGTCGGAGGGACCCAGTGGCACGGAGGGCGAGGGGAGCCACACCGAGGAGTCCTCAGCACCATCCACCTCAGCTGAGGACCAGAGCAACTCGGAGGATGACTCCCTTGTGGAGGCGGGTGTCAGCAGCCACCACACGCCAGCTAGTGTTGCTGTCCCCGCCACCACCAGCAACACCACCGCCCTCCCATCGGCTCCCATTCCCCAGGTCCGTGGAGGCTCCCATGTTCGGGAGCGTGTCTCCTTTGGCCCAAGCACCGCACCCCCTGCCCCTGTGTCCCCTGCTGCCCTGAGTGAGGAGTCTGTGTACCTCCTTCGCCAGCTCCATGTAGGGCAGACAGCCATGCTGAGTGTCCTCCATGCGCACACCGCACTGTTGACTCAGCTGGTGTTGTTCATGGAGGGCATCTCATCGGGCATGTCTGACCTACAGAGGGGCAACAGGTCCATGGACTCCTCCCTGACGGCAGCAGTGTCCCTCCTCAGACAGTCCCTCACCCCTCCTGCCTCTGCTCCATCCACACTCCCGAGCACCTTACCCGTCCCAAGCACACACACACCGGCACAGGCACACACCAGCACACACACGTCCAGCACACAGACACACACGCCACAAACTAAACGCACACGCACGCACAGTCAGGGGACTGAAACCAGACTCACAGGGGATGGGGCCCTGGTACACACACACGCATCCACGGGCACTGCGCAGTCCTCAGTTGCCTCCCTCCAAAGCACCCTCCCTTGCCTCACCTGCAACCCCAAAGACCCAGCGCCTCTTCCTCAGTGACCTCGGCCTCTTCCCCTCCGATCCAGCTGCCCCAGCATCCAGGGGGAAGAGGAAGCCCCCCCACACGGAGCAGAGTGCCCCTCGCCCCCGGACACCCTCCCCCAGGCGCAGACAGACTGAGGCTCCCACCCGCAAGTCCCCCCAGAGTGCTAAGAGCAAGACCCCGCCGCCGCCCCTCAGCTCAAGCACCAGGTCTCCTTCCTCCATCCCTCAGGCCCCCACTCCACAGGTGCCCCCACCACACCCTGCCCCAGGTTCCCCCACCCACAGATATACCATCCCCAAGAGGCTCCTGCCTTCTCCCCCTGCCACTTGCTCTCACGGAACAACACCCCCCGCTGCGCTTGTCTGTGCCACTGATGTGGTGAGGGTGTCCTCCCCCTCTGTCCAGCCCACCTTGCCTGTTCCCCATTCTCCTCCCCTGGTGGTAGGCACTGCAGTCGAGTCCACTACCACCCTGTCTGACTTGGGCACTGCAGTGGCGGACCTGTCCACTCCATCTGCAGGGTCCACTGCAGTCGTGCCGGCACCCACAACATCTGAGCCATGCCCCCCAGTTGTGCCGGCACACACCATGTCAGACACCTACACTGCAGTTGTCAGTGGCTCTCCAGCACCCACCACCCCTTCCCTGCTTCCTCCTGGTGAGCCCTGATCCTGTCCCTGCGGTGCCTGGCCTACCCCCCCCGGTTGCCCCTCCTAGTGGATTGTCCCTGGTTTTGTGCAGGCATGTGTAGGGTGGCATCTGCCACTGTCACCCACTTGTGACTTTGTTGATGGACTGGCCATTGGCCTTTGTTTATGTTCTACCGGACTTCTACTTTTAATGCCACATATGCTGAATAAAGCAACTTTCTGTTCTCTAGTGCTTTTGCTTCTGATGTACATGATGTTGATGATGCTAACCATGCCCTTGCTGCAGTGATGGTGATATTTGGTCTCATGATAATGAAGTGTTACTGTGCAGGAACCCATGTGGTCCAGGGGGAATGTGTCCTATCCTGTGGTGTATCCATGTCATCCATAGCAGCATCTGAGGGTGTCATGTGTTCAGTATTTGGCAATGGGATTTCCCTACTTAGATTGGCAATTTCACATCTGTGGCTTCCACCCCTGCACATCTGTTGTGCCTGCCATTGTTCTATTCGTCTACTTCCCTGACCGTGTGGCCATCGCCACTGGACATGCAGGTTTGGGCATCAATGGGGAAGGACTCATCTGTGTTGTCAGTGCAACATTGCTATACAAGTGTGTTGGATCTGTGCTGATGATTCCGTTGGCACTTCCATGACCAGGCTGATGTGACGGGAGCCCTCATTTGGTGCTAATTGTTGATTGTGTGACCAAGTGCTCAGCTGACATGGTGGGGCCCTACTGAGGCAACATATGGCACAGCTGTCCTCACACAGGAGTGGAGTCCCCTCATGGCAGTGTGTACTCCTGTGACATTGCCTGCGCCCAAGGTGTGTGTTGTATGTGCATGTCTGTGTGTTCACTTCCGTTTAGCTGTGCATGCTGTGATCCCTAGTGTTGTACCTGTTTGTGATGCTAGCTGAGTTGAGCTATGTTCCCCCAAAGTCTTCTCCCTGGGTTCTCTGTGATGTGGGTGCATGGCACATTACTGGTCATCAGGGTGTCATCCATAGGTGTGCTTGCTGTCAGGGCTGAGTTTGTGTGCAGACGCAGCTGGGTCACAGTCAGGTTTCCCCTTGGCACTTGTTGTTTGCCCCTGTCATGTGATTTCCAGTTTGTGTTATCTTTCAGTGATTGTGACACGTTGTGTGTGTGACTGCTGGCACTCCTCAGGTTCCGGGCTGCAATGTTGGTTGTTGTCTATGTGTGTTCTTTGTGGGTGACCTTGGCTTCTTCATTGGTGTGTGACTGTGGCTGTGATCCCATTGGTTGGTGTGGTATTGCCGTCATGTCCATGTACGGCGTAGTGTGCAGTGTGTCAGACATTCAGGAGTCTTGTTGAGTGTCCATGTGTGATGTGTTTCTGCACCTTGGTTCCCACCCACCACCCTGGAATAGTCATGGGTGCATGTGCAATGTCACCAGTGCATGTGTGCTTCACTGCTGCACATTGTTGGAGGTCGAGGGGTGTGGTGTTGAGTGTGTGCAGATGAGAGTTGTTGCCCGGCTAGGCCCCTGCCTCCATGTTGGCCTTGGCTCACTGGCCATGCTGTTTGATTTGTGCTTGTGTAGGTGTGATGGTAGTTAGTTGCTCAGTACACATGACTGTGGTTCACAGTGTGAACCACATTTAGCTTTGTCATCACAGTGGGATTGTAATGCAGCCCAGGGTCACCACATTGTGGGGGCCCTGGGGGTGGTGCTGTGGTGTGTCTGTGTCTTGCTGTGTCAGTTGCTGTCCCTATGTGCCTGTGTGACATGTGTGATTTGTGCTCCCTCTCATCTGACAATGCCTGCTTGCCCACATAGGGAATTTGGATCCATGAGTTACCTTTGTGTGGCACTGTATGCACATCTGTATGATTGATATTCATGTCTCCTCATGTGTTGTGTGGTTGCCTGGGGACACTGGCACCCCCACCCTCACCTGTTGTGTATGATGTGCAGGGTGGGTCTGCCTGTTTGTGTTTGTGCATCTGCACCACTGCATTGGCATATCTTGGGTGTGCCATTGGCTGTATGTAGTTTGGTGGGTTTCCCCTGCTGTCCCTGGGACTCCTAGGTCATCGGTCAGCACAATGATCATGGTTTGTGTGTCCCATTGCTGCCATGGTATGGTATCTGTTCACCTCACATCTGCAGTCTCCACAGGGTATCTGCATGTGTGTGCCCATTGGTGCAAATATGTGGGTCTGCATTCGGATGGTCACTTCTGTCATTGTGTCATTGATGATTGTTGACGGTGTCAGCCCCCATGGGTGTTGTTTGTCTGCACATGGCCAAAGTTATGTCTTATTTGCACTGCAGGATTTGGCTCCCCCAATTTATGTTGCAATGGGATACATACACTACTTTGCCACTGATGTGTTTGTTGTTCTGTGACCAGGAATCATCCATGCAGTTTGGCAGTTGCACCTCTTACTTTGTCAACACTTACCTTTTGGTCACTGTGATGATGGGGGTTTGGACCCCATTGCCACAATGTTCAAAATGTGCTGCAGCTATGGACCCCACACTTACCTTTTGGTCACTGTGATGATGGGGGTTTGGACCCCATTGCCACAATGTTCAAAATGTGCTGCAGCTATGGACCCCACACTTACCTTTTGGTCACTGTGATGATGGGGGTTTGGACCCCATTGCCACAATGTTCAAAATGTGCTGCAGCTATGGACCCCACACTTACCTTTTGGTCACTGTGATGATGGGGGTTTGGACCCCATTGCCACAATGTTCAAAATGTGCTGCAGCTATGGACCCCACACTTACCTTTTGGTCACTGTGATGATGGGGGTTTGGACCACATTGCCACAATGGTCATGGCCTGCTTGCATTGTGGGTGCCACACACATATTTGTGTGGCACATGTGCTAGGGGTCACATTGTATGTTCAAAGTCATGTTCGGTGTTGTAGGCTTTTGACACAGTCTACACACGCTTGTCATGGTGTTGGGGGGATGTCTTCTTCTTGCATTCCCTAGGTTGTGGTGTGCTGGTTGTGTCATGCATTGTCCATCCTATGGGTGGGGGTGGTAGTGGTGGTAGGCATCCTGCCCCCCCTGGCTAAGGGTGGTAGTAGTGGCAGGCATCCAGCCCCCCCTGGGTGAGGGTGGTAGTAGTGGTAGGCATCCTGCCCCCCCTGGGTGAGGGTGGTTGTGGTGGTAGGCATCCTGCCCCCCCTGGGTGAGGGTGGTAGTAGTGGTAGGCATCCTGCCCCCCCTGGGTGAGGGTGGTAGTAGTGGTAGGCATCCTGCCCCCCCTGGCTAAGGGTGGTAGTAGTGGTAGGCATCCTGCCCCCCTGGGTGAGGGTGGTAGTAGTGGTAGGCATCCTGCCCCCCTGGCTAAGGGTGGTAGTAGTGGTAGGCATCCTGCCCCCCTGGCTAAGGGTGGTAGTAGTGGTAGGCATCCTGCCCCCCTGGGTGAGGGTGGTAGTAGTGGTAGGCATCCTGCCCCCTGGCTAAGGGTGGTAGTAGTGGTAGGCATCCTGCCCCCCTGGGTGAGGGTGGTAGTGGTGGTAGGCATCCTGCCCCCCTGGGTGAGGGTGGTAGTAGTGGTAGGCATCCTGCCCCCCTGGCTAAGGGTGGTAGTAGTGGTAGGCATCCTGCCCCCCTGGGTGAGGGTGGTAGTAGTGGTAGGCATCCTGCCCCCCTGGGTGAGGGTGGTAGTAGTGGTAGGCATCCTGCCCCCCTGGCTAAGGGTGGTAGTAGTGGTAGGCATACTGCCCCCCTGGCTAAGGGTGGTAGTAGTGGTAGGCATCCTGCCCCCCTGGGTGAGGGTGGTAGTAGTGGTAGGCATCCTGCCCCCCTGGGTGAGGGTGGTAGTAGTGGTAGGCATCCTGCCCCCCTGGCTAAGGGTGGTAGTAGTGGTAGGCATCCTGCCCCCCTGGCTAAGGGTGGTAGTAGTGGTAGGCATCCTGCCCCCCTGGGTGAGGGTGGTAGTAGTGGTAGGCATCCTGCCCCCCTGGCTGAGGGTGGTAGTAGTGGTAGGCATCCTGCCCCCCTGGGTGAGGGTGGTAGTAGTGGTAGGCATCCTGCCCCCCTGGGTGAGGGTGGTAGTAGTGGTAGGCATCCTGCCCCCCTGGCTAAGGGTGGTAGTAGTGGTAGGCATCCTGCCCCCCTGGCTAAGGGTGGTAGTAGTGGTAGGCATCCTGCCCCCCTGGGTGAGGGTGGTAGTAGTGGTAGGCATCCTGCCCCCCTGGGTGAGGGTGGTAGTAGTGGTAGGCATCCTGCCCCCCTGGCTAAGGGTGGTAGTAGTGGTAGGCATCCTGCCCCCCTGGGTGAGGGTGGTAGTAGTGATAGGCATCCTGCCCCCCTGGGTGAGGGTGGTAGTAGTGGTAGGCATCCTGCCCCCCTGGCTAAAGGTGGTAGTAGTGGTAGGTATCCTGCCCCCCTGGCTAAGGGTGGTAGTAGTGGTAGGCATCCTGCCCCCCTGGGTGAGGGTGGTAGGAGTGGTAGGCATCCTGCCCCCCTGGCTAAGGGTGGTAGTAGTGGTAGGCATCCAGCCCCCTGGGTGAGGGTGGTAGTAGTGGTAGGCATCCTGCCCCCCTGGGTGAGGGTGGTAGTGGTGGTAGGCATCCTGCCCCCCCTGGGTTAGGGTGGTAGTAGTGGTAGGCATCCTGCCCCCCCTGGCTAAGGGTGGTAGTAGTGGTAGGCATCCTGCCCCCCCCTGGGTGAGGGTGGTGGTGCACATTCAGGCCCCTGTGTGCATATGTGGCATTGGTGATGGGCATCCCGCCCCTATGGTGCTGCTGTTGCTGGTGTAAGTATATTCTGCATCCCTCTGTGTGTGTGTGATGTGTCGTGTACGTGTTGTATGTGTTTCGTGGTTGGTGTCTGGCTTACCTTCTGCGCCGTACGCGTCCGTGCCTGTTCCGGTAGTAAATGTAGAATATTGGTATGATCGGGACGAAGGGATTCATGGTTGGTTCGTGTCGTTCGTCCTTCTCGTTGCTTCGCGTCGTCCTCGTCGCTTCGCCTCGTCCTCGTCGCTTCGCCTCGTCCTCGTCGCTGCCGTGTTCGTCTCGGAGCCGTGGATCGTGTTGTGGCGCGAATCGGAGCTTATGTGCGCCTCTCCCGGATGCTTTGACGTGCCGTGCGTAGCGACGGGTTCGGCGCGTACGGAAAGCGCATCGTACTTGTCCGGCCGGACGGGGCTGCATTTTTCCTTCCGTGCGACTCGATTCGGCGTTTCCGGATTCGCCTCGGTCGGGGAACAGGACCTGGTTTGGGTGAGTACGGCTCGGCCGGATTCTTTGCTGTTGTGCGCATCGTACTTACTCGTTCGGTGTGCTGTACGGATCGGTCGGGAAACAGGCTTTCGCATGGCTTTTTTCCCGACCGAATGGTGTTGGGTGCGCCTCCGACCGAGATCGGAATCGGCCCCTCTGTCTCTGCACCACATATAGATGACTCAGAGGAATAAATATCTGCAAAATATTTACTTTATAATGGAGAGCTAATGTAACTGTTAGGTTTTAAAATTCAGTTAAAAAATAATGGAATTGTCCATACCAGGTTCAAAGAGGGCTGTCACCCACAAAAGGTTCCTTAGGATAAACTTGATGTTTTTGTGCCTGTGAAGAACTGTGAACTATAGATAACCTGCCCATGTCTTGAATCCCTTAATTCAAGGGAATACATTTTAAGGTCTATCATCCAAGCCATCGTATTTTCTTGTGAAGGAGGCAAAACATAAATATCATATTTGGGGATATTTACTTAAAATACTCTCACTATTATCTGAAAGATAACCAAGCACACAATTTGGAAGAGACGGCCTTCTGCCCACTGATAAATGTCCTTAAGTGTGCGCAATCTGAAAATATGTTTTTCTATTTCCTTATTGTTTGAGTTGATATCCTTATTAATTCATGTCTGTCCAAACTCACTGTTATCCACTCAACAGTTATACTTAACTACCAGAAATGTGAACATAACTGGGGTTCTCTTTTTCTATTTAGAGAAAATGCTGCTCAAGATGGAACTGTGCCAGCAAACACAATGCAGAATGGTGGCTGTCAGAGAAACCACTGCAGCTTGAAATCACCTGTAAGTTATTAACTTAGAGTAATTTTTAGTAGGTTTCAATATGTTTTAACTCCATCTTTTGCATTGCTGCTGAGATGTATCACACAGTGTAATGCTGTCTTCTTTAGTAATTTGGCATACCTGCACAAAGTGTGATTTGTTTAATTTGCAGCCTAGTGTACAGTGCATGTTATGTAATACAGGTGAAAAGTGATTGGCAAATGTTTCACTTGATAGTCTTCAATTGAAAAGTTGTCTCTATAGCTTCAGGTGAGTTAGCTTGCTGCATGCCTCTGGCCTCACCGGGAAATTCCATAGCAGTAAAATTGCACATGTATGCCGATGATACACAGGTTTTGTTTAAGCTAACAAATCCCCAAACCCCCTTCGGGCCATCTATCCATGCTGGGATGTCTCAGCCAATCCGCAAACCATCTTGCGTCATTGGATGGCATCTAATTTTGTAAACTAAATCTAATCAAGACTGAGCTCCTCATTCCCAGATACTCCTCCACCAACTTTAAGCCTTTAAACTGGCATGAAATTATGGGGCCATCTCCAACCCATGATGCTTTTGGTCGAAATCTAGGCATCTACAGAGACTCCAATCTCCCTCTGGAGTTTCAGAGCTCAAAACTCACCAGCGCTATCTTCTGGCAAATTACGCATATGAGGAAAACGTCTTCCATTCATCACTGCTGAAGTCTATGTAACTGTAGTCCATGTAACTATAATCATTGCAGGCTTGCAGTACAAACGTTTACATTTTTTTTTTAAATCGGTTTATTATTTCGATAGACCTTGAATAGATACTTTATGTATGTGTATCAAACATATACAATGCAATGTCATCATTGCCCTGCCAAATATAATTCAAACAGCAGCATTAATACAGTTAAGGATAGTTCTGAAATGTGGGAGACGATGGGCAAATGTGTTCAAAGAGTACATACTGGAAGCAATAAACTAAGATTGACTTAACAGTTAACCAAAAGAAAAAACTTGTACAAATTCCATAATAAGAGAGGAAAAGAAAACAAATAGATTTGCGTCTTAATAGGGTGCCTGGGGGTTGTCTTCATTTAATACAGACAACAACTTAGGAGCAGTACCCAACTCATCCAATGACTTAGTCCCATCAGATGGTTCTTCCCTTTCTCTTGTCTCAGGGTTATCAAAAGTGTAGAGGATTTCATACTAGAGGTGAGCTATTGGTCTTCTGCGAAGGTGATTCTTCTCCTCTGCATGGAGCGCAAGACTTTTACTCCTGGCCTACTGGCTCACATTATGGCACCATTTAATGATCGGGGACACACTTCTCCAGCTCATGGCTGTTCACCTCTCGGCGAGTACCAACGCCAGATCTATAAACCTACTCTCAGTTTTTTAGATTTAGGTCTTAATTACAAGCCCAGGGGCAGACCTTAGGAGAATTCAAGCCTTCTCTACTGCGAATCCACTTGAGCTGTTTGATCACAAACTTCCAGAACAACTAAACAGCCACACACAGCCATACCATGTAGAAAAAATAAGCATTGCAATAAGTACATTTGGTGCAATGAATATCAGCTGATCCTCCTATCAGATTCACCCAACTCTAAGGCATATAGGTGATGTGTAAATAATTACATTGGGTTTATTTAACCTCAAATTCCTGGAGACTTTCTGCATGTGTGCCAAAACTCTTTCACACTCTTTATCAGTGAAGGTCCTGTCAAAACTACACTCCCATTTCTCCCTGATCCATAATAACCGGGGCTAGGTCATATTTAATATGGATCTATAAAACCATGTTAGTAAGTGTGGAGTGTTTCCAACCATAAAAAACATTTATAGGACTTGATGCCTATTCCCCATCTCTGTTCAATATTATGAATTCTAGTTCCATACATTGTGACACCAGGTGACCACAATCCTCTATTACGTTGGTGAGAGGGATGACGTGCCCATCTTGGTACAAATCTCCTACAGTTAAGATTCCCGCCTCAGTCCACCGAGTCAGTGCCGTACAGCAGCTCTAGCCTTGGTGGAACCCAGCAGGACAAGCTTATAAGATGGCTTCAGCTGGTACAAAATGCATCAGCCCATCTTCCTATTGAATCCATGCGACTGGACCATATTATCTCTATTCTCTAAATCCCCCATTGGTTTCAAGTGAACAAACATACTCTTTAATTCTTTGGTATTATACATAAGGTTTCTGCCATTCCCCATCATCTTTTCTGGTGCCAAAATTCTGGCTCCACAGCCCATAATGTTATTTACACTTCCTGGGCAAGGCATGGTCATAGGACCAAAATGGTCTCCTTTGAAGACAGAGTCTTTTCACTTGCAGCTGCTTAAGAAAGGAACAAGCTTCCCCTTAATATCCATTCTTTGACTTCTCTCACTACCTTTCGAGAAAAGCTGATAATGTTGCTTCCCTCTATAGTATTGGAGTTTCTTTTTATAATAATCATTGATCATCTATTGAAGTTCACTATTGTGTAATGTTTGGTTCTTGATTATGTTGTTGCCCTCTGCAGTGCCAAATAACCCTGGTGTACAAGCGCTTTAAAAATAATTCCTAATGTAACATAATAGTCAGGCATAGCTACCTAGATTCTAGACAGAGTTAACATAGGGTCCGATTACGATGTTGGTGGGACCGACACCGACGTGCCGTTGGTGTCGGTCCCACCAACATCTATATCTGCGGTCAGACCACTGCATTATGATGCGGTCGTCGGACCGCATTGCACCAGGGACCGACCGACAGCTTCCGACGGGCTCCTTGAGCCCATCAGGCGATCGGTTGGATCACATTCCCCACAATGGAGGCGATGCCTACTCAGGCACCGCAGTGGGGATTATGATCAACCTTTCCGCAAGCCATTTCACGTTGGTTCTTATGACGCATAAAGGCTTTTTTGGGGCCCCTGTCCCCTGTGGCCCTCCGCTATGGGTCCTGGGGGGGTACCTGTGGAGACCCCCTAAACATCCCTGCATCAGGTGCCTGCCACAGAGTGCAGGGATGTTTAAAAACATGCCTTTTGGCATTGGGGTTTGTGCTGCGGCCCTTTTCCGGGCCGCAGCACAAGCCTCAATGCTAAGAGGCATGTTTCTGACCGCCTTTACAGTGGTTGGATCCTAATTTGGCAGTCGGGACCGCCAACTACCTGTCGGCCAGTCCTTTATTGCAACGATGCCGGTCAGACGTTCTTCTGACCGACATCGTAATCGGGCGAGTGTTTCTAAGCAAGGGCTAACAACCTGTTAACATAGCCTTAGGTTTTGGTTAGTTCAGAATGACCTCCTCTAAAAATGAGAAATTAGGGAGTTCAGGTTGGGAATAAGTGACAGGATAACATAGGGCCTTCAGTATGTTATATAATGTAGGGGAGAGTAGCTGTACAAATGGGAATGCACAAACCTAGTGATAGAGAGTGCTTGTTTGAAGTCCAGTAAGAGACCTGGAGAGTGTACATTCTATGGTTTGTACAACATATGAGAAAAAGAAAATGAAATTCAACAGTGTTTGAATCGAGTATAACTTGCATGGTTGTATTTATGCCAATTTAGCTGCTGGAAACTTTTTAAATCAGTAACATGAAACACCGGTAATAAACTGTGAATTGAAGGCATTAAGTTCCCTGCTGAATCCACAGACATATTTGTTTGCTCCTGTTTATTTGAAGTATTTTTCTTGTCACCTATTTCACAAGATATTCTGCCAGTTTTCTCCCACACTTTCCATCACCACACATAAGGTTGGGTCCGAAGCCAGCTTCCACTTTCTTGCTATTGTTAATTTGGAATTCACCAACAATTGGAATATTAGCCTCTCTGTTCTTTTTTCCCCATTTCATTGCATTCTTGTAGTACGATTGCCAGTATTATAGCTTGCCTCTTCCATAATAGGGATGTCCACTATCTCTAGGTCTTCTTTCAACTAGAATGACCTGTGTGGGTATGGCCACAAGAGTTGTATTGGCGTACTATTTCCACCCAGGCTATCTACAATATGTGTCAGAAGACCCAGGAAACCGCTTGGTTAACATAGACACTAGCCTATTATTATATTTATTGATAATCCTATGTGAAGGTCTGCCAAATTGGTCTTATAAATATCTTTCCAAACCTCTTACCACCCTTTCTGCTTACACTTTATGGTGTTTTATGAGAAAAAAAGTAAAGAACAGTTTTGCTTACCAATGTACCTGCCGAGACTCAAACCCACCTAGTCAAAAACCCTGAATTTACATAAAAATCAACATTTTATGAAAAAGCCCCTAGGGTATTAGTTATGTTTTTGTTGGGAGCAACATTTTAGTCAATCAGCGTCACATTACTCCTGGTAATCAAATGCAAACAATTAATTACTTTTTATAATTTATAAAAAAGTGTATTTTAATCAGCTTTTTTCAATTATGAAAGATCTAAATATTTAAAAGATTTTTATTAAATTAATAATAGTTCCCAGAAATGAAATTGTTCATCTTCTTCAACTTTCTTATTGACTGGAGTTATTCAAACTGTAACAGCCATTCCTTGTTTCACTGCAGGGATCTCCAACCTTTCCTACAGCAAGAGCTACTTCTAGTCTTTGAAAACTGTTAGCTAGTGCCTATAAAGGGATTTGATAACTGTACACACAGGCCAAATAACTTAAACACTGCCCCTAGAGAACCCCAGTCCTGCTGCTGGGATCATACTGCATTAATGGCACAGGGTTTGTATCACAAAAGGTTTACATTTGGGGTGTCTATTAATCATTTTTTCCGTCTTGAGACAGCAAAAGGGCGAAAGTAAGAGAGCGAGAAAGATAGTCTGAGAACATGAGATAAAAAAGGAGAGGAAGAGAGAAGAGGAAGCGAGAAAGAGACACAATAAGGAAAGGAGGAGAGACTGACAGAAAAAAAGCAAGAGAAAAAAGAAAATAAGAAAGAAGGATGCAGAAAAAGACAGGGAAAGAAAAAAAACAAAAAGAAATGAGAAAGAATGATGAAAAATAAATGAGAAAGAATGATGAAAAGTAAACAGGGAAAGGAGTAAAAGAATGAAAGCTGACGAAGAAATAGAAAACTAATAAGAAAATGAAAGCGGAAGAGAAAAGAAGGAAATAGTAAAAGAAATGAATGAAAGTAGAAAAAAAGGAAGAGCATGACAGAGAAAGAGAAAGAAAGAAAGCAAGCAAAAGAAAAAGAGAATGAGAAAATGATGGAAAGTAAGTGAAGAAAATATTAGAGAAAGAAAGAGTAGAAGAAAAAAGAGAGAAATAGAAAAAAGGTGAGACGTGGAGAAAAGGGCAGTAGTGGAGAAATAAAGGAGACAAATAATGGAAAAAGTACAATAAATAAACAAGACAAGAAAAAGAGAGACAGAGAGAATAGCAGAGGAGGAAAGATTGAGCTGAAAAAAGAGAGAAAGAAAGTTAAAACAAAAGAAAGGAAGTAGAGAAGGAGAGAAATATGGATATAGGGGAGAAAGGAAAATAATTTGAGAAAGGAAAAAGACAGAAAGGAGAGGCAAAAGGAATGGAAGAACAAAGAAAGAATTACTGAGAGAAACAAAGGTAAAGAAGAAAGAATTCTAGAGAAAAAGAAAGGCAGGCAAAAGGGAGAAATAAAGAATAAAAGAGGAGAAGAAAGCAAAATGTAAGACAGAGACAAAGAAGGAGGAAAAGGAGAAGAGTAGTAGCAATAAGTAAAAAGAAAAAAGTTGGGGAAAACAGCAATAGTAAAATAAAGGCAAAAAGAAAGAAACTGAAAAAGAATGCATGATATAGAATTAGGGAAAGAAAGTAGTGGAAAAAGAAAAAGATAAAAGGATAAAAAGGAGAAAGAAAGGGAAAGCAAAATAGAGGGGATAAAGGAAATTGAGAAAGGAGAGAAAAAAATTAAAGCAAGGAAAAAAGAAAGAGAAGGAATGAGAGACAAGAAAGAAAGGAGAAAAAGCAGTAAAGAAAGAATTTTTCTGAAGAGGGTATGCTGCATCATCCTGCACTGTCCACTTTTGAGCCCTCACAGTAAAGGCCACAGTGCTTTAAATAGCTGCCTTATCAGGTGGGCGGCTGTATATTCTCAAGCCTGCTGACAGGCAGTTATCATGTGCGAGCTACTCAGTGGCAGCCTATGAGCTATTGGCAGCCTTCGAGCTAGTGGTAGCCCACGATTGACCTGTTTGAGACCCCTATTTTACTGTATTGCGATTCTGCTTATTCAGGGCTTAAATAGTGATATCAAAGAAGATGATTTTCTTCAAAACTCACGTCTACAGTTGCACCAGTAAGTTTTGCATCTATTTATTAGATCAATTTGTACTACTAAACTGCTGTAACAGATTCCTTACAACAGTTTAGATAATCTGCCGTTTTAATTCCAAGTTCATCAGTATACATTGTAGGTCCGTCCTTACAGATTTGCCAATGGACTATTTGAAGGCCTGTTGTTCACAAGGAAGCCTGTAGCTGTCTAGACCAATGACCGTATCAAGGCTTTGAATGGAGAAGAAATTTTGCTACAAAGCTGCGTAACTTCTCTACTAATAAGCACTGAAACAAATCTGAAACAATAGACCCAGAATTTATACTGCGAAATTTGCATCTTTGAATTTTACTCTCGTGACAAGGATGGGATTATGTGAAACAAGCTCCAACAAGATTCACACTTTAAAGGTGCCTTGTAGTCACCTGGATACCCAGGAAGGGCACAGGAATCATCCACTTGAAGACTTGAAGATGACCTGCAGTGTCTGAAAATGAAAGCGTCATTGTGCTTTTCCTTAAATCCACCATTGGAGGTCAGCTTATGGCCGCTGCTTGGAGGTTCCCGATGTAGAGGGCACTGAAGGAGTTGCAAATGTCTCAGTTCACTGGAGAATACTGCACTTGTAATTGTTTAAAGCATTCAAGACGGGAGAGATGGACTAAAAGTGGAAACGATTTGCTCATTTGAAAAGACAGTGCCCTTCACTGTAGCTAATGGGGAGGGCATAATTTCCACGTGCTATTAACGATCTCCCAATGTTTCCGTCCAGCACTTTGTTTGCTGTGTGTTTAGTCCCCTTCGTCACAGTGACTTCTCATGCATTAATGTGTTTGATGGCTCGTTTTGGGCTCATTGTGCAGTTCTTTGGTTTACAAGCCTAATTTCAGTATGATGCTGTGAAAATGATAAAGGGCTGGGTTACTAACGTGCAAATTTATTGTATTGTTCTCAGGAATTCCCTTGGCTGGCTGCCCCAGAAAAGAATTGAAGAAATGGCACTAAAACATATTACTGTGAATAATTGTCCCGAAGAAAGCTTATAAGATTGAAATGAAACATCCTACATACTTAGGCTATCTGGTTTTAGGTTTAAACCTATAATAACTGATAAAACCCCACCGAAAGGAAAATATCCATCACCAGTGTAAACATATAAACACTGAAAAAACACCTTCACTACCACAAACTAAGTGCCATTCAAAGAAAGGAAAAGATGAGTGAAAGAGTCATTTTAATTTCTTCCTGAAGGGGCCAATACAATGTAACTTTGTTATACAAGGCAGCAGCAAGAAATACTGGGCTAACATTATTCTGCTTAAGTTTTGTTTTTTAGGGATGTCATTAAAATATTGTTTGTTCTTCCTTATGCTTTTTCAGTTTTGTGGTCTTTGGTCTAAAGATGCAGTGTTTAGAAGCATGTTTTAGGTCTAATTTAGTTATTTTATAATCCTGTAGAGGATCAGGAAATATCAAAATCATATTTAATATTTTGGCTATATTTGATTTCACTGATAGGTAAAATGGCTGGTTTCATAAGAATCTTTCCCAACATGTACCATCACATTACCCACAGACAGAGGATGGGTGAACTCCTTTGATACATCAGCCCCCTTTTCTAGCGAGTCAGTATTGATTGTCGGTGAATTGCCAAACACCCCAGGCTTTAAACATTCAATGCAAGGTGTAGTGACAGGTATATGTGAAAAGAGTGTTGTCACCAAGCATCTGAGATAGTGGTGAAAACATGACACCAGACGTTTGGTAAACATGGAACGCAGTGTCACTTGGAATGCTGCTGCAAAACGTTCCTACCAAGTTCAATAAAGATTGGAGTGATATTGTTTGTATTTGCAGTAATTCAGCTATGTATATGAAAAAGTTGTGTGATGACCTACCAAAATCGATACCTGAGCTGAAGTGCTTCCCTGTAAGAGATCCTTGTCACGTGCTAGATGGTATGCTGAAAGCATCTTTACAATCGTCACAGTTAATGAAGAATGCTATTGGCTTTGTAGTCCATTCTGGTGCACTGTTTCATTATGCCCAGGAACTAAAATGCAAATATTTCTCATTTTGTGCTTTGTGTGGCATCAAAGAAAGAGTCATGCTAACTGGGTCATTTAGCCGGTGGTTCTCAGTCCTAAAGGCTGTGAAGTACGAGTTACTTACCTTCGGTAACGAAGTATCTGGTAGAGACGTTGTCTAGCCGCAGATTCCTTAACTTAGAATATTCCCAGGCGTCAGACTGGATCCGGAAAATTTCGCGCAGCAGTACCTCTGCGCGCCTGGGGGCGGCGCCGCCTGGCTCCACCCTGACGTCGTCCCCAGACATGACGTCAGTGGAGCCATATAGGACCCCCCCGGCGCGCTGACGTCAGTTTTCTTCGGAGGAACTTTTCCGCGCCACAACGCGGAGCCCCCAGCAAAACTGTGAGAATATGGGACAGTGAGAAGCACTGGCGACGGAAGGGTGTTGAAGAGGAAAGAGCAGAGCCATACTCTGAGAGGCCATTTCGCAACAGCGAAGTGAATGTCACCCTTGAGGGAAATTGACCCATAAAAGTAAGACCGAGGCAGACGACAGAAAGTCTGCACCAGATGAAGGGAATGAAGAGAGCAGAACAGTATACTGAGAAGCAACCCTGCAAAAGCGAGAGAATGCCCTCTCCTGAGGCAAGACGGCAATGAAAAGAGCCGAGAGCGACAGGCAAAAAGCTCCAAACCATAGGATTAAGAAAAGAAAGAAAGAAATAGGGAGACTCTGTCCCCTGTGATAGAACTATCGGACTGAGGAACAGGCCAGAAAGACGTCAAAACTAATTGACTGTAGGAGTGTAAACGGAGAAGGCGGGTGGGAGGGTAGAGAACACCAGTAGGCCCCATACTGGAGGAAACCGATGTGGAAAAACGCAGAAGGACACCTGAACCTACCGCCCCAGCATGAGAATGGGGGGAGCAGAACAAGTAAATCAAAGGAATAAGCCTGACGGGGAGTGAGGTGAAAGACACCGCCCCGTAGAAGGACAAGCCACCCCAAAGGAGGCGAAAGCCAAAATCCCACCTGAAAAGGTCCTCGCAGATCGGGGCGGATGGGTGGGCATTAAGGAATCTGCGGCTAGACAACGTCTCTACCAGATACATCGTTACCGAAGGTAAGTAACTCGTACATCTGATAGAGACATCTAGCCGCAGATTCCTTAACTTAGAATAGATACCAAAGCCATACCCCATAGGAGGCGGGTCTGCGACAGAACCCCACTAAGTTCCCAAGGGAACAGAAGTGTCAACCAGCTGACTAAACACAGTGGGGACAGCACTGCCAGAGTGGCCAACACCGGACCAGGATACTCCGTAGGTAGTGGCCAACAAAGAGAGGCAAAGGCATCAAAAGCTGCAGAGGCGGCAGGAAATCCCTGTTGGTGAAACAGAGGAGAAAAGGAGCACAGAACCAGAAGGGCAGTGCGGAATGAAAGTGGATACCTGCTGGAAACGGAGAGGAACCAAATGCAGGATGTGAGGGATCCACAGGATTTGATGGACCGTCAAAGAGAAAGGTCTAACTAGGGTACCAGAACGTATCGAGTCCGAGCAGGCAGGACGGACATGCATGACAGGGAAAGAAGCACTGTGGAAGTGGGAACAGCAGCGGAAGGATGCTGACGACGCCCAAGATGAGCCAGTGGTACAGGAAACACAAGACCTGCCAATGTGCCATCGCCCATGCACCGGTTACGTGAAGGGGCGGGCAGCAAAAGGCAGAATGGCTGAGAATAACGGCAACAACCAGTGCCACGCACGTGGGGAACAGAAGTACACAAGAGAAACTGTATGTACCGCCAGAACCACACCATGGAAAGGAGAAGGCCCCATGAAGCGCCACGAGCAAAGCTGAGACACGAGAGACGCATCTCCAGGGTGTATCGCGTGAAAGAGAGCCGGCAAAACTAACACACGTAGCAGACTTGCGCTCACGAAAGTGAGGGACAAGACCACGGCCACCGCAAGGAGGACTATGCCTTCGGGAGGCCTGGGTGTGTGTAGTACACCGGTGAGAAAGAAAAAACACCATAGCCCCAACAGCCATGCAGCAGCAGCACCGGATAGAGCAATGCCCGTAGCCAGATGCAACAACCACAGGCGGTAGGGAAGACCCACTGTCTACCGCGAGACAGACAGGGAGGCCGAGCAGTACTGGAAGGAGACAGTACGAAACGTAGCGGAGGAACAAGAGTGGATATACACACAATAGCCCATCAGACAAACCATGTGCTGAGGAGACACTCCCGCTGAGAGCAGCAACCGCAGCCCGAAGGAAAGCACGACAACACCTGCGCGGAATGCAACAGGGGAATGGGAAGCGCTGGCATGGGCCATGGAGAGCGAAGTCCAACCATGAAAGGACTACGCAGTATGGATATAGCAGAGTAGAAGTAGGCAACGTAAGTTGCCGGAAAAAACGCACCAGCCCGTGACAGCGAGTACACTAGGGAGAAGGTATCATACGCTTATAGAACACACAAGGATAGTGCCGAGCTAGCTGTGCGTGCTCGGGGACAGCGACAGGGCCCTCAAGTAGGCCGTCCACAGATGGAACGGCCACAGCGAAAGAACCACGACGAGACGGGAGGGACCCGAAAGCCCTCCCGGCCTGAAGAAATGGAGCAGTGAGATGCAGGGGAGTGCCAAAGACCAGCAGCCGACACCATGAGAGAACCCAGCAAATGGACTGCAAGAAGGTCCCGGAAGGGCCCGCAGCAGCAGTGAAAACGTACAGGCACAGCCGCAGGATAATGTAGTTAAAGGACCCAACAGAAGGGTACAAAGACTGCTGTGGGAAGAAGGCAGCTATACAATAGCTAACGAATACCCCACATAGGGTAAGTATCAACCCCAACAAGGGGCACCTCTTGAGCGTGAGCTCATAGACAGAGGACGTAAAAGTGTAACTCAGAAACCACAGGTTCTGAACACATAACCTTTGGAGTAAGAGTCCGCAACCTTAACCACTAGGCTCATAGTGACTCAGAAAGATAAGCAGCTGACCTGCTGCATGAAAGAAAGAAAAGACGGCGAGAAGCCGCCCAGGCCGCACAGGTATCACAGCATGAACCCAGGGCCAACATGAAGCAACGACAACAGAGCAGAGGGTGAGGACAAGGACCGCAACCGGAAAAAAAACTACGGAAGGGTAGACAGAAGGCGGTGAACCGCAGAGTCCGCATGTGCGTCAATCAGGGACACACCATTAAATGGCAAATCCCGGAGACTGTCACGGACATTCTCGGGGAAACCCCCGTCGCGCAGCCAAGCATGGTGGCGCAGAGCAACGGACCTCGCCATTGCCCGACCCACGGAATCGGTAGAGTCAACGGCGGACCAAATGGTAAAGCGCGCCATCTCTCTGCCTTCGTGAAGGAGACGAGCCATGTCAGCCCGAGTACTCTCAGGGAGGGTAGGCAAAAGGCACTCCACAGAGTCCCAAAGGGCATAAGAAGCCCGGGTACAGAGGCAAGCCGTGTTCAGAGCACGTAGGGCTGAACTAGCAGACGCAAAAATGCCGCGTCCACATGTCTCCAACCAACGAGACTCCCTAGTAGGAGGCTGCAACAGAGGTGGAGAGGAAGGCTGCGTGGCCAAAGACACCTGGACTACGAGGCCTTGAGCCCCAGGCTGAAGGAACAAACAGGCTGGGCTCCCAGGGGCCGGACGATGCCTATGCGCAATGGCCCGGTCGACAGCATCTCCTGAAGAGGGCCGTGCCCACGTCCTGAGAAGTGCGTCGAACAACAAGCCGCTAAAAGGAAGCAAGGGCTCAATATCCACCTCACCCTGGTGGAGGAGATCCGATAACGGATCGGAGGACAAGGAGACAGAAGGAGGGTGCAAGTGTAAAACAGCTGCAGCCCTGCGAATACCCCTTAAAAACAAAGCACCAGCTTCAGTGGGCGTTCTGGGGGGCGACAATAGCCCATCTGTAGGGGACGGCTGCAAGCTGACACGTCCCGCAGCAGGAGGAACAAGGGGCCACTGACCCCATGGCATTGGAGCCAACCGGCGTGAAGACAAGACCGGGCACACCGGATTTGTGTCCTCTGGAAGCGGAGAACCAACAGGCACCGGCGGCTGCTCCGGCGTCGAACGACGCCGCTCCGACTTCGAACGTCGCCGAGATGGCGTCAAACCGATGTCGAACTCCACGAGGGGCGACCCGGCTGGATGAGCCTGCGTCGACGTCCCCACCACAGACAGGTGCGGAGAAGGAGCCTGATGACCAGAAGGCGACAGGCATGGTGCCGCCGGCGCCGCCGATGTTGACGCAGGGAGCCGCCAGGGGCTATGCGGAGACAAGGCAGAATGGCACGACGTGGGGCTGGAACGCCCATCGGGGTGGTGACCCGACGCCGGCACGACTCCGGAGCCGGAGTCGAGGCACTCGGCCGGCGCCGAGGGCGAACCCGCCGACGGAGATCCGACCTGAATGCCTACCTCCACTGTGGGACCCGAAGGCGCGCCAGGGAGAGGAGGTGTCCCGAAGATGGAGTGCAGAGCCTTGTAGTAGGCTTCCATCTGGGGTCGAGTCGCACCATCACCCGGAAAGGGCGGGTAAATGGAGGCCGACTCCGGAGGGCATGGTTCCGTGAGGGAACGGGAACCATGGCCCCCATCGTCACGTGGAAGCGAGGTCTTCGACCTCCGTGACTTGTGCTTTGACTTACCTTTAGGCGAGCGACGTTCGCAGGAACGACTCCGGGAGCGGACACGGAGAGAAGAACCAATCGGAGAACGTCGGGAAGACGCCGTGCGGGATATCCGGGCGGCCAAAAGCTTCATCCGACGCTCCCGTAGGGACTTCGTGCGCATCTGCCGCGAGGCGGCACACTCCACGGAGTCGTGGTGCGACCCCAGACACCACATGCAAATGGCGTGCGGGTCCGACGCCGACATTTGTCGCGAACAAGTCTCGCACACTTTAAAGCCCGAAGGCATCGCACACTGTTCCCCGACGCCCAAGGACGTCGAAAAAGGGCCTGAAGAAAAACAGGCCAGAGGAACAGCTGAATCCTGGATCCGCGTTGGAACGCGGAAAAGATGGAAACTGATGTCAGCGCGCCGGGGGGGTCCTATATGGCTCCACTGACGTCATGTCTGGGGACGACGTCAGGGTGGAGCCGGGCGGCGCCGCCCCCTGGCGCTCAGAGGTACTGCTGCGCAAAATTTTCCGGATCCAGTCTGACACCTGGGGATATTCTAAGTTAAGGAATCTGCGGCTAGATGTCTCTATCAGATTGCTATATTATCCATGTGGCGACCATTTACAGAATCTTTGCTTAGTGATGATGCCAAAGGCGAGAAATGTGATGATCTTTGGTCACATATTGATAGTGATGTAAAAAAGTACAGTCTTCTGCATGCTTAATTTTTTACAGGAAAACATGACTGCTGTAGTGTACATAATCAAAATACTAGAGTCTGAAAACACCCTTGTCTACCAAGTGTTCAGCGTAATTGGTGTAGATGTGAAACATCTACTTGAGAGTAGGCTGGGCGACACTTTTAGTAACTTTGGCACTGCAACATGCTCCATGTTAGAATCCTTGCCACTTGGTAAGCAAAGAAATGTTGAGGAGCAATTCAGGAAATTTTATTTTACAATCTATGGGAAAAGGCTTGCAATGATGCATAGAAATGTCCCTTCACCAACCATGGCATTTGAAGTTAATGAAGCCTCACTGAGGTACTCTGCACAAATTCTAGATCTTTTCTGAATTTTCTCCAGACTTTGAAAAGAACTGCTTCATTTTTGACCGCTTCAATAACTGAGGGTACATGTGCCCAATTTTACGCGTATGTTGCAGAACATGTCCTAGAGAATCACAATCTTCAGGTGCTCCAGTATTGGCATGGAAAGCTATGTCATTGGCTAGAGTTAGCAAATTGTGTACTGGCTGTTTTGGTGTTGCCCGTCTCAAGTGCCAATGTTGAGAGAGCCTTTTCACAGATAAACGTTAACATAGGAAGGAAAGAGCGAGTGCGCATGATTTAAGACTCACTAAAGAAGTATTGTATGGTGTACTACAATAAGTTGGATTTGTAAAAATTTATTTGGACCTCATATACCCTGTACACACGCTGTCTATACACATGCACTAACATTCCATAAACACCAGAAAAACACTGTTTCTGTTGTTTTTAATGGCGCGAAAATGTGTAACCACTGATAACCACTGTTTTTTAAGGAATTGAAAACACTGAAAAAACCCCACCAGAATTTACCAAAAATAGAAACTGAAAACAGGAAAGCCTATACATACTGTACCGTACAAAACATGTAGCCTATTGTGTTTTAATAGGACATCCCTGAATACAAAAAATATTACGCTTTATTTGACTGCCTAACATGGATACCCTGTTGGTTTGAGTGCACTAAAGAGAATGAGTTAGAATTTTTTTAACTGGGATTTTATGTGTACAGTAAAGCAGCGTCTAGAGAAAAACTCCATATCTTATATATATTTAGTGTTTATATTCATTGTTTTGTGCCTGTGTTTTAAAATAAATTATTTCAAGTGAAGAAAAGAGGAAATATTGATGTGATAGAAGTGAGGTAATTATTGTTCCTGTTTTGATTAAAGGAGATTAATATATGAGATAAAGTAACTTCTGCCATACATTAAAAGGATATTTCAAGTCACTGAGGAATTCTGTGATCATGTTGAGCAATGAGGCTGAAGGCAGAGTTCCTTTATAGTGTCATGAAACTCAACCGCTATTTGATTTGTTATAATAGATGTTCACCCCATCATCTTTCCCACAGACCAACAGCTTATATATTTTGTTTGGGTTGGGGGGTGGTTAACAAAGGTAAATCTACATGCATAAATTTACTTCCAGTAAATTGATTCTTACACTTTAGAGTAGCTTTGCTACTTTGCACTATTCACAAAATCCGAGTGCAGACATGCATGTCTCCACCACTTGAAACGGGGTGGAGCCAAATTTACGAGTGTAAGGTTACTGCTGTCAAAAATGAGCAGTAGAAGGTCCAGCACCACACATGGCCAACCACTGATACTGCAACACACTCCCATAGAAAATAATGGAGATAGGGACGTAAAATAAACCTCCATAAGAAATAATATTACATTATTCAAAAAAGTTAAAAATATAACACATCTTATTTTAATATTTTAAAAATGGTCTAAAAATAAACCATAGTTTTTATTTTGACTTATTTAATAACATTTTGTAAATTAAAACTTTATTGTAATATTTTTTATTAAAATATAATTACATTGCTTTAAATTTATTCTGTACATCATCTTTAATAATTATTAAAACATAATAAAAAATATAATTTCTTTATGTTAGGTGCAATTTTTTTTAAATGCAGAAAAATAATTGTGGATTTAATATATATATAATAATTCAATATTTAATCTAAAATTAAGTTAAGTGCTGTAGCTTTTTATAGTGTTCCACATTTAAAATAAATATATAAAATTAATTTTCTTTAATATTTAACATAAAAATTGTTTTACTAATTCTTTTCTAGTTTGATCAACTTTTTACATTTACCTTGTACTTCACCAAAGGGAGATCTCTGTCCAAATGGGGGAGATCGCCCAGTGTTAAAGTGTAAGGTAAAGTGAACATGTTTACTCACCTTTGAAACAGTTAGTAAAAATATTTTTTTTATTAAATATTAATGTGAATGTTATACCTTTATTTTAAATGTAGAACAAAATTGAAAAGGCTATGGCACTATTAACTTTTAATTAACAATTTCTTTTTATTATGTAAAAATTATTTTTCTGAAGTTTACCTTAATCCCTTCGGTGCTCATGACGGAATGGTCCCGTCATGAGCACCAGTGCTCGTGTGCTTCCCCAACCTCCTGAGGCTTTTTTTATTTTCAATGTAGTGAAGATCGCGCGCATGGTGCACTGACGTCATTACATTGAAAATGAAACTGAAACCTAGTTTCAGTTTCACTGTTTCGGTGCTCGTGGGGCTATCTCAGTCCTCGAGCACCGAAACACACGGGAGAGGTATCGTTGGAAAGGGGAGAATCTCCCCTTTCCAATGGAACCCCTGCCTAGTGAATTCCTGCTTGGGGATCACTCCAGAAGGGCGATCCCCAAGCAGGGATCAAGGAGGGGTAGCGGCCCTATGGGCAAGGGTCTTTGCTCCCCCCATTTAAAATGGGCATAAACAGCTTTCTGCCCACCCTTTGGGGGGGCAGAAGGCAACCTAGACACCAGGGATTTTTTTTTTAGGTTAGGTGTGGGGGTTGCCCAGAATGGGCATGCCAATGCCCCCACCCTTCCCCCCCAAAAATGGAAAAGTCTTTCTGCACCCCCCCAGGAGGCAGATGGGGGCAAAAGCCCCTGGTTTGCCACCCGAGAGGGGGGGCAGAAAGCCCACTAGAAGCCAGGGATTAGTTTTTTTTATAGACGTAGGGGTGGGGGCTGCCACGAATAGGCCTACCAATGCCCTCACCCCAAAATAAATTGCCACAGTCTTTCTGCCCCCCCCCGGGAGACAGATGGGGGCAATAACCCCTCATCTGCCCCCCGGGGGGGGGAGGGGGGCAGAAAGCCCACTAGGTACCAGGGATTTTTTTTCTCAAAGTTCAGGGGTACGGGTTGCCCAGAAAAATGCCACAGTCTTTCTGCACCCCCCAGGAGGCAGATGGGGGCAGAAAGCCCACCAGGCACCAGGGATTAGTTTTGTTTTTTATACGTAGGGGTGGGGTCTGCCCAGAATTGGCACGCCAATGCCCCCACCCCCCCAAAAATGGCCACAGTCTTTCTGCCCCTCTTGGGGGCATATCGGGGCAATAGCCCCCGATCTGCCACCCTGTGTGGTAGGACATTTGTGTTGGTACGGTGATCCCACACAGAAATGTAAGGAACATTTTATTTTTTTTAGCTAAATTTGAGGTTTGCAGGGGATTCTGGGTAGGAAAATGTTGGGGGATCCACACAAGCCACACATCCCTGAACTCTCCCCGGTGTCTAGTTTTCAGAAATGTGTGGGTTTGGTTGGTTTCCCTAGATGTCCGCCGAGCCCAGGACCAAGAACGCATGTGCCCCCTTGCAAAACCAGGTTGTTTTGTGATAGATAATTTTGATGTCACCACAATACGTTTTGGGCCCTTGCCTGTCACGGGTACTTGGCCCACCCACACAAGTGAGGTACCAATTTTATCAGGAGACCTGGGGGGGCACTGGGTGGAAAGAAATTTGTGTCAACCCGGTGACCCCACAACTTTCCTACAAAGAAATGTGAGAAAAATTTGATTTTGTTCAGCTAAATTTGAGGTTTGCAGGGGATTCTGGGTAGGAAAATGTTGGGGGATCCACGCAAGGAATTCTGGGTTACAGAACCTGGTGAGAGCCACACATGTCACCCCATCCTGGATTCCCCCGGGTGTCTAGTTTTCAAAAGGTGCCGGCTGAGCTAGGGTCCAAAATCCACAGCTAGGCACCTTGCAAAAAAAAGGTCAGTTTTCACTGGAAAAATGTGATGTGTCCATGTTGCGTTTTGGGACGTTTCCTGTCACGGGCACTAGGCCTACCCACACAAGTTAGGTACCATTTTTATCGGGAGACTTTGAGGAATACTGGGTGGGTGGAAGTTCGTGGTCCCCCCCAGATTCCAGAACTTTCCATCACAGAAATGTGAGGAAAATGTGGTTTTTTTTGCAAGGGATTCTGGGTAAGAGAACATGGTGAGAGTCACACAAGTCACCCCAACCTGGATTCCCCTGGATGTCTAGTTTTAAAAAATGTATAGGTTTGCTATGTTTCCCTGGGTGCCGGCTGAGCTAGGGTCCAAAATCCACAGCTAGTCACATTGCAAAAAAAGGGTCAGTTTTCACTGGAAAAATGTGATGTGTCCACGTTGCATGTTATAATAATAATAAATAATAATAAAGTCATTTGTAAAGCGCCTGGCTACACCCACTGGTGTGTCCCCGCGCTAAGAGGCAGATTCAGCGAGAGTAAGGTGGAGGATAGGACTATAATTGGTATAGCCAGGTTTTCAGGCCTCTCCGAAAGATGGACTCAGATTTCTCTGCACGCAGCAGAGGTGGGAGTGTGTTCCAATTTTTGGCTGCCAGATAGCCAAAAGAGCGTGCTCCCATCCATGCCCTTTTAATCTTCGGTATTTTGAGCAGGTGAGCTCCTGTCGATCTTAGCTGCCAAGTGGGATTATAAGGGGTCACGAGATCATGCAGGTAGCTGGGGCCTTTCCCCTGTATACTTGGGCCGTTTGCAGGCACTAGGCCTACCCACACATGTGAGGTATCATTTTTATAGGGAGACGTAGGAGAACACAGAATAGTAGAACAAGTGTTATGACCAATTGACCTTCTTTGCATTTCTGCCTGCCAAATGTGAGATAATGTGTAAAAAGAAGTCATTTTGAAAAATGGCCTCTAATTCACATGCTTGTATGGGTACCCATCGTTTCGGAGATGTGCAAATAACCACTGCTTCTAAACTCTATATTTTGTTCCCATTTCTTAAATATATAGGTTTCCGTGGTACCTATTTTTCACTCTTTATATTTTACCAAATGAATTGCATTTATTGGCTCTGGGTACCTCAGGTTCTTGCTGATCCTACAAGTCCTATAAATCCCCGCAACCAGAAGGGTCCAGTGGATGTAACGGTATATTACTTTAAAAAATCTGCCATACTTAGAAGAAGTTACAGATGAAAACGTTGGCACAAATGGCTATTTTTTCTAACTCAATTTCAATATTTATTTTATTTCAATTGTTAGTTTCTATAGAAAAACCTTGAAGGATCTACACAAATGACCCCTTGCTGAATTCTGAATTTTGTCTACTTTGCAGAAAGGTATAGTTCTCCACGATCCATTATTGCTTTCACACCCATTTCTACCACTAACTGGAAGGAGGTTGAAAGCACAAAAATAGGAAAAATAGGCTATGCCCCAGTAAAATGCCAAAACTGTGTATAAAAGTTTGGTTTTCTGACAAAAGTCTGCCTGTTCCTGAAAGCTTAAAAGATGGTGATTTTAGCACAACAAACCCTTTGTTGATACCTTTTGCAGGGAAAAATACATACGCTTTCTTCTGCAGCACTTTTTCCCCATTTTTCCTAAAAAAAAAACAAAAATTTGCTGTATTTTGGCCAGAGTCTTGTCCCCTCTAGGGGAATCCACAAATGCTGGGTACCTTTAGAATCCTCAAGATGTTGGAAGAAAAGGGTGCAAATTTGGAATGGATACTTTGGGGTCGATTCCAATTCGGGCCGGAAAAAGCACCGACCGACTCGGATCCGGAAATAATACCGACCGACACGTACCCGTGGCGCACGACACGCCAAGTACGATGTAAGGCGCGAAAAATCCGACCGACACGTACCCAAACCAAGTCAACCGACCGAGCCGCACGGAAAACAGCAATCCGGCCGGAAAAACACGCGAATCCAACCGACCGACACGCACCCGGAACAAATCCGACCGAAACGTACACGCGAACTCCAAACCGCAAAGTACGATGCAAGGCGCGAAAACCACGAGCGAGTCGGACGGAGGCCAAGCCGTACGACTGACACGCATACAAAACCGAGCCGAAGCAACACAAAACACCGCGACCGACGCGTACGCAGCATAGAAAACTGCACAAACACAGCGTGAACGAAGCGGAGAACACCGTACGAGACTAATGCAGTGTCCGACTCGGTCACAAGAACGTTTCCAACATGCACAAACAGCACAAAGGAAAAATCACCCAAAAAAGGCCAAACAAGCAATTACCAAGCCAATAAATACAAGGGGGTGGGGACAGAGAACAAAGACACACCCACAACTCCACCTATATAAAGGACACAAATCACAACCATGAGCCTTTGCAAATGCCATTCCACTGTCAGCACCCAAGAGAAAGCAACCACACACCCACAGCTCATCCCTCACACAAGCCACACACCATCAGCACACCAACAAATACCTACCTCACATACACCCAGCAAAACACACACTCACACACCCTCACCTGCACACCAACACACACATCACCCACCATCACCACCCATCACCATGCCCCCCAAGAAGAATCCCAAGTTCCTAGATAGTGAATTGGAAGTCATGGTAGACGAGATCCTCAGGGTGGAGCCACAGCTGTTTGGCACACTGGTCCAACAGACCCCCATGTCGCAGAAAACCAAGATGTGGGAGAGGATCATCAACAGGGTGAACGCACAATCACCATGTCGGCGCACAAAGACCGACATCCAGAACAGGTGGTATGAGCGTGCGCAGGAGGGTACGGGACATGCTGAAGAAAGACTATATCAACAGCCAATACACCGGCAGTGGCCCTCCTGCCAAGCCAATACACCTCAGGCCCTGGGAGGAGAAGGTGCGGGCCATCCTTCCGCCAGTGAGCGTATATGGACTAGAGGACATCCCAGAGCCTGGTGAGTACACAACAAATGTACACAATATACTGCCACAAAACACACACATCACTGTCAAGGGGAGAGTCAAACCATGCACTCATAGCATTTACACAGCAACCAGAACAGAATCATCCCAAAATGTGTATGTCAGTCAGATAAACACAACACATGCCATCAAAAAAGTCACATCCAACTGTGCCAACACATGTACAAACACAACTACAACTACAGCTAGGCAGTGGCACAAATAGAACTAACAAACACATCCAGACATGTAGCCACCACAACAACACCAACACACAGTGAAGACCACTCAAAGGAAGGAATTCTGTGTATGCTGGCCAAGTCAATGTAGCCAATAGCATCATGGGAGTCGCAGTCACTGATATTGGTCACCCCCACAACTGTCCCATCAACACCACCCTGAACCATGCTCACATCACAGGAAGTGGAGAAGGACTCACAAGATGGCTGACACTGGCTACTGCTGTGGGGAGCACAAGGCCCTGCTGGCAACTGTGCACCAACAAACAGCAGGACACCACTGACTGACATCCTGAGAGACAACTTACACTCCCTGCAATGCAAGCACGTTCCATGGTGGGATATCTGGCTAGCTGGGTGGGAAGGGGGACTTGCAGCACTGACCATAGTCACAAGCACCTCCCCTCACACACCCCCCAACACAAACTCCACAGAACCCACCTGGTAGAATGCAATGCCCCCATCCTAACACAAGATCCCACAAAGAACCACCACCCTGGGTTATGTTGTGTGAAGCACAGGGACACTCTTGGGACCTCTAGCCAAACAACTGCCAGGACAACACTCCCAGCCATCCTGTCAGCACAGCCAGCCCACCCCACAGGGAAGCAGAGTCAAAAGGAAGGAAGCATGGGCATGCTGGGAAGGGGGAGGAGGCAATAGCATGATGGGAGTCGTAGTCACAGCTCTACATCCCCCACCACATGGCCCAGCAAGCTCACACTCACGCATGCACATCCCACAGAGAGTGGAAAGGCCCATCAAAGATGTCTGACACTGTTGCTGTGTCGTGGGGAGCACAAGGGCATGCTGGGTACTGCACACCAACCAACAGCAGGACACCACTGTCAGCCATCTTGCCATTGCTCTCACACCCACACACACTGAACTCCACACAAAAGCAAGTAAGTATGGGAATGCTGGGAAGTGGGGTGGAGGCAATGGCATGATGGGAGTCGTAGTCACAGACATAGCTCACCCCCACAACTGTCCCATCAACACCACCCTGAACCATGCTCACATCACAGGAAGTGGAGAAGGACTCACAAGATGGCTGACACTGGCTACTGCTGTGGGGAGCACAAGGCCCTGCTGGCAAATGTGCACCAACAAACAGCAGGACACCACTGAGTGATATCCTGAGACACAACTTACACTCCCTGCTAACGCAAGCACGTTCCATGGTGGGATAACTGACTGGCTGGGTGGGTGGGAAGGAGGGCCGGCTGTCAACCAAACACAACCAATGCAGACCATGTTCACACCCCAGAAAATACATAGAAATGCCCAAATAATGCAGGACAATGTGCCACACCAATATCAACCCCTGACTGTGACGACTTAGGACAATGCAATGTACAGGCCCGCACCCAGAGGCACAGTCACAACTGTCATGTGTGTCAACCATTGATGCCTGCAGAAACATAACATACATTGTTTGTGTCTCCCAAAAACAGGTGATGATGGGGACACAGCAGCAGACGCTGAGGAGTCCCACTCCCAGGCTCAAGAGGATGCCAAGCTCACTGGCGTCGTACATCCTCTGTCCTCCTCGGACGATGAAGAACAACCTGGCACATCCGGTGCAAGTCAACATGCAGCACCAGCAGGACCACCAGCTGCAGCACCAGCAGGACCACCAGCTGCACCCCCTGCACCCACCCCTCCAACGACTGTCACCACGAATACCATCCCTGCCGACATGGACAGAACAAGGAGCAACACCAGCACAGGGACCCTGGACCAACCTGGGGCCATGGACACCACCACCACCACCAACCCCCAAGGTGGACCAGGGTTATCTGTGCGTGCCACTGCACACACTGCACATGTCAGCAGGGGTGGTGGGAGGGGTGGGAGACAGAGGTCGCTGCTTGCAGAGGTTGCTGGTGTGCATGATGACCCACAACTGGTACGCATAGCTGATGCGTACCAGTCCAGCACCGGAGATCTCAGCCAGGTAGTGGGGCTCCTCAGAGACATGAAACAGCAGCAGGCTGCCCATCATGCCTGCTTGGACTCTCACATGTCCCACGTGGAGTCACACATGTCCCGTGTGGACTCACACATGTCCCGCGTGGACTCACACATGTCCCGCGTGGAGTCCAAGTGGGATGCACTGCATGAGATGACGGCGGTGCACAGGGACATTTTACAATGCCTCCGCCAGATGAACAGCAACCAGTCCACACCTCCCTGTGTGCCAACAACATCTGGTGCCGAACAAACTGCAACTGCCACAGGGAGGGAGGAGGACTCTGGCGGAGAGTCCCCTGCACCGCAGCAGCCTGTACTTGAGGGCCCCCCCCCCAAGAAGAGGGGTCGTCCGAGGAGGGAAAAGTGAGAGGCCGATGGCCAAGCGCAACTCCCAGGAAGCCTGAACCTGTTCTGGATGTTCGCATTTGTGCACAGACTGTTCACCCTGTTGACGGCAACACTACTCCCACACATTGCATGGGGAGTACAAGTTGGACCAATGTGTCAGACAACTGTGGCCCCGATACTGGGGATCCTGTCTACCAGGACTTTCAATTCACCTAGGAACTTGGGATTGCAAGATTTATGTACAGCACTACCCATCCTATGCACTATTAACACAAATGTATCACAATAAACACACTAATACACCATACTTGCCTCTGTCGTGATTCCAACGTGGGTGCTGTTATGGGGATGATGAACTGCAAAATTACACTGTGTATGCAAACTGCAACAGCAAGGACAACACAGGCATGTGAGTACAGGCAACGTGACACACATGAGGGAGACACACCACCAGGGCTACACAACACATACACACCTAGGCCATCTGACTCATTGCCTACACTGATGTTGCCAGGGAAGACGGTGCAATGCACAGACACCACACCCATTCCCAGTTATAGTCAAGTAGCCCACAGGTGCAGTAAGCAAATGGCAGTCAAATGTGTGACCACAGACAACGCACATCACAAAGTGAAGCACAGGTTTATTACACAGTTGCAACATGCCTTAACCACTCCAGATGCAAGGTAATCCCACCTGGCAGCGGGCACACAGTCAACAACTGTAGACGGAAGGAAGTCCATGGGTGTGGCGCACATCACCTGTAGGGACACAACAGCTACCAGCCTGGATGTGCAATCACGTCGTCGGTGGACACAGTTGACCAAACGAATCTGAAAGTACCCTGTGAAGGACAGAAATGACAGACAGTCAAAAGCAATGGAGTACAGGACAGAACAGCAAAACTCATGCACAATACATGTTACAAGATACCCACCCAGAACCAAGTTAGCATGTCAACACTGTTGGGGAGTACAGCCCACCTGTCACCACACATCGCAACACACATCCAGTCAAGTAGCCCATGGACACACTCCAACAGCACCAGAGCACCACCCACACATCATGCCAACTCACATCATTGACATGACACCTCAGGATACTCACATTCAGCTAAAGAAGTTGGTGATGAGCTGTGTGCGGACATCACCATCATCATCATCATCATCATCGTCACTGGCATCGTGGTCCAGGCCAGGATCCTCCACAGGTGGCGGATGTTGGTCATTGTCATCCTGGATGAGAGGCAACTCCTTCCGCACTGCCAGGTTGTGGAGCATGCAGCAGACGATGATAATCTTGCACACTTTCGCAGGGGCATATGGGAGGGACCCTCCGGTCTTGTTCAGGCAGCGGAAGCGGCTCTTCAGGAGACCAAAGGTCCGCTCAATCACTCTCCTGGTCCGACCATGTGCCTCATTGTAGCGCATCTGGGCTGGTGTCACAGGGTTCCTGAGGGGTGTCAGCAACCACGGCATGTTGGGGTATCCCGAGTCACCTACGGACAGACAAGTGCACATTAGCTGACTTGGAAAAGTGGGCGGAATACTACAGATCAGATCACACACAATGGCACAAAGTCAGTACACACCGACAAGCCAGGCACGCTGGTTCTGCATCTGTGCCATCATCCTGGGGATGCGACTACTCCTCATCACAAAGGCATCGTGTGCTGAACCAGGGAAACGGGCACACACGTGTGTGATGGTCATGTCTGCAAGACACACCACCAGTGCATTGACCGAGTGGTAGTGCTTGCGGTTCCTGTAGGTCTGCTCCTGGGCCTGTGGTGGTACCAAAGCCACATGTGTCCCATCAATGGAGCCAATGACATGCGGCATCCTCCCCAGGGCATAAAAGTCACTCTTCACGTCAGTGAGTCGTCGCAGTCTAGGGAAATAGATGTACCGGTTCAGGAAGAGCAACATTGCCGCCAAAACATCGCGGAGCACACGGCTCAACATGGTCTGTGACATCCCACCAGCAGTCGCCACAGTATGTTGGAAGGTACCAGTGGCAAAGAAGTGTAGGGCTGCCATCACCTTCACCTTGGGGGTCAGCGCTGTAGGATACGGCCGGCCAGGCTGCAAATGTGGGGACAACTGCACTGCCAAATCCTCAATCAGCTGCCTGGTGAAGCGGTACCGTCGGATGCTGTCCCATTCCACCATCGTTGCCAGGTCTGGGAATGGTCGATGGACAGCAGGAGCCCTGCAGTGCAGAGGAGAAGTAAGCAAGATTGTCAGTCACCCCACATATGCGGCATTGAACACACTCAAGATCCCAACATACATCATTATGAGGCACAACTACATGAAGTGTGCAGTACCGGAAGGACATGTATGGTACATACATGGCCAACATCTGTCAACACGGTCCAACAGGTGGCATCAATTAGTCCCAGGTTGGCCCATTGGATATCATGAGGCCGTGTCACAGTTCCCATCTCCTGCTGCCGTGTCACAATAACCCCCCACAGTGACATGTGAGGACAGATGTGCCCCAGGCACCACAGCTCAACGACAGGTACATTCCCAGGGACCCTGTAATGCCACATGGACACTGGCATTACATGGAGTATCATGTATACACCACAGCAAAACAACCATGACCCCCACAGGTAGTGGCCCCACTTGCCACGGCAGGACAGACATGGACGTCTGTGACACACACACGCACAACATCAGAGTCCATGCACACACAACGTGGATGTGGAGACTGTCTCCCATTGTGCACAAGAAATCAGAGACATTGTAAACACTACATGCACAAAGACTGTGGAGGACCATCACTATTGTGCCACTGGGACACCCTGGCTCAAACATACCGTCCCACATGGGACTCACGGGGTATGTGACATGACATACACATACACCACCGTGAAATGTGACCATGGCACATGCACAGATATGAACAGTTGCACATCACAGTGGTCATGTACACGTAACACCCAGGATCCTGTCCCCATGAACACGTGCACAGCCTGGGGGTGGCTGCCCACAGGTGACACCCACAGGACAACATGTACACCAACATACACACAATAGGAAATGCAGCCTTACATGCCTTATGATTAAGTTTGGACAGGCTGTCGTGATGTAGGTGTGCCCCTCACTCCCTGGGAGCTATCTGTGGCTGGCATATGTCCATCTGAGACAGGCATGCTGACATATGCCAGTCACCTGTACAGTGATGCGTTGTACTGCAATGGACCGATCGGTGCCTCCGGCCGGCCCATTGCATTCAATGTGTGCGGGTACGCGTTGTACCCCTGTGCGCGTTGTACTGCAATGGACCGATCGGTGCCTCCGGCCGGCCCATTGCATTCAATGTGTGCGGGTACGCGTTGTACCCCTGTGCGCGTTGAACTGCAATGGACCGATCGGTGCCTCCGGCCGGCCCATTGCATTCAATGTGTGCGGGTACGCGTTGTACCCCTGTGCGCGTTGTACTGCAATGGACCGATCGGTGCCTCCGGCCGGCCCATTGCATTCAATGTGTCGGGTACGCGTTGTACCCCTGTGCGCGTTGAACTGCAATAGACCGATCGGTGCCTCCGGCCGGCCCATTGCATTCAATGTGTGCGGGTACGCGTTGTACCCCTGTGCGCGTTGTACTGCAATGGACCGATCGGTGCCTCCGGCCGGCCCATTGCATTCAATGTGTGCGGGTACGTGTTGTACCCTGTGCGCGTTGTACTGCAATGGACCGATCGGTGCCTCCGGCCGGCCCATTGCATTCAATGTGTGCGGGTACGCGTTGTACCCCTGTGCGCGTTGTACTGCAATGGACCGATCGGTGCCTCCGGCCGGCCCATTGCATTCAATGTGTGCGGGTACGCGTTGTACCCCTGTGCGCGTTGAACTGCAATGGACCGATCGGTGCGCACCCATTGACAATGGGCTTGCCTGGCAACGGACGCGTTTCGAATTTCGAACGAGTCGGTTGCTGTAAATTCAGTTGGTCACCCACAACAATGTTGCAAAATCATGTATGTCATGAAGTTGAAGATTTGAAGGATGCTGTGGGCGTGTTTTGGTGCTGCTATTCCATGGATTGGCCAGATTCAGAAGATGCAAACGACTTGGACCTATCACTTTGGACACAAGGGACAGTATCTGCCTCTCCAGCACATATATATTGCTGGCTGTTCCCCTGAGAGCTCACTTGCCTGCACTACATGCTCCAGGACGACATCTGCCACTGCACTGCTGCTGTCTCTGCCCCTCTGGACCCTGCAATGGCACGTACTGTGGAGAGAGCCCCAGCCTTCAGCCTTGAAGAGAACCAGGCCCTGCTGGACAGCCTACTTCCACAGTACAGCAAGCTGTATGGGACACCAGGGGAGCAGGTGAGTGTTCTGTGCACTGCCTTTCTGAATGTGCATTTTGTGTGACTAGCAAGGCTGAGAGTCTGCACGCCACTGGCTAGCAGGCTCACTGAGTAGTTGTCACCCCCATAGTGTGTAGTGACTTGCACTGGACAGGTATGGTGCAGTGACAGTGCATTTGAACATGGTTTTACTTCCCATGCAATGATACCATGTAGTGACGTCTGGCAAACTGTCCATGGTCAGCTTTGCACTGCCTGTTTACATCATGTGCCCCTGTGATTGAGACATGTATATACAACTGTTTCATGCATGGATATGTTGCATGTGTGGTAATGGCCTTTTCACTTTGTCATCCTGACAGGTTAATGCCCATCGGAAGCAGGAAATCTGGAAGGACATCGTCCGGGCTGTCCGGTCCGTGGGGGTCTACAAGCGCCGGATCCGCAACTGCCAGAAGAGGTGGCAGGACCTTCGGGGCTGGACCCGGAGGATTGCACGGGTCCAGCTGAAGCTGTCGCCTCCTCGCAGGAGGGGCGGAACACGGACCCTGATCCCCCACATGCTCCAGATCCTGGCGGTGGTGTTTCCAGACCTGGATGGGCAGCTGAAGGCCAGACAGCAGCAAGGAGGGGGTGAGTCAAAGACTGCACTGTGAACTCTGTATTACATGCTTTGTGCCCTCCTCTGGCCTGGTTCAACTGCCACAGTGCAGCAGTCATGTTGTCCAGGAGCCATGTCCCTCTATTGTGCACTGCCCACTGCTCATCTGATACCCAGGTGTGGCCCTTACATTCAGGGAATTGTGTCACTTGGGACTGTGTCCTTGCAGTTTGCTTCACTAAAGGTGGGGACAGCATCTGTTTCCCTAACTCTGTTGTGGGCATCATGGGTGGGTCCATTGTTCACACAACGCCTGGGTTTGGACATGTGATCTGCGTGTTGCTTTGATATGCGGTCCACTTGCTGAGCTGAGCCACCACATGTGCCTGGGGTATGTGGCACACGCCCATGCAGCGGGTGGGAACAATGTTTGGGCCCCAGGAGTGTGCAGATTACGTGTGTCACACATACATAGCCAGCTATCCACTGTCCAGGGCACATCCCTCATTCATGTGGAGCAGGACAGTCATGCCTACTCCAGGCCATGCAATGCACTCTGTACTCCCACTCCCGTGTATCAGCTGACACATTGTGCACAGTGATTTGACCCCTCAGGTGTCTGCCTCTGTGTCAGTGTGCTGTGGATTAGTTGCCAGGACTGCTGGGGTGTTTCTTGGTAGGGGCTCAGCATGCCCCTGGAGATGTGACCATAGGAGACGATACTTGTGTGTCACATAGGTGTTTGATCAGCTGCCCGTGCAGACTGGGGTATGCGAATGTGAAGTTCAGGCAGCTGTTCCCCATTCACAGCAAATTGTGAGGGGCTCAGGTTCAGAGGGTAGTGTCACAGGTCTCCCATATGTCCAATAGGTGTGACCTGGACAGATGAGGGTTAAGATGATGTGTTGTGTGGGGGATGTACATGTGCACTTGTGCAGCTCCAGGACTTGCATTCCCCATGACCTACTATTGTGACACAGTGCATAGTGTTGTTGTCTGGCTGCCAAGTCATACATCACTGAGACAGTGATGTATGACTTAGCAGTCATGCCTCTGCCATGGCATGTGTCAACTTATTGGTGGTCCTGCAGGGGAGTGACATGTGCTACATGCACACCATAGTGGCGCTGGCTATCAGGACATGGGTGCATCATGGTGTCTGTCGCTGGTATGCATCACATGCATTTCCTATTTGACTCTGGGCATCCCTTTCATCCGGAAACCTGTACTGACTCAGTGGCAAGAGCTGTGATGTGTGCATGTCCACATGCCACACCGTGTCCTCTGCACTGTCCAACTACTGTGTACTTGGTGCATGTGTCCACACTGGGGTGTTGCAATCCAACAGACACCAGACAGATGGGTGCAAGGCCATGTGGGATGTGAGTGCCATGCTTGGCATCAGACTGACAATTGGCTTCTCCTGTTCAGTTAGGGCACTTTTAGCAATGTACAACTAATGATGCCAGGGCTTGCTCTGTAATGTGCTGTGCTCACAGTGGTGTGTGCGTTTGGTGCAGGTGACTGATGTCTGTCTGTTTCCCCATTGTTTGCAGATACATCCACTGCCACGGAAGGGGACAGCTCCACGGACCAGGAGGAGCCAGAGAGCCAGACTGGGTCAGCAGCCGAGGAGTGGTCGGAGGGACCCAGTGGCACGGAGGGCGAGGGGAGCCACACCGAGGAGTCCTCAGCACCATCCACCTCAGCTGAGGACCAGAGCAACTCGGAGGATGACTCCCTTGTGGAGGCGGGTGTCAGCAGCCACCACACCCCAGCTAGTGTTGCTGTCCCCGCCACCACCAGCACCACCACCGCCCTCCCATCGGCTCCCATTCCCCAGGTCCGTGGAGGCTCCCATGTTCGGGAGCGTGTCTCCTTTGGCCCAGGCACCGCACCCCCTGCCCCTGTGTCCCCTGCTGCCCTGAGTGAGGAGTCTGTGTACCTCCTTCGCCAGCTCCATGTAGGGCAGACAGCCATGCTGAGTGTCCTCCATGCGCACACCGCACTGTTGACTCAGCTGGTGTCGTTCATGGAGGGCATCTCATCGGGCATGTCTGACCTACA